>CM057814.1:117136903-118336903 GCA_030067965.1 Latrodectus elegans
AATCTAATTTAAATTCATTCTAGTTTATTTCGTTGTTGGCTAATACGTTTGCTAAATGTTATTTCGTAATGTCTGACAACATTCCGAAGTCGTTACTTGATCCACTCTGCGTGTCCAAATTCTTGTTTAATTCAGAAAAGTAAATCATCGTTTGCCGCGACCAATGAAAGGCAAGGTGACCACATTCTCTCTCACAGGGTTGCTGGAGCTCAGTGAGTTAGGGACGTGCTGCTCTATGATGTTCAGAGTCCTTCCTCTGGCGTGGCTTAGATGTGGAGAAGTTGGTGGCACCTCTGATGTGACCTCGGCACATCATCATGGTGATAGGTGAATATACCACACCCGTTAACCTTTAGCTAAAGTCCACGGCTTCTCTGCGCCGCTATGCATGTATGCCATGTCAAAAACAGATTACTTCAGTATCATATGAAGAAAAATATTCTGAACTTTCTTATTCTTAAGAGATAATAAATTGATTAAATATTAGAAAACAAAACTAATCATTCATCAGATTAAGTACCTGCTAAACAAACACCCGTTATTCCTTATTATCTGATTAAACTATAGTAAATATATATTTCAAAATTGTTTCCTCACTATCAATATATGTTGCCAGGTCAAGAATACATAAAGTGCAATTAATATGAATATTCACTGAATAAGGAATCTGAACATTTAAAACAATTCTGTTTCATCAATATCAGATGAATTTAGTAAACAGAAAGCTTAATATAAACCATCAGTGAACATTTACTGATAAACAATGATTTTTAATTAAGGACCGCCTAATGGTTGAAGGGTGTTATAAAGCATTTTAGAGTCAAATGCGTAACTGTCTTATGGATGGTCTTTACATGATACACTAAGCCATGGCAAGCTTTTTATCATTTTTAATTGATCAATTTAACATAATAAGAAATTTAATTGAGCAGTTTCTATTTGATCATATACGAAGAGAAGTTACATAGCTTATTCTTATACTGCGATATCGCCAATTATCCAACTTCATTTCTTCAGTTCCGTTATGTCGAGACGTCATCTTTTCAGATGAATCCAGGTTCTGTGGACAGCATCATGATGGTCGCATCCGTGTTTGGCGGTATCGTGGTGAACACACACTGGCAGCGTGCATTCGTCATCGTCATACTGGCCCTTCACCTGGCGTAATGGTATGGGGTGCCATTGGATACACGTCTCGGTCACCTCTTGTTCGCATTGACGGTGCTTTGAACAGTGCACGTTACATTTCTGGTGTGTTACGACCCGTGGCTCTACCCTTTATTCGAGCCCTGTGAAACCCTACGTTTCAGAAGGATAATGCCCGACCGTATGTTGCCGGTATTGTACGAACCTTCCTTGATACGGAACATGTTCGGCTGTTGCCCTGGCCAGCACGTTCTCCAGATCTTTCACCAATAGAAAACGTCTGGTCAATGGTTGCCGAGCGACTGGCTCGTCACCAAGCGCCAGTCACTACGGTTGATGAAATGTGGCATCGTGTTGAAGCTGAATGGGTATCTGTACTTGTACATGCAATCCAATCTCTGTTTGACTCAATGCCCAGGCGTATAAGTGCTGTTGTTACGGCCAGAAGTGGTTGTTCTGGGTACTGATTTCTCAGGATCTATATATATATATACATTTATATATATAAACATATATATATATATAAATATATATATATATATACATACATATATATATATATATATATACATACATATATATATATATATATATATACATACATACATATATATATATATATATATATATATAGCCAAATTTTTTGAAAAGTTAATCACTTGTTATTTCTAGTATAATATATTTGTCCAATAAATATCATTTTGTTATCTGCATTTGTTCCTGGTGTAGCAATTTTAATGGCCAGTTGTGTATTTTCTGTCTGTGCAGTGGTATTTAAATAACAACACGGTAACCACAAACACATATTTTTGGGAAAAAAATTAATGGTTATTTTCAAAATAAGGTTAATATTTTATCATTGGATATTATTTATAAAATTTTTACTTCAAGTAGTTTTTTTAATAATAAAAATTTTTAATATTATAAAAAAGTATTATATTTAATGAGATTTTAGCTCTGAATTTTTTTTTAACTTTGACTTAATATTTCAATATTTACCAAATAAATATTATTCATATATCTAAAAATAAAAAAAATCAGAATTTATCAAATAAATTTAATTAGATCATTCATTTCTTGGCTGTGAAGGTATATTTTCGAATTTATTACATTTTTTTTAAAAAAAAAAAGAAAAAGTACTTTTCAGTAAAATATAGTTTCCTACGTAATTTTTACCTAAAAATACGATTTTCCTTCGATTTATACCTGTGATTCTGAGCATGTGGGGCGCGAGCACACTAATGGGGGGACTTAGAGCACACTTTGGAAGCCAAAGGTTCTCTGTGGATCATGCAATGTGTCCAGGCGCTTTGTGGTGATTTTTGTTTCACAACTGCTTGAATACTTTGGAATCTTCCGGACATTGAACGAGCACTATCGGTGCATATTCCGAAGCAATTTTTCCATCCTCTGTTTGCCTCGTTCATAATCATTTAAGATAGCAAATAATGCGAGTGCTGTTGCTTAGAGTTCTATTGGTCTGCAGAAAAGTAATTCTTCTACTACTGACAAATCATCACAAAATCTAGCATAGGCAGTAAAATGAGCATATTTATTACAATCCGTTGTCTCATCGAGTTGTATTGAAAACAATTTGTCACTCAACTTCGACAAAAGTTGACCTCTACATCTTCAGCTATATCAGCAATTCGATGGGCAACAGTATCGTTTAAAAGAGGTATAGACTGCAATTGTTTTGCAAAATTATCTCCATTGAAGTAAAATCTCTTGAAGCAGCGAATTCAAGCTCAACAATTTCCTTTCAAGCCACATTCTCCCCACCTGTCACTTTGAAAAGGACACAGATAAGTTAATCATCCGAATGACTGACAAATTCCGAACTGCAATTCCCGGAAAAGAATTCTTCTATTGTGAATAAACCCCCAAAGTGTTTCCTCAGTGGGAAAGAACTAGGAAAAAAGTGTAAAGGTGGGAACCTATTGTATAAGCTGAAAAATGGCGATAGTTTTGGTGAGCTTTGGGATCATAAAAGCAAATCCTTTTTGTTGGGGTCGCGTTGTAAAACAGAGCATTATACACAAAAGAACGAAATCAGAAGATAGAAAGGTTTCATCGTAATGACACTGTCACTGGTACATGGTTTATATTTTAACTTAGTTTTACTTTACTTTCCCGGAAATTTATAGAGAAAACGGGAAAGAGATATGGTTTCACTCTTCGTATGCCGGCATTGATATAGTTACATAAGACATTTTCTTTAAATTTATTCCATTCCTATTGTTTCCAGTTACAAATTGCATAAAAAGTTCTGAGAGTAGGTTTCGGGGATTTCTATTTCAGGATACGCGTGCTTCCATATTCTAACAATGAATTCCCACGATCGCAATACCGAGCGTGTCATTTTGTTTCTTGGAAACTGGTATTACAAAAATAACCAATGTTTTTTTGTTTTTGTTTTTTTTTTCATGGCATGATGTAGACATTTTTTTCATGGACAAATGGCATGAGTATCTTGTATTCGTTTCTTGACCATATGTCATGTAACAAAACCATTTATTGAAACATCATATGCTGAATACAAAATTACACTACATTTCCAAAAATAATGATTTCGTTGGATTTATTGTTCTAAAACTTAAAAATGAACATTTTTCCCTCATAACTGAATTGAAACACAATTGAAGAGAATATAGTTCATACAATTGAAGAAATTATTATATTATATTTCCTTAATGTTTTTTTTATAATATTGTAAAAATATTTTTTGTTAACAAGAATTGGTTAGCAATAATTTATTGTCAGTCAAAGTCGTAAATTTAACAATATGTTTTTAATGCGATTCTGTTCTACATGCAATTTCTTTAACTAATATGTTTTCCCCTGATCTAAATATCTTCTAGGATTTAAAGTGCTAAGCTACATTTTTGAAGCATTACCTCTTAGAGAAGAAGCAAGATATTAATTTATAAAAAAGATTGATATATATATATATATATATATATAATTTATAACATTACGAGGAATAAATTACAAAATAAGGAAACTATATAAAAAAATAAATAATTCAATAAAAAACGGAAAGTTAAAACAATTTATATAAGATACTCTAAATTTACAGATTAAATTACATTTCACATTTAGCAGTTAGCAAAATAAAAGGTCAGCAAACCAGATTATCGAGCATAGAAGAATAAGCAGATAACTTCAACAGCGATCAAATTGAATTTTCTAAATGTTTATTTCACCGCTCCTAAATATTGCTAGTCGTGTCAAAAAGTCTTTCCAAAAGCAATATAGTTAAAAAAGTTAGACCATCTGCTTAGGAGATAGAAATTATAATAATAATAGCTGATCTAAATTAATCTAAACTTCAATTTTGTTAGAAATTAATGTTGTTGTTGTTCTCGTGTGCCAGCTAAGCTAGCAAATTGGGGTGCGCTGCTCCATTTTCCCAATTGAACCGTATTTGGTGTGGAATCTGACTTCTTCAGTACACACGGACCATCGGGACCCCTTTATAGGGTAGGCAACCATTCACACCTCATTCACACAAGATAAGGAAAATAACAGGATAGATAGAGAGAGAAAGTACATCCATGCCTGAACCGGGATTCGAACCCAGGAGCCAGGCGCGCTGACCACTAGACAAGTTGGCCGGCTGTTAAAAATTAATAACTTGGAATAATTAACATTTTTAATTCCTTACAAAATTTATAGTCAAACTATCCATTTGATACCCTGTTTAATTATTTTGAGTCTAAGTACCATTTAATTTGTAGTCTACTCTTCTAACTAATCATGATTTCTTTAAATTTTATAAGTGTGCAATTTTAATCTTCAATTTATGCATTTAATAAGAAGCAGTGAATATTTCAAAATGGAAGAATGACTTACTTTTCTAAGTTATTCATTAAAAGATTGAATGTTATGATAATCATTTATATTCATTAGAAATTTGTATTTGTGTGATAATTCGGTAAATGAATAATATTAATCCTTCCTTTACCCTATCTTAGAAAAAATTGGTCAAAATTTGTTTAATAATAATTTTTAAAAGTTTCTTAATTTTTGTGTAATAAACATTTGGAAAAGATATGTATTGTTTTGCAAAAAACATGAATCTCTAAAACTTTCGATTATCAATACTAATGAATTTCAATTTCTGTAAATAATAAAATACAAGTTTATTTGTGATTATTTTCATTTTTGAATTTTTAAATTAAATGCATAAGTTGTAATTAAATTTCTTTTCTGTTCTTATTTTCTCTTGATTAGAATAAGAAACATCACATTTCTTGGTATATACTCAATATGCAAAGAGAAATTATTATTTAATATAATGAAACCATACTAAGTATTATACAATACATAAAAGCCACTATAATTTTTTTTGCTTATGAAATAAAACTGTAAAATTCATGAGCTAGTTAGTGAAATTGTAGCATTCGATGCTATGACTATATTCCAAAATTTTTAATTATTTCTAATTTTAAAAAACTTTTGAACTCTTCTGGAAAAGAAACTTATCAATAGGTAAAAAGACTCATTGTTTATTCACAGAAAACTTCTTCGATCCAATTTTACCACTCGAATGCTGTTTGCTGCCGTTCGAAAAAAGAATTTTTAAAAAGAATTGATTTGACTTTCTATTTAGATCAGGAATATACGGACTTATTAGTCCAAGCAAGCATTAACTCATAAAATGGTCGCATACAAAATAAGTTTTAAAAGAATCAGTAAATTCATAAAAATATTTTTAAAATACATTCTTAAAAAATATAACAATTTTTTTTCTGATATAAAAAAAAAAAAATAAAAAATAAAAAAAACAAAACAAAAAAAAAAACAGAAAAGTGCATAAAAATTAAAATTTAGTTTTCATCTAAATTTGAACTGAAAAACTAAACCTTGAGCAAAACATCAAAAGTTATTTCAATTTTAGAAAAGTAAAATATTAAAACTTTATTTTTAAGGAAAAGTGTTTTGTAATAAAGTTTTAAGCATAAAAATGAGCCAAATTACAGATTCTTGAATATTAGAAAATTAAAAAGCGTGATTAATTTTTCATGTTGATTACACGAATTTATTAATTTTATGATAAATTAATTTTTATTAGTCCCTTTTATAGGAATACATCAAAATATCGTAAATATAAGAAATAGGTGTTTTTATGGTTCAAAAATAACAAAAAATTTACCATTTTTTTTACGTAGATTTTACTTGCATCGAATTAACTCACAGTTTGCACATTTTAGTGTATTATCTAACCATCAAAAGAACAATTTAAATAGAAAAATCATAAAATATATATTTAATATTTTTAAAATTATTAAAATTTATTTCCTTTTTATTATATCTTCATGTAAATAAATTTTCCTGTTTACTAACACAAAAATATAAAGTTTTATATATTTAAACAAAAAGGGGAAATTACGGCTTAATAAACAACAGTTGTTTTAACTGGAAATCAATTGTAAAATCCTAACGTGAACGTACTACATATTTTACTGGAATCATTATCAAGATAGGAGCAAGAATAATGAAATTTTCTTATTTAAGAAATGGATTTACTTATGTGAGAATCAGAAATTTACATTTAACTTTAATTTAGTGATATAAATGTAACTTACAATGAAAGGACAAAATGCGGTATTGAGAGTAAATAATTTCAGCATATAATCTAGAAAAATTCACGAAATTTTTCATCGCTTTTTTAAATTTGTATTTAAAGTAATTTAATTTAAAATTATTTTACAGAGATATGAGCTATATGCAGCTTACATGACGCTGTATATATCTTCTGCACCCACCATATTCGTATACTACGTGACCTAGTATATATTGATTTATATATTACTTTTACAATGACTATATAAACTCTGAAATCATATTTGATTTCTATCGTTATTTCTATTATATAATTCATATCAAGTCGAAGAAATGTTATGAATTATATATTAGGAAATAAAATATTATTTATATTATTATTATAATATTAATTAAGTATTATACATTATTGTAATAGTTATATATTTTTATTATTATATTACAACAATGGTGTAAATAAAAATTTATTACAACGATTCTTTATTTAAGTTTTCGTTTTTATATCATTTCACTTTAAGAAATTTAAGGCTCTAGAAAATATATTATTATATTTTTCAAAAAACTGTAGAAAGAATAAAAGTTATTTGAATGGTTGCAGAAAACAACTGAAAAACTAAGAAACAAAACTAGCACAAAAGTAGTTACTTAAAATGTGCACAAAATTAAAAGCCCACACATAGTAAGTCAATTAAATTTCCATAATTGATTCTCACTAATTAGTAACAAAACCATGCATTACAATCTAAAAACACAATGTTTGTTTCCAGCAAAGCCGATTACAACAATTTTTTCCTTACATTAATTCATTAAGTCTATTTTGAAAGAATTAATGAATACATAATAAATTAAACATAATAGAGAAAATGAAATCTTCCCTTCATCATAAAATTTTTAACAGATTTTAATTAATAAGTGAATATCCGAGGCAATACAATTATACGATATTAGATCTCTACTAATTAGTTCATAATACTTTTTTTTATTCCAGCTATGTTTTGAAAACATGCTTATATTAATGAAGATTTCAAATTATTTTGTTCTAATGAATTTATTCTGAAAAAAATATCCAGTTTGTGAAAAACAAATTAAATATTAAGTATAATAAATCCATAAAGTATTTTTTAATAATTTTCCAGTGATTTTGTATTTTAACTGTTTTTTTCTACATATTAATTGCATTTGAAGTATTTAAGTTTAAATATTGAATTTTATTGTTTATCAAGTGGTTTCTCAATAAATATATTATTCATTATGTTATAAGATAAATACTCACACAGTAATATTTTAAAGTTTCGGCTTTTATTTAGTTTTACAGTTTATTTCTAGGAATTATTTGTAGTAGTTATTAAACAATAAAAAATAATTGTGATGAAATTATTATAGTCGATAACTTAATCATAAAAGTTTTACTACCTTGATGTCAACGTAAACTAGTAAAAAATTCAACCTTTTTCACTTACGTCTGAAAAAAATATCAATGTAGGGAAAATTCATTATTGTTTCATATTTTAAACGCACAATCTGATGTATAAAATGTTATATATCTTGTTTTGCAATTTATATATTGTCGTATGCATTTGGTTAGAAATGAAAGAAATCTCTTTTTATAACTTAAGACACCAAATGCTCCAAGCGTTTTAAAAACATAAAGCATATCTTAATCTTGAAAATAGAAAAGTACCATAATATTAGGAAATAACACTTCTATTTTAATATATGCATTGAAAAAAATCATACTAAATATTTATAATTCCCTTTTAAGAACTATTTATCTTTCAAATAACTTTTTATTTTGTTTATGAATTACAATTTTTACGTCTCTAAACTGAATAATATGTTTTTATTACTTTTATTACAAAAATATATTTATTTAGAACCAATTTAAATACAGGAATACATTTATCATTATTAATGGTATTAAAAATTTTAAGAAATAGAAAATATATAAATTTTCCAGAAATTTTTTTTATTTGTCTTGTGCCAGCTAGGCAAACAATATGGGGTACGCTGCTCCA
This sequence comes from Latrodectus elegans, assembly GCA_030067965.1. Lineage (NCBI taxonomy): Eukaryota > Metazoa > Arthropoda > Arachnida > Araneae > Theridiidae > Latrodectus > Latrodectus elegans. The sequence continues at coordinate 117,145,633 of CM057814.1, forward strand.
CTTTTTCATACTGAACCATATTTGATGTTTAGTCCGACTGCTTCAGTACACACATGCCATAGGGACCTGTTCATAGGGTAGGCAACAATTCACACCTTGTTCATGGACAGAAAGGACAAAGACAGGATATATATAGAGAGAAATTGCATCCATTTGTTATCCGCTCTGTTACTTTAATTTTTCTTACAGTTTTTATCGTTTTTGTTCTCTTTTTATTTTTATAATACTTAATAAATGTATATTTAGAATTCAACTTTTTAGCTGCATTTGCGTTAAAAACAAAAAAATATCGCTTTAAATACATTGTGTGTGTGATAACTTGTCATAATATATTAATTTATTAAAAATATATTATGAAGAAAAAAATGATTTAAATGGAAACAAAGAAGCCGAGTTTCTTTTTCTAAAAAGAACTTTTTGAATGGCCATGCCACTATGTCACGAATCTCCACAAAAAGTAGCTAAACATTTATTCTCTGAGATTTAAAACTACCGCGCTCTTTTCAATAGGGAAAAAACTATTTTAAAACTCTGTAGAACAGTTTGGGATCTTTTGTACAAAGAGGGAAAAATCGAAACATTCATTTCAGAACTCTGGCAGTAAAGGGATTTTTCCAATTTCGGAGGGATCTGTGATAACTAAGCCTTCTGAACGACCGGAATCTGTTTCCCTCCGGTTTCTGATGTCTCGACATAGCATGGTAGTCAGGCAGCATTGAATCACAGATAACGGACTTTTCCTTAGGATTGCCATCGTTCTGATCTTGATTGTAACTATTTGTTGAGCTTTAATTAGTAGATACAAGGGTAGACGTTCATTAGTGTCTCAAGCAAGTAGTGGCAGTCTTAATCGTGATGGTGAATGACATCCGGGACGAAAGATGATTTAAATATTCAAGGGAAATTTTAACTGACTCAGCGTCCACGGCGTATCTGATACGTCGCAATAAACTGGTGAATTAAACGGCCAGTGACGTATGTATATATATAGGTCGCAGGTATACCCCACAAAAGCGGTCGCATTTTAGTTCATTATCACTTTAATTACTTTTAATGTGCATTTGAAATATTGCTCATAAAATAGAAGTACCATTTTAAAGCATAATGTAGCATGACGGTCATCTGAGTGTTAGCCAATAATATTATACTCATGTTCAGACTATCATTTTTTTTTCAAAGAAACATAATATTGAAACTAAATTATATCAAAATCTTATTTGTTACACTACAGTCATTATTTTACTGTATCAATATTATTTAGTAATATTTTTTAACATATCATGTAATTACAAATTTTCACTATTAAAAAATAAACAAATGAAATTACGAAAATACTGACATTATCTCCATTCTGACTTGAAAGTCATTTTAATTTTTGTAAACATTTCATATGACTTTTTTATACAACGGAAGGATAATATTTTGGAAATTGAACCGAAATTTATAATATCTTCAAAGCAAATTAAATTTATGATTCAATTATTTTCTAAAAAGTAATTTGTTCTTCAGCAATTTCAGTGAATTTTAATATTTAAATATTAATTAACAATTTTTTGTCGAAAATAGTTTTATACGATTTAGAAGGTATTCTTTTCAAATAGTGTAATAGCCATTATTTGAAATCACAATCATGCCTCAGATAAAGAAACTAATAACTTTAATGAAGATAACTAACTTTAATCTTACAGAAAGTAATTATTTTACTATACAATATGTTTAAGTAATTATAATAATGAATTATTTTTAGAACAAACAAATTACTAATATGTTTGTTCAAAAAATAATTATCTTAAAAATGATCGATATTAGAGACAAAAAGAGATTTATAAATTTAATAATCTTAACTACAGAAATTCTTGTTGAAAAATGGCTATCTAATCTCCATAATTATTCTTGTTTGAATAAAAAATTAATCCATCACATTTATCTTAAATTGCGTATTCGATATAGGATGGATTGTGTCATTAAAATCTAAAAAGTAATGTTTAGCACATTATTTCAAAATTATTTCAAGCAAATAATTTTATGAAAATTAAATTTATGAAAACAAATAACATTCACTTAGGCAGAAGCATCTGATTGAAGTAGTAAGTTAAAAAATACGGCCAGAAATTACAGAATATTTAAACTTAGTTTCCTTTTCTCAATCCGCTTTAATTACAACAAGATTCAGATAGTATGAGAATGTTTAATTTGATAAAAAAAATATCGAAATTAGTTATAGAAATTACAAAAATAAAATTCAATTCTAAATGAAATATAGGCTTCTAAATAAATTAATTAGTTATTCAAATTATTCCATAATTATTTACTATTTTTTAAAACTACACATGAATATAAACTCGCAAAACAGCTCTTATTTAGTATAAAATAACATATTAGAACATATAAATTATTAGTTATTTTTCTGCAAGAATATAATGTTATTTGTGGGATAAACTATATTAAAAAATATCACCAAAGTATATATTAGCTATGTAAAGACCTACAAACTTAATATTCAAAAGTCTCAAAATTGAAAATTATCAATAAAGTTTATAACATTGATTAATTTAGAATTGCAGGTATTCTTTTTAAATATCTAACAAATAAGTAAGAATTTTTTCATACAAAACCAAATTTCCGACTTAAATAAATTTTTGATAATTTAAAACATTAACGTTTTTCTATACTATTATCAATATATGGAAGAATAAAAAATAAATGCTTACAACATTTACTTCTTCTTAAATTTTTAAGTCCTTAAAAATATATCCTATCAATTTAAAAAAGTCATTACTTTTCCTATTTCCTTAATTTTTTCGATTTTAATTCTTGATAAATAAATTTGTGAAATTCAGCATGATGAAATGATATTGCTATTTCAGCATTTTGGAAATAAAATTTTTGTAAGTCCGCCGCATGTCAAAGAAAAAATTTAAAATGAACAAATAAATTATTGTATTTTATATACAAAAACGTCTTTGTATTTTGAAAATATATTGAGCTAATTTTTACAATTGAAGATATAAAAATGAATAGAAATTTTTAGACATAACTTCTGATTTAAGTAATTATTTGCAAACTCATTGAATACATTATTAGTATTAACAATAATACGTATACAATAAGCAAAATTAAAATAAAATTTAACTTTGTTGTTTTATTTCAAAAAATAAAAGGTAGATAACATATAATTAAGGAAATTAAATTTGATTCATTAACATAATTTTTGTAACTTTCCCACGTACAGAATTTTTAAAATTTTAAAATAAATTGCTGTTCGGAAATTTTCATTCCAAAATTCTACTTTACTTATGTAAATGTAAAATGCTTATAAAGTTTATAATTTTTATACAATTAGGATTCTTACAATATTACATGATTTGATAAGAAAAACTTGTTTTGTATCAAGTTGTATCTATCATATTGATACTATTATATTGTTTTATTGTGCAGCAGAAGTTATAGATATCTTCTAAAGTGTTCAAATATTTTTCATTAATTTAATTCCCATTGGATCTCCTTAAAATATTAAGTAATTAATGATGATATAAAGTTGAATATTAATGGATGAGGTGTTAAATTTATTTTCTTTACAATTTTCGTAAGTTTTCAATAGTTCCATTTTAAGCAGTTTCCCATACATATCATGAATTCGTTTCAAAGAAGATAACTCATCACATATGTAACTTCCTGTATGAGTAAGGATGTTTCCAGTTAGTTACGGAAGGAATGGAAGAGGGGGTGCTTATTTCAGTAAAGAAAGTTTATCGATTGCTTTGGTTGAAGTAGACAAATGAGAACCTGGTTTCTCACACTTATTCATTACTAGAATCTAATTTAGAAGAGTGCTTTCCTCTCCTAAATGATTTTCAGGCCAAAAAGAGTATAATTTTCGATATTCATACTAAGTGAAATATTTAAAACTTTTTTTTGTGAAATTTAATGAAAGATGAAGTTTCTTTTTTAACTTCGGATGTCGTATTTTCTTCTGAATCACAAGAATCTGACAATGATAATGTTAATTATGTCAGACAATGGTGCCCCGTGAATAACGAAACTCCAGCACCACCACGTTTTCCATTCACGGGTTCTCCTGGAATGGAAGTACCAGCTCTCGATCCAGATGATTTGTTGAAATTTTTTCAATTATTTATGGATGACACTTTAATTAAAATGATTGTGGAGGAAACAAACATTTTAGATGAAAATTATTTACAAGGAAATATACTCTTACCCAAAAATCGTGATCACGTCAGTGGTATCCAACTGACATTCAAGAAATGAAAATTTTTCTCTGGCTTCTGATATTACAGGGAATAATAAGAAACCCGTAGAAAAATGGCTATGGTTAAAACGACCAATAATGAGTACATTCAGTAATGAGTGAAAAGCGATATAGTCTTAATATGAAATTTCATTTTTCAGAAGAAAATTCCGCGTAGCCACCGAAGAAACTGAGAAAATATGCAGCGTTTTGGATTCAGTTATCGAAAAATTTAAAAACATTTAAGTACCAGATCGTGGCATTTCAATTGATGAGTCACTGATGAGGACGGCTCGGTTGTATTCAATATATGCCAACAAAAAGAGCACGAATTGGTATAAAAATGTTCCAACTATGTCAATCTTCAAGTGGATACATTCGGAATTCCCTTGTGTATACAGGCAAAGGAACACAATTTGAAGAAATGGGTTTTCCATGTGGTATAGCAACTAATTAACTGTAACTAAAAAATTTCATAACCCAACACATTTTCTTTGGAGAACAATGTGGAAAAATTTAGATCAATAAAAATGAGGAGTAAATCTATAAATAAACACTTCCCAGTAAATTTTTTATGTGTAAAGCTTTTAATATGCAAATTCAAAATCTAATAAATCAAATTCTAAATAGAAAATAAGCATCAGAAAGGATATCAGTTTTAAATCGCATATAACTTCCTATTTAAAGGAAAGAAAAGTTTTCATAAAAATATAATTGGAATATTTTTTATGAGTAATAGTAAAATGAGCATCTAATCAATAAAAAAATAAATAAGCAAAGAAAATTTATCATTTTCAACTAAGATTCGAAATTTTAATTAAGTGTATATTCTTCTATACAAAGTCTCTTTGAATTCCAGAATCTATAGAAGTTTTGCATTTGTAGTACGAATGAAAACATTTTAATAAAAATACTTTTTTATTATGAAAAAAAAACGACGTCATAGTACATTGTTATGTATTATTTTAAGTGAATTGTATCATAAGTCGAAAAAGAAAGCAACTTATTATAATTTTATCATTTTCTTTTGAACTTTTGCGAAATTAAATAATATAAACAATATCTTGCTTTTATTTTTAATTACATAAATTTCAGTTGACATTACGCTAGAAAAATATTAAAAAGTAACTCACATAATAAACTTGTATAAGCAAATCTTTCATTTAAATTAGGATAAATTGACCATAACTGTTTAAACTACTTAGAGAAAATGCACTGAAATTAGATAAAACAGATAAACCGATAAAATAAATTTTTATGCACTTTTTTCTAAAATATATGAAACGTGATATTTTATATAAGAATGATCAGTTTCGAGTTGATAAAAAGCAAATTGGCTTATAAATTTCCGCCTTAACAACTTTAAATAAACATAAAATTGCATTTAATAGTCAAACAGAGAATAAAAGTCAATAACAATGAAATTGGGATAATTTTTATCCTTTGTACTTTATTATTCACTAAGTTAATATGAAAATACACTGAGATATTTCTTTATTTTAAATTACAGTACAAATAGTTATTTATTATTTTACTTTAAAAAATGAATTATTTATGTTTTTTCAGTCAATCTTTAGATTGTATCGAAAGTAACATAAGGAGCTATTTTTACTAAGCAGTTGCTTGAAATGAATAAATAAATACCACACGAAACTTATAATATATAATACTACATGAAATTGTTACCAAATTGCATTTTATGATTAAAAAAAAAAATTGAAATTTAGTTTAAAATGTTCCTTAAACTCCCTTTATTGATAATAGATGGCAGCACTACACTAGACGATCAATAGTTTTCAATTTCAATAGTTTATAACCGATTGTTTAAATACCTTTATTTTGAAGGAATATTTCCGAATTATTTTTTCGCATACAAAAATAATTGTTTTAAAAGAAATTTCTATGTTGTTTGGTTGCCTGTACTTTTACCTATTGATTCTATATTACTTTAAATCTTTTACGCTTAAGTATACCCAGAATTATCTGATAAAACTAAGTGTTCCATTATTTCCATAGAACTGAAAGTCCCTGAAAACACAGAGCCGAATCTTACAACTCTATAGAGAGTAAACATATTAGGTTTAATTACAGTTTAATTAATTGTAAATGAGTTTATCGAAATTTCGAAATAAAACAGTTCACAACAATAAAATATACTGAGTTGTAAAATATATAATTAATGACAAGAACATACTTAAAATAAAAATTTTAAATATTTCAAATATTGGTGCGAAAACACAAGTATTATTCGATATTATTATAGAAGTTTTAAAACAAATTATCTGCGAAATCGAATCTGCAATTAGAAATCTGTTCTTGAATATTTGTATTCCTTAAGAAATAAATTATTTATGTTTTCTCTGTTAATCTTTAGATCGTATCGAAAGTAACATACGGATCTTTTTTTAGCAAGCAATTGCTTGAATTAAAAACAAATTATTAAATAAATTTTTAAATATGAAACGAGAAACTTGAAGAAATGCCTTTTACTTTTGTAGTCCATTACAAAGTGTTACATAAATTCAAATTAATTTTGTTGTTCCTCATCAATATCTATGTCACTTGGTTAAATTTATAATATTTTTTGAAGATTGAAAAAAAAATCAGATTTAAAAACTCTGATGATATCGGTTAAATATAAAAATATAAAAACTTTTCATTGAGAGAAGATACCTTTTCTAGAGACGATAATATGAAAATTGAAATATTTCACTCTAAATATGTATCGATAGATAAATACACAACTATAACAATAATTTTTATGAATTTAAACTTTACTAATAGTTGTAAAATATGGTCGTATTCTTCAATGATATTCCCACAAGTTAAGAATACAGTGGCATTTGCCAATCGTGATGAAGTCACAAATGTGTGCACTTAAAAAGAGAAGTTACATTGCTGTGACGTCACCAGAGACCCCAAATGAATCGCTATCGCTATATATGTATATATATATATATATATATATATATATATATATATATATATATATATATATATATATATATATATATATATATATATATATATATATATATATATATATATATATATATATATATATATATATATATATATATATATATATATATATATATGTATATATATATATATATTAGGGGTATTAATTTTTATTTATAAAATAGATATGTTTATTTATGGAAACTCATAAAACACTAATTTTTGCATGATTATCCTTTATTTAAATAATTTTCTTCTTTATATTTCATGTGGAAAGTCTTCTTATATAGCAAAACTTTTGAATAATTTGCCTGAGTTAAATTTTTAGTAAAATTAAAAGTCATTGTTTTTTTTTTTTTTTTTTTTTTTTTTTTTGTCTTTTGGGCATTTTGTTTTCATGTGAATGAACTGCTTTTAAAATTCAAGAAAAGATTCATATTCTTCAAATTACATTTACAGAAATATGAGTTTGGGTAATTTACCACCATTTTAAGGCAAATTTAGCAAAAAGATAAAAAAAAAAACTAAATACATAATATTTCAATTACATTGGATTGCTGGATGACACAAAATTTCTTAAACGAATTGCATTGAATAAGTTATATTTTTAATATTTTTATTCCAATGGCGGGTATTTGTGTGACGATTCCTATGTAATAACAAGGCCAGAAATTGCTACTCATTTGTCGTTACCCAGCGGGCACCTTGTGAACCAAGTCACGAGGCGAGTAACGTAGTCAGTGCCATACCAGAACAAATTTATAGGGTTGGCCACATTTATACTTCATTACAGAAGAAAGGACTTCTCTGTCCTTTATTCTGTAATGTAAGAGAAACACAGAAAGAAAGTAACATTCATTCCCGAACCGGGATTCGAACCCGGGAACCACAGCTCAGGAACCAAGAGTGCTAACCTTTGAGCCAGCGGCTGGCACATTTTTAATATATGTTCTTAAAATGTTCCGTTTTTTTATAATTACCAATTTACTTAATTCAACTAAATAAAGTGATGAAAATTTATATTTATATAATCAGATAATAATTCCCATAATTTGTAGTCTAAAACTAATTATCACGTTTTTCATTGTTTATATAATATTACGATACTATTTTATTTCTAAGAACTGTGTTTGCTTTTCTTTCAAAATTTTCATTCTAATAATTAAATAAGAATTCTAGTTGTTTGTGCTGCTAGCGAATAAGAATTGAAAAAAGAAAAATATGAAATAAAATAAATTTATAAAGATTTAGATTTTGAAATGCAATACCAAAATCTAAATCTTGATAAATTTGTTTTATTTCGTTCACAATAATATGAATACAGTAATAAAAATCGCTCACAATGATGATAATAAAATAATAAATTATATATTTTGTATGATATTAAGATTTCAAAGTCTATTTTCTTAAATTCTGCCAAAAAAAATTCAATTTTCAAAAACTTTTTTTAGCTTAGTGTTGACCGTTTGATACAGAAACTATATCGAATATCAGAACACATGGTGAAATTTATTGGAGTAAGTCATTGTAATAACACTATTTCCCTTTTTTTTAAATGCTTGTGTAAAATTTTTAATAATATTTAACAAGTTCGGAAATTACTCCTTTGCAGCAAAATAAGGCTTTATTTATTTATTTGAAGTATTATTCGTATGAAATTTTAGTATTAAAACTTATATAGACACTAATGAGAATGAAATTTACTATAAAAAATTTGATTATAATGTTTTCTTTTTTTTCGATTTAGGTGAAGATATCTTTAGAAGAAGAACAGCGCTCAAAAGTAATCAACAACACTTGCCTTGCTGCGATCAAAAGCAAGACCTGAATACCAAATCTTTTTATCTGTGGACGAGGAATACATTCGTGTCATATATGCAAGATTGAAAAGAGTTCGATATTTTTTATAAATGTCATCAAGTATTTTATAAATGTCATGTATTTAATATTAAGTATAATGATAAACTTTTACTGTATTTTATGCGTTCACAGACTATATGATTTATAAATTAAAAAATGGTCCAGCTGGGACTTTAAATGAAACAATACATACCTTAATAGTAAGGTTTAGATCTCAATTTTGCAAGATGCATGCATTAAAATGTAAGTTATCTTTTTATTCTTATTATATATATATATCAAATAATATATCAAATATATATATATATATATATATGGCATTCTTATTTTGCGTTACAAAATTTTAAATTCAAAGAAATTAAACTCCAATATTAATTCGACATCATAAACATAAGAGAGAGAGAGAATTTCTGTATACGTATTTTTATTTATTTTTTTATATTAAAAATTTAACAAATGTTTTTGTATCATCTTGAACTTTATTTTTAATTTCATTCTTAGTTTCCTTGTAATTATTTTCAGTTTAAACTCAACTTGGAAAATAAAATAATTCATGAAACAAGATTTAATTGCAAAAACATAAGTCAGTTTTGTTCAACAGAGCAATCTGTAAATATTTGTTTCGCCCTCCTTTAACTTCAAAAATAAATATTTAGCTGTCCTATAAATAAATGATTTTTTTCCAAAGAACTCGAATTATATTTCCTTATCAAATATATTTATTTATTGTTTAAATTGTGTAAAATTTGTTGTACTAGTAATGTTTGTAAAAATTAATTTTGTGTACTTAATGGGTTCATAATAAACTAAACTGAAGACTAAATAGTGTGACAATTTTTTATTGGGAATGGTACACTCAAACGTAAAATTAAATAGATATAATTAATGTAATAAATGGCTAAACAATTTGCTTGATATTGTATGTAATTTAAAAACCACTATAATTATAAAAATCATTTAAGGTGTAATATTCAATTGTACTGTTATATTGTTGAATAAAAAAGCACATCTCTACATTATAATTGTTGAAAAGAATACATAACGCCTTAAAATGAAGAATAGAAAATCTAATTTCTGCACTAAATTGTCAACATAAAAAAATCAGCTAAACTTCTATAAAATATTGTGAAATCCACGCTCTCTCTCTCTCTCTTTATTATCTAATTAACCCTATTAAATGATTTGTTGTTTTACTCCCCTTCAAAAGAGTAGTTTACTCACATCTTTCAAAAGAGTGAATTTCTATCTTAAAGATTGGTTGAGTTTTGTCAAAATGAGAGAGTGAAATTTAACTCCTTTTCAATGGAATCCACTCTATTTCTTTAGGAGTGCAGTGGGTACCTGTGAACCAAGTCACAGTGGTGAGTAGCATTACTCACGCCATACTACCACAAACCCGTTTATAGGGAGGGAAACATTCCTACATCATCTCAGAAGAAATGGCAGAGAAACACAGAGCGAAAGTAACAGCCATGCCCGAACCGGGATTCAAACCGGGGACCCACAGGTCAGCAGTTCGGAATGCCAACCACTCAGTCATCAGACGGCAATATGCTATTAATAATCAATAACTAAAAATGCAACGAATTATATATGTGAATTACTATTCTATTACAATTTAATCTGTTTAAATGAAATTTATTAACCAATGCACTTAAAGAGATCAAATGAATACATGTGTGTACAAATAAACGTAACAAATACTTTACTCTCAATTGTATTTGCTGCCAGCAAATGGCATTTTCTACCAATGTTATTTAAAAGAAAACTGAGATAAATTATTTAAGTTTCAAAATTTTTTTTTCATTTTATTTAAAATGTCTAACAAATTTTATTTAATGTTTTGCATTTTAATATCGCAAATTTTAGTGTCTTTAATGAAAATATATTGATCTGTGTAGTAAAGAATGGATCTAGTGTTTGTTAGGTTCCTAGCCTTAAAGGCCATGTACCTTCTATTCCTAAGAAATTTATCTACACCTAACTTTAGTTGAGATTAACATAATGATTTCAAAACATAAGATTACTTAAACAAAAAATTTAAGAAAATATTTTGCTTAGGTTAAAATCTCCCAACGAGAGTTCTTTGCATGAGATTGAATAAACATAAAAAAGAAAAATTTGAATACACATTTAGAAACAAGTTCAAGAAAATATTTTTAAATTACAGTTTATATACATAGTATTAATATAAATATATAAAGACAAAAATATTTTTTATTCTATTATATATGCATATGTATATAAATACAAAAGTTTTTGTTTCCTTTATTATATATTTATATATTTTTTCAAGTATAAGAAGAAGAAATTATTTAATTCTACTTTTTGGGAGGCGAATAGATAAGTTTAAATGTGGTTTAGCTCGCAGAACCGCCCTTGGTCTGTGGAAATTGGAAAGTTCATAGGGACTGTAGTTTTCAATTGCTTGAATTTCAGAGTTATATATTTCATAAAGTCTGTTGTAGAAGCGAAAAGCAAGGAATTCGATGTATCTTGATAGGGGAAGGACACCCAAATTGTTTCTGATGTGTTCGTTTCTGATGTAGAAGTCTGATTGAGTTATCAGTCTAAGAAATTTACTTTGCTGACCCTCAAAAGGTTTCAGGTTCATTTCCGCAGTACCACCCCAGATTGGGGCTGCATAGGTGATAATAGGGCGAAGGTATGATTTATAAATCAATAGCTTGTTAGCCATGGAGAGCTTCGATTTGTAGGCAATTAAGGGGTAAAGTGAAGTTTTGGCAGAAATAAATTTATTCTTGATTTTATTAATATGGGCTTTCCAGGTAAGTTTTTTATCTAACGTAAGACCGAGGTACTCGACTTTATTTGACCAGGGGACCGAAAAACCGCTTAGTTTAATCTGGGGGTAGAGTACGTTTCCTAGTAAAAATGACAGCAGTGGATTTGTTTGGATTTATTTTAATTTTCTACTTATTAAGCCACTCTTCAATGGTCATGAGGTGTTCAGTAAGGGTAGCATGGATTTTCCAGTAGAGAGGAGCTAGTGGACAAAACGACAGTATCATTGACGAACAAGCAGAGCATAGTATTTTGGTGTTGCGAAATATCATTGATATAGATGTTGAATAAGAGAAGACCCAGCAGGGATCTTTGCGGTACGCCTGCAAGAATGGGTCTGTCCAGAGAGATATCTTTTCCTACTCTAACAGTAAAAGTGCGGTTGGAGAGGTAGTTATTAATTAAAGTAATTAATTGGGTGGGGAAATGGAATTTAATTAGTTTGTAAATTAGACTAGGATGCCAAACTCTATCGAACGCTTTTTCTATATCAATGAATATACCTCCCGTGGATTTTTTGTACGCGATTCCTTTTGAAATTTTTTCTACTACTCTAAGTAGTTGGTGGGTGGTAGAAAGTTTTTTACGGAAGCCAAATTGTTGAAAAATGATAATTTTGTTGGCCTCATCAAAGGCCAGTAATTTTTTAGGAATAATTTTTTCGGCAATCTTGGCACACAAAAGAGAAATCGGTCTATAATTGGATGGGAGATTTTTGCATTTACCGTTCTTGTGGAGCGGAATGATAACTGCCCTTTTCCACACTTTTGGAAAATGGCTTGTTTTCAGTATACTGTTGATAATTGCAGACAGGGAGCAAATTGCTCTAATTGGGAGCTGTTTCATAATTTTGTTGTTGATATTATTATGACCGGGACTTTTCTTGGGTTTGAGTTGTTTAATAATTTCTTCAATATCTGAAGCAGGTGTTTCAATGAAAGGCTGATTATTAATGTTGTTGGTCAGGAATTTAGTTACTGTGTTTAAGATTTGCTGGTCATTTTGTGGGTTACTGGAGTTGTTTGGTTGAAATAGTTTTTCAAGACTGTTTGCCAAACATTCCGCGTTTTCAAAATTTATGAGTGCTACTTTGGCGCCATCTATGAGTGGGGACACACACTCCTTGTTTTTTCTCCTTTTATTAGCTGCTCTCCAGAAAGATCCATCCTCCACATTGAGATTAGGGAGGTATGCATTCCATGAGTCATGGTTATGAAAGGCTATTTTATTTTTGATTATTCGCTTTAAGGCATTAATTTTATTTTTAATCACTGGAGATCTGGTTCTATTATGAATTTTCCTTAATTTATTTCTTTTTTTAATTAAATCAATTATATTGTTTGGCAAGTATTCTATTTGATGATTCATTTTGGTGAATTTACTGTGATTGAGAGCAGTATTTATAATAGAAGTAAAATTATTAACATTTTCTTCAAGTTGGGATGGGTCATCAGTTAATTGAAAGGCTTTATCTGGAATTAAACAGTTAATTTTATTTCTAAACTTACTCCAATTGTGGCAGGTTTTGTGCCAATCACTTTCTTGCTGATTAATTTTGCTAAAGAAAACTAGCACTGGGTAGTGATCGAACGCTCCTCGATTGTTGATAATTTCATGGGAGGTTGGATATCCCTGGAGAGCATTAGATCCATATAATTAGCATGTGGAGGGCCGAAATGAGTGGGTTTATCCGGTTTAAAAATGGTAAAGTCGGTATTGTTTATAAGGGAGTTTAGGACTTTTCCAGTACTGTTTGATTAATTGCAACTCCAGTTCTGGTGCTTAGCATTGAGGTCCCTAGCGAGGATGATCTTAAAATTGAGTGCTGCTAGGTTTTCAATGTCAGCAGACAAAAGTGATCAACTGAAGGTGGGGGGATGTAGAGTGACGCCACTGTAATGTCAAAGCTGTCCGAGAAGTATAGTTTGATAATTGTCACTTCAGCAAAGTGCAATTTAAGTGTGGGAATATGTGTATATGGCTGATCTTTGTTTTAATTAAAATGGCCATTCCTTCCTGGGCGGTCTTTTCTGTAGATATTATAGTTAAATACATTGAGGTTATGAGTCTTAATAAGTGGGTGTCCTGAAGTAGAATAATATCAGGATTGTTTTTCGTTATAAATGTTTTAAATTCCGGAAGTTCATTGGGCAAACCATTTGCATTCCATATCATAATTTTCATATTTTCGAATTTTTTTAATTATCATTGTTAGTACTATTTAAAGTAAGAGCTTTTAATAAAATGTTGACTTTATCTGTTGGATGGATGGTCTTCTCTAGAAGAGGTACTGCCTGTAACAGTGCAGGATAAGCTTTAAATATTATATTAATTTCTTTAAACAGCTGAAGAATGGTGTGAATGTTTTCAATTTGTCCTACGTTAGGTAGGTTAGGAGTAGGAATAGTTTTGCTTTGGGGCTGTGGTGTAATATTTTGTGCAGTAGCCTGCGCAAAGGTAAAATTTTTTTAAATTGAATTTGCAGATTTTGCAATCGTAGGTTGTGATTTTTTGTTTTTATTAGCTGGATTCGCAGGGCAGCCTGCGTATGAGGCGGTATGTGAATTACCACAATTACAACATTTTGGGGAATCTATTTTTTTTACGGGAGCAATCTTTAGTTGTGTGCTTTTCACCACACTTCACGCAGTTCGGTTTTAAGTGACAAATTGCAGAGTTATGCCCATACTATTGGCAATTATAGCTCTGCGTAGGTCTATTATTAATGTATGTTTCGACTCTGATAACTAAATTCATTATTTCTTTGACATCATGAATTTCGGAGGCTACTTCATTAGAGTTTAGGGTGATTAAGAAGCAGGGAATGGGTTCTTTGACCCTGTGTTTTCTCATGACTGCTACTGCGGCTACATCAAAGCCTTTGTTAGTCAGCTCTTTCTTTATTAGTTCAGCAGGGGGGGGGTGTAAGCCTTTAATAACAACCTTAATGGGTTTTCAAGATGGTTTTTAATTACTAAGCATTCAATTTGATTGTTCAATAAATATTTTGTTATTTTTCTGTGCATTTCCGAAGAGGTTGGAAATACTTTGAGAAATTTTCCTGATAGTTTTGCTGTAATATTTTTGTAGCAATTTACTTTAAGATCGTTTAAGAGTTCAGTGAAATTACTTTTAAGTTTGATCAGAATAGGGGGTATGGAGTTTCTGGGAGAAACGTTAGTTGGCTGACTACTGTCAACATTGTCGCGAGTTTCAGTTTGCAAATTACTTAAAAGAGAGAATTTATTACTTGTGTTAGTTTGTGAATTGGGAGTGGTTATTTTAACATTTGCCGTTTTTCTGGGTCTAATAAAAACCTTCTCATAATTATTGTTAGTTAGAGATCTCTTATTTTTAGTTGGGGTGTTATACATATTTACATCATTACTAGTAGTTGGTAATTGGGAGGAGCTATACATAACATTGTTTACATTTGACCATGTGTTATTTACAGTAGTATTATCATTACACTTATTGTTATCAATAGATACAGTATTAGTCTTATTATTAATATTTCGCATATGATTATTTACGCTACAATTATTTACATTTATCATAGAGTTTGCTAGAATCATTGCACTCATTAATAGCAATAGCATTATCTATATTACAATCAATTTTGTTAATGTTGTCTGATGTTTAATTTTGTTAATGTTTAAGAACGATCATCAGAGTCATAAGATTTTACAAGTTTAGATTTGTTATTTTTGTAATTTATATAGAAATATTTTTAGCATCATTTGCATTTAACACCGACCATTTATTTTTACTTTTTGATAATTTGATTACGTTTCTTTTAGTCTTAAGATTTTTAGATTTAATACTAGTTTTAAGAATTTTATAAGTTGAAATATCATTATCAATATAAGTATCGGAATTACTACATACTTATATTGATAATATTATTACTAAAATTATTACTAATGGAAAAGACTCGTATGTGATTAATCACATTATTAAATTTTCAGATTTTATGCAAGTAGTAAAAATTGATTGCTTTTCCTCCCCTCTAATTATTACCATTATCATCATCATTATTACCATTATCAACATGCAAAGAACAATTTGAAATTAAACAATTACCAAAGTGGGAGAAATTACCACGTAGTTCTTGACTGCTGATGAAGGCATGTTGATAAAGTCCGTTTTGGTATATCCAGATTTGATTTTTATGAAAGTTCACATCTTGGGATCCAATCATTTCCATAAGTCGTTTTTGGGTGGTAGCAAGTGTTTCCAATAGTTCACTTTTTTTTTTTAACTAATTCCCTAAGGGTATCACATTTTTCCACTTTGGTGATAGGAATACAAGGATCAAGAGATAACAATGCATCCAAATTTGGCACTACACTTCTTATTGCACTCTGTATGCACGAACGCACTAGAGAAGTGATTGGGTAGTCACCATCAGCAGAGGCATTTGGAGATTTGTCATTAATTAGTTGGCCCTGCATAGAACCAGGTAGTCCAGGCATTGACACGTGAGGGAAACGAACAGTTTGCACAATAAGTTGATGGCTCTGAAAAAGCCCTTTGGGGCCGGGTATATCCTTAACACGATCACTAGGTGCACTTGGGGGAGGAAAGTCTCCATAATCCATAAGCACAGGTAACGGAGTTACAGAAGTATCTACATCGGTTAATTCATTGGAGTAGCTGGCATCCGCAATGTCCATAATATTGCCGGTAAGTTCCGGCAAAGGTGAACGGAAACCCTCTGGGGATCGGTCGGCGGCGCCGCAGTCCTCGGCCATCAGCGGGAAGGAGCAGCGCTGGGAGAAACAAGCAATAACTGGTTCGCGTTGTCAAAATCGCTAAGCACGAGCGTAAGTAAAACACGTCTATCACTTCAACAGTCGGAACGAGCGAAAAACGCGCACGCTACTGACTTAAATTGGCATAGCCGTCGGCAGAGTGAGCTTAGATTATCCAGGTATTATCAAATTATGATCCCTTGCTTTTATCAAATTATGATCCCTTGTTCTTTTTTTTTTTTTCCTCATATGTATATTATTGAATCATAAAATCAAGTCGCCAAATTTTAAAATGATACACATGTTCAGCAACAAATAATGAGAAATTATTACTAATGCTTTGAATACCGCATGATTTGCCCATGTGTCTTTTGGAAAAGATTCGTATGTGGTTAATCACATTAATAAATTTTCAGATTTTATGCAAGTAGTAAAAATCGATTGCTTTTTCTCCCCTATAATACTAGAACATGACTTATTTTTGTTATAGAAAATGTTTATTTTATTTATGTATTCAAATTTTTAATGAACGTGTAACATTTATATTTTTTACTTATTAAAAAAAAAAACTTTAATCTATTCAAAAAGTTACCGACAAAAGAGCAATCGAAATTTCAAAACTGTTAACTTAAAAATACGTGTATGTAAAACATTTTTTCTATTATAAATCCAATCTCTCTCTGCATTCAATAAACTACATTTATTCTTAATATATGTTCTTCTTATTAAGATTTCTAAAAATAATCAATAATTTTAAAGCAACTTGAATGTTTACTTTAATGCTTCATGATATTTCAATTTAAAATTTTATTATTAGTTCGATCTTATAACTCAATATCAGAATTGTTTGGTAAAATTGCATTGCAAGGAGGAAGAAAAAAATCACAATTACTATCGAAAATATTTGTGCCATATATTGTTTAGAAAGGTTGTTAGAAAATACTAAAAAGAGTACAAACATTTTATATTTACATTTTATAAACTAAATAATCATTTATTGACAAAACTTAATTAAACGCCAGTTTATTTCTGACGAAAACTGTTTGGTTATCATCGTTGATCAATAGGGGAGGAGTATAACGGAATAATAAATACTTTTTTAAACATTTGTTCTTAAAATCACTTGACATAACTGGTTTTACTTTTTATTTTTGAATTTGCATCAAAATTGTTTTACATAAAATAGAACGAAATTTATTCTGAAACTAATCATTAAAATACATCTACCGTTTGCAAATTAATTGTTAAAATTCTTGGTTTAAGTATGATATCCCCCTCTAAGTGATTTCTCGTCAAATTTAGCGTCCTTTGTTTTGATTGTAGTGTTGCCAATTTGAGTTTTTGTTTTTATTATAGTGTTGCCAAATTCAGTTTTTGCTATTTTTCAGATTGTTACCAGCTTTTGTTTTTCTCGTGTTTTACATCATTTTTACGTCAAATATATGCTTCTTTTCAGTGGCAACAACATTTTTAGTTTAGTTGTTCGTTTTTTAATATATTTAAATAGAATTTTTAATCAATTAAAACAATTACTGTTTTCTTGCATACCGTTAGGCTGAGCAATTTAATATCGAAGGGAGGAACAACCCGCTTTGTTTACATTGTTTTTATTATTGTATTCTTTTATAGTGCTAGTCCTACTAATTCGAAATCGGGGAAAACACCAGTTTCTTACGCCGATCGGTGCCCAATCTGAATTGCGACATATTTCGTTGCCACTTAGCGACGAAAAAAGTCGCAATTATAACCAATAAAAGGGGATACCCTACTAGTTCCAAATTCTTATAACCCAGATATATGTTATTACTATAAATAATAAACTCATAAAATTATCTCTAATGTCTGGATACTGGAACAAATAGCCACTGAATGGGAGGGAGATGCTATCTATCCAATACATAAAAAAAGAATTAAGTTCAGTATGAGAATTATAAAAGAATCGGCATCCTAAATACAGCATGCAAGGCTCTAACAGTTACTCTATACGAGCGACCATCCACACATACAATAATATTCATAAACATTTATTAATGTGGATTCCAGGGAGAGATCAATAGATTACGAGAAAATATTACCTAAAGGAAAAATAACATTTCGCCAAAGGAAGATTGTTTTAGGGCCGCTTGTTATTTTCTTATGATTGGCTTACAATAGCAAACCTTATCCAATGGTGAACTAACATTGCTGTAAAAGTTGCGTGATCTAGGGTTGCTATTTCTAATTTATTAAACTTGCTGTTTTTTGTGTGTGAGTGACACCGTTTTTGATTTGGATAATAGCGATGAGAATTTAACAGATAAATTTAAGGAAATGCATATCAAAGAGGAGTGTACTTCCGTAAGAGAACTGTGGCGAAAAATGCCTCGCCAAGATGATTTTTTGGCATATTCACTGCTACACTGATGTTTAGTAAACATAAATATAAACCGTCGACGTCCTAGAGTAGGAGTTGTTGGATAAGCACGCCAAGAAGCATGGTCAAATATAACTCTTGTATCGTCGAGATATCGCAATACATTTCTTCTCTTGGATTTGTTAAAGGGGTAGAAAGTAATAAAGCACTTGCGCGTCCCGATTTCTGCTAATCAGCGTAGGGAAAGCCCATCTGGAAGGGGAAACTAATTTTTAAGAATGCCATTTTTCAATATTTATTGCTTTCGGCTTAAAATGTACGTCTTCTAAATTGAAAACAAAAATCTCCAAAATTTTTTTTAATTGAAAGAGTTATGTAGTCAGTTTTACGACTTGATGTACTGAAAAGTCTTTTTGATATTCATTGCTTCTGTCTTGCCTGCTTGTAATATTGCTTGTACTTGTCTGCTTGTAATATTGCTTGTACTTGTCTGCTTGTAATATCTACAATTAAGTTTTAATTTTATGAAATATTTTACACTATTCTTATTTATGAGGAATATGTTTTTTTAAAAAATAATATTATCATAGCTTAAACATGAGTATATATAAATTAAACACAAAATATTGCTGGTTGTTGCTCTCGATTGTAATGATGCAAAAAATTGGCTGATGCAGCAAAAAATCTCTTTTAAATTTCAATTTGATGAAAGAAATACACTCAAAAGATAAGCGTTTATTAAATTATATTAAGATAGATGAAGAATTGTTGAAAATTTGTTGGATAAGATAACACATTTAATTATAAAAAGGAACATATTCACGAGATCTTTAAGATCTTATGAACGATTGAATGTAATTTTACGCTTTTTGGCAACAGGAAAAATATATGAAGATTTAAAATTTACAACAATTATTTCTCCTAACTTAGGCACAAATAATACAAAAAAAGTGAGTCAATTATAAAAATTCGCCATAAGAAATATTTAAAAATAAAAAAGAAATTCTTAAAATTATTTATTGATTTATTAAACTATGGTTTTTATAAAAGATTTAAAACTCTAAATAAGATGGGATTGAATAAATTAAATTAAAAAATTTTCGTTTATTTTTTTTTATTTAACTAAAACAAAGTGAAATGATAGTCATTTAGTTTAAGTGGAATTAATAATGGAAAAATTTAAGGCAATTATTTAACTGAATTAAAATGCTTTATGTTTTAATAAAAAGAAAACCAAATAGTTTTCAATATTCATTATATTTTTTAACTATATTTCATTATATTAACATATAATAAATATAACACAAACTTTTTTATTCATTGTTGAGAAAACTCATCAATTTATAAATATTATATAATTTTTCGTATGTTCTTTTATTTGATTGATACAATCAATGATCAAAACTTGCTACAAATAAGGCTCATCTTTGTATGCTTCTGTGAATTTTTGTGCTATAGACCTATTAACAAATAAAACGGAAATTGTGAAGATTCAGTAAATATTATTTTCTCTAGTGTCCAAGAATACTTTACAATCCTATGGGAAGAGACACATGACAGCAGGAAGTTACTGTTGACTTCCTGTAATTGATTCCTTGTAGGGAAAAAAATCACACACAGATCTTGCTTGAATTTTCTTCAATCTATCAAACTCCCTCACAAACGGTACAATTTTCTTGTGAAATACACAACCAAGCGAAGAAATGTATCATCTGTGGCGGGTTTTAAAAGTAGTTTTTCATCTAACTGGATTGTAAAATATAATGGAAATGGAAAGCCAAACGTAATGGGGAAAATCAAGATTACTTTAAAGAAGAAAATTAAAAAGTATTATTTTTATAAGATTTTTTTTATTTATTTTATTTTATTTTTACTTTTACGTGTTTAGAGTTATTTAATGCAACCAAGATTTATATTAATATATATATATATATATATAAAAAAAAAAAAACTACCACCATTATGCATAATGAATTTTATGGGGAATTACTTTTAAAATATGAAGATCAGAAATTATTTGAACTATTTTAGCAGTTAATACTATATTATAACATTTTATCTGTAAATATTTTTTCGTTTCTAATCTGCTTCAATAAGATTAGATTCTTTACTGGAGATTATGGACATATAATTAAACATATTTCTGAATCTTTTAAAATTAAATTTCAGTTTATGTCTACTGTTAAATAATTGAAACTAATCAAACTAAATTTATTGTTGAAAACATTTATAAAACTTTAGGTTAATTTCTTTTTAGAAAGATAGTAGCATTAATTTAAATCACCTCAACGTTAATTGATAAACATTAAATGTTTAAGATAAAACCTCTATTTTATTTTTTCAGCAAAACCAGATTTTACAATAGAATTTCTTACAAATTTATTATTAATTACATTATACTAAATGTAGCATGATTGGTATTATTATATACCATATCTCAAATACTGATCCATAATAGTGATTTTATAAGAAACATTTTACAGTGATTAAGGGGTCCACGAAAAATTTTTCTGGTTTTCGTAATAAGTAACAAAAATTTTGGCTTGGATTTATTAATCAATGTAGGTAGGTAGCATAATTGACTAGGTAGGTACTCAAAAATATTCTAGACTCAGTTCTAACACAGAATTGAATAGATAATAGTACAAGCGTGTAAATACGAATGCCAAGAAAAAAACGTTACTCATTTTTTTCCGGGATTTTGAACATAAAAGTGGGACTATAATGAGGCATTATTATTGGCATATGTTCGATTTTTTATAGACGAAGGAATCCATGAAGAGCTGCTATTCGCAAAAACTTTAAAGTCGGACACTGAAGGCGAATTCAATGTCCTAAGTGATTTTTTTACAGAAAAATCTATTCTATTTACAAACATTAGTTCCGTGACAACAGATGGAGCTCATGCCATGTTCATGTGATATCGTAGGTTTGTGAGTCACCTTAAAAGAATAATACCAGGATTGGTTGCAATTTATTGTGTGTCATCCACTGACAACACATTGCAGTGAAACATTTGAATGATAGATTGCAATAATAGCTTTAATTTATGATTAACGCAGTTAATAAAATAAGAAAAAATGCTTTGAATACCCATTTATTTGCACTATTGTGCGATGAAAATGATGAAGATTTCCAACGACTGCTCTTACATACTGAAGTACGCTGGTTGTTGAAAGGTGCATGCTTATCGAGATTTTACTTACTTTTCGAATCAGTGATAGAGTTTCTGGAAACTAAAGCACCAGATTAAAAAAAAAAAAATCTGATCAAATATAAAGCGGAAATTGCGTATCTAAAAGTGTTGTTTTAAAAAACCAATGAAGTTATCTTGCATTTACTAGGGGACAACATTAATTTAATAAATATAAAAGGTGTAATTTCGGCTTTTCTTGGTAAATTGAAATAAATGAAGCAAAATATTAGTTGACAAGAATTCTCCCAGTTTCCGCACTTGTCACAGATAGAATGTCTTGACGAGGAAACTCGGACTTACGCTCAACATTTAAATACTCTGCATAATGTCTTCAAAAATAGATTGGAAGATATTCTGACGATGGAAATACCACCATGGTTCATAACCCATTTGATGAAACGGGAGGGGTGAATATGGTATTACAAGAGGAGCTACTTGAGCTCACCACTAACGAGGAACTGAAGGTGAAATTAAAAAAAAAGCTATCAAACAATTTGGCTGCAGGCAGAAATCCTCGAAAAATATCTTGCGCTGTGGGAAATTACGGGAAAAATTTTGATAACGTTTCCCTAGTATTGTTTTGTCGAAAGAAGTTTTAGTGCCGTTACCAACCTGTTAACAAAAAAAAAAAAAAAAAAAAAAAAAAAAACAAGCAGTTTGCAGAAAGCAGTACAGAACGGGGAGATTTGAGATTACTTCTTACAAAACGGAAACCAAATATTGATAATTTGCTGTCAATTCATCAAGTACATGAATCTCAGTAAAAGTATGAATATTTTTTATTGTTGATTTACATTTCAGAGTTCACACACACATTGTTGATTGTTTAAAATAATAAATATTTATATAATTTTGTATAACCACAAGTATCATTTTAATAAATAGGACACAAGAAAATGTGCTACTTTTTTTTCTTCTTAACATCTCCAACTTAGATTGATATTTTTTAGGAGTTTTGGGAATACAGTAAAAATGTTTGAGCAGGGGGTCTACCGAAAATAGTGAAACTTTGAATGTGGTCCACGAGAAAAAAAAAGTTTAGGAAATAATAATAATATAAAGTTAAAATAATTATATCAGAAATTTTTAATTTCTGTGCGAATTAAAATTCCTCAGTAGAAGGGCTCTTTTATTTTGTGAATTCATTTTATTTATTAAAATTTATCACTCTCTCTCTCTCTCATTTTAAATCAAATATTTATCAAGTTTTATGCATTAATAGAATCTCAATTCTTTCTGAATATATTAAGAAAAAAGAGTCTTAATTCCTATCGCTCAATATATAAACATGTTTATATTAATTACTCTTAACTTGTAATTATTTATTAAATTAGTTTAATAACAATGAGGGAGAGTCAATTATTCGTTTATTTTTGCTTTATTTTGTCATTCCTATGAAAAATTTTGAATTGAATATAAGAAAGACATGTATGAAAACACTAAACGAAGCATTCATTTTTTTGTTAAAAAAAATGAATAGGATTGAGCCAAGAGACTCTGCTTCAAAAAATATGGTCTTGCCATTTAATAATCTTTGTAAGCTCTTTTGAAGGTATTTTGATATCGCATTAACGGTAGTTGTTTAAAGCCTCGTCAAGGTTGCACTGAGCATTTGGACTAAAATATTGATATAAAAATAAACTTAGACTGATTTTTCTGATTATATTATTCTTTTTTATTTTAATATATCTAAATACACTCTTTAGTTTACAAAAAGTATTTTCACAATGCAATTCAATCTGATTTCGCATCGCCATTTAAAAGATACGTGATTTATAAAACTCATTGACTTCGCTAATTGCACTATATTCCACTTTTACTGTTAAACAAATTCTACCTTTTTCTGTAATGAATAAGTATAAATGTTAGATAGTATTAAAATCTTAAAAAAAACGAAAAAAAAAAACGTATTTTACGTTAAAAAATACATCAAAAAAATTATTTACAAATTCATCTATTTTATGTAAATGAAAAATAAATATTTTACTGCAGTTACTGTTATATTCCTTAAAAATGAGGACAATGATTTAATTCCATCATCACAATAACTTAATTCCTAATTTAATTTATTTATAATTAAAAGTATTCTATGAAAAAAGCATTTTGCTTTTACTTTGTGAGTAGGACGATATTTTAATTGAAAACGTAATAACTTTATTTTCAAACGGTGATATTTTGTAAGCCTGATACAACTGATAAATTATAATAATTTTTTTGCTCCCATATTTAACCGGAACACATACTGGAATTTTCTGCTTCCAGAGTGTTTTAAGCATATTAAAGAGCACAATTTTCGCACTGTTATACCTTAACAAATCCGTTTTTTTTTTATAACCTCTATTCATGCATTACAATCCGATTTATAAATCTAAAGAATTTTATAATTAATTGAATTATATTGCGGCTAAATATTACTGTTGTTTCGATTTTTATTGAATATTTATGACACTACACTACACACACATATATATTAATATAAAACAAATATATATACATATATATATATATATATATATATATATATATATATATATATATATATATATATATATATATATATATATATACATATATATATATATATATATATATATATATATATATATATTAAAGTAATAAATACACACAATACTAAAAATACAATATAATAATGGAGGAACTACAATACATCACAGGAAATCTAGCCAGCGCTAAAAAAAGATTTACCAATATATAAGTCTGGGTAGGCTGAACTATAGGTAGGCAAATGCCGCTAAGGCATCAGGCTCATGTAATTCAATATCCTTGATAAAATATTTATTCACAGATTTACAGGATAATTTACAAGGAACTTTCATAAATTATAGGCTGCAGGAAAACTGATGAATTTCTCAAATTCTGGAAATTTCACTGCATTTTCGGTCGAGGGAAACTACTCCCATGTTCTGGGAAATAGGCTCCTAAATTTCGCTCTCGGGAAACACTCTCGGAAAGTCACTCTATAATGTTGACGGTCCTCCCCGGAGAGTACTGGAGTATCCGGGTATTCAGGTTCAAGATCTGACGTCAATCTCCATGATCAGTAGCTAAAGGAATCAATATTCTTTTGTCGCCAAGAAAAGAATAATTTAATTCAATTTAATCATATGTATCAACACTGTTATTTCTTAAGCTAAGTTTTTTTTTTAATTTTTTATTTTATTATTTTTAGTTTTTATTTATTTATTTTATTTTATTATTTATTTATTTATTTATTTATTTATTTTTTTACACCTGTCAAATTTTAAAATATGGAGCGATTAAAAAAATGTTCGTTAAGTTTGAAGAAATAAATATGAATATACTAAAAAATATATTTTGTTCTAAATAAAGACAAATTTTTTTCTAAAAAAAAAAAAAAAAAAAAAAAAAAATGCACCCGTTTTTTCGCCAAAACTTCTCGCATATAGCAACTTCCAAATATTACTACTTTCGGATCCCTATGTTTGGTAATTAAATCTGCTTCAACTCCCAGAACGAAATCTTATTGGAAGAATGTCAAGGGCTCTAAAGGGGGGAGAAATCACAAGTTACAACTGTATTCCCACAGCTGCGTTCTTAGAATTGACCTTTACAATGTATCATTTTTACCACCGGAAGAAAAATATATAATTCCGATAAATAATCAATTCGCTTCTTATATTTAAGCTGAAAATCTTTTTTAACATGTGAATCCAAACAAAATTGTCTATTTGTAAATAAATAAATAGTCAAAAAAAAAAAAAAAAAAAAAAAGCTAATTAGTCTGAATTTAAAATATAATTCACAGCAAATTTTTCCTCAGGCTATTATAAGTAATACTAAAATACTGAATACAATTATTTTTTTAAATTTTTTTATTTATTCAAAATTCCCTCAAGAATTATTTAAAAGTTAAGACATAAAAGAGATTTAAACATTTTAATAGTTTTAAATGTAATCACATATTAGAGAACACATTTTAATAAGTTATTTCATCAACAAAACACACGGGCTTGCGGGGAATTTTATTTGCTTGCAAAGTAAAAGTAGCTTGCAGATGAAAATTTTACTTTTAATTCCAGCAACTGTTCCATAATTCATAATGATTGACTAAAATGACATGAAATATTATTATCTTGTAAGATAAACTAGAAAATTTCGCAGTAAGAGAAATGTCAAGTTAGGCGTCGTGTACAAAAATGACCATTGAGCGACGCAAAAATTTCATAACAATAATTATGAATACTTATTTATGTAAAAGTAAGATAATTACAGTGAGATGATATCATTCTTCTCACAGCAACAACTGTGACACAGCTATGTGGTACTCTTTTTACAGGATTGTTTTCTTAAGTATAGATTCAGTTTTTACTTGAACAACTTCATTTATCTGATTGAAATCCATCAACTGTATTTCTAATAAAAGTATGCGAAACTTTAGGTTGAGTTTTTATTAGATTGCTATGTTGATCCATTGGATCATTCTGTTACTATGCTTTATTTCTTAAACTAAATTCTTAGAAAATGCTAGCATATTTAACAATGACTAATTGAGCATTAAAAAAGGTTCATCTTTTCTTAGAAAAAATATAAATCAAACACAGATTTTAAAAGGAAATTTCTCTTAAAAATTTATCCTAGATCACATGTATAATTTAAAATATTTGAACAAACAGTAAATACAATATTTTATATTATAAAATCTCAAAAACTGATCTGACTTATTTTTATTATTTAAATTCCTGTAAGAAGCTACGATTTTTTTATATTATTGATTGATCTTTTATTATTGAGGAAAAATTAGAATACATTAAGCTATGCACCTAATACATTAATTATTGAATATAATTCTCTCAAATATTTAAAATAAAATAAGTAACTTTTCTAGAAACGCGCGATAAACAAAATTTTAATTTAAATGATGAGAGAGAGAGAGAGAGAGAGAGAGAGAGAGAAAATTAAATAAGTTTTTATTAAATAATTTATCAATAACTTATTGCAAACTATTTAATGCCAGAATTTAACAACGAAACTTTCCACTTGTTAATAAATTACAGTAACTAATTTTAGTTTGTAGTATTTGAATGGTAATTTAGTTAGTAGTATTTGAATAATATAACGATTTCAGTTTATTTATGATATGTATGTAAACAAATACAGCTTATTCAGGGAAAAAAGTAGAAAAATCTTATAATGAAATTACTTAAAAGTCGAAGTTTAAAAATTCTCAATATTTTATTTATAGAAATCTACATTAATATGAAATAATCAAGATGCATGTTGAAATATACATTGATTTTTAATAGCTTTTATTTGACCAAAACTAACAGTAATAATTAAACAAAATGATGGAATACGAATCGAAATTAGAAAGATTAAAATTTAACAATTAAAGGAAAATGTAATACAAAAGCAAGCTCAAAGGTTAATGAAAGCGAAAAGAGTACTCAATTATTTTATAAGTCTCTCCTAAAAATTCATCAACTCCGCCTAACTCTAATAAATACGCCATCAACCCCTCCTCTTTACTTGGCGTCATCTTTATTCCGTAAGCAATTTTGGCATCATATTTGGCAAGGTCTTTGGCGTACAATGGAAGCAGCAGTGGCGTAGTGAAGGGAGGCAAGTGGGTCTGTCTTACCCCGGGCGCCGCTTTGAGAGGGATGCCAAATATAGCAGTTACGAAAATTGTTTTCAGAAAAATTTACTTTTTAATTGAAATATCAATTTTATTCGGAGAAATATATTTTACATTTAATATTTATTTTCTTCTGTTGAAGGGCTTGCCATAAATGAAACTGTTCCTATTTTTATGTTTCCACATTAATAGGTTAATACAGTTTAGTTCGTAATAAAAAAGTGTGTTCTTTAAATCTCGTTTTCCACTATCTTTTCTTGCAGTTTTTTTTTTTTTTCATTTTTATTTATTTATTTATTTTTTTTACTTTCCTCAAGATTTGTGGTGCTTTATCATTATTTTGTATAGTAAATTTTGTGCATGTAATGATTGAAATATGATAAATTTTTTTTAATAAAAATTTCTGAAATATGTGAATTCTATTGGTTAGTTTCCTTTTTATGCATTTAAGATGTTTTCAATTTCAACTTATTTACCAAATAATATGTGTTGATATTATATCTCTTGATTTACGAATCAATAATTTAGGGAGATTCCAGAGAGTAAGCTCATAATCTAATCTGTAACTGATTTGACTTAGTGAATGCAGCAAGATTCACCATGCTTTAGAATTCTAATTTTTTACAAGATGTTTCAATCAAGTTGCACCTATGAAAAATTGTAACATTGATTAAGCAAATAAATCTTTTCTATTTAAAAAAAAAAAAAAAAAAAGATACCTAATGAATATTGCATAGACTGACAAATACGTCATTAGGAACTCGCATGATGTTATTTATCAATTAGGAATTTAAAATAATTTTTTTAAAAAATTTTGATGCCCTAAAATGTTATTTGACTTTATATTCATTTTTATAGTCATTATATATAAAACATTTTGTTTTATAAAAAATATTTTATCCTATAAATAAAAAATGTGAAGTTTTAATCTCATTTTGACTAAAATAAAAAAAAAATCATTCTCTAAAAAGGAAATTTTATAAAACTGAAATATTATTAATAAAAACTTGTCAAACTATAATTAAAACACAAATGAAAATTTTTCTTTAAAGGTTCTTAAAAATTGCAATTTTTAATAATCAATGAGAAAGGTATAAAACCTACAAAAACGTTTCATTTCAAATGAAATGAATGGATGTTTGTAAAGTATTCCATTTCTCAATTCTTAATAATTTACTATTATAAGATTACAATTATTATTATAAATATATAAGTTACGCCATATTCTAATGACTGGAATTTTGAATAGACAGCAATTATATGATAATAGAATTATTGTACCAAGAATTTTGTCAAGTAAATAAACTGCATCTCAAAGTTTTTTCTTTTGCGAAGCTCCTAAATTATAAGTTCCTTAAACTAGCATGTCTGTCACCAAAAAATTCCGAGAATATAATATAAGAGATATTAAAATATATCACATAATATATACATTCGACATTGCTTAGGGCTTTAGAGAAGCTAAATCTGGATGATATAGTGAATCTGTAGAAAACTTCATTTTAAAGAATTATGCTCATTATAAATAATTAATGTTGCATAAAAAATTCTAATGAATTTGATTTTAAATGTTTCCGCTTGCTGATTAAATTAACTTCACTTGAGCTCCGTCCTTATCAAATAAAGAAGGGACCTGACAAGGATGAAAAAACTAAAATCTTAAAATAATCAAATTACTTGAAGGTATTGCGTTTTAAAACCATTTCATTTACTAAAAGTAATTAAATGTATCAAATAAGGAATATAAAACGTAACTGAAAGATGTTATTGAGACTTTAAAGTTCTGGGAGAAATTCTTGTGCATCGCCCCAGAGAAAAGAAGAGCTCTGCATTTACTTCAAGCTTTGTTGTAACCTCATAGTCATCTGTCGCGTTATACTCATGAAAATATTCGCGTTGAAATGTATTTCTCATTAGCGGTCCTCTTTGTCCGAAAATATTTGTCTTCAGCACCAGACAGACCCCCAACAGAATATGCTTTTTTTTCAAGATAGCACTGCAACATCCAACCAAGAGAATTGTGCTCATGGAATCGAAATACAATACAACACTGGAAATAGAAAAGTAATTACCTCCAAATGCTAGGAAAATCCTTAATTTCCTTTTATTTTAACTATTTACCTGGTTAGAATAGCATCACATTTCACACTCACATATTTCCGTTTATAGTGTTATTTCTTTAAGAACTTCGTTGGAAATGTTAACTTTTGAGTAAATTTCATTTTCTGTTTACAACTTATTCTTTTACATTTTGCTTATTTAGCAAACTTTTTAGCCTTACAAATATTTATTAAAAAACATGTATAGTTTTGAAATTTAAAATCTCTCTCAAATTGCTTATTTAAAATTAGTTATTTGAAATCAAAATATTTAAAGTTTAAAGATTTTCGAAAATAATTTTTATTTGATTTGTAATTTTGTAGCCTATACATTATGTTGAAAAAATTTTTTTGGAAAGTTAAAAGATCAAATGTATTAATAGTTTTTTTATGTATACACATAAAATGTTTCTTCATAATTAATATTTAACTAACTATATATTTCAGTTTATATAATGAAAGTATGTTTAGCTTAGAAATTATTTTAAAGAAAATAAGGCAAAATTATTATGCTTTGTAAAAAGCTACAGATTAATAATATTTTTGGAATGTTATAAAAGGATTCAGAATAAAAATAAATTCTTTTTTTAATATGAATTAGCACTTATATTAATTAAGAAATATATTTTAAAGTCATAAGAAAGTCTTATTGAACATATTAAAAATAAATTGAAAATTTTCAGAGAGAAATATTCTCAAAGTAAAATCATAAGATAGTTAAAAGTGACTAATCCTGCAATCGTATAATAACAAATAATTATACAAAATCCCCATTAAACTCGGTAAATGTGCAGAAAAATTATATTTTAATTTCAAAGAATAAGTATTTTTAATCTATATTAAATAATTCGTCCAGAAGAGTTTAAAAAACATCATGATGACTAAGAATAAAACATACAAAAATTTCTCAGTTTAAGAATTTAAATAATTGTGATTTATCTGTACGTTTATTTCAGTAGATATTATAAGGCAGATATGGCGAATAATAGCATAAGTTATATATATATATATATATATATATATATATATATATATATATATATATATATATATATATATATATATATATATATATATATATATATATATATATATATATATATATATATATATATATATATATATGTATATATATATATATATCTGACGTAAAAGTATTAAAAACACAATGATCACACTTTGATTTACTAAAAGTAAATAAAAGTCTAGATTGTCATTTCAATCAATAATTAATTTTTATTTAAACAATATTAACTAGTATATATTTAATAATATTAACTAGTTCTTATAGATAACTTTTTATTTTTTGTTAATTAAAAGATCTGGAAAAAGAGAGCAATTTAGATTATTAGAATTTATAAAAACACTTCCATGTCAAAGCAAATTCATACTATAAAAAATAATTTATTTACATTTGATTTAAATTTACTTATTTACATACATTAGATTTCTATAACACTTAGAATTGCATTTTGCCAGATTTTTTACATTTGTATTTTTCAAATTTGCCCTCTGACTCGAAACACTTGAATCTCAGAAATATGATTCAGCCAAAGATTGAATACAATCTTTGACTGGTTCTAAATTTCCATAAGTTTGATTTATACTGATGCATTTCCGTATCCTATTCTAAAGATTATTTTACTAGATTTTTTATCTTAAATTTGAAAGTACAATTAGCCTTTAAAATTATCTATATTTAAAATTATTTTAAAGTAGATACTTTGCTGTTGTCATTTGCATTATATCCTTTTTACATGTTTATTCTATATATTATAATATTTTTTGAGATGGGGGACCAAAATTGGTTTGATACCCGGTCGCCAATTGTGATCGCTACGCCACTGAGAAGCATTTCTGCTTATGGAGGTATTCCCGCGGTAGTATTTCTATTTCCGAATGCTGCTTGCTTAGCTTACCAAAAATTTTTTGAACTATTAGCCTGCTATCGGTACTATAAAAGCTTTTTGAATATTGCATTAAATGCAGACTCAACAACTTCATAGTAAATGATAACATAATAAATAATGACCAATTCGGCTTTCGCGCGAGAAAACACTCTACATGCCACCAGTTATTGAGGGCTGTAAAGTTGATAACAAAAAACATTAAAGAAAACAACGAAACAACTGCTTTATTCCTGGATATTGCCATGGCCTTTGATAAGGTGTGGTTTAACGGCCTAATCTACAAAATGATAAAATTCAAAATCCAATCCCTCCTGGTGCTAATGTTAATTAATTGTTTAAGAAATAGATAATTTAAAGTAAAAATACACAATAGCTTTTCGGAAATTAAATGTTGAGTGCCACAGTGATCCATTCTCGGCCCCCTGTTTTTCTTAATTTACCCATGTGTTCTGCCCAAACAAAATGGTGTAGAAAAGTATATTTTTGCCGATGACACAGCTATCATGTCTACGGGAAATGAGAAAGAGGAACCATCGCTTCCAATTAAAAAATGTATTCCAGTCTTAGAGCGATGGTTCACGAGCTGGAAAATTGCCATCAATACAGATAAATGTGTAGCTGTACTATTCGGAATAAAGAGAAAACGCACCACTGAATGTAAATAATTCAATGTAAACATACCTTGGTCTCCAAGGGTTAAATATCTAGGGGTTATTTTCGATAAAAGACTGACATGGTTGGCACGCATAGATGAAACACTAAAAAAATTAAGACAGGCAGATGCCCAAATATATCCTCTTATAGGGAGAAAATCGGTACTAAGTAACGAAAATAAACTATTGCTATACAAGGCATTGGTGAGACCAATAGCAGCCTACGCTGCCTCTGTATGGAGATATGCTGCCCAATGGCACTTCTGTAAAATTCAACACCGCTAACACATTTCGGTTATTCGCACGACCACGGACGACATCTGGGACTTGTATTCGTATAGTATTACCAATTTGAGCAAGAGGAAATTGATTTTGTAAGGTTCGCAACATTTTTGTTGCATGCAGTAGGAGATTCTCTTTCGCGGCATCTCTTTTTATAGAAATTAACTTGTGTTTTTCATTCAGAACTGATGTGAAGACGAGGTAGATTGCAAATTCTTTTCAGTATTTTTCTTTGGAATTTGGTTTTCGGTTTTTACCGGCTCTCAAATTTTTTTCAGAAGTATTACAAGTTTCTACAAGTTGTTATTCAGTTTCAAAAGTATTGGTGATTTCTACAAATTGTTCCTCAGTTTCGATACTTGCGATTTGCTCGCTAGTCAAAAAAGACGATGCTATGCCTCTTTTCACTTTCATGCCAAACATGGCTTCTCAAGAACTTTAGCGTATTCCTCCGTGGTATGTAGTGTTCTTGGCAAATTGAACAAAGGTCAAACTTTTTGACCATTTATTTGCATTGTTATCATTCATCCCTGCAGTTAGCATATTCTGTATACCCTGATTCGCCCTTTCAACTGTGCCTTGTGTTTGACTGTGACGAGGCTTTCCATGAACTATCTTAACATTTTTACACATAGCGCATATTTCGGATATCATTTGATTACTGAATTCTCTACCATTTCTGATTGCAATATTGCTGGAATTATTATTAAACCAAATGTTAAAAATATTGGAAGAACGTGATACACTATTTTTTCAACCCTCTTTGTTTTCAATGGTCGTAGCTGGACATACTTAGTTAAATCATCTTGATACACCATTATAAACTTATATTCACCATCTGATTTTGACTGCAGATCTATCAGATCAACTTGTCATCTTGAGTTTAACTCAGAACTGATCATTGGTTTCACAACAATACCTTCATTAGGTGCACTGTGTTTTGTTTGATACTGTTTGCATATATTTAAATACATTACAACTTCATATGCAATATTTTTGTATTTATTTTGCAACTCTTTAAGCATACGTGTTCTTCCTCCATGGCCTATCCTGGTGTGAGTTTCATATAGTACACTGAAAAATTCCTCATTGGTAACATAATATTGTATATCCGTTTCTCCTGGTTTTAATGGTACAATTAACTTCTCTTCATCATTAATTTTTAAAATGTCAAAACGTTTTAACCGTCTGGAATCCAAAGGTGTGTTGCTCTTAGTTTTAGCAGAAACTACTTCAGAAAGTATTTTAGAGTACTTTTTCTCGAGAAAAATAAAAGCAATTATCTTCTCGTTTACCTGCAATTAAAACATCTAACTTTTTAAGAAAATTATCACGATTCACTGCAGAATCCATTCTGTATGAATCAGGAAATCAGAAAAAAAAATTAAGAAAACTTTGCTCTCACCATCGAACTTTGCATATGCATAAGACTGACAAAGCTGAATGATTCCATCAGCACAAAGAAATTATCTGGAAAGAACCAGTCACCAGGATTTGGCGAGAGACTCCACCAGAACAAAGGATTTGGCAAGAAACAGTCAGTCGCTTCTTTGTCGGCTCCTCTCTTTTTGACATCCGCCAGAGCATATCTGTGATTGTCGACATACACCCGTGAATGTCGACTTTCTCTGCTTTCGGTCTTTCACGGTAACACGCGCGCGCACACACACACACACACACACACACACACACACACACACACACACACACACACACACACACACACACACACACACACATATATATATATATAATAAATTCCTTTCTTACTCTTTCTCCCTCAGTTCTCACCAATTCATCACGGGCAACCAAGCCCTCTTCCCACAAAGGGGAAATATTTGGGAAATAGGAAACTAATCGACCGGAACAAATCACGTTGCTAGTAAAGGTGATCCAGAAGGCCATCGTGTGTATTCTGCTATTTTTTGTGTTGTTTTGGTTTAATTTTTGTAAATTTTGTTTTAATTTGGTTATACCAAATTAACTTTTTTTTCTTTATCGAGTTTTAACTCAACTTAAATATAAAAACCTCTACTATGTAAACATAAAGTTAAGCCCAAGTATAATTTCGTAATTTTTCTATAAGTATAATTGTAGATGTAAATATAAATATGCTTTTTTTGTTATAAACTTGTAACTGCAGGTATTACGCAGAGCGGTACTGAACAAATTACATAAATACTAATTTATAACAATATAAATATGTATGTGTAGCTCATATAGCTATAATTGGATATAATTTGTATTTATAATATATCAATCTGTATACAGCAAATTACTGTAAATTAGCTTCAATCATATTATAAATATATTATACTATGTAATCAGAACAATGTAATTAACAAGAAACCAATGTAAATAACCAATATTGTACTATAACTATAATAGCCAAGAATCTGTATCCCAGAGAATTAACCTCATTTTTATCATGCTTCTTATCTTATATATAATGGAGTAGTATTCTGTTATGGATTGTAACTGCTCCAAACTCTGTAACTTCCCTTTATTTTGGAATTAATAAAGTTACTGTCTGTACGGCCGTACCAGGTGGAATACTGGATTGGACGATGAACCAAATACACTATTGGCCATTAAAATTACTACACCAGGAAGAAATACAGATAACAAAATGATATCTATTGGACAAATATATTATACTAGAAATAACAAGTGATTAAATTTTCAAAATATTTGGCTGGATAGATCCTGAGAAATCAGTACCCAGAACAACCACCTCTGGCAGTAATAACAGCAGTTATACGCTTGGGCATTGAGTCAAACAGAGATTGGATTGCATGTACAGGTACAGATGCCCATGCAGCTTCAACACGATGCCACAGTTCATCAACCGTAGTGACTGGCGTTTGGTGACGAGCCAGTCTCTCGGCAACCATTGACCAGACGTTTTCTGTTGGTGAAAGATCTGGATAACGTGCTGGCCAGGGCAACAGCCGAACATGTTCCGTATGAAGGAAGGTTCGTACAATACCGGCAACATGCGGTCGGGCATTATCCTGCTGAAACGTAGGGTTTCACAGGGCTCGAATAAAGGGTAGAGCCACGGGTCGTAACACACCATAAATGTAACGTGCACTGTTCAAAGAATCGTCAATGCGAACAAGAGGTGACCGAGACGTGTATCCAATGGCACCCCATACCATCACGCCAGGTGATGGGCCAGTATGACGATGACAAATGCACGCTGCCAGTGTGCGTTCACCACGATGCCGACAAACACGGATGCGACCATCATGATGCTGTACACTGAACCTGGATTCATCTGAAAAGATGACGTCTCGCCATTCGTGCGCCCAGTTTCATCATTGATCACACCATTCAAGGCGCCCTTGTCTATGACGCAGCGTCAAGGGAAGCCGCAGCCATGGTCTCCGAGCTGAGAGTCCATGCTGCTGCAAACGTCGTCGAAATGTTCGTGCAGACACTTGTTGTCTTCCAAACGACCCCGTTTCTTGACTCACGGCTCGTGACGTGGTTGCACGATCCATTGCGGCCATGCGGATAATATGCCTGTTTTCTCGGCTGCTAGTGATAGGTGGCCGTTGAGATCCCGCATGGCGTTCCGTATTACCGTCCTGAACCCATCGATTCCATATTCTGCTAAGAGTCATTGGATCTCGACCGACGCGAGCAGCAATACTGCGATAAGATAAACCGCAATCCCGTTACGCTACAGTTCGACCTTTATCAAAGTCAAAAACGTGCTGGTACGCATTTCTCCTTCTTACACGAGGCATCACAACAATTTTTCACCAGGCAACAAAGTTCAAATGCAATTTGTGTATGAGGAACCGGCTGAACAATTTCTTCATTTAAACACAATGCAGATGTCGCTACTGGCGCCTGCTTTGTCTGAATGCGCTGAAAAGCTAATCATTTGCATATCACAGCACCTTCTTCCTTTCGTATAAATTTCACGTCTGTAGCATGTCGCCTTCTTGGTGTAGCAATTTTAATGGCCAGTAGTGTATTAGGATATAAAAAACAATTTTTAAACAATTAAAAACTAAGTGTTATAATTAAAGTTTAAAGTAACAGGCCATATTATGTATTTAATTCATAAATTTAAACTATGCAATAGTTTTTTTCCCGCAATTGTAGATTAAATATTTTAAAATCAAATTAAAATTATATCACTACTCCAAATATAAATAATATTAAAATTATCTTATATTTGAATATTCATTTTTTATTATTGTAATTTGTTTTGTTTTTTTATCTATATCGTTTTAACTTATTCTTAATTTCTATGTTTCCCCTATAAAGGTACCATTAAAAATTTATATAAAATTTTTTAGTAGATAATGATTAGATTTTAAAATAGATAATTAAAAACAATTAATATTCATTGAGAATGTAAAGCTTGTAAATAAATTCATTACCTATTTTAAATAAATAATGAATGAATTTATTTAATAGCTTAATGAATATTAATTATTTTAATCATTGTTTTGCCAAAAATTCATAGAAAATAAATATATAATGAGAAACATTACAGATTATTACAGTTTGTTTTCATTATTTTATTAATTGCTTTTTATTTATATTAAATAACTTAAGGCCTTTTGATGAAAATAAAAGTAATATTTCCATTTTACAATTGAAGAGTAAGATTTTAATTTTTTTATTTGTTTTTTACATAATGTAGTTGTTTCAGCAATTAAAATTAGTAAATTTTAAAGTCAAAATTTAACAATATTTTGCTTTGTAATAATGTAATCGAGCTTAAAATATCAAATTTATACTGAACTTAAGTCTACAGAAGCTAAAATTTTAATATTATAGTAATTAAAATAATGTAAACTCAAGTAAAAATAAAAGGTTTCAACGGAAAAATCCTGGTGAACAGCAAATGCATGTCAGTACTATACATGTTATGAAATAGTAATAAATATCTTTTCTTTTTTTATAAATTCAAAATTTATTACTTTGTGTATATGTCTGCTTCGTCACTTTGCCATTAAAGATATTTGCATATCTTCCAATGAATTTATAATTTACATATGAGCATGCTTATTTAGTTTAAATTGTACAAATTTCAATGTGTACATAGATTTCAGACTACCTACCTAGCTTTGAAGTAAAAAGATGCGCTTTAAAATTATGCAGTTAAAAAGTAAGAACTTTTACGAGGGTTACTCTGAAATTTTTGAGATACGCGCAGATGGGAATTTACAAAATGAAAATAACGGTTTAATTTTAAAATACAAAGTATTTTAACACAGAAGACTATTTTTACTGACCTACTTCAACTTGTTTAGCGAAGAATAAATTTTAAGCAGAAGAGAAAAGGGAGTTGACGTGCGTACATTTTCGCGATATGATTTTCTACGAATTTAAAGCAGGATTAAATCAAGAAGAATATGTTCAACGGTTGCAATTAGCATTTGGTCATGAATCTCCAGCTCGTGCTACTGTATTCAGATGGTTTAGAGAATGTAGAAGAGGTCGTAATTTTCTTCAGGATGAAGAACACACAGGAAGGCCGCCGTTGACAGTAATCCCGGAAAATGTGTCTGCCATACAAAAAATGTTAATGGATGATAATCTCTGTACCAATCAGATGATACAGAAGGAACTTAACATTGGATCCGCAGCCGTACACAAAATCATTCATGAAGAATAACATACGAAAAAAGTAGTTTGCCGTTGGGTTCCCCATAATCTAACTGAGCACCAAAAAGAGGAGCGTGTCAGAATCAGTAAAGAAACTCTTAAATTGCGAAATGATGGTGGCCACCGCATCATTTCTAAAATTGTAACAGGTGATGGAACGTACATACTGTTTTTTTGACGTTCCAACACGTCAAGAAAGCAAAGTATGGGTCTTTGAAGGTGATCCTACGCCGACAATGGGGTAAAAACAACACTCACTGAAAAAAGTGA
The DNA here is from genome assembly GCA_030067965.1 of Latrodectus elegans. Taxonomy (NCBI): domain Eukaryota; kingdom Metazoa; phylum Arthropoda; class Arachnida; order Araneae; family Theridiidae; genus Latrodectus; species Latrodectus elegans. The sequence goes on from CM057814.1 coordinate 117,184,276, forward strand.
TGTATGCCGTTTTCTTCAGAAGTACGGGATTGGTTATTCTTTTATTTAAAGAACTTTCGTGGACGTCGTTTTCATACAGTAGAAGATATTGATTTGGCTCTAAATTCATTTTTTTAGTCTATTCCAAGAAATGAATGGCTTGAGGCATTCAATCTGTGGAAAATTCGCCTACAAAAGTGCATTGATGCTGGAGGAGACTACTTTAAACATACCTAAAATTTTGTAAGTATAACTTTAGAAACCTAGTTTTATCTCAAAAATTTCAGAGTGACCCTCGTATATAAATATATATATACATACTTACATACAATATTTTGCTTATATTATACATATTTTTGTGCATGTTCATTTTGAAATTTCCTTAACTGTAAATTAAAATATTTAATTCAAACATTTAAAATAATTGCCTTTTAAAATACATCAATTATTAAATTCTTGGTGTACACTATCTTAAAACATATTCTTAATAATTTTTATTTTGACACAAGAATGTAAATATTTTGAACCCATTATGGTAAGAAACAGTCTAAAAAATCATGATATCAAATCATTTCAACCTTTAAAAATAGATGTAAAATTAATTTTTACGTGAAATATTCATATTGAATTTTATTTCCAATAATAATTTAAATTTAATAATTTCTAATGTTTTTGGATTAGATTAGGAAACTAGTAATAATTGTATTGAACTTTTCTAGATCTTTGAAAAACATGAATTTTATCTTTAAACAAAAACTAAAGTTAGTTAATGCATTTTTATAATGAATATACACTTTATTTTGTGGCTTCAGTAATCGAAACAAATCCGACGTGTTTCTGAAAATTACACACAACTGCTTTTTCTGATGATATCTTTAATTCCGAATAGAGTTTATCTTCAATAATCTTGGCGAAAAGTTGGCGAAAGAAGAACGAGATTTCCTAAAGTAAACCAATAAGATTGTCTAAAGGAACTGCTCCAAGGTAGGTAGGTATACAGTTAAGATAAATCTGGCAGTGAAACATATGCCTCCAGATAAAAATTAATTTAATAGACTAAACAAAAAATAATATGAATTTAATCAAAAACAAATTGAAAATGTTATTTAGAGAATGTAGACTCCTAAAAAGGCTTTGGCAAGCTGCTTGTAAATTTAAATATAAATCAATTTGTATACCGCTCTTAAATACAGTGGTCATAATATAAATAAGAAAGCCACGTATTCAGAAAACGATAAAGAAGTAATAGCTCATGGTTTAGAAAAACACGTTACAAATAATATGGAAAGTAAAGAATTAATAAAAGTTGTGTAGCTGAAACATGTTATATATAAGTTTGAATCATATTATATATAATTTTGAAACATATTATATATAAGTTGAAGTATGAAACATATTATATATATTAAATTAAATAGTGAAAGCAGAACAGAAGCTGTATTTCCCGACCAAACAATAAATTCAATTAAAAACCTTAAAACCAAAAAAAGCGCCAAAAAAGGACTACGTAAATGATAATATAGTTAAAAATCTACCTTTAAAATTCATAATCTCTATTTTTATTATAAACTCTATATTAAATTTGAAATGCACCCATTGTAATAAAGATTAGCAAAGGTAAGACAACTTCCGAAATCAGAAAAATTTAGATAAAGCTGATAATATGTACCAATAAGTTTATTATTCTAACAAGTTTAGTTTTATAGTACCAATAAATTTACTATCCTCTATAAGCAAAATTACAGAGGTTGTAATACTACACTCGTGTCCATAAATTAAGGATAATGCAAGTTCAGGCAAAGAAAGAGACAGACGCAAAACAAATGTGACTTATTTGTAAAGTCTGTTTATTAAACAAAAGGTAAAGAGCAAAAAAGATTCTAAACATGCCAGTTAGATCTGGAACCCAGAATAATTCCTCCCTAAACTAGCAACCATGCACCACCGTAACGATGCCATTCAGTGGTGTTCTCTTGATGGTAACGGGTACTGGCCCTCTCCATATAAAAGTTCGACAAGAATCAGACTGAAAGTTAAACCTGGACTTGTCGGAAAACATCACCACTGTTGCGGTGTCCACAATGCATGCTCTCTACTCCACGCTAACCTCCGGCTATTATGAGTTGTGGTAAGTGGAATACATGTGACAGGCCTATGAGCATATAGACCATGGGTCCATAAATAATTTTAAGCGCGGGCCAAAATGAAATTTTCAAAATGTTTCCCGGGCTGGAGGACTATACCGCGTATCTGTGCACACGCAAATGTTTTGGGTGGAGTTTTTTTCCCCGCCCAAGAAATTATTTTTACAAAAATACTATAAATGCCATTTTAAAGCATTTGAACAGAGAAATTTGACAGTTAATAAAAGATAATAGTAATAACAAATTGTCTTACTTAGATGCGTATGTGAGCACTTTGTGTCCAGTAAAATATGTCGCGTAATTTTTAAAGAAATATGATCCATTATAATAAATTAATGGTCATTAAATAAATCAGTTAATGAAAGATTTTATTTTGATATTTTTATTTATTTAAATCTTAACGATACAAATTGTTTTATTTTGATTATAGTTATTGCATTTTTATATTTATATTACATTTTGTAAATATAATAGTAAATAGAATTATAAAAAGAAAAGGCAAACATCAAAAGTTAAAATGGAATTGTTTTTCGTAAAAATCGGAATTCGTAAAAATAGGAGTTTCGTAAAAATCACTTCCAATTTCTTTCAAAAATTCAACAAACTGTCGATGATTTTAGGTACGTCCCAGGATAAAATTCACTACTTTTGCCACAACAGTAACGATGTGAATTAATTGCAAGGCTTCATTATAACATTTCTTGATGAATAATGCAATATAAAAATAATCTATCCTTTTCTGGCTGAACTCTCTTTTACTTTGTCGCTGATTCGCTTTAGTAAACCCGCATTTGTCCCTGTTAAACTAGGACAGCTATCCTTAGTGATGCTTACTATTTTGTTCCAAGCTAAATTTACTTTATGTAAATACTTTTTAACAGTGATAAAGAAGTCTTTACCGGTAGTTGTGTCTTTCATTGGATGCAAACTAAGAAGTTACTCGATAATTTCACATTTCTTGTTAATACCTCGGATAAATATTAATAATTGACTTGTGTCAGTAATATCGCAGGACTCATCCAAAGCCAGAAAACATTATTTAAAATCAGCAATTTTTGTTCTTTGCTGTTAAAGTAAAATTTAGGATACTTTCGATCCGTTCTACTATTGTTCTTCTCGAAAGGCTTACATTTTAAAAATTCTCTTCGTTTCAGGATAACGTATCTCCATCACTTGTATAATTCATTGTTTAACAAATTCTGCTTCAGAAAAAGTTTTAATGAAGCTGGAAATTTTGTGCGCAACAGCATAACTTGCTTTTGGAATAGATTTCTTGATACTACTTTGCTTGGTAAAAATGTTTTGTTGCTTATTCAAGTTTTTTGTCATGTTTTCTCCTGACTTTGAAGTTCTTTTAAAGAAAGATTTTGGATGTTTTGATTTAAAATGCCTATTTATAAATTGTATTCTTTGAAAACAGCAATTGTTTCCTATTACTTATTGTTGCAAACTAAATAAGTTGTTTTCTTATCAATGTTTTTAAAAAGGTATTTTACCGTCCCTGGTTCATTGAAATTTCTGACTCCAAATCAACTTTTCTGTTTTTTAGATTGACTCATTTTACAAAGGCCTAAAAAAAATTAATTATTACAATAAAATAAAACCAATGTTTTTAGATTTTACATACAAAAAGTCCAACTTTTTAATTTTATTATTATATTTACAAAATAACAAACATTAATCTCAAAAGAAGTGACGAGTAGGCGACTAGTGCTAAATCAAAATAAACAGTACTCGCGTCTGTCATCCCTAGAAGAGTAAGAGGAGTGCACGCTCAATTCTATGTAGTAAGCCGACCACACGTTTTATGAAAGTATGTATGTTGCATACATTAAAGTAGGGATATGGTTACAGATGTTCAAATTATAATACTTATTATTTATATATTTTTCATTACTTATATGTACACTACGCATTTAAATACTGTTGATTTCAAAAAAATCGCATATAAGACATTAAAAAAATTGCATGCAGAATTTTTCAACCGGCCTGATAAAGTAAGCAAAAGGGCCGGATCCGGCCTGTGGGCTGGCTTTTGCCCATCTTTGATATAGACCAGTGTGCCCTAAGCGTCTGTGCACGGTCTGCTTTGAAACTGTCGTACCGGTAGCTGAAGAGAGCTAACGAGACAGGTCTGATACTATGCTCTGTCTGTTTCTTTTGGCAGTAACTGCCAAATACCGATCCTCATTTGGCATTGTAACTCTGGGGCGATCTGTGCTGTAACGTCTACTCACATTACCACCATCTTGAAACCATTGCCAAAGCCTGGAGATGACACGCTGAGCGATTCCAAGTTCCTGGGATACTTCCTGCTGGGTACGTCCACATTCCAGACGGCTGATAATTCTACCACGTAAAACATCATCCAAATCTTCCTTTGTGCCATAACTATGCGGTTATTGCACTGAATGGCTTTTAAAGCGTTTGAGGCCAATTTTATTTCTTTGAAACCAGTACTTATATAACCCTATCTTACACCCTCGTCATTCTGACAAACTATCGGCGCTATCTGTTTTTTTCTTTCTTGCAATATGTATATTATTCTTCAAGATGTATGTGATAATTCTACACATGTGAAATTTTTTTTAGAGTTCAATTTCTGAGTGATTATGGATTATCCTTAATTTAAGGACATGAGTGTAGATAGATTTAAAAAAAATTTCCACTTAAAAAAAATTCTTAAATTAGACAATTTAATTTTTTACCAAAGCTCACATTTCCCTCTCTCTCTCTCTCTCTCTCACTCCCTTCTCAATTAATAACATTCACTGAAAATATTCTTGTATTTAAATTTAAACGAAATACAAGAGCAGTACTTTTAGATATCAAGAAGGCTTTCAATACAATTTGGATAAGTGGTTTAATTAAATTAATTTTTCTAAAATTCTCAAATAATATAATAAAAATTAATTCAAACCAATTTAATAAAACAAAATTCAAGATTAGATATAAAAATTAATTTTTGAAAATTAGGAGAATTTTTAGCTGAGTACCGCAAGGCAATAAATTAGAGCGCACACACATGTTATTTTTAAATGTTAATTGAATCAATAAACTACCATTTTAATACGACTACAATTTTAACAAATTTACCATTTTAACTAAAAGCAAAAATAAAGAAATAATTGTTTATACTTTAAAGTGATATTTAAATAAATTTTGTATATGGTTCAATGCGTGGAGAGAATAGAATTAAACGTATGAAAAACTCAAGCAATACCTTAGGAAATAAAACGCCAATCAATAATATTAACATAATTAACCAAATAATTCCAGGATCAATTGAAGTCGAATACTTAGGACTAACAATGAATAGAAGACTAACTTTTATTAAATGTTAGTCCTAAGTATGTCAGTGTATGGTAAACTTTCCACATTTCACTAAAATAATTAAAAAATTAAAGGAGTGGATGCAGTATTGTAATTTGCGAAATAAAGAGATAATGTATGTATAACATATATTCTCTTGTCAATATTCTCGAAAAAACATAATTTGCGCTAAGATATTAATACATTTTGCCTATACGAATGAAAACTGCATTGGTTAATATTTTTCGTTTCATGAATTAATTATATAATTTGATCATGAATTGTGAAATGTATCGATATAAATTATTGTATTAAAAAAGAGCAACAAATTTTCGTATGGGGAAAATAACTATGTCGATAAACAAATATAGATTACTAAGGCGGAGAAAATAAATTTTCCTCTGATGAGAAAAAAAAAGGATAGTATTATTTCTTCGTGTAATTGTTAATTAAAATGCTTAAACAATTATCGAAAAGATTCTTCATTTAAATAAGAATGAAATTTCCCCCCTAAAAAATCATTTATTTTTAAGAAAACGAAAGAAGCATTATTTTCTGTAATTTTAAATCGTATCTCATGTTGGAACAACGTCCTGTTTCAAACCAAGTCGCAATACATCTGATTGAAAGGCCGGAAGTCTGACGTCTTTAAACAGCGTGAATATAAAATAAAAAAGCTTGAAAAAATGTAATGTTTCATATTTTTTATCTTTTCAAATTTTATAATTTTTAAAATTTCTAATCTTTGCGTATAAAAAGGGTCCGCATTTCATTCGATCTTCTTTTTCAGGTTGATTGGACTTAAAATTTTTTGTCAAACTTGGACTTCAAAAATTTTAAATTTTATTCTTCCTTTTTTAATTTTTTTTCTTTCCAAATTTTACTTTCTATTTCATTATCTTTGGTTTTAAAAGGAATCCGCATTTCATTAGACAATCATTTTCAGTGAAGCCACTGGAAAATTAGCGACATTTCTTGATGATCGAATGTTTTTTATCTCTTATTTCTTCTCGCTTTCTCTGGATTTCAATACAGCAATTTACGAGTCTTCAATCCAGTGATCTGAAAGTTTTACTTAGTAGTTTTACTTTAGGAGCTGATATTTTCTTTAATTCACACGGACAGTCGGAATCTGGACCAGCTGATATTTTTCTTGAATTTACGGATGGTGAGAACAATTCCCTTTATTTAAGCTCACATTATATAGAGACAGTCAGAAAGGACAACATCAGAAAAATGACCGTATCAATTTAAGTGTTCTCTGAAAAAGTTAAAGAATAATCTCATGCATACACATTATACATTTCACGCATAATCGAATCCTTCCGAAATTCATTTATTGTACAATTTCAGGAATTAACGGAATACATTGTATTAATGTTAAATGATTTCTCTGATTAATGATTCATAACGTTAAATGATTTCTCTTGATTTGTCAGGAAATGTCCCTCGAACTAAGAAGCTTGAATCCATTCCACTTTATTCATGTGAATTCCATCTGTGTCAAATGAGCCGTCATTTGGAAGACGATAAAAAAAGAGACAATTGATCTCGAACGGACATCGCGAGACGTTGTTCCTGTTCGCAATGAAAGTGACATGAATGGCTTTATTCCTGTGCCGTGAAGAAAACTTCCTGATCGAATCCACATTTATCAGAGCCTTTTTGTTGAATCTTAAAGTTCTAGGCTAATGATAATTCTATCATCCCTTAGAAGAAGCACACAATTTTAAAACTTAAGAATTTCCTTGAATCTGGATCAAATGATATTTTCTTCAATTCACGGACCTGCTCACTTTTTTCAAGCTCACATAATAATGAAGGCAATGGACTGTTTCAATTGGAAAAAAAGTCTCTGGAAAAAAGTAGAGAAGAATCACAAGTACACACTAGTAAGAAAATGAAACATTTTGGGACCAACTTATATTAATGGAATCTCTCGTCTAATAATAAAGAAATACGAATACGGGACGAATGAACAATTGGAAACATGGAATTCGTATTCATTCTCAACATGGCATCTCAACATGGCAGAAACAATGTGAACTACACAAACTGTCTAATCGAACCAGTGATGAGAATAAACACACAAGTCGCTATCCACAGAGGAAGAGTGAAGACCATTTACAAAGATGCCCAACTATTGGATAACGGAATCAAAACTCTGTTTCAGAATTATGCGTTCCAGAAATGATTCGTATTATCTTGAACGACTCTCAAGCATGTACTCATTGCAGATAAGGCAGCATGTTTGTTGATTCGTTTCACATATTTCGATTCTTGTTTAATTCCTTAAGAAAATCAAGTGACCATTAAATTGTTTTGATTGTCTAATAATAAAGGAATATGCTTCGAACAAACATTTGGAAACATGGGATTGGTGCCCATTCTCAACATGATAGAAGCAATGTGAAATACAAAGAACGTCTAATCGAACTAGTGACAAGAATCAAACGACACGAGCCGCACATGCAGAGACGATGCGTGAAGACCATTTACAAGGGCCACGGTATGCCCAACTATTGGAAAATGGAATGAAAACATTGTTTCGGAATTACGCTCATAATTGCGATTTACGTTATTCAAGAATGCGAATGTCGAACGTTTCATTACACATTTTTCTAGATGTTCCTTCACAAATTACGATATCAAGAAAAACGATGGACTCAGCAAGAATCAAGGGACACAAGCCGCTCGTCCAGAGACGAAATGTGAGACCATTTACAAAGGCTACGGTATGCCCAACTATTGGAAAACGGAATGAAAACACTGTTTCGGAAAGAATCACAAATGATGAAGAAAATTTGAAAAAAGTATGTATGCCGTCCTGTCAATCGTACGGATCTATTAAAACAAGAGAGTAAAGTCGTGAAAAATATTTCAAGATTTCATTACTGTTCCCAAGATGAAATAAATCCATTACATGGACATATTAGATTAGAATCGGATTTGCTCTTACACTGGACGTGTAGAATAAAGAAAGAATCAAGTACCGAAGACGTATAAAAATGATCCAAGTAAATAAAATAAGAAAACATATATATATGTGTGTGTGTGTGAATTTATAATATTTTTTACTCTTATATACTTTTTCTATATATTTATTCTCTTCAAAATTCTTTTCATTTATTTTATAGATTTCTTCAGTGGTTGTTCTAATTCTTCACTTACGTATATTATTTCCATTTATTTCTTCATTGCCTCTGAATCAAATCGTACAAGTGAATAAGATTCTACTTTATAGTCTTCTTCCATTTGTGCTGAGACGACTGTGTCTTCGGAATACCGGATCAACTCGAACAAATCAATATGAAGAGAGTCGTTTTATTCCCATTCAAGTATTGATGGAATAGATCAGCTGACACTGGAACTTCAAACGAGCCAAGGTGAGACGCATAAAAGTGTTCTTCGCTTTCTTTGACCAAGTTGGATAGCGACGATTAGTTTTCTTCGTACCCCTTCTTTCCAGATATTCTTCAAGTCATCTCATTAATAGGACAAAACTCTTTGCATTCCTAGTAGAACAGTCATCTGAATTCCGCAAGACATCAAGTGTCATTCGCTTTCTTTGTCCAAGTTGGATAGCGACGATTGGTCTTCTTCGTATGCCTTTATTCCAGAGATTCTTCAAGTCATCTCGTTCAAAGGATCTTTGTATTCCAGATGGTACGATCATCTGAATTTCACAAGACGTCAAGTGTTCTTCACTTTCTTAGCTCAATCGAGACGATTGGTCTTCTTTGTATCCCTTTATTCCAGATATTCAAGTCATCTCATTCAAAGGACAAAGCTCTTTGTATTTCAAGTGGAACGATCATCTGAATTCTACAAGACGCAAGTGTTGCTTTCTTTGTCCAAGTTGGATAGCGACGATTGGAATTCTTCGTATCACTTTATTCAAGAGGGATTATTCAAGTCAACTTGTCAAAACAAAGCTCTTTGCATTCCAAGTTGAACGGTCCTCTGAAATCCACAATAATTCCAGCGTTATTCGCTTTTTTTTTATTGTTCAAATAGGATAGCGACGATTAGTCTTGTTGGTATCCCTTTATTCAAGATAGATTCTTTGCTTCAGAATTATAAGTGTCATAAATTAACCATATTATCTTAAATGACTCTCCTGCATGCACCCATAGCAGATAAGTTAGTATTTTTGTCGATATGTTTCACATAATTTGACTTCTTATTTAATTCCGTAAAAAAATCAAGTCACCATTAAATTGTTTTGATAGTCTAATAATAAAGAAATACGCGTCAAATTGACAGATAGAAACATGGTAGAAACAATGTGAACTACAAAGAACATCTAATCAAACCAAAGACAAGAATCAAGACACACGAGTCGCTCGTCCAGAGACGATACGTGAAGATCATTTACAAGGGTCACGGTATGCCCAACTATTGGAAAAATAAATAAAAACACTGTTTCGGAATTACGTGTATCATTGCGATTCACGTTATTCAAGAATACGGAAAACATATGTTGAAAGTTTCATTACACATTTTTCCAGACGTTCAATCACAAATTACGATATCAATTCAAACGGCGGACTCAGCAAATGAAAGCAATTTTTCAGAATTATGTGTGTCATTGCGATTCATGTTATTACGTTTCGGCAGTCGCTATAAAGGAATATGGAAAACTTTCATCAGTGTTATAATTACACATTTTCTAGATGCTCTTTCACAAGCTGCGATATTAATTCAAACGGTGGATTCAGCAAGAATCAAAGGACACGAGCTGCTCATCCAGAGACGATGCGTGAAGACCATTTACTAGGGCCACGGTATGTCCAATTATTGGAAAACGGAATGAAAACAATATTTCGGAAAGAATAAAAAATGATGAAGAAAATTCGAAAAAGGTAAGTATGTCGTCCAGGCAGTCGTACGAGTCCATTAAAACAAGAGAATCAAGTTGTGAAAAATATTTCTCAAAAGTATTTCAAGAATGCATTGCTGTTCCCAAGACGAAAGAAATCAATTACATGGATGTATTACATTAGAATCGGAATCGCTTTTACAATGGACATGTAGAATAATGAGAGAATCAAGCATGGAAGACATATAAGAAGAATCGGAATGTAAGAAGATGAGCAATAGATCCCAAAACCAGAAAAGAAGACTTGGAGGAAGAAAGAAAAGAAAAGTTCAAGTAAAAAGTAAAGTACTGTAAGATAAGTATATAAGTAAAAAAATGTATGTATGTATGTATATATATCTGGACAGGGAATAACCACACCCATTACCAGAATCCTGTGTATATAAACACGTGAAACAGAATGGCCAGCTGCTCATTCTGAGTTTTGAGCTCATGCTGTCAACATGTCTTGTTCTAAAGTTTGAAATTACTGTCACAAGAGAATTGTAAATTCTCCTCCTTGAGTCGTGTGTTGTAGTCTCTACTTGTTGTCGTGTGGACATTATTTCCACATCTATTGTCTTATGTTATTCAACATCTATAGAGATCAGAAGAAAGTTTTTTCGGAATGTTCTGCGGACTTTGAGATGATTGAATACGATTTTATGAAAATGGATTTTCCATCAGTGCCACCAGAAGATGTTGAAAATGAAGTGAGAGCAAAGGAAGAACCGGAGCCAGCATGCATGACTTGTGACATTCCGTTCGTTCAAGGAAAATGCAAGTCGTTCTCTGAGCCATTCATATTATGGATCTGCGAACACAAGTTTCATTTCCAGTGCATAAAGTCTTGGGTGAAAGACGGAAATCGGCAGTGTTCGCACTGTGACACTCCGATCACTTCGATGAACTTGGCATTCCTTGAAATTTATCCTGACCAGGTTCCGATCAAGAAAGTCTGTCATTGTCCATGGTCTAGCGAAGACGAAATGGACGTGGATTACTGGAGTGACTAAAAACTTCCACTTTCATATTGTGTTGTGATGAAAGTGGGTAAAAAAAATATAGCCTCGGGTCTGGCTTTGCGGCCACGGTGAGAGGCCACTTTTTTACGACACTTTTTTTAAGCAATCTGGAAAAAGCTGTTTTGGTCTTGCACACGAATGGTCCAACAAGATTTCTTTGATTCAAAACGACTGGTTCATCATGCCCATCAAGCCTTCTTTATTATTGAACCTTGTTAGACAACTTTATTATTGAGCCAACAAAGACAAAACACATTTGTGAATGACTTGTCCGTTGACGTGAGAAGAAAATAAAGACATGATTTTCACACGACTGATTCAACAAGCATCTTTGATGCCAAGCTTTCTTTTATGGTACCCAAGGATTAAAATGACTGGTCCAACAAGCTTTATTATTGAGGCACCAAAGACATTTGTGAATGATTTGTCCACTGATGTGAGAAGAAATAAAGATTCAATACTTTTGGTATTCCAATCTAGATGAATAAATCGTCGTAAAAAAAGGTATTAAATGGTTCCGATGTAATAATTTTGGGCGTAAAGCTTCATTGTGTCCAGAAACTAATTCTAAACCTGAAATTACTATAATAAATGTAAATGTGAAACTAATACTGAATGATGTAATTATTAATAATTTGAATGTTAATGCACTAATATAGATACTGGATTCCAAGTAACTTTGATTTGTGAATCTGTCTTCGATAAATCAAATGTTGTTGAGTTATTTCCGTTAAATTATTCTCTAAGTGGTTTTGGTAAATGTGTAGTAAAGACGTTAGACTATTTTAAGGGAGCTATTAAAATAGATGATTTTAAGTGTGAAGAAGATAATTATGTGGCTGAAAATGATGTTAGGTGTTATGATGCCAACACAGGAATTAATGTACTAATGCAGGGTGAAACCCTTAATCAATGAAAATGGAATTAAGATTAAAAACAAATATAAGTTTGGAAAAGAAATTAATTCTTTATCAGTTCTACCTGTTGATTTAACTTTTAATGAAGCTGAATTGAACATTGAACCAAATATTCCAAAAAAATTTTTATACAAGGTGAAACAATTAGTTTCGAGTTATGTATACCACGTAAAATCAACTAATGTTAAATTACAAATTTTATTAAAAAGTAATGAGCCTATATTTCATCAACCCCGTAGATTACCATTTTTAGAGAAAATGATTGTTGAAACTCAAATAGAGAAGTGGTTAGAATAAGGTGTAATAGAAACCAACAAAACAGTTCTTCAGAATATTGAAGCCCAGTAGTGATCGTAAAGAAAAAAAAACGGAACATCTAGTTTGTGCATAAATTATCGGAGATTAAATAAAGTAAATGTAAAAGATAGATTTCCCCTCCCATTGATTGAAGAAATATTAGATATATTGCAGAGGAATCGTGTGTGTTTAATACAATTGATCTCAAAAAAGGATTTTTCCACGTAGATGTAAAGAAGAATAGTAGAAAATACACTTCATTTGTAAAACTCATGAAGGCCAGTACCAATTTTTAAGATTCCTTTTGGACTATGTAATTCTCCAGCCGTGTTTTAAAGATTTATAAATACTATTTTCTGACTATTGATTAATGATGGTGTTGTTTTACCTTATATGGACGATACAATAATTTTATCTTCCTCAATTGACGAAAGAGTCAAACGGCTTGAAAAAGTCTTAAATTTTGCGAAGGAATGTGGACTAGAAATACATTTTAGAAAATCCTATTTTTTGAAGAAGCGCATTGAATTTTTAGGCCATGTCATCGAACAAGGGAAAATTTTTCCATCTACTTTAAAAACCAAAGATGTGCTTCATTTCCCTGAGCCATGTAATTTGAAACAGGCCCATAGTTTTTTAGGATTGACTGGATATTTCAGGAAATTTATTCCAAAATTTTCCATTATTGCTAGACCATTAAATGATCTTTTGAAGAAAGATCGGAAATTTAATTTGGTGAAGAGGAAAGAAACTATTTTAATCAATTAAAGTTAGTTTTAGCTGAAAAACCTGTATTAAGTATATACAACCCAAATTACGAAACTGAACTGCATTGTGATGCCAGCATAGAAAGATATGGAGCTATTTTGTTACAGAAATATCCAAATGATAAAAATTTCCACCTTACCATTTTCATGAGTGAAAAAACAACAGATGCCGAAAAGTATTCCATTTATGAACTTGAAGCTTTTTCAATTATTTAAGCGTTAAAAAGATTCCGTATTTACTTATTAGGAATTCCATTTAAAATTGTCACTGACTGTTTCACGTTCGAAAAGACTATGCAAAAAAGAGATTTGTCAACTCGTGTTGCACGTTGGACTTTATTGCTCCAAGAATTTAATTATAGTAGTGAGCATCGTTCCGGTACAAGAATGTCTCATGTTGTCGCACTCAGTAGCTCCCCTGTAAACGTAATTTTGCATCTCATGCAATACTGTCGTACCAAAATTAAAATCAGCACAAAATAATGATGATGATGAAATAGAAACTATAAAAGAATTATTAAAATACTCTAGTTATGAAGATTATTTTGAGAGAAACGGAGTTCTTTATAAATTTGTTGATGGTAAGGAATTAGTGGTTGTGCCAAGAAGTATGCAGACGGAAATTATTAGAAGTGCGCATGAAAAAGGACATACTGGAATCAAATATACAGAGAAAAACATTGAGGACCATTATTTCATTCCCAAACTTAAACAGAAAGTAAAAAATGTCATATCTTATTGCGTTCACTGCATTCTTGTAAATCACAAAAGAGGATTATTACATCCATTGCATAAAGATGACTTACCACTATACACATACAATATCGATCATTTAGGATCTTTAGAAAGCACACATAAGAATTGCAAGTATGTTTTAACAATTATTGACGCTTTTACGGTTTTTCCCACAAAGACCACAATATCTGCTAAAGTAATTTCGAAATTACAAACTCTAAAATCAGTCTCTTTGGAAAGCCCTTCCAAATAATTTCTAATAGAGGTACAACTTTTAGTTCTGGTGAATTCGAAGATTATTGCTCTAAAGAAAATATTAAACATCATTTAATAACTACTGGTCTGCCAAGAGCTAACGGATAAGTTGAGAGGATCAACCAAACTATCATATCAGTTGTTTCAAAGCTATCAGTAGAGAATCCAGCTCAGGGGCATAAATTTACGAGCAAACTACAGCAGACGATTAATTCAACATATCAACGAAGCATAGATACCATACCTTTTGAGTTACTTTTTGGTACGAAGATGAACGTAGGAAGTATTAGTAAGCTCAAAGAAATGATTCAAATGGAATTTCAAGCTAATTTCGAAGCTCAGAGATAAACTCAGAAAGCATGCTAAACAACAAATTTTTAAGATCCAAAAAGAAAACAGGAAAACGTATAATTTGAGAAGAAAAAAACCACAATCGTATGGTCGCTAATAAGAGAACTCAGTTTGGACCCCATTTAAAACTAAAACCAAAATATTTAATACCGTACAGAGTTAATAAAGTTAAAGGATGCAACACCTATGATGTAATCAAAAAAGGGAAGTCATGAAGGACCTAACTGTACCGCGACTTGTGCCGAGTTCCTAAGACCCTGGTACAGTATGCCAAAAGACGAGAACGTTTTGCAAGTTAGAGTTAAATTAAAGTCGAATTGCTGAAGGATAGTCTGAAGTCGAACTGACTAAAATGAAGCTAAACGATAAACTGACTCATTTCTTTATTTCAGATCTAAGAAGATGAGAAGCTGAAAATAAAATGTGTTTATTTTCAGTGAATTATTCTGTTTTGCTTGTTTCCTCCTCTGTTTTGCTGTTTTTCTTTTTTTTATATATATATTTGCTGTGTCGTCTGGAGGGCCAGCCGATTTCAGGACGGCTGAACTGTGGTGGATGAACCACATAATAGCCGACGTCACTATTTCAAGTGACCATTTGAGAAGGGGCTCAAAAAGCGCAACATTTTCCCCAGAGAGTGGGAGAAAGCTGAAAGACGCGAACACGATTAAAGACATGTTTGATAGCAGCAAGACGACTGCTCCCCCCATAACTTTAAATTTAATTATCATGAAGACGATTAATTGTGAATATTCCAAGATTGTATATATTCGTATTTTTAAATATATGTTAATTAATTATTAGGCAATATAAGAATTGTTAATTAATTACGCGTTAATTGTTAATTAATCTATAAGAGTTGTTAAAAAATTACGCCTTGGCCATTCCCCGTCCCGCACGCACGCACACACATATATATTGTACCAAAGCTTCGGAGTTCGTGTCGATTGAGAGTTTAATAAAACAGCCACTCAATGAACACAAGACTTTTATTCGTAAAAATTCCACTAGATATACCAGCTGTAACAATCACAATTACACACCTACAATTCGTCAGATACAATAAGCAACAGTTTTCAATCACAGGTTTCAAATACCTCAGACAGAGAACAGCTTCTCTAGACTAACAGTCATGACTAATCATCTTCACTCAATGTCTTTACAAAACTGCTTCTTTCTATGTCCGGCTGCGGTTTTTTTACCTGACTTACTGGGGAAATCTACTAGTTTCGCCAAGGTTCCGGAAGCTTCTAGACTATCTGGCTAAATATTGCTCCGAGAGCTTAGGTGATGGATATTTCCAAAAGTATCTATTTCTCGCCAAGTCATCAAGAATCTCGCCAAGTTTCCTCGCCAAAACATCGCCAAGTCACCAAATCATTAGAAAACCCACTTTTAACGTATAACGCGTCTAAATACCGCAATATTTGCCCAAAATGTGAGTATTTCAGATCTGTCTAAGATATTTTAAGACAAATACAATAATTATTTATAAATTTGTAATATTGCCCCCCTCTCAAGGACTGCATGTCCCGGGCAATACATTCCCCTGATAGGAGGCCAAATTTAATATAAAAGAATTTACATTTTAAGAGGATACAGAACACATTACATACACAAACAATTAAAAACACAAATACAAAAAAATAGAAAATATTATTATTATCTGTATTATTTACAAAGAGAGTATGGTATACTAATTTTTACTTTGCATTATGATAAGGAGCTAACCTATCATAATGTACTACCTTTGGTTTTGAAGAAGATGATTTCCTTATACGAACCACGAAGTCGTTCAGACTTTTTAGGACTGTGTAAGGACCTTACCAGTTGTCTTGCAACTTTGAAGAATGTCTTTACGTCGAATCGGGTTCCACAACCAAACTTTGTCCCCTTCCTTAAATTCATGTCCTGTGACTCTTGTGTCGTACCTTGTCTTCATTCTTTCGGTCGTCAGGTTGATTCGGTCTCGAGCGAAGTTATGGACATCTTCATAATGTGCCTGAAGGTCTCGAAGGTATTCCTCTGGCGATGAAGATGTATCCGGTGGACAACCAAACTGAAGATCACAAGGGAGACGAAGTTCGCGACCAAAGAGCATTTGTGATGGAGTGTATCCGGCAGTCTCATAGACAGCATTGCGATATGCAAGCAGAAACAACGGTAGCTTCAAATCCCAATCTTGCTGATTTCTGGAAACCATAAGTGAGAGATTATTCAAGATGGTTCTGTTAAACCTCTCTACCATGCCGTCCGATTGCGGGTGTAATGGCGAGGTCTGCGTCTTGTCTATTCCGAGAATTTGATACACTCCCTTAAAAACAGCAGAGGGGAAATTTGTCCCTTGATATGAATGAATATGTAAAGGTGGCGCCGAATTTGGAAACCCATTGCTGCACTAGAATCTCGGCTACTGTAATCGCTTCTTGATGGGGGATTGAAAACGCTTCAGGCCACTTAGTAAAGTAGTCCATGACAACTAGGATGTATTTGTTGCCATTTGAAGATCGTGGTAAAGGACCCAAAATGTCCAATGCTATCCGCTCAAAAGGTGCTCCTACATTATACCGCTGCAACCTTCCTCGGCTACGTTTCTTTGGTCCCTTACGTGCCGCACAGTCATCACAAGATTGGCACCATTTCTCTACACCTTGTCTAGTTTTGCTCCAATAGAAGCGTTCTCGAACTTTCTGTAGAGTCTTCATTACTCCGAAGTGGCCTCCAGTTGAGCTACTATTCAATTCTTTAAAAACATCTGAAATTCTTGATTTGGGAAGAACACGGTGCCATTTGAAATTACGTCCATCAACGGATTCCCATTTCCTGTATAACACGCCATTTCTAATATGGAATGAATCCCAAAGAGCCCAATATTGTTTAGTAGCAGGGCTGTAGGTAGAGATGTCCTGCCAACTTGGTCTCATACTGGAAGAATCTTTTAATTCAAAAATTGGATTTATATCTGGGTCTTCTTTTTGGGCTTCTCTAAGTCCTTCATCACTCCATGGGTCTGATTTTGATGGCGGTGAAGCATTAACTTGGCGTACCGAAGGATTTACTAATTGATAATTCTTCTCTACTCTAGAACAATATCGGCAGTTTTCATTACACGGTTTTCTTGATAATGCATCAGCATTTCCATGAAGAGTTCCTTTGCGATGACGTATTTCAAAGTCAAACTCCTGGATTCGTTGAATCCATCTGGCTACCTGTCCTGGATTTTTAAATTTTAAAAGCCAGGTTAAAGATGTGTGATCTGTCCGGAGCAAGAACTTTCTTCCATAGAGATAATGGTGGAAATGTTCTATAGCTTTAACAATTGCTAGCAATTTCTTCCTGGTTGCCCAATAATTTCGCTCCGGTTTGGACAGACATTTACTCCAATAAGCAATGACATATTCTTTATCATCAATTTTCTGCGACAAAAAAGTTCCGATATTTTCGTTGCTGGCATCTGTGTCTAAAATGAATAATTTTCCTGGCTGGGAATATGCAAGAACGGACGAAGATGTCAACGCCTCCTTCAGTTGTTTAAAAGATTTTTCACATTCATATGTCCATAGAAATCTCTGTTTAACTTCTGCAACTTGTGAAGGGGTCTAGCAATACTTGAAAAATTCTTAACAAATTATGTAATACGTGCATAATACGTGCATATTCCAAGAAAATATAATACGTGCATATTCCAAGTAATACGTGCATATTCCAAGAAAACTGCTTAATTGGTGGACATCTTCTGGAAGACTCCAGTCCTTAACTGCAGAGATCTTTTTAAAATCTGTTCTTACACCTTCAGCAGAGATAATGTGTCCCAGATAACTTACTTTACGTCGAAATAAATTACATTTTCAAGGATTCAGCTTCAGGTTGGCCATTTTTAATTTTTCCAGCACCTTTCGGATGTTTCTTAGATGGTCTTCAAATGTGCGCCCTACAATGATGATATCGTCCAAATATATCAAACAGGCTTCGTAGAAAAGTCCTCGTAATACTGTTTTCATCAGGCGCTCAAACGTTGCAGTTGCATTGCAAAGCCCAAATGGCATAATCTTGAACTGCCAAAGTCCTTGTCTTGTGGTGAACGCAGTCTTTTCCTGATCCTCAGGATATATATCTACTTGCCAATAACCATTCTTGAGATCCAAAGACAAAAACCATTGATTTCCGGATAAAGCATCAATTGTATCGTCAATCCTTTTTTAGTGATGTTGTTTAACCTACGATAGTCAACGCAGAATCGAGTGGAACCATCTTTCTTCCGAAGTAAAACAATAGGTGAAGTCCAAGGGCTCTCTGGTGGCTCAATAATGTCATTCTGCTGCATTTCCACCAGAAGATTATCCACCTCTTTCTGCTTAGCGAATGGTAGTCTTCTCGGATGTTGTTTAATGGGTGTATGATTTCCTATATCGATTCAGTACTGCGTCATTTTGGTTCGCCCAACATCATCTGATTTCTTGGAAAAGAGATCTCCGAATTCTAATAATAAATTTCCTGCAGCATTCCTCTTTATCATCTAACTCTGCATTTTGAAGGAGTTCATTAATTAGAGTGTCAGGAGGCTCAGATAGTGTGTCTTGACAATTTCAGTTAACACAGGTCACTGGAGTACAATTCGCCAGCACTTCTCCTTCTTTTATTAGTTTTACCTTATCGCTTAGATTAGCAACTCTTACCGGGATTACAATTCGTGAAAGGTCGACGGGTGAAGAAGCCACTAGTTTTCCTTTAACTCTATTGTCAGAATCTGGATATTCAATCAATCCGTAATGAAAATAATTATCTTCTGAAAGAGCTCCGGAAAGTATTGTCTCAGTTTTTGGTGGAAATGTTGTTTCACTCTTTGCAGTTATATGATGGACTGTTTTAATATATGAATATTTGGTATTAAAAATCGCTATGTCTTTAGAACACGAGTGTAGTTCATTAGTTTTAAAATCTAATTTGAAATGGTTTTCTTTGTGGAAATCCAATTCGAGAATAAATTCTTCATTTATATCAGTGCCGTTTTATGCCATACGATGGTGCACGGCATTACCAAATGCAATGTTTAGATTGACACTTTTCCACGCACTTTAATCTTATCACCAGTCACAGTTTGGAGGATGATGCAAGGTGGCGTCCAGATGAGTTTTTCATCAAGTTTGCAAGGCAAATCTGTTCTAATGATCGTTACGTTGGCTCCAGTAACGATTATCATTCTGCAGAGAATGCGTTGACATGCGCCATAACGAAAAGTCCGTTGTCACCACTGCTTACGGAAGAAATGTGAAACAGTTTGAAATGGGGCTTCTGACTTTCTGGGCATCTCCGCTCTGCGAGATGATTCTTCTTTAACACTTACAATGTCCTTCTTAAGTTCCTTTTTAAGCTCCTCTTGTCCATATTTTATCTTTTCTTTTCCAGCTTTAATCTCCTCCTGTCCAGCTTTCATCTCAGCCATCTGCTCCACTAATTTTTCGAGAAGACATTTCATTAAATCCATATCTATTTTTCTTCTTATACGCTGCATCACCTCTTCAATACCGCTTCTAACACCTTTCTAAAATTTAGCATATTTTTCTCCTACAAAATAATAATTTTCTTCTAAAATCTTTTGTACATATAACTGAGAAAATTTATTAAATTCTGTATTATTTATAAATTCCCTCATTTATAAAAACTAAAATATTATTTTTTAAATAATTATACTTTCAATCCAATTACACATATTTATTGTATTTGCAACTTGCGATTTATTTAGTAAAGACTTATTAATTTAAAAGATAGACAATCTACACTCTATAAATTAAAAAATATTTTAATTCTGCAGTTTTTTAATTGAAGTTTGTTAAAACAACTCATGTACGCCAAAAATAAATAATTTTTAGTTAAATATGACACAAATTTTAATTAAATTTTAGAAAAACAACTTGAGTTAATAAATTTATAATTAAACCAAAGATAAAATATAGTTTTGTGATTTGAGCATCATAAACTGAAAAATAGGAAAAAAACTGCTTGAAATAAAAGGAATTTAAAATGATATCAGGCGTTAAACGTGTAAGCATGGTAAAGTGATAACTTATAAATATTTTGTTTGGTATATTTAGTGAAAAAATTTATTTAATTTCACCTACAATTTTTTACACATGATATTTTATTCCCACTTCGCTTATTAAAACATCGCTTTATTAAAACACAGAAATCAGAAGGAAATGATACATTGAGTGTCTTTAAATCTTTTATACATATAAATGGGGAAATTTATAAATTTTCTCATTTTTAAAAATTAAAAAAAAAATTTTTTTAAATAAATGAATTTTATTTTTAAACTGAACTACATATGTTCAATATTTGCAGCTCGTGACTTATCTTATAAAATACAATATAAGTATATTTCGAATATCTAATTTAAAAAATAGATAATGTACACACTAACAAAATTTTTTAATTCTGCAGTATTTTAAATTGAAATTTATATCACATCCAAAGCTTATTAAAACAGTTTATGTATAAAACTTTTTAACCAATTTTTAATTTAAATTGAAAAAAATTAAATTTTGCCTTTGAAAAAAAAATAAATAAATAAAAATAAAAAAACATTTTAACATTATTAATTTATAAGTAAACCATGATAAAGTGTCAAAAACAATTTATTTAATAAAATTAATTTTACCATGGCATTTTATTCCCATGAATGTTTGTCTTTATTAAAAAGCAGAAGAAAATTTGGTAATTGCAATTCATAGCTTCATTCATAGCTTATTATTCATAGCTTCAGTCACAGTGTCACGCGACAAACTAATATTATTTATTACGTTATTATTTCAGATTTGTTTTTAAAATTGTGGAAAATCACTTCTTTCGCTTTACAGAAAGCTTGATTTATAAATTCTCCATCATCGAATGCTTTTTTTTTTTTGTTTTATCAAAACTTCTGTAACTATGTAATTTTAAATGATGCCCATGTTACTCCTTTAGCTTTAGTGCCTGGTCTCGCAAATAACGATTGATTTAAATGTAAATTCGACTTTAATTCATGTATTTTAACTTTTCGAAGATCACTGCCGATTGGAATGTCTGTAGTGTATTTTAAGTGCATGGTTTTAAAATGTCTTTCGAGACGTTTGCTTTTTTGGTAGTGCCACATTTGAGGTACATATGAGTAGTGTTGCAAGGATGGGAAAAAACCCGGTTTATTCCCGGGAATAAATAGGGTTTTTTCCCATGAAAATTTTAAAAATTCTCAAATTTTTCAAAATTGTGGAAAATTTTGAATTTTCTTAAAAATTTAAAAGTTTTTAACTATTAAAACCACATAATATATATAAAAAGGAAACTACTTCAGTATCCCCATATATTGGTGAACGTGGCGAATTTTTTTCGTCGCCAAGCTAAGCGCGGGTTTATTAACACGGGAATTTCCCTAAGTTCGATCGAAAAATAAGCATTTTAGAAAATTTAAAAAGGGAAATAAATATAAATGATGGACTTACTAGATTTGAAGTTAAGCTGATATGCCGATTGGTATATTTATTTCGACATTTTGTTCGTTGTCACCAGTGTCACATTTCAGTAAAAAATAAAATCTAAAAATAAAATTTAAAAAAAGCATGAAAAAAGTATTTTTCTAAATATATACATTTTATAAAAACTAAAAAAGTATGCAAAATCTATTTTTTCAAATATATATTTTTTTTACATAAATACATACATGTAAGCAATAGAATTTAAATAAAATAATTATATTTTCTCCGAAATTTGGTATTTATCCCAATTAATTCCCGAAATGATTTCAACAAATTTATTAAAACAATCTTCATTTGCAGTTCTATGCAAGCTTTATGAAACAAATACATTGCAAGGTAAAATTTAAAATCTGTCTTACGATTACACGTAGGTAAAGACGCTTTTACATGCCTCCACGTACTTTCATTTGTATTCGTGTGACATCTAACTTCTGGATCAACAAATGTCAACTTATGGTTAACTTTTAAATTTTCAAATCCCTCCTTAGTTAAACAATCATAGCTGTTTCAACAGTCGTAATACACGCTAGTGCCTGGCAAAAATCTAATCTTTAATAACTTGTATTAATGTTTCCTGTGTTCTATCATGGACGGCAACTAAAAAACTGTTCCGGAATCCCTCTCAACCCCCCAAACACACACTGACCGTCAACCTTATGCCCCTTATGATATTTTCGCTTACCAAATTTGGACTAATCTATTTCAGCAATTTTGCCCTTCCCCACTATTTTTAGTGAAGAAAGTTCAATGTAATCTAAAATAGATTCATTAATAAATTGCCTTCCAATCGGCGAAAGTAGCTTTTGAGAAGGAATAATCTTCAATTATGTGTTTCATTTTAGATCACCTTAAAATTTTGTAAGTAATATATAAAATTTCAAACAATTTTAATTTAGAATTTGAAAACCAAGAACCATGCCTAATAGATTTTTCAGTGTTGCATTGCTTTCCAGAAATACTTTTCTTGCAAACAAAAGAAAAACCTTCGGAATATCCTTTCTTTCGGCTAATCTTCATTTTTGATTCACATTTTCTACAATTCACGCCTTTTAATAAGCCTATTTCCGTTAGAAAATTAATTAATAATTGAGAATCTCGAGCCAATTAAACTAGAAAAATTCTATTAACAATTCCGGGTTTTCCAACTGTTGGCCTAGAACTTGAAAAATTAAAATACCCATCATTGGTTTCTTTAATTTCAGCTAAAATAATCTGTTGAAATTTCTCAACAACACTATGAGCATGAGACATGGAAATATAACAATAAATTAACAAAATATATAAGATAATATAATAAGTTAACAAAACTAAATTGGGATAAAAGAACCGCTTACCATTTTAAAATATAAAAGAAAATATGTGAATAAATAAATATATATATATAATAAATAAGCCAAGTAAAAAGAAATAATGTAAAAGAAATTGTAAAAAAAATAATAAATAAATAAAAAATACGATGATTGGATGCTTGCGACAACGAAACACAACTGAGGGAAAATCCCCTAATTGCACCAACAGCAAACAGAAGACAAATGGCTTCCAATTCCAATAGAAACGTAGAACAAAGAAACTCGAAGTGAAACTTAAATAGCTGTTGCCACTGAAAAAACTCACATATATAATGTAATTATTATGTAAAACATGAAAAAGAACGAATACTGGCAACAAAAAAGAAAAAAAAAAGTAACAAAAACTTAATTTGGTGACACTACAATAAAAACAAAAACTGAAATCGGCAACACTACGATCAAAACAAATGGCGCCAGATTTTTGATTTTGCGAGAAATCATATATGGGGATACTGAACTTGTGCCATAATTTGTTTTTAAAAATATAATACATTAAAATTAAAGTGAAATCATTTTTTTTTTTAAAATTAAAGTCATTTCGAATACATAAGAAACAAATCTATATAAAGAATGATCTCAAAAAATAATAAATCTCTTACAACCTAAAAGAACTGAAAAGGGAAAAATAGAAATGAAGAAAATAATCACTATTTGTTACAGTGAAACCATATTATTTTTGATCAAATTACAATTTTCTGTTTATTTTCATAGTTTCATTAAATATATATTTGTGAGAAACATTGGCTTCCCAACAATCTTAGCGACAGATCTCGCAACATAAGTAATAATATAAAAATATCCCCTAAGGATGAAAATTTTCAATATATACTATATTTTATACTTTTCACTGCTATGAATGCTTTTCGTAGAAAACAAAATTTCAATTTGGTTGGTTGGTAGATGTTCTGAGTCTTTTATCTGCTCTGGCTTTTGTCTCTATTATTCTAGGCACATCTATTTCAAAATCTGTTGATGATTAAAATGAATTTAATAAATGTTTTCAGTTTTTTTGGGTTCGATGTGATGATTTCGATCAACTGTTTGTAATTTGTTATTTGCGCTTGTATTTTTAAATTATGCAAAAATTGTTTGCGGTCCTGTTTATATCTGGGGCAATATAAGATTATATGTTCTGCATTATACTTTGCATAGCATGAACTGCATCTGTATGAATCAGCCAGATTGAACCTGCAAAGCAGGGCAGGAGTCAGCATCATTCCAGCTAGGCTTCTAGCTAGCAATACACCCTCCTTTCATGAATTTAGAGATCTCCCCATCGTGTTCCACTCCGGGATGTCTCCAACCTTCAGGTAATATTTACTGTTTTTGAATATTTTATCTTGAGTTTTTTAATGTTGCTTTTGATGTATGAGTAAAAGTCTTCTATAGTAATCCACTCTATATCAACATTATCTTTTGTAACCGTTTTAGCTAGTTTATCAGCTTTTTCATTTATTATAATATCTTTGTGGGCTGGAACCGAAATAATTTGAAGTTCTTTGAAGAATTTTGAGCCCAGCCATATTTTGTGATTTAATCTTAATATTATACTTGCTGATTTTTGGTTACATTCCATCAGGGCCATTAGGACAGATTTACTGTCTGCATATTACTTCCTTCGTAAATTATTAATTCATCTATAGATTTACAGATCGCCATTGCTTCCGCAGAAGAGAACGAATTTATATTGTTAACTATGTATCCAAATGATACTTTTTCAGACCATCCAGCTATAGAGGCTATATCTTCTTTTTTAGGTGCATCTGTGGTTATTCTGTTAGTTTGGTCTGGTTGTCTATTGTCAAAATCGTTAAAAAATTGAATAATTTCTTGGTTGGTGAGAGATTTATCTTGGAAAACGTATTTGTCGATATGGATGGAGAAATTGTTTGGAGAGTGAATTTGTGGGTACTTAAACTGAATAAAGTAGAATATTTTAATGTTTTCTTTCTCTATTGTTTTCACTAGGGGTATGTGATATCTCTTTTCAACTGTATTGCATCTGTTTTGGATGATATTTTTGAGAGGTTATTGTTGTTCCAATGAGATATGTTTTTACCAAAATCTACTTGATATTTTCCTAAATTCAGATTCTATTGTGCCAGTATTTGCAATCTTTCCCAGGAGGATACTAGGAGTGAATCTAGGTAATCCTAGTGCAATTCTTAATGCCGATATTTGTATTGTTTCCAAAGGTTTTGTGACTGAATGGTTTATTAAGCTAAAAATATTGCTAGTGTGATGTAAAATATTGCAGATAGATGATTTTGCCAACTGGATTAGGTGATGCGATCTTGCTTCATAATTTTTATAAGAGAGTGCTTTTAAAATGTTTATTCTTTTAGCTGCTTTATATTTTAAGTATGTTACGAACGGCCAGAAGTATCCATTTTTTATAAATATTATTCCTAAGAACTTTAGAGTGTCTTTCCATTCAATTTTTTCATTATTATATTGACCAATCAGGATTTTCTCTACGCCCGGACAAGTTTACTGCTGAACACTTTTGATAAGCTATCTGTAGTTTCTAGTAATTGCTCCATTTTTCTATGTTATACAAAGTTTCTTACAGTTTTTTCTTAATTATTTCCAATTTTTCATCTGTACAGTAAATAAGTATGTCGTTTGCGTATATAAAATGTTTAACTCCTTCAGGGATTGTTTCATGGAAATCTGACATGAAGATTGTAAATAAAATGGGAGATAACAGACTACCTTTTGGAACTTCTTTTGTTGACTGAACTGATTGTGAACATGTATTTCTCCATCTTACTTTTAGCCTTCTATCTTGTAGAAAATTATGAATCCATTTGGCAGTTTTTCCTGTTATTCCCAGCTGCAGGAATTTGTATATTAATCCAGCAATGTACACGGAATCCTATGCAGATTTTATATCCAATGATATTGCAATGATGAATTTCTTTTAGGCTTTTGCCTGATGCAGATCATAGTGAAAAAGTTGTATTGCAGTTTGACTGTCTCGGAAAGGTATGAACCCTAGATGACGTTCTTCTATCTTTTAATTAGAAATTAGGAAATTTGTGACTCAAATATTTTAGCAGGAACAAAGATTAGAGATATAGGTCTGTATGAATTTAATGTGGATTGTGGTTTGCTTGGTTTTGGGATTGGTATTATAATAGACGATTTCCAGCTGTCATGAATAGAGCATTGGTCAAATATCTCATTGAAAATTTTAAGTATCTGGCTTGTGTTTACTTCATTTAGAGATTTAAATATTTTTGCAGAAATTTTGTCTTCTGCTGGTGTGGATATTTTAGTTTTCTTAATCGCTAAATTGAGCTCGTTGATTGTAAATTTTTTATTTAAAGTCGTATCCTCTCGTCCAGAGTAGTCTATTGGTATTGGCTAATGGTATATCTTGTTATTGAAGTGTATTGCGAAAGCTTCACTTTGAGATTTTGGTGAATGCAGTTCTTGGTTGTTAAAATTTATTAAGAGGTTAGAATATTGGATATCTCTGTTTCGATGATTCACTGAGTTAAATATGCGGAAAAGTATGTACGGGTTTTGGTGCTTCTTGCAGACATCATCCCAATATTTGGTTTTAGAGGATTTTATGATGCGCCTTAATTTCGCAGAAAATTTTTTGTACAAAATTCAATTCTTGTTTTTTAAGGTATTTCTTGCTTTCTTTAGAAACACTTTTTTTAGAAATGAAAATTTACTACATAAATTATTCCACCATGGAGGGTACTGCTTTTCAGGTATTTTCTGCTCATGGCTCTTGTCTTCTATGGCTTTAACTGCAATACTCTGGAAATTGTCATATGAAATGTTGGTTTCGCTACTCAACTCTTCGTTTATTTGATTGATGATCTCTTTCCATCTCCGTATCCTGTACACTCTTGGGGTTTGATCTGGGGTAAGAACGTCTATGACTATAGGGAAATGGTCACTGAAAAATGAATCTTCTTCTATTGTTATATGGCCTTGTGGAAATAAGTTAGAAGTACAAAATCATAAATCTATAATTGAAACTTTTCCTGTAGGAGAATATGTGTCGGAGTAGATAGGTTCAGAATGCATTGATCGTGCTCGTTGATCCAGTCGGCCAATTTTCGTCCCTCATGAATGCTAGTTTCCCCGCCCCATAAGTCATGTTTGATATTGAAGTCTCCTAAAATTAGGCATTTATGTGTTATGTATTTTTGTATGTCTTGATATTCATTATGTTCAATTTTTCCTTTGGGTAAATATATGTTTAATATGCTGATAGTTTCGTTCCTATTAGTAATTTTCACTATCAATACTTCTGTTCCACTGCTATATATGTTCCACTGCTATATATGTTCTTATAAATTACTTTTGCTGATGAAGATTCTGTCACTGCAATCGCTAGGCCACCTCCGCTTCTATTTTCTCTGTCTTTTCTATAGATAATTTTTTTTGTTTATATTAAATAAGTCTCTGGGTCTAAGGAAAGCTTCTTGTATAACTAATACGTCTGTGGATATGAATGGTTCTAACTTAAATATGTCTTTTTTGTTGGTAACACTCCTGGCATTCCACTGTACAATTTTCATTTTGAAAAAGTGTTAATAAACGGAAGATTTATTGCACTTATATAGAACTGATATAAGAATTTTTAATTTGAAACCCCTTCAAATATGAAAATATAATTAAATGGGTTAAAAGTAGGCAACTCTAATCATCCAACAGAGAAATCTGAGAGATCAACCTCTTTCTCTTTTTCATATTGCTGGTAGTCTATCTGGTCTGATTTAGAGGATTTGTGATTTTTTATTATCTTTGATTTTTTATTCCTTTCTCTTTCAGGAGAGATTGCTGTGGTCCGTTTAGAAGTCGTTTCATTCATTTTAGTCAAGACAGTTTCATTTATTTTATACACTGTGGAGTCTAATGATTTTTTTAAACATTATTACAAATTTTAGTTAGTTTTTGTTCTATGATCTTTTCGGTGGAGGTTATCAATTTAAGGGCCAATTTATCAAAGATCCCTTGCATCGATTCCATGTCTGGACTGGCTTTAGGCATGGAAACTTTCTTTGCGTAGGAAGTGTTTTTTGTTTGCGAATCGCCTTCTGGCTTTGCTTAGTGTCAAATTATTTTCTGCCTTAAATTTGAGTATTTCTTTTTCTTTTGCCCTGGTTGGGCCACTCATTATAATAGGCTCTATGCGTGCCTGTACAACTGGAGCGTCTCATTTGGTTTAAGCATATTTCTTTATGGTTTTTGTCTCCACAGTGTACTCACAATACTTCATAAGGGCATTTGTTAGAGTTATGAGTGAATTTGAAACACTTACCACATTGGCGAGGTCTGTCAATGAATAGCTCCACTCTGTGGTTAGTAAAGAACAGTTTTATTTCTTTTGGTATCTTTATTCCCAGAATGGATACCAGAACTGGAGATATTTCACGGTTTTTCTTATTGAATCCTCTTAATTCTAAAATTGGTATTTCATTTTCAGCTCTCAGCTTCTCTGCAATCTCTTTTAGTGGAGTTTCCGTTGGAATATTAAATAGCAGAAATCTGGTAGAGATGCTTTCCCATAGGATTTGGTAGTGTACCGGTACCCCTTGTAAATCTTTGATATTTAATATTTCTGTAGCTGTTTCCATGTCTTGCGTTGTCATTAGTAATCGACCGTCTCTTGTTATTATCTTGTTAGAGATCTTTTTGAAGTTTTTTTTTATCTTCTTTATCAGTTAGTTTTTCAATTCCCGGGGTTTATTTTTCGGAACTGACCTTCCACTGTTGACTTTCAGGAATATGTTGAATGTGTTTACTCCATTTTCTTTTTCAGCTAAAAGACAGTTTATATCATTTTCTGTTTTAAAATTTCTGTTTAAAATTTCACTTTGTTTAAATATTAATTAAAGATACAAAATTTTACTTCACTTCGCTTCATGTATATGCGAAAAAAGAATCTCTAAAACGAAATATGTTTGGCTGAGTTTATTCCCTCAAAATTCCCGAGTAAATTTCCAAACTTCGAAATTCCCGGGAATTTTACATCTTTACATATGAGAAAAACACATTTCTCCTTTACTATAACAAAAAATAAATTATCTTCTCACTCATTTCGATAATGATGTGTTTCACTTTTCTAAGCACTGGTACCTGGCTGAGTCATTTTGGTAGAGTTGTTGAAACCTTGGAGGAAGGAATATAAGAGGAGTTGCTCTAACCATGAAATATCATGAGCTCCGGTGAAGTAGTTAGCAGATGATAGCACGTCCACTCTGTCTTTCAAGAGAAACAGTACTTTCTTATTGAGGACACAGTATAGGCAAGCCTTATTTTCATTTAAATTGCACACAACGAAATAAAAGTGATCTAAATTATTTACTATTTTTAAAAAGTTATTTTTATCAATAATTAAGTGTTTATTTTGTATTTTACTAATTGTAAATATTATGTATTTCAGTAAAGAAATTTTAGGCGTGTTATTCACCTTATTGACTTTGAGATAAACACTTGAATACTATGAAATAAGTTAAATATAACATTATTATATTTATAATCATGAAAAATATTAATTTTTCTTTTCTTAATTGATATTTAGTGGCAAAGTTTAATGCCCATGTTATTCCTTGAGTTTTTATCAATGCATGCAATATTCTGTTATTTGGTTATATTTTTTTCCTTTATAAGAAGGAATTATGATTCTGTATATAAATTTATTTATATCTATATAGTAAAAGTATTCTTCCTTTGGTGTATTTTTAGTCCAATATTTGTAAAAAAGTTTTTATTATCAATAATTTGTAGATGAATTTTGTTGAATAATGTAAAGTAAAAAAATTGTAACATAAAGTCAACTGTAAGAAACCTAGAAACTAAATAAAATATTTTTTTTTTTATCTAAAATTGAATATCAATAAATCTTGATGTATTATGTTTTTTTTAAATAAGATTTATATAAGAAAAAAAATATCTTCTCAAGTAGTATGAAATTTTAATATTAATGTAATGTTAAAAACTCAGTACTTTTATTTAAAAAAATTGGAATTTATTCACTAGAAAAATTGTTAAATGTTTTCCTAAACTTATAAAATTAATCTCCTTTAAATTAATTTTCTTACTGGTGAAATTTTTCTTTTATAATTATTATTCAAGAAACATTTGTTAAAATAATTTTTAATTTAAGCAATGAAGTTTAAATAGGTATATTTTCTTTCAAATATTTCAATTCAACTAGAGGCTTAATAGTAAATAACAGTTTTAGTGTAATGTTTTGAAAGTCAGAGAGGTTTGGCTCATACATCAAGCGCTGACCAATAAGGCGACTCCACTTATGTTCCTTCCTCCATGGTTGAAACCATGGAGGAAATGGTTGTAATTCCTCCATGGTTGAAACAAAAAATTATCGTATCAGTGCAGTAGAAAACGAGTGACCTCTAACGTAAGACAACTAACTGAGAACTTAAGCAAAACGAGCGGGTGTGACAGGTAGACTAGCTAACTTGCTGCGACGCAATCTTAGCGCCGGCAACTGGATATAATCTAAACATCCCATTTCGTCAAGTTGTTTCTATTTAATTCTCCACTGTAAAATGACAAATTCACTGCATTATTTTGTCTAGTTTGTTTTAAGTTTTTAAGTGTAAACTGTAGTAAATTTTTTATTTTAAATAATTCATTAATTCTATGTCATAAGTTATAAATCAAATTGTTAATATCCGAGGTAACTATCGGGATGGTCACGCGGTCTACCTAAATTTTCTTCGCGGTCGACGTCTTGGCCACCTCTGATAAATATAATAATTTTGTGTATATATATTTACATAGATAAATATACGCATTTAATCACAGTTACAAATAGAGCTGTATAATATTTGTTGGCGGATTTGGCAACATGTCACTTGTCAGTTTATTAAAAATAAAAAAAAAAAAAAAGTTCTTTACTCCAACGCCATAATAAACGAATGGCCAAAAAATAATTAATTTTCCTCAGTCATGTGTTTTATAATCGTTTCATGACTTAAAAGTATTCATTTAAACGATTCATTTATTTTTATTTTTAAAATTGTGTATTTTGTTTCTTTGCTACATGTCATTTATTTATTTTTTATCTTAAAAAGAGTAAAGGAGTTATGACTAGGTAAGCTAGCTTTTTATCCTTTGTATTAGAAAATCACATGATAAATTAAATATTCTAGTTTGATTTTCTATTTCGTATATTAACTTATCACATATTGTATGTTATTATTAGTTTCGCTCATTTTAATTGTTTTCTTTAAGAATTAATGGTAATTCTGAAGCGACCTTGTTTATTTGTTATTGCATAGTATTATTACATTAATTTTAATTTCTTGCAAGATATTTCTTACTTTTATATCTGGGCTTGATGTCATAATATATTCTTTTTTATCGTTAACTATCGTTTCTATCAAACATAAAGTTTTTACCTGAAATTTTTTGATTTATACCTGGAATTTATAGCAACAGTCAATTGAGCCTTTATGTATGTCCTACACTTGTTTTACTAAACGGTACGACTTAACAATTGATATTTTTTAATGTAATAGCTTGTGAATGATAAGTATTGTGTTACATTCATAAGTTCTTAGCTGTGTTATAACTGATTTACTTAACGGTAACCTTTCTTGCTATTAACGATTATTTGATTTATAATTCATCGTATCTTTAACCTTTTGAGCCCAGTGTCACCATTTCAAAACACTGCTCCTAGGGTGGTGCGAGGAGGTGACACTACCTGCTCCCTTGACCGAACGGAGATGGTCATTTCACCCCATTTAAATGCTGAAGTTTTCACCATGATGAATCTTTATCTTTAGAGGGTGATACAAGGGTCACTTTGTAACTTTTGAGATACAACTAGGTTTTTAAAGTTATACTTACAAAATTTTAGGTGTGTTCAAAGTAGTCTCCTCCAGCATCAATACACTTTTGTAGACGAGTTTTCCATAGAATAAATGCCTCAAGCCATTTATTTCTTGGAATAGATAAAAAAATGCATTTATAGCCACATCAATCTCTCTTCTGAATGTAAACGATGTCCACGTAAGTTCTTTTTTAGATTAAAGAATAAATAATGTCGCACATAGCTAGATCAGTGAATACGGTGATCACTTTAATTTGTTTTTGTTCACGAAACTCAATAGTTATTCCAGCTGTTAATGCTTCACAATGACAATGCATCTAGATTGTCATTGTGAAACATTAGTCCCCTAACATTCAGATCTTGTAGAATTTCTGGACGACATTTAGTGGTACACCAATTTGCAGTTACTGTCTTCTGTCCTTCCAACTTTATGGCTTTGATCAATCCTGTATTTCTAAAGTAAACGGCATACATAACTTTTTTCTGTGTGCATTGTTTCATCACTTATTACAATTTTAGAAATGATGCAGTGGCCACCGTCATTTAGCAATTTAAGAGTTTCTTTACTGATTCTGACATGCTCCTCATTTTGGTGCTCAGTTAGATTATGGGGAACCCAAAGGCAAACTACTTTTTTTATATGTAATTCTTCATGAATGATTTTGTGTATGGCTGCAGATCCAATGCTAAGTTTCTTCTGTATCATTTGATAGGTACAGCGATTATTATCAGTTAACAATTTTTTGTATGGCAGACACGTAATCTGGGATTACATTCTACGGCGGACTTCCTTTATGTTTTTTATCTTGAAGATTGTGACCTCTTCTAAATTTTCCAAACCATCTGAATACAGTAGCACGAACTGGAGATTCATTACCAAACTCTAATTGCAACCGTTGAACATATTCTTCTTGATTTAATCCTGCTTTCAAATCATAGAAAATCATAGCGCGAAAATGTTCTCGCGTCAACTCCATTTTCTCTTCTGTTTAAAATTTATTCGACGCTAAGCAAGTTGAAGTAAGTCTGTTAAAAATCCTCTTCTGTGTTAAAATTCTTTGTATTTTAAAATTAAACCATTATTTTTATTTTGTAAATTTTTGTCTGCGCATATCTAAAAAATTACAGAGAAATCCTCGTACGCTGTCCTAGTCTGTCTTAATTTTCATGAAAATGTAAATGTGTTTACGATAAATATTAATCGGCAATCAATCAATTTTTTTTCCATTTATTGTTTTACATACCAAGGTAAGAAATATTATATAATTTTAAGATTATATGCATGCATTTGTGAAACTGATTTAATCTCTTTCAAAATCTATGATATGTAATATATTTACGCTAAATAGTAGAGAAGCGTACAGAGGCTAAAATGCGCCAAGCGTATGTGCCAAGAATGCGAAAAAGTGCGCTAGACTGGTTTACCGGTTCGAATTACGTAGGTATGACGTGCTTTTCGTTTTCCATGCGCGTTTTGTATGTGACCCTTGAAACTATTACAGAATAATCTTGAAGTATTGAGTTTCGATATTCGATTTTTGGAGTTTTTGTGTTGCTTACAAAAATTAACAAGTATGGATGAGGATTTATTTACTTTATGTTTTTGCGGAATACGTATGGAGAAAGAATCATCAGGAAAACATAATAGATTTTTTAGATGCGATAAAAGCGGTATATTCGCCGAAAAGTAACAAGTCGGAAAGCGAGGAAGATAAGTTGAGTAATTTTGTTTATCATTACAATTTTAGTCATATATTTAGAAACTAAAGTTTTTATAAAAATGAATGTTTCCATAAGTAAATGAATGTTTAAGTTGTGTGTATTGCGTTTTTCATGTTAGTGTTAGAATGTATTGCGTACGTAAATTTCTTTAATGTGGGCGTAACTGTTCATTATATTTAAATTTGATTTTAAACAAAAAATGAAATTTGTTAATGTTTGAAATTTAGCTTTATTGCTCGGTTGCTACTGTAGTTGGTAGCGCTACACTGATGTCCTTTTTAAGGTGGGTGCAATTGCTTGGTATATTAAAAATCAAGTTTAAATAAAAATGAAATTTAGAAATGTTCGAAATTTAGCTTTATTGCACAGTTGGCACTGTAGTAGATAGCGCTTCACTGATGTTTTTTTAAGGTGGGCGCAATGGTTCGATGTATTAAAAATTTTGTTTCTATTTATTAGAATTTTAAAGCTTTTACAGTATTTAGTTATAATGAAACATTCAAATTTTTAATGTTTTGAATTTGGAAAACTCGTAATTTCAAAGCTAAAGTTTGAGCGCGATCGTTATTGGGTGAAGGCTATCCTGCGTAGTGACGTAATTTAGGTTGACAACAGAGCTGTAGAGTGCTAGGCGTGAAAATTTGAAATCGCACCAATCCCGTACGGGTCTGTCGTTATTTACCTAAATTTATTTATTGCAGTGAATTTTCTAAAGTAATTACAGACTTCTTTAAAGTAATGAATTTTCAGTTATAATAGAGATGATAAGCAATAAACTGAATATTTCAAAAACATTCCTGAAAAAGGCATGCTTGATATAAAACATATAAATAAAGATATTTTGAACAAATATCTCTTTTTATAAATAAGTACATGCAAATTGCTGAAGTTGCATTTGAATAAGATTAAAAGTAATCTGTGTGCTAAATACAGTAATGATTTCTGTTTTCTTTTGATTTAAGTATTTTTATTTATGACAAATTTCTATATTGAATGGATTAAAATATATACTTTTTTATGTTTCACTTCTAAGGAAAAAGGTTAAAAATTGATTTATTTTTTCTTTGTGTTTCAGTAACTAAATATGAAACGTTTTGCGCAATGAATGTAGCCAGACGAATCTTGAGTTTCTACTTTATATGTAACATTCTGGTTGTTTCTTTCATAAAATTACCTTTGTCATACAATTACATTGTTCATTAAATGGTAACTAAAACAGAGCTTAAAAAGGGAATTTTTATTCTTTCTATTGTAAGCTGACAATGTAAGAATCAAAATTTTACAATTTATTTTTATTCAAAAATTGAAATATCTGTACTTGTGTACCGAATTGAGGAAAACTATGAATGAAAAATTTTCAGTTTATATTAAGAAATAATTATGAATACAAATGAACAAAAATTTCAATGTTTTTCAACATCTGTACATATTTTGACACTAGATTCATGCAAATATGAAAATTCAAGTGCTTGAATTTTATTCTCTTTGAAAATAAAACTTCATTTTCTTCAAACATAAACCTTTCATGTATAAATATAAACTATACAAAACTCATAGCAAAAGCTTGTGGAATTATTATAATTCCAAATTAATTTCAGCCTCTCAAAGGGTTTACTTTCTTTAAGTAAACATGGTGTCACTATTCCGAGAGGCTTCATTGATCTGACCTCTTTTATCGTTTCTTCGCTGCTTTTTTGCCCCTCAGGGGGCTTACCTTCTTTAGGTAAACGTGAGTGTCACAATCCTGAAGTATCCCAGTGATCTGTCTTCTTGTTTTTTTTTCTTTTTTCTGCTTTTTTTTCCTCTTCTCCCTCGTTGTGGTTTTCTTGCATGAGGTAGAGGGCTCCTCTTCAGTAGCTTTTGTTGTCAATTCTCTTGGGGACTAAATTATCCATGTATTTGCAGTGCGTGGAAACCCATATTTCTGGAAAGGAGGGTCCTGGTAATTGCGGCCGCCAATGACCAACACATTGCTTTGGCCTCTGCTTCAGGTAAACGGGGGGTGTTCTGTAGTCCTCAGCACATCAATCGACTTTATGGGTCAAGTGATCGGTAAAACTACTGGGTGACTCATTAAGGTGGAGACCACTTCTGGGATGTATCATGAGCGTATAGGGACTGACTAGCATTGTTGCAGTTGATGTGCTGCATCCTTTTGTAGGGCTCTGTGGTGGGTGTTACCGTTTAGTCCCTGAATTTTATGATATGCTTTGTGGACATTACTATTAATTCTCTCCCTTTGGAGCAACAATTGTCAATCATAAATGCAAAATATTTTAATGTTAAAAGAACTGAAGGAGGTTCTTTGCAATTTGTATCACCTTTCCTCATTGAAAAGAGTATTTCATCTTATGTAGGAGAAGTTAAAAATATTCGAAGGCTATGATCTGGAGATATTTTGGTTGAAATTGCTTCTGAAAAACAAGCAATACTCATACAATCACTCAAATCAATTGGGAATGTGGAGGTGGTCGTTCAACCCCATATGACATTAAACTTTTCGAAGGGAGTAATTTCTGCATCAGATCTCATATATACATCTGCAGATGAAATACTTGAAAACTTAAAATCTCTAATACATTTAACAGCATAAGCTAAAAGTTTGTGCTGTTAAATGTATTACTTTTATTCGAAATGGTATTTTAATGAATACTAAACATCTGATTTTGACATTTTCAACTCCTGACTTGCCACAACATATTAAAGTTGCTTATATGAGATGCTCTGTAAGACCCTATATACCAAATCTGCTGCACTGCTTTCAATGCCAGAGTTTTGGCCATTCAAAAATAACTTGCAGATGTAAACTTACGTGTGCCCGTTGTTCTGGCATTGGCCACGATAGTGTTACCTGCAATGCTAAGGAAGTTTGTATCAACTGCAAAGGCGACCATTCTGCTTATTCACGATCTTGCTCAGCATGGCAGTTGGAAAAAGAAATTACTTCTGTCAAAATCAAAAATAATGTCTTATCCGGAGGCTTGACGAATTCTCGCTTCACGCACACCACAGCCAGGTATCAGCTATGCGACTGCTATTAAGAAAGTAACTAGATCTTGCTGCATCTAAACCGATACTTTTTCAGAGCCTTTAACAAAGTCAAAAGAGACAAAGTCTTCAACTGCTATACCTAAACTTACCTTTGCTAATTCAAGAGTATCATGAGTAAAAAAATTAAAACTTGCTAAGGAAGTTTTAGGCGCTCATAAGTCTTCCTTGACAGAAAGGAAAGCCAGGATTTCCCTCCTGGCTCAACACTCTTGGTCAAACCCATGCTAAAAGTATGAACCGTGGATCATCAGCGAGAATTGCCTCTGAAATTCTAAGCTGCTCTAGGCAAAAGACACTTTTAATCGTAAGCTTCATAACTGGGCACTACTATTTCAGAAAACACCTCCATAAAATGGGACTCTTCAAGCAAGACCCTATCTGTAAAAAATGTCATGTGCAAGAGGAAACGGCCAAGCATATCATTTACGAATGCGAGGCCCTTGTCCTCCCTAGATTAACTTCTTTAGGCATCATCCATACTAGAGAGCTACACCTAGACTCCATTAAAGGGTTATCAGACTTTATTAATAAAGTGGGTGACCCGAGCAACTGGAACTAGGAAACATTGGGTTTGGAATTAACAGTACAAAATGCTGATAAAAGCAGAGGTGCCCAATGACATACAAACCCAATTGTAAGAAGAAGCCAGGCCTGCATTAGATGAAGATCCATCAAACTGTATTGTTCAGATGCTGATAGCTTGGAAGATTCATCTGAGACTGCAATGAGCACTGCTGGTGAATAATGTTTCTGGCATTAACCCCTTAACCCATTTGCCCGTGTCTCACACGGGCGAAAGTTTCCGGCAAATTTGCACATGCCAGTGTCTTACACGGGCGTCCTTGTATCTCGCGTTATTTTATTTCTAATGCTCGTCTGAGATCCGTTCCAGTAAAAATAAATAGGCTAGATTATAATTAAACTTATTTGACATAAATGGCACCACTATTCAGCAATTTTCTTGTGTAAACCAGGTGGCGCATTTTGATGATTAGCTATAAGTTTGCTAGGAATTCTTTGTTATAAAGCAGTCGTTTGGTGTATATATCTGTGGTAATATATCCATTTTTATTACGTTCTGAAAAGATTATTATTCAGAAAAGAAAGCGGCCCCTTGTAGAAATTGCGCCGTTTGTTGCAGTAAAAGGGATGAGAGGGGTAAAAAGATAAGGAAAGAAACAAGATACTATTGTAGGAACTGTAATGTTGGACTTTGCGCAGTACCATGCTTCATGGTATATCATATCAAACTGAATTTATAGTCAATTTTATGTATGAAAATTTGATTTAATTTGATTTTAATAACTTAAAATTCAAAATAAACATGCAATCAAATCGTTTTCACTTTGTTTGTATAATATATATATATATATATATTTTTAAATTAGCCTATACTTGTACCCCTGTATGTTGTCTTTTCTAATACAAAGGAGCGTAAAAAAAGACAACTTTAAGTAAAATTATTCCAAAATTAAAAATAAGATTTTTTAATTAAATTACTTTTATTTGTCGATCATGTCTTAAAATGCACTAGAGAATATGATTATGCAAGAAAAAAAATAGGTGATTTTTTGACCGAAAATTAGAAATTAATGTGTGCCTTAAGGGGTTAATAACTTCCTTTGTTTCATGAAATTGTCGAGATTTTTGATTTCGTATTGATGATGTCAAATCTTTTATCTCTCGCTGCAACCCCACATATTTGGCTCTCCAGGAAACATTCCTGAAGCCCACTGTTAACATCAAACTGCATGGGTTTCAATGCTTCAGGAAG
Source organism: Latrodectus elegans (assembly GCA_030067965.1). NCBI lineage: Eukaryota > Metazoa > Arthropoda > Arachnida > Araneae > Theridiidae > Latrodectus > Latrodectus elegans. Next base: position 117,223,162 of record CM057814.1, read on the forward strand.
GATAAAGGTGGTGAAGCTGCTGTATTTAGAGGAATGTGTATATTTACATGAAACCTATATGCAAGTACAGCACTTCAACTGAGAACTAGACTCAAAGCTGTAAAAATTCACATAACCTGTCTAATCACTGTATGTATCCTGTATTTATCACCACAAGACGTCGTAAATTCAGAAGAACTAGATGATTTAATTAATCAACTCCCAGCTCTATTTGTACTTGGTGATTTTAATGACCACAATACTCTGGGGTAGTAAAGATACAAATTCTTGGGGCGTCTGAGCAGTTTTTACCTGACAACTTCCTCTGTCTCCTGAATACCAATGAGAAAACTTATTTCCATGAACCTACACGGACATTTCACTCTCTTGACTTAGCTATTTGTTCTCCATCACTCCTGCCATTGCTGAATTTTGCTGTTGGAAATGACCTTTACAATAGTGATCATTTCCCTCTAATTGTGTCTCAGGCTGGAAGTAATAGTGTGTGTTACAATCCACCTAATTACATGTACAGTCGAGCCGATTGGACACTTTTCACGCAATTGGCTGTGATCAGTGAGGCAAGAGTTAAGACAGATGTGATAGATCATGCCACTAAATATGTCACTGACACAATAATTCAAGCTGCAGATATTGCTATTCCTAAAATTTCCATTTTTCCAAATAAACAACAGAAACCTTGATGGAACGAAAAGTGTCAACTCTCCTATAACAAACAAAGGAAGCAATTGGAATATATTCCAGAGATACCCTACTACAGAGAATCTTGTTGCTTTTAAAAAGCTCAAGCTCAAAGAGTTAGACGACAAATTCCAAGAGAATCATCAAGACATCCGAGATTCCAAGAAAATCTTGGATTTGCTATGTGTCTTCAATCAATCCATCGACATCAAGCAAACAATTGTGGAGGAAAGTTAAAGCAGCCAATGATATTTATCAGGATTATTCCATTCCTGTATTAAAAACTGGAGCTGCAATGCGCTCCTCAGCGGTAGATATTGCTAATGTCATCAGTGAAACTTTTGCTAGAGTTTCCAGCTTTGATTCATATAATCCTACTTTTCTATGGATTAAAAAAATTGCTTAGCAGACACCTCTAAGTTTTCATGATCGACATAATCTACCCTTTAATTGTGCTTTTGAATTGTCAGAATTGTAGACTGCATTATCTAAGGTAAACGACACCAGCCCAGGACCTGATGGAATCTCTTATCAAATGCTCCGTCATATAAATCACAATTCTGTATTGAGCATACTTTCAATGTTTAATAGAATCTGGATTGAGCATGCCAATCCTACATCATGGAGAAGCGATATTGATTTCAAACTTGAAACTTGGCAAAGATTCATCTGACCCTCTGAGTTATCATCCAATAGCTCTTACGAGTTGCTTGTGCAAAACTTTTGAGCATATGATCAATGCTAGACTCATTTACATCTTAGAGAAGAAGAATTGTATACTTCTTCATCAAAGCAGATTTCAAAGAGGACAATCCACTATTGATAACATAGTAGATCTAGAATCGAAAATTTGAAATGCTTGAGGAGAAACCACCTTGTTGCAATCTTTGATATTGAGAAAGCATACGATCATATGTGGCGTTATGGTGTTCTCCGTAATATGCATAATCTTGGCTTTAAGGGTAATCTTTCAGTTTTTATACAGAATTTCCTAGCCACTAGGCTTTTTAAAGTATGTGTCGGAACTACAGTTTTCAATACTTTTACCCTAGCTGAGGGTGTCCCTCAAGGTATCGTTTTAATCCATATCCCTTTTTAATCTTTTCATCAGTAACATACTTCATCAGTTATCATCTTCTGTTTATAGTAATTTATATGTTGATGACTTACACATTTCATATCAGGGTTCAAACATGAATATAATTGAGAGATAATTGCAAAAAGCTGTTAACATTCTAACAGCGTGGTGTGAATGAAATGGCCTTAGTATTTCTCCTAGTAAGAGTTACTGTGTCCATTTCTGTAGGAAAACTAGTTTCCATTCTGATCCTGTGCTTCACATGAGCAATAGACCGATTCCTGTGGTCACTGAGATAAAATTCCACGGGGTAATTTTTGATAAGAAGTTAACTTTCCTTCTGCATATTTTATATCTGCGGAAGAAGTATGAGCGATCACTCAACATGCTCAAGGTGTTGTCGAATACATTTTGGTGTGCAGATCGCACTTCACTGCTTCAAATTTATCTATCAGTCAATTTATCTCCTATTGACTGTGGTTGTGTTGCTTATGGATCAGCTAGATCTTCCATTTTGCACAGATTGGGCACCATCCACTTCTCTGCTTTAAGGATTTGCTGTTGAGCATTTCGTACATCACCCGTCCATAGTCTGTATATAATCTGCTAACAGTTACCATTAGACTTAAGGCAGGTACAGCTGTCTCTCAATTATTATTCTAAAATCATGTCCACTCCTCATCATCCCTTACATTCCATGATTCCAAGTACTGTTCTGAAGAGATTATATAATGCTAGACTATCAAGCATTCAACTTTTTCTCTCTCGTATTAAATCTAGTCTTTTGCTTACTGACCTATGTGATGTCTGAATTGAGTCTATCGACTTCACATATCCTCCTTGGTATGATCCATGCATTATTGTGTTGAATCCCTTGGGGGAAAAATGAAAAATCAGAAAAAAAATACTGTAATTTTTCAACAGCTTTACTCATTTCATTGAATAGAGCTGTTGAAAAGATATATACTATGTACACTCCAGTATTCATGGATGGATCCAAATCTGCAGGATCCTTTGGCTAGGGAGTTTATCTTGATGATACCTCCTACAGTTATAGCCTTCACAAATTTTGCTCCATCTTCACTGCTGAAGCTATGGCTATATACCAAGCTCTTCAGCTGGTAAAAACTAAAAATGAACATAAATTCTGTGTGTACACTGACAGTAAGAGTGTATTAGAAGCTTTGAAGAATAATAACTTTAATGGCCATCCAGTTGTGTCTAAGATATTCAAATTGTTTGGTTCTGTTACTAGCAAGGGATTTGAGGTACTGTTTTGTTGGATACCCAGCGACATAGGAATAGATGGCAATGAGGAGGCTGATGCAGCCGCTAAGTCTGCATCTATTTCCATTTTGCCATCAGTACCATTAATGGACATGAGAAAAGGATTCAAATGTTTCATATATTCTCTTTGGCAGGAATCCTGGAACTTGCAAGTCAGCAACAAACTCCATTCCATCTTTTCATATATCATTTCATTATCTGTTTTATCTCTACAAATTAGACTAACTCGCCTTCGAATTAGTCACACGTGTTTCATCCACAAAATTTGATCTTAAGTGATCTCCAACCATGGAGTGAAAAGTGTGATGAACCATTCTCTATGTATCATATTTTAATTGCGTGTCCAGATTTTAACCATTATCATTTTAGATTAATATTTTAACATTAGAAGACCTGCTTGGGGAAGCACCCCATTGCAATTTCTTTGCGTTTTTATGATTGGTACTGAATGATTTGTTAAGGGTGAAAACCATCTTACGGATGTACTGTAAACATATAGGACCTGGTTAGCCCTAGAACCCCTGGTCTGAATCCCTTTGTTTTACTCGGTGCTGCAGTCAGGGCTCAAAATTTTAATTTTCATGTTTATATATATATATATATGGAGAAAAATTTTATTTTTCTTCCTCAGGAGCAGCATCTGGAAAATTTAAAACCTAAATTTTTTATAGTCAAAAGGAAGGAGGGAAATGTTAAAACTTTGTCTGCCATCCTTATTGTTAAGGGAATATCTCTAATTGTTAGGTAAGTCAGAAAAGTACAGAAGATGTGCTCAGGTGACTTGCCAGTATTAACTGCATCTGACTCTCAAGCATCTATCCTAGCAATAATGAAAATTTGACTAACTTCAAAGTGAGTATCTCACCTTATAGCATCCTTAATGATTCTTGTAGTATTATCTCACCTAGGGATTTATAATACTCACTGACAGAGGAAATTCCTAAAATTTATAGAATTAGAAAATCTGTGCCTTAAGATGCATTACAGTCAGATGGAATGATAACATAATTGATACTAAACACCCTGTTGTGACTTTTGTGACATCAAACCTTCTGCAGTACGTAAAAGCTGTGTATATATTAGTCTATCCATCAAACATTATATCCCAAATTCCTTGTAATGTTTCTAATGCCAGCATTTCGGATTCTTGAGAAATACTTACAAAGGCAGACTTGCTAACATTTGGTGTGCAGAGGTTGGACGTAATAGTTTGAATTGCATAGTGAAGGAGCCTGTGTTAACTGTTATGGTGACAATCCCTGCTATTTTTAAAGCTGTCCTCAGTATTTGCTGTAAAAGGAGATGACCACAATTAAGGTCAACCAAAAATAAATGTATCATGATGCAAAATAATTGGTCACTAACTGCACTCCTCAGTCATGAGTTATGCTGCTGCTACCAAATTCACCAAATCGAGTAGCACTCAAACTGAATCCTTGTACGTTTTCCCAGTGAAGTTCCCCAAAATACTTAGAAAAGCCAAAATTTAAGAAATCTTTTACATTTTCCAAAAAAGGAATAAAAACAAAAAAACCTTAAAACTAAAAATTGAAGGGGAAAAAAAAACTTTCCATTTACAATGTTTTTTGCTGCCTGGAGACGAGCGTTTTCTTTATATCCCTTGTACAATGATATAACATTCAGGGGTTTGACAGAAGACCAGCTTTCTAACTCCAGTAAAGGAGCTTTTTTTCAATTTAAAAAAGAATTTCTTTGTTTCTTGGAACTGCCATGAATTGCATCTACATCTTGATGACTTCAAATTGCTAATTTCAGCTTATAAACCTGCATGTTTTTTACTTTAGTAAACTTTCTTGAAATCCACCAATAGTAAATCTGTGAGTGGTTTTAAATGCTTTTGAAAAGACTGTGATAATGCAGTGTTTGGAGGTGTTTGCAAATTAATGTCTAATAATTTCCTTACCACTTACCCATTAACTTAATTCTACTCTACAGGCTTAATCTATTAGAATTCTTGTTTCAAGTTTAATTGCAGTCTGTTACTAACCTTACAATGTCCATCCACCAAGAGGAACTCAATGCTTTAGTTAATTAGGTGCCCATACAATTTTTGTTGATCAGTGACTTCAGTGAACAGAATTCTTTGTGAAGAAGTGACTTCAATTCTCGTGTTTGGTAGATAGCACAATTTATTTTTGATAACTGTTTCTGTCTGCTTAATACTGATGAAAAAACTTATTTCCATGCTCCTACAAGAAAATTTCATTCTTTTGACATGACCATTTGCTCCCCATTATTGCTGACATTGTTTTAACAGTAGAAAATGATCAGCACAACAGTGATCATTTTGCTCTTGTCATCTCTTAGACTGAAGGTAGTAGTACACGACAATGCCTACATACTTATTTGTACAGTTGATTAAATTGGATGCCATTTACACAATTGGCAATTTTTGATGAAATGGTTTCAATCAAAGATATTCATGATTCTATTAACAAAGTTACTGAAACAATTATTGATGCAGCTGATGTATCAATACCTAAAAATTTATCAGGCTTTGCAAACTTTGGTGGAATAATGAATATAAAAATATCTCTAAGAAACAGAGGAAGTTATGGGCATTATTTAAGAAATATCCTATAGCAGTTAATCTATTGTCTTCAAGAGAGTACAATCATTAGCTTGTCATCGAAGTTATAAGGAATCTTAGTCTCACTCTGTATTTTCAATTACATCTTCAACATCAAGTGGTTGTGGAGAAAAGTGAAAACAACAAACGGAATGTGTTAATTTTCCATTCCTATTTTGAAAACTAGAACTGCTATATATATGCTCTTTTCTGAAGGACATTGCTAATATCCTGGGTGAAACCTTTGCTAACATCTTAAGCTGTGATTATTACAGTCCTTCGTTCTTAAGAACAAAGAGTCTTGCTGAGCAAACACCAATTCATTTCAACCACATACAAGACTTGCCTTACAACTGTGAATTTGAGATATTAGAGCTGAAGAAAGCACTACAACAGGCCAACAATACCAGTCCATGACCTGATGGAATCTGCTATCAAATGCTTTGACATTTAAGCCCAAACTCCTTATTGAACTTTCTGTTTTTATTCAATAGGATCTGGACTTAAAATAATTTTTCATCACTTTGGAATGAATCAATAGTGATTCTGATTTTCAAGTCTGGTAAAGATCATTCAGATTCTTCACATTATTGAACAATTGTTCTGACGAGTTGCTTATCTAAGACTCTGATGTTTGGTTAGTGCTTATATCATATGTGTCCTGGAAAAAAATATATTCCTTTTTTATCAGATTGGTTTTTGTTGAGAGAGATCCACTCTTGATAATATGTTTGGAAACCTAAATCTGCAATGCATCTTGAGGAAAAATCACCTGGTTCCCATTTTTTTTTCTTGACATAAGGGAGCATACGACTGTACATGATGCTATGGCATTCTTTGTTCTTTATAACGATATTGTGTTTTGGGGGTAATCTTCCTATATTTCTGCAAAATTTTTTATATCCTTGTGTTTTTAAATTCATATGGGTCAATTTTTCTCCAATACTTTTATTCAAGCCAAAGGTGAATTCCAAGACTATTTTTAATGTCAGTTTTTAATTAACCTCTACATCATTGACATTCTCCATCAAATCTCACCTCCTGTATGTGAGATGCTTTATTTGGATGATGAATAAATATCTTGCCAAGGGTCAATTTGAGAGACAATTACATACAATTGTTAATAAACTTGCCATATGATGTGCTGAAAATGGCCATACCTTATCTTCTAGCAAAATAAGATAAAATTCCTGGGGATAATTTTTGATCATAAGTTAAATTTTCTTTCGCATGTTCTTCATCTGCTGAATATGTGCACATGATCACTTAATATCATCACAGGGTTATTGTGCTACATTTTGGTTGCATGATTTTATTCGTTAATAAGTCCTATTGTCCTTAGTTCTTTATTTTGACAATTTAACAAATAACAATTTTCATAATTAATTTTTTATAAAATGAGTTCCTTACCATAATGTACTAGTGCCAATATAGTCCTCATATAACCGTATCCAAATAGCAACTGAGGTAGATTCCCCTTTGAGTAGGGAAGATAAGCTTCTCATTCCCTTTTTAGGAATTTACTGTGGCTGAGTTGCTACATCCTCTCGCCCCCCAAAAAAATCAGCCAAAAATAAACTTCACATATTAAAATTAATACAAATAAATATACAAAAACTAAAATTTCACATTACAAAATAATTGGAATACATAAGAAATATGAATTTGAAACATAATATACACAATTGTATGACAATAATTATTAATCATTACAATTCACCAACAATAATAAAGGTTTTTCATCCTTTTTAAACAAAATTTTCAATTTACTCTTGGACTTCTAAATTATACAAGAGCTGTACGTGACGTTTTAAGACCACTGATGGAAAATTTAAGGTCGCCACTCTTACTTGGTTGTCCCTGCCTCTATGGACTTCTATGAACTTGACCATCTTTCACATCTATCTCAGAACCAGTTTTTCACCTACTAAAGCTACATCATTTACATTAAATACACATTTTACATTGACAGGTTTGGAGAAATTCGCACTCCTTATTAAAAAATATTTACCTTTCCACCTTTTCCAAAAATTATTTAAGATTTTTACTCTATAAAGAAATCTTTCAATTAAATCTCTTTTAACGGTAAAAAATTATTACTTATTAAAATTATACAATTTCTGCCAAAATAGTTTGTAATTCTTCAAAAGAAACTAATGCTCTTCTCAAAATTTTCTTTAATGCATCCTTTCATTATTCGAACCATTTTCTCCCAATAACTACCCCACCATGCAGCATGTTCAACAATGTATTGCAGTTTAATTCTTTTGCTTCCAAAATAACTCTGAATATCAGATTCAGTTATGTTTGCATAGAGTTCAGTCTCAGCACTTTTAAATGTCATTGCATTTTCAGAATTAACAATGCAGCAAATACCTCTTCTGGTGATGAAACATCTAAATGCCAAAAGAAATTGTTCTGTACTTAATTCGAAGACAATTTTGAAAAGAACGGCATATGTTACAGCACTTGTAAATAAGGCGATATAAATCTTGTATTGGTCCTTTGAGTATTAGGGGCTTGCAAAATCAATGCTGATCACTTCAAAATAGAACAGTTTCATTGGTTCTGTCAGCAGGTAGTGGGCTACAATTTGTTTTCCATATTTGGTTTAAAATCGTCTACACTTGAAACACTTGTTTAGACATTTTTTCACAGCTTGTCTACCATGGATGATCCAAAATCTTTCTGTCAATTGGGTAAGAGTACGAGACACCTGAATAGTACAAGTTTTTGTGCTCTATATCTATTAAAAGATTTGTGAATCGTGATTTATCGGGGATGATAATTGGATGTTTGGATCGATGATTAAATCCAGAATCTTCCTTTTAATTTTTTCAATTAAATTATTGGAGTCCAAAACTGGGTTTAAAGCAAAAAGTTTAAAACTAGAGGGAATTGGGTGTTTGTTTTTAAAGTAAATGTATTTTTTCTTGAATTCATTTTGCTGCACAGTCTGATTCCAATATCTTTCAGTGTTAGCTAGTTCACTCGTAGTGATAATTCCAGTTTCTCGTTCGTGGGTTGCGTTACAGTTTTTTATGAATCTAATATATAACCAGTGATTTTAAAAACCTCGTTCAATTCACTGAAGTCCTTCAAATTTAGTAGGGGCTGCAAAGTTTCAATATTATTTTGAAAAAATACTGCTACACTTCTTTCTTCTGCTACACAATGTAAAGTATCCAGTCTAGAGCCTGTTTCTGAGTCACCTTTCAGAAGCCATGAAGGTCCATGCAACCAGATACTATCAGAATTTGAACCTTAATTCCCACTGTGAGTTTTTGATCTTTCTGTGACAGTGATGCCAACTGCTCGGATCTATTTTATCTTTAATTTCCGTGGCACGATTGCAGACAGATTGCCTCTACTCGTCGCTGTTTCCCTTGATCCAATGAAGGCAAATTTGTGAATCTGCCCAGTAATGCATGTTACTGTTGTGTAACAGGGGAAAAGTGTCTCGCAGATAATGTCCCATGCATGCTGATATTAATTTTTCAATAGTTCCAACCGAGGGAGTGTAAGTTTCTTTAATGGAGCTAAATGTGATTTTGACAAAACAAATCTTGTTTTATACCCATCTGAGTACTTCTTTCGAAAATAATATGCTCATTCATAACATTTAGGGTTGGGCTCAGAAAGATTTCCAATTGATTTCATGAAAATATAATCATGGAATTTCAGTCTCTTACAATTTCCATTTTGTTTAACCAGTCCAAAAATGCTATTTCCATTTCTGGGGAAACACATTTATCCCATTGCAGGCCTAGTTCCCAAATTCTTTGTAATTGGAACTTCATTCTTATTCTGAATGGGTTCATTAAGCCTATAGGATCAAATAACATACCAATTGCCATGAGAGTTGCTTCGTTATTATTTTTGGGTTTTTAAACTTTTCAAATTGATCAATATCAAAGCTAATGACATTTTCATTTGTTCCAAATTAGACCTAAAACTTTTAATGGCTCACCTTGGTTAGGTGTGCCATCATATTAGCATGCTTGATGTATTCATCAAGAATAGAGTAATTCGTCGTCCATCGACGAAAGTTCATACTAGCTTCACTAAATATTAAAATCATTTCATTAATTAATTTCAAAGCGTCTTTAACATTAGAAGTTCCATTGATTAGATCATCCATGTAAAGCTCTTTAAGCATTTCACATGCTTCATTATATTTCCTTTGATATCTTTCCAAATGCACTCTTTTGGTTGCAGTAAGTAAAAAGGCATTGCATTTGATCTTAAAAGTTACTCTCTTATATTTAAATATTGTAATATTTTTAGGACTGAGAATGAGATTAGGGCATATATCTTTTAACCATAAGAATTTTAAAAACTTGCTATCTTGTTCAGCAATTCCCACTTCTAAATATGCACGTTAAATATCTGCCCGACTCTTCGGATAATCTGAACATCAAAATTATTTTTAATAAATCGGGATTTAAATTTGGCTTGTTTTCTAAGCACTCATTTAACAATAGCTTGCCTTTTCCTTTAGATGAAGCGTCAAATACTATCCAAACCTTAGAACTATATTTTTTCTCGTGATGCAGGAGGAAATAACCAATTTTCCCATTTTGATGTGAATTTAAGCCAACTATTTCAACAATGTCGTATCTTAAATGTTTGTTAATGATTCTATTGTAACTAGCATATAAATCCTTGTTTTTGATTAATGAACAAGTCAAACTGGACAAATGATGTTCCTTATTACTAACCTTCCATAGCTATTTTGTTTTATATCTTTTATCTGCATATGTGGTATTTTTCTTAAAGGTTTCTGAAATATCTTTGTTTGATAGAGATGTTTCCTTATCGCCATTAATTCCAATAATTTCCAACAGCCATAAATTTTTTTATCCTATCACAATCTAACTCTTCATTCTCTGCAATTAAATGATTTACAGATATCCCTTGCTATTAGAATCTTCATCCTTACCTTGAATTAAGACGAGCTGGCAGCCAAATGGTTAGTGCTCTTGCCTTTGGTTCAACAGTTTGTGGGTTCGAATCCCACCTTTGGTATGGATGTTTGTAGTGTTTCGGAATCCATTTTAAACCATAGGTCCCGGTCTAATTAGCCCTCGTGTGCAAAAAATGACCGTTGAGCGACAAACAAACTACCTTGAATTAAGTGTCTAAATATACTCTCTTGAGCAATTAATCTCTTAGTAAGTCTTACAATATTAACGCCTAATATTTCTGAGATATAATCTGGACTGAAATTAAAATGTGAGTTTTTTCAGTAATACTAACTTCAGCTAATTCTATTCCCTTTTCAAAAGCAATGTTCCTAAAGAATTTTGACAGAATTCTTTTTTTTTTTTTTTTTGCTGAAGTAATCAAATCAATCACTATGGTTTGTATTTTTGACACATTGGTTAAGATATTTCATATTATGTGAAGTTAATTTGACCAAATTATACATTCGCTTTTCAGCAGTTTTAGATCCAAATGTATAATTTGACCAAATTATACATTCGCTTTTCAGCAGTTTTAGATCCAAATGTATGAATTATTAAAGGTTCCTTCTTAATAACCTTCAAATTTAATGTGTCTGCTACTTTTAAAATAAATTATTTGTTCCTCCTTCTACCATACATCGTAACTGAATGCTGTTTTTTTTATTTCAATAAAACCTAAAAGTTTGTAGCAAAACAGAGCTATGTGAAGTTCTGTTTACATTAAGTTCCCTTGTGGAAAATAAAACCATTGACGAGACTGTTTCTTGTTTTGAATCGCCTTCCCCAACTGAAATCGAAACATCCCTAGCAAAACATTCACCCATCTCTCCACATAACAGGGAGTTGTGACCTTGAGAACTGCACATTTTACATTTTAGATAATTATGGTCGCAAAATTTTCTTATGATTTTGAAAGCAAATGAAATAAAGACCCTTTGCCATTAAAGCTCTCCCTTTATCATTAACACCTAGTGGGCAATCATGATTCATTTGACGTTGTATACAAAAAATACATTTTTGGTTATTTTCTATTCTATAAAAACTGCTTACACGCGCTTAGTGCTCGGTTTGTATTTCTGAGGTCAGCAGAAAAATTTATTACCCACTTGAGTGCTTAAGATCGCCTGCTGCTAAATTTATTGCTCACATCACTTCTCTTTGAGTTCGAAAAAGGAGGCTTATTTGGGTAACTTTGATCTATTACTTTGTTTCAAAAGGGATATTCCTTTGCATTAAAATTTCTCAGATTAACTAATATTAATGATGCTTCTCTACAATCAACTTCTTTTCTTATAAATTCTACTAATTTTACGATATCAAACAATTCATCTGTTTTACGTTGACGATTATAGTTTAAATGTAATTCTTCAGGAAATTTTTACAGAATTACATGATACAATAAATTACTGAATGTGTCAGCAGCTATTCCCAAGTATTGCAAGGACCTTATCTGTACTTCAACGGCGTCATACATTTTTCTTAAGCCAACAATATTAGAGCAAGACTTGACTAGTTCTATTGTTAAATGTTTATGCTTATATGCTTACATAATTATATTTGTTTGACCAAATCTATCCTTTATGAATTGTATTGATGCATTGTAATTTTGATCTGTGCGGAAAAATCCTTTAACTGCACTTGGCAGAACTCCTCCAAAATACGATTTTATATATGTAAATTTTTTAGTTTTTGTAAGAGAAGGATTATTGTGTATCGCGATATCATAGGAATTCCAAAAATCTAAAAATTCACTACAATCTCCATAAAATATGTGTATGTTTGGTTTTAGAAGTTTTACATTTTTTGTTTGAATTCTAAAGGGATAGTTATACATTTAGGCGAATTGCATCAAATCATTATTATCACCTGTAATTTGATCGCTTGTTCTGCTTGCATTTATTTTGCTTAGCAGCTTTTAGCAAATAGTTTTAACTGCCTTTCAGTTTTTGATTTTGCTGCTATACCTTTATCCTTATATTCTTTGCTTACAGTTATTTCAATTGATATATCTTTTATTTCAATTTTTAATTGTATTTCCTTGTTAAATCATTCAATTTTTCTTCGGTTGAGATTTTAAACTGTAAAGTTCCTCAATTTTTGTTTTATTAGAAAATTCACTTGAAATTTTCTTAACCAATGTAGTTTCTATTTTATTTAAATGTTTCGTAAATGAAGTTCTTAAAATTTTGCATTTTTCTTTTAAGCATTCTAAATCCATTATCTTAAAATATTAAATTTTAATAAGGGAAAAATGGGCCTACCTCAAATCTCAGCTCACTCATTCCTTGAACGTTTTGTGAAGATAATCCAACCAATCACGTCCAAGGTCACCAGGATTATTGTGTTACATTTTGGTTGCGTAATTTTATTCATTAATAAGTCCTATTGTATTTCATATATTTTTTAACAACTTAACATTAACAATAACAATTTTCATAATTTTCATAAAATGAGTTTTACACCATAATGCGCTGGTGCCAGTATGCTCTTCATACTACCATATTCAAAAGGCAACTGAGCTAGATTCCCTATTGGACTGGGAAGATATTCTTCTCATTCCCTTTTTAGGGATTCACTATGTCTGATTTGCCACAAGGGTGATTTCTAAAACATCTTGGGGTGCTGACTGCTTGTCATTATTTTGAGCGTACCTGTCACTTATTTTATCTCTTATTGACTATGGATGAGTTGTGATGGATCTGCTAGGCCTGCAATATTATGCAGATTGAATAATGTTCATCACTGCTTTGATAATATGTTCAGGCACATTCCACACATCACCTGCCCAGAGTTTAAATTTAATTTGTTAACAACTGCCTTTAGACTTGAAATGAATGTAGCTGTCTCTCAATTATTATGTTAAAATTATGACCATCATTCATTCCATGACTACTACTGCACTTATGCAGCTTTAAGATACTCACTCCTACAGCCTCCTAACTTTCCTCCCTCAAATAAAATCTAATCTATCATCATCTGGCCTATGTGAATGTCAGTTTTGACAAAACTGAATTTTTATCATATCCACTTTGGTATGATCCATAGATTAAAATCCTAAATCCTTTTGCTTGCTGTAGACAATCAGACTCATTACTGCTGTTTTCCAGCAGCTTTTTTCATCACATCACTGTCAGTATACCTCATACATACCAGTTTTCACTGATGGATCAAAATCAACAGGGTATGGTTGTTTTGTAGTTACTGAAAACAAAACTCTTAAACTCATTTGTCATGTTTGATTTTTCCTTCTAATGCACAAAAGTCTTTTATCAAGGTCTTCAGCTTATGAATACAGGTGAAACTTTCAAATATTGTGTGTTCACTGACAGTTTGAGTGTTTTGAAAGCTTCCCAGAACTCTGTGGTTGCAGAGGCTCTGAGTGGTTCAAGGATGCACATGCCAACCCCTTTTCTTATCAAAGGGGGGGGGGAGAGGAAGGCACCAACTTGAGAAACTATAGATGGGAACAAGAAATGGTAGAGGTATAATCTTGTTTTCCTTTAGTCACGGATCAAAACTCAGCGTCATTCAATTTAACTATGATTGTTGGACTGTTGTAAATGGGCAGAGTTAACTCTGTGGTTGTGACTCTGACTCGTGTGGTTGTCGATAATTTGTGAAAATGGTTGTTAGTAAACCTAATGAATCTTATTTTCAATCTTTGAAAAATAGTTAGTGTCAAATTTCCATGCATTTAAACATCCAAAGGAGTTAAGTTTACTCATTTTGTAGATTGCAATTGTGATTTTAATATATTTCATAATGGTCGTTTTGATATTTCTTATGTCGAATGCCCAAAACATGTACAGGAAGCAAAAAATACAGCAAGTACTTCTAAAATGGATGCTTATTTTAAATATGATATTCAAAATGTCACTCAGTCAGAATTATATTTTACTTCATTCTTGATTGAGCACAAAATACCACTCAGGGTTTCTGATCATGCTGGTCCCCTTTTTAGGAAAATGTTTCCTGAAAGTGAAACTGCAAAGTGTTATGGATGTGATTGAGCCAAAATTTCTGTCATCATAAAGGAATTAGCATCGGACAAAAAGTAAAACGTCGTTAAAATCTTATAAAATTCAATAATTTCTGTTGCATGTGATTGCAATAATGATAGTGATTCGAAATTGTATCCAGTTGTAAACTTTTTCAATACCATTTGTAAATTTATTCAAAGCTGCTTATCGTCACTTCCAAGTTTATCAGGAGATGCAACAGAGGAAAATATAGTCCCTTTAATTTTAAACGAACTTGAACAATTAAACGTACCTTTTAAACAGTGTATTATTGTGCTGATAATGTAGCAATAATGCAAGGGAAGAAAAAAAGGTATGATAGCCTATTTAAGAACAAAGCAAGAAAATTTGATAACTATTTATTGCTCTTGTCATTTGATAAATCATGCCTCTGAGAAAGGTGCTGCAAACTTACAAATTAAAATTGATGAAATCATAATTGACATTTGTTATTATTTAAATCGGAGCTCAAAAAGAAGAAATGAAAAATTTCAAGAATTGTGTGATAAAGATTTTCAAAAAAAAAAAATTCTTAAACATATTTGCACATGTTGGCTTTCATGACAAAAAGTCTTCAAAGATTCATAGATCAATGGGATCCTTTTTAAAAATGTTTTCGTGATACTGTTAAAGTGGAAAAATATACCTATTCTGAAAATCTGGCATCTTTCAGCATACCAAGGATAGGAGCAAATAATTCTGAAGTGGATATATGATGCATCAAACCAAGTTTAAAATGAAAAAGATGTGAAATGGAGCCAGAGAATAGTACCAAAAAATCTTTTGGTGAAGATAATAAATTGAAATCTCAAAATATATCTAGAGAAGAGGAGAAACTTTTTCTTAACATCTTCCTTAAATAAAGCATATAGTCTATTTTTGCTTTACACTGTAAAGATATTTGAAAAGTAGGATATTTTATTACAGTCCAGTCATCCATAAATTCATGAACTTAAAGGCATAATGTATGGTTTGTTCAAAGAACTATTAACTAAGTTTGTTAATTCATCAATGATTTGAAATATACCTTTGTTTGAAGTGGATTATCATTCTTCTGATAATCAAAAAGAATCTTGTGATTTAACCAATATAAATAGTATATATAATGTGCCAATATTATCTGATGAAAAAAAAAAAATTTATTATATTTTCGAAAATATTTTTAAAAATTTATTTTATTTATATAAAAAATTTATTAATATATTTTCTTCATCAGCCCCTTTTTCTGACTATCAGAAAAAAATTTTTTTTTTCTGATAGTCAGAAATATTTCACATCTTTTTGTGATTATATTTTAAACAAATTTCCAATGAAACAAGATCTTCTGCATCATTTTCAGTTGCCAGGTGTGGATAAACTGGATGAGGACAAATTTTCAAGTGTAAGGTACTTTGTTCAAAAGTTTCCATTTTTGCTGCCAGTTAATGATAGTGAATCTGAGGAAGTGGCTATGGACGAACTAGAAAATAAGTTTTCGTCATTGCGAACTGAAGACTTATCTAAGTTGAAAAATGAAAAAATTGATTCTCTGTGATTTCAAATTTGTGAAATTAATAGTATAGATAAAAGTGACAAATATGATAGAATATATAAATTCATGTTATCGTTATTAGTGATACTCTATAGCAATGAAGAATACGAAATAATTTTTAGTTTAGTGAGAAAGAATTGAAGTGAAATTAGAAACTCATATCTAATAATAATTTAGAAAATTTGCTTATTGGAAAATCTTCATGCGTTGGATTTTGTTATGAGTAGGAGTTTGTTAGAAAAGACTAAAAAGGCCACTGTTACATCATTGAACTCCTCCAAAGTATAAAATATTAAAGAAAGGTATTTAATCAAGTAAATTTTGTATGATGTTTTTTAAGTTTTTAATTCAGAATTTTTATTGGTAAAAGAGACAATGGAGCTGTGCACTTTTGGCATAATTTCCAATTTTTGCACCAAGTGCACCACAACTCTGTTGCCAACCTAAATTACGTCACTACATGCAAAATCAGGCTACCAATACCGATTGTGTTCAAACTTCAACTTTGAAATCGCGCTTTTTAGAATTCCAAATATCAAAATTTTTAATATTTCATTATAATTAAACACTATAGAAGTATTAAAATTATAACTAGAAACGAATTTATTAAAACTTGAATTTTAATATACCATGCAATTGTGCCCACCTTAAAAAAACCTCCATGTAGCACTACCTAGTACAGTGACAACTGGCCAATAAAGATTAATTTCTAACATTAACAAATTTCATTTTTTATTTAAATTCTATTTTTAATATAATGGGCAATTCCGCCTAAATTATGTTACTAGTTACGATAGTTTTACTAGGTAAAACTTCAGTGTAGCATTACCTAATACAGTGACAACCAGATAATTAAGCTGAATGTTATCCTAATACAAACTTAAATTTATATATTCATTGGTTTTAAGTTTTAATTTAGTACAGTTCTATTTAATTTTTCTTATCACCATATTTATCATTCATTTAAAATACTTGTCTGTTATTTTCAACTTTATTTTTTCTGCTATACCTTACAGGCATATTACTATACCATTTATTACTAACACACTTAAAATTTTACTTTGTCGATCTGGCATTTCTAATATCGTATAAAGTATGTTAATAATTCATAATCGAATTATTAGCATACTTTATACGCATGCAAGTTTGTCAAAGGGGGCGTATCCTAGGTGTTTTAAAAGCACAAGATTCAGAAAATCCAACTCAGGTGTCTGATAATTTTGGCTAAAAACTGTTATTGTCATTCATTGATATAATGATTTACTTATTTTTGTTAGTAATGATAATGAATTATTTAATCGGAATATCCTTATTTTTTCTCAAATTTTAAACTTAATTTATGTTATGTAATTATTTTATGTTTAATATCAATAAATTAAATTTACTATTTTTATGCAAGCCTAATTATTGGCATGTTATTAGTTTCTTATTTATTAAAGATTCTATTAATAGAACAAAATACTTTATAGGGGTATTTAAACCAATAGCTGGCAGTTTCTTTAACTGTATTAAAGTTTAATATTTGCAGCTCTGCTTATCGTAGTAATTATTTTAGCAATTAGCCTAATGTTGGATATTGAGAAAATGACATCTGCCCACAGATACTTAAAAAGTGGTATAGACTGACACAAAATTTCTTATGTTATCAAATTAATTTTTTTATTTACACTTTAATTTTAATATACCTGGTGATTGTGCTCACCTTAAAAAAACTTCAGTGTAGCGCTACTTAGTACAGTAACAATTGGGCAATAAAGCTAAATTTCTTATGTTAACAAATTTTTCATTTTTTATTTAAACTCGAATTTTAATTTAACTGGCAATTGTGCTCATCTTAAAAAAATGTCAGTGTAGTGCAATCTTGTACAGTGACAATCGGGCAATAAAGCTAAACTTCTAACGTTAACATATTGCATTTTTTATGCATGCTTGAATTTTAATTAATCGGGTGTGTGACGCCCACCTTAAAAAAAATTTCAGTACGCTACAAATTAACACTAATATGAAGCACTCAATAATGCTTACTCAAAGATGTATTTACTTATGTAAACATACATTTTTATAAAAACTAGAGTTTCTAATAATTGCTCTGAAAGAAATTTTAATGAAAAATAAAATAACTCACCTGGCCAAGAAAGGAACATTTTTAAGAACTTCAAAGAAATCTTCAACTGTATTTTCTTTATGCTTTCTCTGCCATACATACTCTGTGTACGAATCAAACCGATTGGGCTTATGATTAGTGCTCCATACAGATCTTTTATTGGCCGATCAAATAAAAATTCTAAATAATATAACTTTAAAAAAATTCAAACAACATAGTTTTTAAAATTTCGAAACAATATTTAAAAAATTGTAAACAATTTATCTTTTGAAAATTTGAGATAATATAACTTTAAAAAATATAATTCCAATAATGTGAATATTAATGTAGCATATTCTTAAATTGTAAACAAATAAAATTACTCATTAAACGCAAGGGTTGCATAGAAAATGAATTTTGTTCGTATCACATGATCACCTTAGTCATAAAACGAAAATCTTGTCATGAAAACACATTCCAAACCATTAAGCCAGTTTTGTACACTTTTTTGCATGCTTGGTGCATTTTACCCCTGTACAGTCTTCTACTTTTTAGCATTTTGATTTTATTCTAACTATTAACTTTAATTGATTTATAAACGATTGTATGTAACAGAATTCTGCCCAGATAGCTGCTTATTTTTATGAAAAAATAATTGAAATAAGTAATTCAACAGAGTGCAATTTAGTCTCATTTGTGGGATGCAAAACATTTCTTTGTTAAGTATTATTTTATGATAACAACCTTGAAGTTGCAATCTGTGGAAGAATAGAAGTGTTGTTGACTGTTGGAAGAAAAAAGCAGAAACAATATTTAGGAACATTTTTAATTAACAGTTTTTGAAACTTTCTCAGAATATATTGACAATGTGTAAAAGATAATTGCTTATGTAATATTTATCTTCATGTATTTAATAATAAAGTATTCATTTAACTGGCAAAAACAATTTGCAGAATTCGGAGCCAAGTCACTGGACCTTTTCGTGACATTCATATTTTTTATTTCAGCCATGGACATCTCATACTTGTGACCTAAGAGCCATTCCTAGTAGCTTTTACAAAATGGAATCGCATATTCATTTCGAACTACGTAGCAAAAGCTTAAGCTTCTGTAAAACATGGGATGTTCCCACCTGTTGATAGATTTATCTTCATCTCGGATCTTGGATCTGGAGTGTATAACTCTTTCATCTTTAATAGTTCTTATGCTGAATTCAAATGTCTATAATGACAAAGGAGCAATGATCTGTGGAGTAGGAAAGTGATGGTTCCTTTGTCCAATTAGCTTTGAAGCTGTCTTGGTGTGATTCACCTCAAAGCATTTCTCTTCACTTTAAACAGTCAAAGCGTATTGCGTCACAACCACGTAATGGAGGCATAGTTGATAATGTGATACAATGCTTACTTGATCAACTCGCAATCCTGTCTGGGAAAGACTATTATGAATGTCATGACAAAAAATGTTTTTATTTGAACATTAATACCTCCCATCACAGCATTAAAAAAAATTTAACCCCTTGCCAGTATTGCCCCCAGATCAGTCAACTAATGTGTGAAGTATTTGTGATGCCCAAACTGAGTTCCATCAGAAGAAAAATTAACGTTTCTATTTTGTGAAGTCCAAGCTGAGTTCGTTTTCTATTTTAGGGTACTTAATTCCCTATTTGGGTGCCTGGGCACTTTGGTGTTCCTGGCAATGAAGTAGCTGATGAGCTGGCAAAGACTGGATCAACAACCGACTTTTTTGGTCCTGAACTAGTTCTAGGTATTTCAAAAGAATTGATCAGAAAGAATGTTTGATTTCTTCAGAAAACAACAGTTTATAAACTGGTATAATGCCAATGATCAAAGACAAGCAAGGCTAATAAATAGCATGTGCCCTAGTAAAAGGCAAAAAGAATTATTAAAGCTTAATAGAAACAGTCTAAGAAAAGCAGTGGGACTACTTCACTGCCACCTTAAAAGACGTCTCACCATAATGATGATCCCATTTGCAGAGGTTGTCATTATATGGAAAAAACTTGAATACACATCTTCTTATATGAATGTGAAACCTTTTCTGCACATATTGCACTTGATTGAACCTTGGATGTTGCAGGAAATTCTTGTAAAATGTCTGCTGAATTTTGCTTCAGCCACTGGTCTCTTCAAATAGGGCTTTCTGAGCAGTATAGTACAATAGACCTATAGTCATGGTGCTAGGTTCTTTTGAAACCACCTTATTTTAAATCTAAATCTAATTCCCTATTTACGGGTCCTAGTTCTTTTTACAAATTCTGACTTCCGTTGGGAGAGGGAAAATGTGGGTGTTCTCTCAGATGCTCAGATAAACAAAGGCATGCTTGAATTGATAAACAACGACAGAGTTTGGCTTTCCAATTTAGATTTGGTTGCATTTTGGTGAGTTTTTTGGAATTAATTTTCTTTTTCACGATGTCCGATACAGTCTGATGAGAAGTATTGTTAAGGTTCCTCAAAATCAAATACCAATATTTAAAAAAAAGAAAAAAAAAATGTGAGGTTTTTGCTTTTTTTTTGTGGAAAAGTAACTGCTATAAAATAGACTGATAAAGACTATGTCTGTTTGCTTTCTTCAGTCCATACTGCTGAAATAATTGAGTTTGAAGATAAGAAAAAAGAGAAATTGAAACCGATTGTAGTCTGTGACTACAACAACACTATGGGAGGTAATGATAAAGTGGATCAACATCTTGCAGACTACCTGGTTGCTAGAAAAGGAGGTAAAAAATATTACTAGAAAATATTTTTCCATCTCCTACACCAGGTGTTAAGTAACTCCTTTATTTTGTATGCTTCAGCAAGAGGTGCAAAAAGTATGAACTTCAGAAAATCAATTGTTGAACTAAATAAACCATGTTCAGCTACCAGGACCAGTGTGTTCTAGTGTAAGCTTACTACGCCTCACAGGTCGACACTTTCCAGAACACATCTCGTTAATGGGGAAATAATCTACTCCAATCAGGCTGTGTTTTATATGCTGTTATTAAACCAATGAACAAAAGAAAAAAATAAAACATAAAACAAGAATTTATTGTAAAGACTGCAATATATGGACTTGTGCACAGTCCATATATTGCAGTCTTCTCTCTGCTCTGGCTGTATGGTGTTTTACTGTGTCGAAGACTTTTGACTTGCTTCAAAGAGAATATAAAGCAACTTTTCGAGAATACTCGTGGAGGATAGTAACAAAGTATCTCGCTATTTAGACCTAGTTGGTATATAGGCCCCCAAACATTAGATACTAAAACTTTTAAGGGCTGTCTAGATCTAGATTGGACTTGAAAGACACAGGACGTTGCTTTGAGAGCTGATAGTGCTCACAGTTTAGGTCTTGTTTACTGAGAACCGGTTGCAAATCAGCTGATTTAAGGTTTGTAAAATTTTAGGTGCTGCCTCATTTTGGTTGTTTTCTCGGACCTCTAAATGGCTTTCCTCGCTGACTAGCTCAAGCAAAAGGTTATCATATGTAAATCTCTCTTCTTTCCACATAAGAATATTTTGTACTGCTGAGTCGTACTTGGCTGGAAGGTAACAGAGTAGCTGCTGGTTTTGCATTTCTCTGGGAGGTTGAAATTAAAATCCAGAATGTATCTGTAGCTTCTGGAAATTCTAGTGGAAAATATGTCAAGTATTCTCATGGGGGTTCTTTTCTGCATGCTAAAAGTTTTGTAAATAATTGTATCTTCCAGGACCTATTGTCTAGCTGGAAATGAAGTTTTAATTTTTTCCATGCAGTGAATGCGTCTTCTGTGTTTTCTATTATCGCCCTGTAATTCTGTTCTATGTTTAAGTAAATTAAGGCAATTGCCCCTCGATTTTTTGCTTCGAAATGCTTTAATTTAAGCTTCTGATTCAATTTCACTGAGGACTGTTAGTTCTTCAGAGATTATTTCCCCAAAACAGTGGTCAATTAAAACATACTTCATATCATAGCACTAGGTTGAATAATTTTGGGCATTTAATTTATCAATTAAAATTATATTAGAACTAGCCATTTTTTCTTAAAATTGTTAGATATTTTCAAGTTATCTAGATAATTTCAAAACTCTTATTTAAATTTTTGTCTTGTACCAGCCCTCTTCTTAATTATCTTGATACTGGTAAATGCTAGAAATATTTTTAACATCTACTTTTTATTTACACATTTTATAGCATAGGGGAGCAAAAGTTAAGCTTACTCTTATAGGCTGTTGTTCACGACTAAGCTTTCACTTTCTATCGCATAGTCTAGATTATTAAGGTAGAAATTATACGGCCCATAACCTATTTGATAGCAACCTTGAGGTTGCAATCTGTGGATGAATAGAAGTGTTGTTGACTGCTGAACAAAAAAGAGTAGATGCTTAGAAACAGATTTTTAATTTTTAAAGCCTAACATTTATTGAAACTATTTTTTTAGAATGTATTGACAATGGGTAGAAGATAATTACTAATATGGAATATTTATATTTTCATATATTTAATAAGAATAAAATATTCACTTATCTGGCTAAAACAAGAATCTGGAGCCAAATCATTGGACTTTTTCTTGACATTCATATTTTTAATTTCGGCCACAGAAACCTCATACTTGTGACTTAATAGCTATTCCGAAAAGCTTTTATAAAACAGAATTGAAAATTCAGTTTGAACTATGTGGCAAAAGGATAAACTTCTGTAAAACAGTGGATCTTCCTACTTTCTGATTTATTTATCTTCACCTTGGAGCAGTCCTCTAACTTTAAATAGTCAAAGCATATTATGTCTTAACCATGTAACTGAGGCGTAGTTGATGACGTGATACAGCACTTACTTGATCGACTCTTAATGCTGGCTGGGAAACTTACTGTTGCATTTGAACTTCCTATAGCTTGTAAGAAACCCACTTGCTCACCAGTACGTCTTATCTAAAGGGTGCAGTCGTCATCTAAGATATGTGGTCGTCTATTGCAAGCTTCATCACAGAGGGACAAATCTCTAGACCTGAATTTGTGAAAACAATGCCTTGCTGTACATTCATTTACACCTCTATCCCCAAGCACTTGGCATATTTGGTGACTTGATGTAGCAATGTATAAGCTCACTTTAAAGTCGTAAAGCAAATAACATCAAATGATCTCCTTTGGCATTTCTCTTTGCTATTGTTTGAATTGCAATTGATGAATGTGTGCATTGGATCTACTCTTATTTAACAACTGATATTATTAGCCTCATCTGTCTAGTTCACAACCATGTTGTTCATTAATTTGTATACTTATTTTCACTTCGTTGGCAATGTGAAAAATTGCAAGAACTTTCTTGTTTATTTTGTAAAACCATCACCATGTTCAGTGATTATGAGATATAAAGAATAAACAGAATTAATTTTTGCTTAAAAAATAGTTCTTAGCTGTAAAAGTTAAAAGCTATCTTTAAAATAATTTTTTTCATCACAGAGTAGAAAACCAGATTTTGCTGTAAATTAAATAATAGTAATAAAAATTGTCATAACTTTGATGTCCAACAATGTTTAATATCAGCTGGCGACTAGTTGATTTTGTCTCAGTATCGTACACAGTATTAATGAGCAGATAGTAACATGAAATTAGTAACAATATAATTATTTTTATAATATCTATTTTTAATCAATCAAATAATAATAATAGTTTTAAAGTCCCATAAAACATTTTTGGGCTCAACCAACTGAGTGTTGTTGTTGAATTATGAGTATCTTAATTTTTATAATTTGTTCTTTTATGGAACAGGGAAAATATATTTCTTTTTATTTTGATAATGTCTACATTGTTTACTAAAGTCAAATAATTTGTGATTAGCAAATTATGTAATTTAATTAAATATTTTTATCTTTATTGCTATTTTTAATTTAAAAAGTCTTGGAATTTTTTCAGTAAAATAGTGAATAATAATGCAAGTACGACTGTCAGTAATGCATCTACTTCATCAAATAGTCCTAGTAACTCATCTGTTAATTCATCAAATATGGCAAACACAAGTATTGCAAATAATAATGCTGCTGCATCGTCAGCCAAGGAAAGCGAACAGACAAAATATCCAGGAGTTACCTCACCTATTAGTACAGCATTTCCAAGACCTGAAGATATTGTAAAAACAAAACAGCTTGAGAAATTGTTAAAACAATTTAACTTGTTTGAAACAAAAGAAGAATTAGCTCATAGGTAAAGATCTTTTAATTTTTTATTTCATATAATTAATGATTACTAAAATTATTTGTATTGCATATTATATATTTTAAGTGCTTAGTTATTTTTTTGGGTTTCATATGCTTAAACTATCGTATATAAAATTTACCTATTACTCGTAATGACGTAATTTTAGAATGGACGTCCTATGCAAAATTAATGACCTCGCCAAGCAGTGGATAAAGGACATAAGCTTAAAGAAGGTAATGTTATATAGTATATTAAATATTTTAAATTTTATGCACATATATTTGCAATTTTAAAAAAACTTTTATTTATGTGTTTAATTTGTAATTTTTAGAACATGCCTCCTAATGTAGCAGAGACTGTAGGTGGGAAAATCTACACTTTTGGATCATATAGGTTGGGAGTTCATACTAAAGGTAAAATCTTACTACTTTGTATAAATTCAGATTGGTCAATTGTTCTCTATATTATGACAAAATCAGGATTTTAATTAAAAAATTTTATAACACATGTAAAACATTCTTATCATACGCTTAAAATTCGTAATTTATGAAATTATGTAAACTAGTTTTTATTTTCTATACACTCTCAAAGTTTTATTAATTCTGCTTTGTCTTTTAAGAGAAAAATAACTCATAATTCATTTTAGCAATGATTTCCTGGTATATTTCTAAATAATATTCAGACTATCTTTTGCGCATTTTTTCAGCAAAGTACTATTTAATATAGATATGCTACTTACAACTTTGCTTTTTGTCTAGTCACATTAGTTTAATGTTTTTAAGAAGAAAATAAAAATTTAATAAAGCATTACAGTAGCAGAATTTTTAGATATTGTAAATTATTGCAGAACAATATTTTATTTAAAAACTTATACAGCCTTAGTAAAAGTTAAAATTTTATTAATTTTTTATTTTATATATCCATTGCCCATTATAAATTATAAGATTGTTTAGTCCACATTTAAAAAAATAAGATAGTGGATTTTAGTATCATTTGATATAATTTTCTATAATAATAGAGTAGAAATTTCAGTGAATAAACATTTTGCATTTTCATTTATATTTCAAATTTTTATTTTATTATTTATTTATCACACTCAAAATTTTTGTCTTAAAAATTTTTAATAGTTAATATTATTCTTATGTGGAATAAAATTGCCTAATGCTACTAAAATTTTTTCAATTAACATCTTATTCTAATTAGTTTTTACTACAAAGTTATTATGCATTTTAAACTTCCATTTTTATTAATTTTTCTAGAAAATTTTTTGTTTTATAGGTGCTGATATCGATACTCTTTGCGTAGCACCAAGGCACGTGGAACGGACGGATTTTTTCACTACTTTTGTTGATCTATTAAAGAAGCAGCCAGAAGTAAAAGATCTTCGTGTAAGTGTAATATATCAATTGCTTTTGTTATTTCAGATTGACATATTAAACCCTTCCCAGGCTCCTTATGAAAAATATACAAAGAATATTATTTTTTGAAACAAATATAATTTTTAGCACTTTTTTTTTTTATCAATATCAATAATTTTATTTAGTTTCTATAAAGGTGTGATTAATAGTCAATGGCACTAAATTAAAATGCAACCAACCCTCATACTATTAAATTCTATTAAAACATAATATTTCTATAGTTACATACTAATTTGCTGTAATTTTGATAGAAAATTTCATATTGTATAGCTTATTTTCTTAATTTCATTTTTGTTTTAAAATTATTTAAATAAAGATTTATAATGTTATGATGCATTAGTGTATTAAAATTATATTAAAATGAAATTGTAGATTGAATTATAAATTGTTGTTTTGGCAACAACTTTAATATTTCTAAAATAATTACACTGCGTTGACAGCTGATTGTTTATCAGTCTCAACTGATTTAACAGTGTAAGTCATAACTTTTGCTTGGAGTTTGAATTCCATATTAAAAACTTTATGTCATTATGTGTATGTGGGTGGGTAAGGATTGTTAATCGACAAACCAGTAATTTTTTTCAAAAAATTATTTAAAATTTGTAATTAAAAGTTACCAAATATTGTAAGGACTTCTTAAAAACCATCTTACATTTAGAAGACCAAAATTTGTTCACTTTTAAAAATATTTTTGATTTTGTTATTGCTTTAATTGTTTTACATAATTTAATTATGTTGTAAATTTTCATCAGTGAATGTTTTAAAAAGAAAGTGATGGTTTTTTCTTCTTCAAATAGGTTAAATATGTAAAGCTTCTTTTATTAATTTTTTTTCTTTAAAATTATTTTAGTGAAAATTATTTACATTATATATGTATATAGTATATAGGCATTTAACTTAATGATTGGTGCATATGAGAATTTCCTTTTTCTCATTTTTTTAAATATAAATTTTTATTAGATTACAAAAATCTTCAAAAATGCTTTTTCTTAGATTTCTTATTATTCTTGTTATTAGTAAAAAAGTATATTCTTGAGTGATGGATGATTATTGTCATCATGATAGACTTGTCTTTATAACATAATAGAGATGAACTGAAAATATTTTCATTTTTTCTGAACTGAAAATATTTTTTTATTTGGATAACTAAGCCAAATGTAATGGAGTAAAAGCTGCTCAATGATAAATCATGAGTAAACTACTCAATTAATTTAAATTTTAGAGTATATCTACTTTTAAGTTTTTTCTTTTGTTTTAGCATTTATCATGAATTCTTGATTATTTCAAATCTTTTAGTTCTTCTTAATTTTTATTATGCATTTCAGTTGTCGTGTGCTTGACTTTTTTCAAATATTAAAAATAATGTGTCATAATTTAATATTTAGAGAAATTTTGCCTTATGCAAATTATATATATGTTGGTTACCTTAAAAAAATATTTGATTATTTTACTTTCAGGAATAATTTTAAAGTTAATTACACTTGCACACAATTTTTTTATTGCGTATTTTAAGAAAGACCCTTTTTTCATATTCCTTAAATTCTTGATTTATTTAATACTTAATCATTTTACTTCAAACATAAATTAGAAAGTTATATGTAGAATGTAATAATAAACTAGTTTTATATTCGAATATAAAAAATACATCTATAAACTAAATTATTAGAAAATTTTATCTTTTGGTAATTACAATAACAATTTAAAATTGTTCAAAGTATTTTATTTTTGGTCTTTACTATAAAATTTTATTTTTTTTATATATTCAACATAAAATTTTAGTTTTTGTTGTTATTTGTTAAGTATTCAGATTGCTTAGATTAAGAAAAATTATTCTTAAATTGTTTATTATTTTTAAATTTTTAAGCTAAATTTAGAAATTGTTTGCTGTGAGAATGTTATAATTTATCACGCAATTATATATTTGATAATAATTTAAGAAAATTAAATTTATCCTTTATTTTGTAGAAATTATTCAACATTTATTTAGAAAATTAAGTGTTTTATTTAGAAAATCTTGTAACATTTATTGTGAAATGCATGCCAGGAGTATCCAAATTAATATTTTAATTTCATTTTTAGACCGTGGAAGAGGCCTTTGTTCCTGTCATAAAAATGGTATTTGATGGAATAGAGGTTAGTTAAATTTTGATATACCTGTGAGACAGTGATTTATTTAATGTAGGAACTAAGCTTTTGAAATAGCTAGAGGTTTTTTAAAAGTATTTCTTTTGTTAAATATTGGTTTTAGAAATTCTTAACTATACATAATAGTGTTGCATATTTAAATTATCATTGTTTATTTTAGTTCACTTCTAATAAGTTTCTTTAAAAATAAAAAATTTCTAATATAATTTTTTATTAAATATTAGTTTTATTACATAAAATTTTAACCATTATCATATCAAATATACTTCATAAATTATAAATTTAAAGAATTCAGGAGAGCACAGCAAAGCTGTAGCAAATTTTGTGTTACCTAGGGTGCACCACGAGGAGGCCTGTTACTTTACACCCCTAAGATCTTTCGCAATAGAGACTATTTAGGTTCGCTATCCTGAAAATGAGTGATAGCATGTTTTCACTGATGGTTCTATGTTAGAAAGAACACATGGTGCATGAACAGGTATCCATTGTGAGCTTATCAGTTTTTATTTACCAATGGGTCCTCTTTCTACAGCATTTGATAGTGAAATTGAAGCTATTACAGTGGCTATCCAACAGCTATCAATTCACAGTCACTTTTTTAAAAGAGTGGTCATTTTGTCAGATTCTAAGAGTACGCTTCAAACTCTTTTGAATAATCAAAATAGTTCCCAAAGAATTTTAGAATGTAGACCTTTGTTTAAGGCTCTGGCACACAGAATTTTTTTTTAGTGGATCCCTGCTCATTGTGGTATTTTGGGCATTGAAAAGGCTGACTTACTGGCTAATAAAGGAGCCTTGACAGATCAACGCATGAATCGCCCTCTTTCATTTCATTCAATTAAATTGTTTGTTAACCTGACTCTCAAAAAGACTCTTAAACAAGATATGGTTCAATGTGCAACACAAGAGATGGAAGATTTTGAGGGAGGAAAGAGCTGTTCCCGTTTTTCCAAGAAAGGGCCAACTGGACATGATTTTTCCAACAATCGTGTCCAGTTGGGCCTATTTAGAGGTCTAACTGGACACGATTGTTTGCGGGATCATCTCTATAGGATTGGAGTGGTGGATTCCCCGGACTGTGTTTTGTGTGACTCTGGTCAACCAATGACTTTTGAACATTTTAATAATTGTGTTGTTCTTTCTCAGTATGAGAGCATTGTTGAAAAGTATCGGAGAGCTCGTGAACTAATGGCTTAGTCGCTAGTGTTCGGCATTTGTAAATAATAATAATAAATTTAAAAATTATAAGAAAGGGATTGATATGTCGTCAAGTTTGTCTAAAACAATATGGGTCTTTTTTTTCATGTTAAAGTTTATTGCTGTTGTCTTAATAAGCTATTGAATGATATTTATTACAGTATGAATGATATTAATATGAATATTATTTTATAAGTGTCAATCATTTCAAATTTTTATAAATTTATTTAAATTTTCACACTTAAAAATACTCAGTCACTCAAGTGATCTTGTTCCATCTTTAATCATAAATATCAAAATTTTAATATACTGAACTAACTTTCACAACTAATTATTGACATTAAAATAGTAAAAATTGTTTGAAGGGAGACTTTCATAATTATGCGATCTTCACCATGCAAAATTATAAGAGTTAGAGAAAGAGAATTTTATTTTTTCAAAACTGTGTTTAAATTTTAACAAAGTGTTTATTTAACACTGTATTTAAATTTTTTATTGACTTAAATTTTCACTACTATTTATATAGATTTTGAATTGTTAGTACCAGTTTAATTAGATCTTGTGTAAAAAAAAAAAAAAAAAAAACAATTAGTGACAAACAAACCAAACTAAGAATGTAGGTATTCATACAAGAAAAGATATTTTAACGTGATAATCTTAAAATTAATTTTAACATGACATCTTAAAATTTTATTTTGAGAAATTTTCTCAGTTGTTACTTGGGTGATACTGGTTGTAGAAATTGACAAAAACATTCATAAATCAGATTTCACATGTTTAAATTTTACCTGAATGTGTTTCAAGTAATAATTTGCTATCTTTTAAGTATTGAATATAAAGATTAATTTATGAAAATACTTCTTAAAATTAAGAAAATAAGATAATTTTAATTTTTTTTTGTTTTAAATTATTAATTTTGACAACTTATAATTTCTTTCTGTGCCTTAATTTCTTATTTAGGGGTTTGAAATTTTTCCTTAGCTTTGTTTAGAGTGAATACATACTTCTATGCATGGCTTTTAAACATAACAAACTGTTTGCATTTTTAAAATATATTCTCTTAAAATGTGATGTATTTTATGAAAAATATTCATAAAGTTTTGATGTATGTTATATATATGTATGAATATATGTATATATATGTATATGTATATATATATATATATATATATATATATATATATATATATATATATAATGTGTGTGTATGTATGTATATAAATAATCTTTTTTTTTTCTAGAAATTATAGAAAAAATAATTCACACTTCGTTTAATGTATATTGTCAATGTTATGTTAAAATTTTCTCGACAGAACTTAGCAAAATTTGAGATTCAAGGAACATTTTTATTTTATTGGTAAATCTTTTAAAAATCTAAAGTATTTTTTAAAAGTATTTTTTAAAAAATATTATGGTAGAAAGTATAAATAATTATTTTTATATTCTAACCTAAGAGTTTTGTCAATACTTGCAGAATTTAAACAAATTAAAGAATTGTATTTTTTTAATTCATTATTATGTGTTGCCATTATATAGGAAATGTGAGAATAATAAGCAACACAATATGATTATCTTAATTTCCTGCATAACTTAGTGCTTTTGTATTGAGAAAAACAAGGAAATGTTTTGCTTCTTTTATGAATTGTAGAAATATATTTGAATATGTAAAGATTCAGCACATTAAAAAAATATAACTGAAATTTTGGAATTCGTGGAAACAGATAATTTTACCACATGAATTGCTATAAACCAGTTATAAGAGGAAAAAATGGTACCAGTTAGCTAATGCAGTTAATTGCCGATAAACAATATTTTTAAATATAATGGATAATGTTTTAACTAAGGATTATTAGTTTCTAATTAAGAGAAAGCAATTTAGCTAGTGCATCTGGGTATTATTTTTAAAATAATAAACAATTAATGCTCCTTCATCAAAAAACTGGAAAGGCAAGTTATTTTTTATCTACAATTAAAATTTTAAAAAAGAATTTTATTATTAATAAATATCAAAATTTATTTAGGTTGATGTGATTAATTTAATTGCATAAATAATGTAATTCTGTTCAGGGCTTTGTATTAAAAATTATAACACTAATGAATCATCAAAATTAATTTTTTTAAATTAGTAAAGTAATCTATTTGAGTAATTTTTAAAGTTATATAAATAACAAAGAAGTAGAATATTATAGTGTTATTTATATGTGTATGAACTATTGAATAAAGCATATTTTTTCAAACCATCATATAGTCAATCAAGTTATTTAGCACGCCCTGAAAATCAGAAAATTCATTATTGTAATATACAATGAGAAACACCTATGATTTTAGGTAAATTAGAATTCATAATACATTTCAAATGATATATCTATAAAGAAAAATAATTTTTATTTATTTAATATTTTTGATTCAGGTTCAGTTTATATTTTATCTATTTTTTAGAAATAATTGGAAAATCATTTTGGTTTATAGCTGAAGGTAAAAAAATTGCTGTTTATTAATAATATGTTTCACTGAGAATTTCTTTCTGAACTTTCATTTCATAAAATTAATTTTTAACAAAATAATTTATAAAGGACACATATATATTGTGTATTCAAAAGTAAATTTTAATTATCAGATGTAAAAAAATTTATACTCATATAATACTGTGTAATGATATGTTGTTGTTACTTATGATATTTGGACTGGCCAAGCTCGCTGTGTGGCTGGCAATGTGAATTTCAGCCAGTAGGCTGTGTTTTTCTTTTTATCAGACCACCACGAAGGTGAAAGTATGACTTAGCTGTAAATTCCTCTGATAGATGGGTCTAGTGATATAAATACTGCAAGACAAGAATATTTAAATTATTAATTATGTCTATCAGATCTGACTAAATTAATTCTATACAACAGTCATAATTTTTTGTTTACACTAAGGCATAAATAGTTTTTAAATATTGTATTAAATTTGAACTTCAAAATCTGGCTTACCTCTTGTCAAAACATATGTGTAAAAGATATGAGATTAAAAATGCGGATATATGAAACTAGTGTTTCCTAAAATGATTATTATCATTTTTGTAACTGATGGATAATAAAGTAAAAAAATTATTTGTTTATTTCTAATTAATAAAAGGGTGATTATCAAGATAAATAAATAAAGAATTTACAATATTATGAGTGCAAACAAAATTTTAAACATTTATCCACTAAATAAGTTTTATTTTATTTCATAGTTAATTTCATCCTTTTTAATAGTTTGAATTTAAAACTGAATTTAAATTTGTTTTGTAAACTGAAATTTTATAATTTACTGAAATATATGAAGCTACAAATAAAGAGCAAAAGAAATTGATAATATGAAATAAAAATAAATTATTTTCATGATTTAAATAATGAGAATTGATGAAAGGTAAGATTAGAAGTATATTAAAAATACCTAGATAAGTGATCTATTTTGATTTCAGAATTGATTTCCTACAAATTTAATGCAGTTAAAAAAATACATATATAAATTTTACAATTATTCTGTCATAAGATATTGCTTTTGTAAACTGGTAAACATCATGAATATTTTATTAATTACATTTAATCCTTTTTATTAAGGAGAAAAAATTGGATATATTTATCCCTTATTAGCGATTTTAAGCATTGCATTAATTAGCTTTTGTATTCTAAAAATATAAGTTTGCATTTTACACGTTTGCTTGCATTATTACAACCATCCTTTTATTTAAGGTCATTGGGCACACCCCTTTTACAAATGAACCCTTTAGGTTTATATTAAGTAAGAATCATCACCAGAATGTTATGTATGGTTACAATTTACATTGCAACCATGAATTTGTTAAAACTTTCCACTAGATGACAGCATGATCAATATTTGATTATTAGTGTGTACATAACTTTTGGCTAAAATAAAAATGTAACTCAGCCATAGTAATTACAGGATGATCCATTTCAATTAAGACTAGGCATTGTGTTTAGAATTGTGTGAAGTGCAGTAAAATAATGAATGGTGATTATTTAAATTTAGATCATCATGGGATTTAATCAGGCATGTGATTTTAATTGATTCTTTTTCTATTTGTTCCTGCTTTGATTTTATATTTTATAAATTAACAAAATAATTGTATCTAAATATAAAGCTTCAGAGTTAAAATATACTTTTTGTATCTTGGTGAAAATTGTTTATAATTTCAGTGAATCTCACTTTGACTTTGAAAGAAAAATTATCCCATTTTCTCTTTGAAGTGAGAATGGGATGAATTTTGCTTATCAATAAAATAAACACTGAAATAAATGACTTAATTTGTCTGGTGGGAAGTGTCTTATCAATGACCAGTGGACTTCAGAAAAGCTATACAAAAATTGGTTTTGGCATGGTTCAGAAAAAAGGCATGCTTATTGTCTGTCTAGTTTTTTTTAAAAAAAGACTTCTGTATTTCTAATATGGACAGATCAGCTGTCAAATCCCGTAGAAAAGAAAAGAAAAGAAAACATGTTTTAATTAAAGTAGGCTGTATCTGCCAAAAAATTTCATTGAAAAGAATTTTTCTCTACTGTTCCTGTTAAAAAATATGAACCCTCCTGAATTTTGTGTCTATCAAAGCAGTATTTGTTAGGTTTTTGCATTTTGCATCTTTGTGTTTAATATTTGGAAACGAGTGTAAATTATCTCTTTCAAACAATGTTTCCAAACAATGCTACAGTAAAGTAATTCAGTTCTGATGAAAAATAAGAATGTGCTTATTTAAGTTTTTGGAACTGCACTGTGTTTAATTGAAATAAGAAGTTAAGAATGTAAGTAATCATGTGCTTCTCTCTTTGATGAAAGTTTAAATGATTATCTGCTGCTTAAAAAAATAGTACTGCCCGGTAAGATTTTGGGATACCGGTATTGTTAAAATATTGTATTACTTTTCAGACTTAATAGGCCTTTCAATTGAAGATATTTCGCTTGAGAAAGTGAAAGAGAAGTGCTTAGAATTATTAACAAGAGGATTACTCTAGTTGTCAATTGATGGTTTGAATGTAAACTGGCTTGTTTGAACTAAAATGTCAGATTTTTTTTTATAAGTGTACAGTATTCAAATTTTGAAAATTTTTTAAGCTTAAAAGAAATTGCTATACACATCTTGAAGCATTTAATAAATAAATAGGAATCTAAGGAATATGTTTAAAAATTCTAAAATTGCTAATTATTTTACACAATATATTTTATACAATAATATACCTCAATAATGTAAAAATTTTGTATTTCCTTAAATACTGAAAGTGATTATGTAAATAAAAATTTTTCTGTTATAGCTGTAAATTCATTGAAGCCTTCTTAAAGTCTTTAATAAATATAATTCTAAACTAAATAAATGTCTCATTAATTATTACAATTATTTCTATTATTTACAAATGTAATTGAAAAAAATGTTGCATTTTCATAATTATATGCATATTTGGTTAAGAACAATTGGTAAAGTAAAAATAAATAAGTAAATAAATAAATAAAATTAATTACTCTTTTTAAAATTTTTTTATTTGATTCCTAGAAAACTCTTGGAATTTGATTCTTGAAATATCTGTAGAAACTTTGTCTTGATATCAGAAAAATTT
The DNA here is from genome assembly GCA_030067965.1 of Latrodectus elegans. NCBI lineage: Eukaryota > Metazoa > Arthropoda > Arachnida > Araneae > Theridiidae > Latrodectus > Latrodectus elegans. The sequence goes on from CM057814.1 coordinate 117,257,916, forward strand.
TCGGGAGTGTCTATTTTCTTAAATTTGTTAGCTTTTAAATCAATAAATGAATAGTGTAAATTGGAATTGACATTTTATTTAAATAGAAATGTAATTTAATAATATTTAAATTATAAATATAATATATAACTAAATAAATAAAAAGTATAATTAAATTTGAAATATAATTAAATAGATATTTAATTTAAAAATTATTTATTTACAATTGTTTGTGGAAACTATTATCAGTCTTATATTCATTTCTTCTTTATATATTCTTAATGACTTACAAGCATTTTAGTTAGTTTCTTAATAGAATTATTTTTTATAATTTACTATTCTATATATGTTTAACAATTTAATGCTGCATTATTTTTTTTAGCTTGATATATTGTTTGCTCGCTTAGCTTTAAAAGATATCCCTGAGGATCAAGACTTGCTGGATGTTAATTTGCTGAAGAACTTAGATAGCAAATGTGTGCGAAGTTTAAATGGTACAAATATTTTTAATCATTTATTATAATGAAAATTAAATTGTGATAAAGTCTTATTTCTGTTTATTAACTATTGTTTAATTAACTTTTTAACATAAATTGATAATTCTCTATAATCAGATGGATTTAAAAACTGACAAAAGAGAAGAAATTTAAATTATATTGTAAACTACAGCAGTTTTAACTAATTGTTTTCAATAGTATTAAAAAAAAAGAATTTTAAAAATATGAAATATAAATTAAATTTTGATTATATATGTAGAATTTTTTACAATGCTTGTAATTATAAATTTTTGCTGATTATTGTAATTTTTAGCTCATTTTTGTCAGCAAGCTTATTATTTGCTTTGTAAATTTCAAACAAAATTAAAGTTTGAACTTCAATCTGAAATCTAAAGACATAAATATATTAATGTTTGCTTTACAATAAATATTAGTATAACTAAATGTATTCCTGGAGCCACATCCAGGATATTTTTATAATTTCATTTTGTAAATAAATAAAAAAAACCTATATATTTAGCCACATTTTCCCATGTATTCATTAGCTACAATTTTGGTTTCTAATTGATGTAATTTTATTTTGTAGTCGTATTTTTTGATTTTTAATAGTAAAAATACAATTTTGAGAACACTTCATGCTCATTTTAATGTTACATTCATTTTAAATTTATTTTCTCAGTTATTTCGGTATTGTTTTATGATGTTAGAAATATATTATAAATTTTATTAAAAAAAATATTGTATAAGCCTTAAAATATGAAATTTTGCTTAATTTATAGCAGTTAATCTAATTTTATCTCCTGCAAGCAGTATTTTGCATTTTTAATTATCAATAAAATTTTTCAATAGTATAAAAAGACAAATTATACTTGTACATTTCTCCTGTGTATTATGATTTTCCAGTTGCTCCATTAACAGTGATTAAGTAATATTTTAGTAATGTAGAATGTATATATATGTATTGAAACATAACTGTTGGATTAATAGTTAAAGGGAAAAACTACCACATATTTTATTTGTATTGATTTTTTTGATACACGTGATAGGAATATTTTATTATCTACTTTGAACTGTCTTTTCATGATAGGTCAGTAAATGTGAAGAAATACAAAGCAGTCAATGTTTTAAACTGCAATTTTTGAAGTACACTGCGATATTTATATAAAAATTTTTTGTTATATAGTAAATATTTTATTAATTTTATTTATTGAATAGTAGGACTATTAAATTGTAACTTTTATTGTTTTTTATTTGTAAAATTTAAAAATCTTACTTCTGTCTTTAATATGCTTTAGAAAAATTTGAAATGGTTTATGTTTATTATGATTTAATTATTCTGATTAATCATAAAATATTTAACATTCACTGTTTCTAGTTTTAAATGATTTTTTTATGTATGAATTGGTCTGTAAAATTCTTTTATAATGCTGAATTTTCTGATTAATTTAAACAAATGTACTGTTATTAGTATACCCAAGGTTAAAGGAAATTGTTATTTCAGGTTGCCGTGTAACTGATGAAATTCTTCATTTGGTTCCTAATAGAGACAGTTTTAGATTAGCTTTACGATCAATAAAACTTTGGGCAAAAAGTAAATGTTATTCATATTCTTTTTACATTATATTTTAAGTAATTATAATGGAATCGGTTATTTTAATATTGACTCCATTCTGTTATTGTTTTACATAAATATTTAAAAAATAAATAAATATTTAAAAAATAAATTAATTAATTAAACAAAAATCATGAGAAACAGTTGGAATTTTAAGGAATTTATCTTCTATTTAGGGAGAATGTTTAATATACAACTTATTATGCCAAGTTATATAAATTAAAAGTTATGAAATTTTAAAATCCTTTTGTTACTGATAGTAGTGCTGGAATTCTAAACTTAATAATTCAAAAATATTCACTTGATAAAATGATTCTTCAAACATTAAGACTATCAAAACATTTAAAGTTTTTAATAAGAAAGCTTCCTGGTTAGATAGTTGAAGCTTCTACTAACAGAATTTTTCTTACACTAATGAATTTCTAAAAAATAGATTCGTTCATTAGTTTTAAAATAATTGTTAAGTTTCTTCTAAAAAATTTGGAAGTTAAAGTCTAAATGTCTTTTTAAAACCATTTTTGCCAAACATTTAGTAAGAGTATCATAATCCTATCTCCTTATAGTTATTATTTTTTCAATTTAAATTTATACCTATTTAAATTTTTTGAACTACCATTGTATTATCTCTTTCTTCTTATTAATTTTTCCAGTTTAATATTTCATTGACAAAAATTATTTTTTTATTTGAAACATTTTTCTATTTTGAGTTATGAATATAGGTGTAAAAATGATGTTAGTTTCTGCGTTTTTAAACATCTTTAATATTCTAATGCAAGTGAAAGTATGACCTAGACTTTTGCACAGTATAGAAGGAAATGTTTTGGTGTGAGAACATTTTTGTGTTAGATTTTAAAGTGGACATCAAGAAGTATTCCACATTTACAATTAGGATATCAAAATATAAATATTACACATTTAAACTGAGACAAACTGTTGTGTTTACTTTAGTAAAAAGCAATAAAATTTTGCATATATATTTAATAAAATGAAGTTTTGTCTCCAGTTTCTTAATTAAATATTTACCGTATTAAGGGGAGATTATTGCCTGACTTTAGTATGTTATCCAAATTGCATTTGGATTCTAGTCTAATATGCCATTTTTTGTTATTCTGATTATTGTGTTGGGTATAATATTTTTATTTATTCTGATGAAATTTTGCACTGATTTTTAAGTACTCTCATCTCATATTTAAAATTTTTATTATCTTAAAATTGTACTAAAACGAAACTCAGCCCCTAGGGGATAAGGCTTACTGTGCTCATGATTTCTCGACTGATGGCTCTGGCGTGCAAAAGATATTGTCTTTATTAAGTGATCAGCCTAACGCAAAATCCATGGTGTTTAGTTCCAAAGCTTGCTTTGTACTTGTTTTAATTAACCCACTGAAGGGATGAAAATCTGGGTCGAACCTCAGAACTGTGTTGTGGAAGCCTGAAGCATTACTATTATGCCACCAAGGTTCTTAAAATTATACTACTGTTTAATTCATGAAAGATTAAAGTGAGATAATATTCTAACAGAATAAACTGTATGCTAGTGAACTAAACAAGAATCCTTATTAGGAATTTTTTAAAAGGCTATAATTTATAAAAAAGTGTTTAATGAAATTGTTAAATCAGACATTTTGTGTATCCTTGTAGAAATTGAATATTTTTATACTTGTTATGTATTTAAATTTGGCCCAAAATAAAGAATAAAAGTTTTTATGTAATTTCCAAGATAAAAACATATTAATATAGTTAATTTTTATGTTGATTAATTGATATTTTAAACTTAATTATTTACATGTTGATGACACAAATGAATAAGTTGATAGTTATTCAAAAATATAAATGACTGTAAAAGTATAACAATTTATTATTTCCATGTTTATTAAATTAAAGCATAAAAGTTATTTAAAATATATTTAGAAAAATTTTATTTTTAAATAACTGTTAACAATATAACTATACCAAATCAGTATTTTAATAGTGATTTGTTATTGTATACAAAACTGTTTTCTTTAAAATAAATTTTGTTACAGACTTAAGCATTTACTTAAAAGAATTTTACATTTTCTTTTTACAGGACATGGAATATATTCTAATGTTTTAGGGTACTTAGGAGGTGTATCTTGGGCAATGCTTGTTGCCAGAACATGTCAGTTGTACCCAAATGCTGCAGCTTCCACTATTGTTCACAAGTTTTTTCTTGTATTTTCTCAATGGTGAATCTCTGGTTATATGATGTTAATCTTAATGAGTGATATTTATAAAAAAATTATTAGAGTTAAAATGAATAGTAAATAATTAAATTGTTTTTATATTTTTTAAAATCTTTTATATAAGCAAAACTTTTACTTTTATATACACTACATATATAAATTTAAATTTTTGTATCTTACACTGCCGACATTGAAAATGTATTGCTAAGAAGGAGTGGTCAGAAAATCATACAAATTTCAGGTTAGATGCACCTTATTGAGTTATGCAAATTATGGGAAATGTGTAGCTCTTTAACACACGTAGAATCAGGTGAGCGATATTTGCACAGTTACTGCTGCTTGAAAAATAATCGTTGAAAGTTTGTTTTTGTTACAAAGGAAGCCCGTAATTGGAAAAAAGGCCAGGTCCTCATCAACATAGTTAGTTCCAGCAGGCAGGCGACTTTATGACGGGCTGCACTATTGGATTGAGAAGGGCAGGTTGGTCCTTACTGAAAATCGCAGCTGATACTTGGATGCATCCACAGTATTCTAGTTGTTGCGGAGATGATTGGAACAAGGAACTGTGGAATGCTTGTGGTGTGTTGGTGCAGACAGCAATATCAGCAGACGTTGATCAACATGTTCAATGGGAAGGGGTGGCAGCCCTACAATGCAAATTTACCAAAATTTTGTAGCATATACAAGACGTCCGGGATGCTCCCATATTGAGCTAAACGATTTGCATATGATCGGTTGCTTGTGGTCTGCGCTCTTGGTGTTTGTCAAGAAAACTGCTATTGACTCCACAGCATAAATGCCAATGCCTGGAATGGTGCCTGATTAGAATGATGACAGATTGGCAAAATATCTCTTCTGAGATGAGTCACGCTTCTGTTCCTTTAGTGATAGTTGCATATATGAATGTTTTGTTGATGTGAAGACATGTCCAAAATTGCAGCATTTATGGAACGTTCCACTGTTGGACATTACAGCATCATAGTTTGGGAACCATTGCATATGATAGATCAATTCTAGTTCATATTTACAGCATTATGACAGCCCAACACTGTGTGGATGATATGCTGTTGCCGCAGGCTCTAACCTACCTTCTGGGAATGCCAGTGCCCTTTATCAGTTGAATAACACCTGATACCACATTGCTTGCATCAACCAACATGCCCTGCTAGATATATAGGTGCTCCCTTGTTCACTGTGCTCTTCAGATATCTCACTAATCTAACATGTTTGAGATATGATTGGACGCTATTAGCAGACCTTGCCACTACACCCTCCAGAAGATGCACCTTTGCAAATGGTTGACAGGAAAAGGAGAGGCATTCCTCAGGATCTCATCTATACTGTCATTCACTCTGTGCCTAGACGTGTTGCTTCATGTATCGCCATCCACGATGGCGAACCGAGTCGGATCAGTAGGTCTTATAACCTACTTATCCGAAACTGTTCTCGTTGTGTATTATGGATACCATTTTGAAATACAGGTCACTTATTGTTCGTCGATGTCTTTCTAAGTTTCCAAATTTTGCCCCTTTCTGGCAACTCCATTTTGGTATTACATTTTCAATATCGGTCAGTGTATATAAATGATAATAAAGTACATGATATTTTTAATTAATAAGCAAAATTAACTCATTCTTCTGTATAATTTTAACTTAATTTGTATTTGAGTAGGTTCTTTAATTACAAAAATATTATGTTTTATAATTAAACATATTTCTAAGTCATTTATAATCTTAAGCAATGAATTATTTGAGCTTTAGTAACATCTTATTACTTTCTTTAAATTATGATTTTTAGTTTGATTTAGATAACTCTTAAATTTTTTTTAGACGTAGCCTGCTTGTGCTGCTATGTAAAATAATTTATGTATAATAATAATATTTTTTTCTTACATTGAATTTTTATCCAAATTACAATTAATGGTTTATTGAAACTATGTTTTTTTTTTTAATAATAACTATATTTATAATATCTAAAGTAACTTTTGGTACTTTATAGACAATGTTAAAAGTTACTTTGGTTAAACTATTTCATACAGATGGTGGTTTTTACCATTTACATTTAGAGTAATTTATTTATTATAACTTAAAATTTTCCAAAGCAAAGAATAATACAATAATACAAAGAAACACACATAATTGTTTAGTGAAAAGTTTTTAGTGTTAAACAGGTTAATTATAATTTATATAGAACCCTGTAAGTTAACAGGCCAATTAAACGTTCTGTAAGGAATTTGTATTTTATATTAGGACAATATATTCCTATTTAATGAGAAAATGAAATTTCTCCTAATGGAATTACCATACTAATGTTTTTTTATAAATATCTTTAATCGATTTTAAAAAGTATAGGATGCCTTAATGTTACACATATTTTGCACTTGTAGAAAATGAAAAAATATTTAAGTCTAATTAAATGTACATAAATTTATTACTTATAAAATTGTTATAATAATTTTAATATGCTCTTACATCTACTTTTTTAGGCCTTGGCCAAAGCCTGTCTTATTAAAGAAACCTGATGAAAATAAATTAGGTTTGGAGGTTTGGGATCCTAGGGTAAATGTCTATTTTCCTTTTATGTAGCTAAGTATCACCTAAATAACACCATTTTATGAATTTTTTTGGAACATTTTTTTAAAATTAAATTTCTATTTTATAATATTGGTTTTCGTAATTGCTTTACTTTATGAATGCATTCTAGATGGAGATCATTATATATTTAGATTTTTATACATTTATCTTTGTAGTCTGTATACTGAAGATTTTATATTAACATTTCTTTATTAACAGCACTAATTATTAAAACTGATTACTGATAAGTCAAAAAATCTTATTAGATTAAACTTAGGATGTACACAAATAATTGAAGTAAAATTTAGACCTGCTTCGGATAACAATTATGTGGTAGAATCCTGAATATTTTTTCCAGTTTTAAATGTGCTCTTTTTTGTTATCTCAGGATTTTTATATGATTTAGAAATTTTAATCTGCTTTAGCATGAATGTAGCTTTTTTATTTTATCAGATCAAATATTTTTACTGCTTTTATCAGAAGATAAATCTGAATAAATAGGAAATTTTTTTAGAGCTCAGCTTTCTGCCAATGAGTTGTATTGAAGAACTATCCTTTGTTTTTCTTATTTGAATAATTCTTATTTACATTTTTATTTTAATATAATGATTGAGTTTTTATCGTATAAAGCTACACACTAAAATTGAAATTTATAGGTACTTGTTTCTGTAGCAATTTGAATTCGCACACATGCACACACACACACACCTGATTTATAATTTATATTTCTCATACTTGATTCCTGATTCCTGTGAGATACACAACTTCTTACCTAACAGAAACAATAAAATTAAAAGAAAATTTTTTAGACGTTCATGTAACATAGGAAAAAAGGTGTGCTATGCTAACTAAATTTTTATTACTTAAATGCATTGCAGGAAGATGCAAGTCAGATGGTCTTTGAAATTTTATGGCATAAAAAATTTAAGCTTTTAAATAATTAGGCCAGAAGATAATCATTATTATTTAATTGCTTAAAAAACTTTTGTTATTTAGTAATGCAAATATTTATTATTAGCATTAGAACCATAGCAGTTTTGGTTTACCTAAAACAGCCTGGTTCATATTCACCCTAATTAATAAAAACCTGTGTTACTTAGCTAAAAGTGCGCTGTAAATATTTGGCATGGACATTTATTCATTTTTAACATTAAATTGTTATAATAAGTGATAAAAAAAGTAAGATATTACAATATGAAATATTGTATACAGTTAGTAAAATACACAGACAACTAAAAATATACAGACAAAATATTTTGTTTCTTACCAGCCAAGATTTCCTGCACAGTTCATGCACATTTTGAAGAACTGTATTTTGTACACTTTCCATATATTGGTATTTTACTGTTAGAACAAATGTCTACAATTTAGTTTCTATACTTGAAAGCTTGGCAATGAATTCTTTTTCCCATTTGCACAGTTTCTTCAGTAGTATCCTGTACAGTTTTGTATGTATATCCTACTCTTGTGTATTTTTTTGTGAATGTATGCACCATGCAACTCTTCAATAAGTTGTTGAAGATATTCTCTCCTCATAAATTTTTTCATGTAACTTCTTTGTGTAAAATCCATCCAAGATCAAGAATATTGTAGAATATATGAATTAGCCAACTCCTCAATTCTGTTTTCACAGAATATTCCAAAGCAATTGTGCAGTCATAAAAAACCAGATGTGTGCCCGTTAGACTACTGCATTGATTATGGTAGTATTGCTCCATATTCTTTCAACAGTTCAAAACAAAAAGCACTGGAGAGAGAACATTCCTTGAATATGTTAACTCGAATCATTTTTCCCAAGTGAAATGATTGCGGAAGGGGTGGGGAATCTGCAACATTGGGTGTTACTACTACAACAAAATTCTCAGCTGCTCTTCTGTTATCAGTGACAATCTACTGACCTTGAAGTATTCTGCTTACATTTGGGAAATAGAAAAAGGACTGAAAAAGCTTTTCCTATTCCAGCAAACGTTGAATTACAAATTTAATACTTGAGATTATAATGGGGTCAAAAGGATCCATTCGGTGTTTTAGGTATAATTATTAAAAACAAAAAATTATTAGTATTTAGTGTATAATATTTTCATAGATTATTATTGGTATAAAAATAGGAAAAGAGGTCGAGAAATTTCTTTCAATTCTGTTAGTAATTTTGTGGAATATTTGGAAACAAAATTGCTTTTGGGTCAAAATGACTCCGTCTGCAGTTCTAGTAAATTTGTTTTGAAGTATACAGTTAATAATAAATTAAGTGCATTGATTTTAAAATTTAAAATTTCATTAATAGTTGATTTGTTAAATGAACCTTTTGCTTAATGTTTTTGTTCAAAGGTATTACCAGCAGTATCTGCAGTATTTTAACATTGTGACAGCATGGCACTTTTAAAAATGAAACAGAGAGTATAAACCATTTTTGCAAATGGTTTATACTCTAGAGCTATTTTTTCCCCTTATGTCTAAATAATGTGATGCAATTTTTCATGAATAGAGTAGCCTATCTTATTTTTGTTTTTCCATTTTACTGTTTCTTAATTATTTTTATTTGTATGAGCTACTGATGTTTTATTTTGGTTATTTCTGTTGGGTCTTTGTTAAAAACTACTTAATCTAATTTCTGTAATTTACTTTTTGTTGAAACATATTTGTATTTTTTTCCTTTTTAGGTTCATGTGCCGGATCGATTTCATCTGATGCCTATTATTACGCCTGCATATCCGCATCAGAATTCAACTTTTAATGTATCTTATTCTACAAGGGCTATTATGCAAGAACAGTTTAAAATTGGTATTGTTCAAATAATATTATGGGATTGCTTTTGAAGTTTAATTAATATTGATATTTTTAAATATCAACTTTTAAAAATGTTTTTAATTAGTTAAAGTTTTCATTATTAAATAATTACTAATGCAAAAAAATAATAATTGAGAATTTTAATTATAAACACCTTTTTAGGAAAAAGATAAATGGTATTAAAAAATTCAGTGTGATTTAAAAAGTTATTAGGTAACGAGGAATATCCTTTCATTTTTATGGAAGTAAATCAGTTAAATATTGAAACTTAAAATTAATTAAATAAATTTGATTTGTTTATACATGCATATATGTTGTATTTGTCATGAAAATATTATGATTTTGCTTAAAAAAATAATTGGTATATTTTATTTTTAGCTCTTTCTATAGTTGATGAAATTATGATAGGAAAAGCTGGATGGGCGAAACTATTTGAATCTGCCAATTTTTTTTCTAAATACAAGTAAGTTACTTTAATTGTTTTTATTTCTTCTCATATTTATTGTATGATCTCAAATTAATTAAAATTAAATACTTTTAGACACTTTATAGTTCTTATTGCCTCTGCACCCACGAAAAAAGAGCATTTAGAATGGTATGTAAAATTTTTTTTAGAAAAGAATTAAATTCTTAACATTTTGTGATTTTCATTGTTTGTATAATTAGTAGAAAATAGAGAATTTCGATCTTTAAATTTTTGATTTTTTATTTTGTGTTTCGCTGGGAATTGCTATGTCTTGCATTAAGTTTTTTTACGCACCGAATGAATGATATTAATCCAAATGACTCAGGTTTTAATAATAAAGACCGATAAATTCTTATTAGAAAATACAGTGTGTTGTAAAAGCTAAATGAACTTATTGTTTACACTTTATTTACACCTTTTATCTGATTGAATCTTGAATTAAGCTTTAATCTTAATAAACTGAGTTTAAATAAAGCATTTTTATATGATGGCAAAGAATAAAAAATTGGAATAAATGTTCATTAATAATGTAATATTATTTTGCTGTTGAGCATCGTTGGACATGATTTTTAATGTTTACTAAATTACTTATCAGTTTCTAAAGTGATTAATACATTTAATCCTCTAATTTTCTATGTATATAAGAACAGTGTCTTATTAAGGGAAATCGATTGCAAAAGTAAAAAGTAATTTCCCATTTTAACATTGTCCAAAAAAAAATGTTTTTTAATTACCAAAGAACATGCTCTTTGTTGCTATTAGGAGTTAGGAAATCAGTGATACTTTATTTCTGGAACATTTTCTTTAAAAGAAGTCCCAAATTACATATTATAAAACAATGTGATTTTGAAAAAAAATATATTTTTATAAAACCGTTTTAAAATTTCTGATTTTATATAAATATGTTAAAAAATAAAAATTGAGATAAATGACTTTATTTCAATTATAAATAAATGTTATTTATCTCAACATATTTATTTTAATCTCCACATATTACATTCAATGTCTTCATAAATTCAAATTGTACTACAGTATCATTTATTCTTAGCATTTTCAAATTCTGTTTATTTTAATTACGTTGTATAAATTGTATAATAAAAATGACTATTTGAACATTAGTGTATTTTGACAGAAATCTTAAAAATTTAAATAAGCTATTTATACAAGTGATACAGTAAACTATTTAGAGTTTTATATACTGTATTTAAATAAATTAATTTTTGCACTTAAAAAGTTATAAGAAATCCTAATATTGAAAAATGAGGATCAAAGATTCTCATTGATAGTTTATTAAGTTATAAATTTACTATATTCTGTAAATAGATGTAAATTTTGCTTGAAATTATGTCGACTATTCTAACTGAAAAATATTTTAAATCCTGATTTTAAAAGAATTTAGCTTGTAAGTTATAAAATTTATGTAAATAGAAATTATTATTTATTTTGATGCTCCTTTATAATATAAAACTTTCTTTTCATTTTTTTTACCTGCTTGACCTTATATTTAATCTTTAGAAATTATTATTTTTGAAGCTTGTTTTCCTTTTATAGGCATGGACTAGTCGAATCAAAAATTCGAATTTTAATATCCAGTGTTGAGAGGCACCCAAATATAGTGCTTGCCCACATCAATCCTGAAACATTCACACCATTAGAAGCAGAGCCGTAAGTGAATTTTTTTATAAAGTTATAATTTTAGTTAATGTTTTATAACTTGAGAAATATCAGGTTATAATGAAAGTTTTTTTGCATCGCAAAATTATCTGCGCAAAATAGTTTATGATGGCGTGGTTAAAGTTTTACTAATTTTTAGTATTGGAAAATGGAGACTTGCTTTGCAACATTGTTATTTTATCAGTGTAACCATGGTAATCATTAAGTATTAGTCTCCGATATTTAATTATCATGCTACCAAATTAGAATCTTTTGCTTCCAGTTTCATTACAAAAAATTTGCTACAGGATGGCAACAAATCACATCAAGGCGTGAAGCTTTAAGTACTATTTTTGTATCACATGACACTGAAAGTTTGCTATTGAAAATTTAAAACAAGGACCATGATATTCAAGAAGTAGAGTATACAGGTGGGTCTCTTGTATGCCAACCTGAGCACTCTGCTTCTTGAAAGTCATGGTTCTTGTTTTCGAATTGCAAGAACTTGTGGAAGAAAATCAATGTTCAACCGCTTGAGAGCTAGATAAAAATTTAGACATTAGTGCTATGCCCATTAGTGATATTATACGAGGGTCACTCTGAAATTATTGAGATACAACTAGGTTTTTAAAGTTATACTTACAAAATTTTAGGTGTGTTCAAAGTAGTCTCCTCCAGCATCAATGCACTTTTGTAGACAAATTTTCCACAGATTAAATGGCTCAAGCCATTCATTTCTTGGAATAAATGAAAAAAAATGCAATTATAGCCACATCAATCTCTTCTGAATGAAAACGACATCCACGTAGGTTCTTTTTTAGATTAAAGAATAACCAAAAGTCACAGATAGCTAGATCAAATGAATACTGCGGATGTCTGATCAATTTAATTTTTTGTTTAAGAAACTCAACTGTTAATCTGGCTGTATGTGAAGATGCATTGTCATTATGAAGCATTAGTCCCATAACATTCAGTTATTGTAAAATTTCTGGAAGACATTTAGTGGTATACCAGTTTGCTGTTTCCGTCTTCTGTCCTTACAACTTCATGGCTTTGACCAATCCCGTACTTCTGAAGAAAACGTCATACATCACTTTTTTCAGTGCGCATTGTTTTTCCATTATTGTCGGCATGGGATCATCTTCAAAAACTCATATTTTGCTTTCTTGTTGTGTTGGAACGTCGAAAAACGGAATGTACATTTCATCACCTGTTACAATTTTAGAAATGAAGCGGTGGCCACCATCATTTAACAATTTAAGAGTTTCTTTACTGATTCTGACATGATCTTCTTTTTGGTGCTCAGTTAGATTATGGGGAACCCAATGGCAAACTACTTTTTTCATATGTAATTCTTCATGAATGATTTTGTGTATGGCTGTGGATCCAATGTTAATTTCCTTATGTATTATTTGATATAGGTACAGCGATTATCATTCATTAACATTTGTCATATGGCAGACACATTATCCGGGACTGCCGACAGTGGCCTTCCTGTGTGTTCTTCATCCTGAAAAAAATTGCGACCTCTTCAAAATTCTCTAAATCATCTGAATACAGTAGCACAAGCTGGAGATTCATCACCAAATGCTAATTGCAACTGTTAAACACATATTTGATTTAATCCTGCTTTAAAATCGTAGAAAATCATAGCACAAAAATGCTCTCGCGTCAACTCTATTTTCTCTTTTGTTTAAAATTTATTCTACGCTAAACAAGTTGAACTAAGTCAGTAAAAATTCGTCTTTTGTGTTAAAATACTTTGTATTTTAAAATTAAACTGTTATTTTTATTTTGTAAATTTTCTGCGCGTATCTCCAAAATTTCAGAGTAACTCATATATATTGCCTAAGCTTGTTATACTTGTGTTTAATCACTGGGATTTGCATTAATTGACTCAAACACGTAAGGAAATAATGTGTTCAGATCTGTCAACTTTTATGCTCATTATGTATAAATTTATACTACATTACTTGATTTTACGCATTTACTGATACCATGAAATATTTTAAGTGTTTCTGTTTTTTACTGCAATGTTGATAAAGAAATTTTTTTTTTTAAAGATTTATAATATGGTGTCAATTTTTCTCACTAACCATAGTGAAAAAAAGAAATTAGCACTCCCTTTAACCCATCTGTGGAGGAAGAATATTAGAGAATGTACATTTCAATCCTTTCTTCTATAAGGGGAAGATATGAGCTCGAGAAACTATAAATGGGGGCATAAAATTGTAAAGAGAGACAATTTTTTTCTCCTTTAGTCACAAAACAAAACTCTCCACTATTCATTTTAACTACTGTAATTGGAGGATTGCTGTTGATTTGCAGAGTTAACTCTGAGGCTCTCTATGTGAAAGCACAAAGCAATGTTTTTGTCTCTGTCAGGACTCACATGGAGGCTGGTATTTTGTGAAAAATGACTAATAGTGAACCTAAGTTTGCTTATTGCATGATTTGCAACTGTGATTTTAATACATCTCACAGTTTTCATTATGATATTTCTCATCATATCAAAGCTCCAAAACATGCACAAGAAGCAAAAAACACAGAAAACACTTCTAAAATGAAATAAAATGATACTCTAGAAGTTAATTTGTTAGAACTATATTTTACTTCATTCTTGATTAATCACAACATACCAATCAGTGTTGCTGTTCATTCTGGCCCCATTGAAGGATTCAGCACATCCATAATGCTTTGCAGTTTCACATTTAGATAAATGTTTTCTAAAATTGAAACTGCAAAGCATTATGAATGTGTTCAAGCCAAAACTTCTGCAATTATAAGGGAATTTGCATTGAATAAAAAGTAAAACGTTATTAAACTGCCACAAAGTTCATCATTTTCTGCTGCATGTGATGGGAGTAATGACAGCAAATCAAAATTATGTCCAATCGTTCCTAATGCAATAACATTCAAAGCTGCTTATTGTCACTTTCAAGTTTAACAGGGAATTCAATAAGAGAAAATCTAAGCATTTTACTTAAAATCGAATACGAACAATTCAATATCTTTTTTAAACAATGTATAATATTTGGTGCTGATAATTCAGCAATTATGCAAGGAAAGAAAAAAGAAAGGTGATATATTTAAGGACACAGCAAGAAAATTTAATAGAAATTGGCTGCTCTTGTCTCTGAGGAAGATGCTCAACCTTACCTTTTAAGGTTGATGAAGTAATAGTTGATATTTATTATTTAAATTAGAGTTAAAATAAAGAGAAAGTCTGAAAAAATTTCAAGGATTGTGTGACAACACAGAAAATCTTTAAATATATTTGCACATGTTGGCTCTCACTACAAAAGTCTTCAAAGACTCTGATCAATGAGATCCACTTTTAAAATATTTTCATGGTATAGTTAAAGCGGAAAAGTCTATAAATTTTCAAAATCTGGCATCTTTCTGCACACATACAGCCACGAAAATCAACTCGATATCCAAGAGATATCTCTCAGATTTTATCTGGCCATCATTTTGTCTCTTAGATATCCACAAGATATCCGAATATCTTCATTATGTTCACCAGTTATCCGAAAGTTCACAGCAAATGGATATCGTGTGAACCTTTGGATATTGTGACATCTGAAGGATATCTCTTAGATATTTTAGATATCCTTTGGATGATTCCTAGATATCCAAAAGATATCAATGGGATGTTCTGATATCCATGAGATATCTATACAAATATGAGATCCAAGAGATCCAGATCGAATCTTATTAGATATGCTTTAGATATTTTAGTTATTTTTTTATATAAATGTCTCAGAATTATTTAAAGCTAAAATGTGTGTGTGTATTTTTAATGAAATTTTCATTGTTGATATTAGTATTTCCCCCATATAATTTTTAGAAGTTATCAATTGAAACAATATTTTGAAATATTTTAAAGCAGTTGCAAGAATTTTTTGTAGGTTCATTTATTGATTAAATACTTAATTTCAAAAGAAAAAATGTAAGAAATAATGTTTTGTAATATATAACTCCTCTAATATTAAAAATGTAAGCGCAATGACTTAATTTTAAGAATTTATAAATGAATTCAATGTTTTACTTTTAACTTTTCAAATTATTAAAAATAAAATTGTGTAAATTTTTTTTTTATCAAACTTTAAAAAATTTCTAAAGCAACTGAAATACATCAAAATTAAATTCTGTATGAATTATAGAGGGATTTTTGTTAATTATAGTTTCCTGAAGATTAAAAAATTGGAAGTAATTTCTTTAAAAATATTTTTATCATTGCATCAGCCTTTACATAAAAACAAAATGGATGGAGTCAAGAATTCAGAATTAATTTCTTTATAAGCATCCTTAAATTTTACCAAAACTACTGATTTTGAAAATGATTCTTATTTTTTTTATTTAATCTAGATAATAAAAATGAATATTTTGTATTTTAATCTCAATTTCAATAACTTCTGTCCCTTAGAAATAAAATTAAATATTGAAAACATTAGTTTTTAAAGTAAAATTTTTACAAAATATGAAACAGTAAAATGATTTTGAAAATTATATATAGTATGTAGATGCATGACAACTTTAAAAGAATTTATTGTGAAATTTTTAGATTGCCAAACAGTATACTTTTCATATTCAATAATAAGCACACTCCCCCCCCTAAAGAAAACTTAAAGAAATTTTTTTAAAAAGAATAAATTTGTATTATGTGAAACAGATTCTTTGATGGAACATTATGCATTTACAGCACTTCCATGATTTATTTCTTAGTAAAACACACACACACACAGCAGCAGCAGCTTAATTCATATATTTTTTAAATTTATAATTTAGTCTGATTTTTATGAAAAATAATTCATAAAAACCAATTTAAAATGCTATTAATGTATTTTAACCATGTAATTGATTAATTCATATATTATTCTTTAAATAGAGTCAATTTATCAATGAAAACTATCACAATATTTATTTTAAGATCTAACAAAGATTACAAGATTTTCTTAAAAAAAATATTCTAGTTTAAATTTAGTTTTTAAAATTTGATTCATAATTCAGAAATCATAAAAACTACTGCAATAAAGAAATATTAAATCATAGAATATGCAAAATGTAATGCACTTAGTATAAAATAGTTTTAAACTTTGAACATAAAAATGATAAAAAACATCTACATTTTAACCATAACAAGTATATATCATGAGAGTAAAAAATGTAAACAAATATCAGAAAACATTATTTATTGAACAATTTATTTTTATTTAATCATAATGAAAACAATGTGACTGCTAAGATGTGCTTTCCAAGCCAACTAAACATCTCACTTCTTCGATGTCTCATCACTAACTAAATCAAGAAATAAATAAATAAAGAAACATTAACATGAGTAAAAACTAATAATATTTTGCAATTCAATTTTTTAATAATAAGAGCATTTAATAAAAAGTGTACATTGAAGGTTACTTGATAAAAATCTACAATCATTTATAAGAGACATAAATTAAAACATTACTAACATTCAATGCAAATTATTCAGGAAATATAATTAGAAAATATAAATTTTATTCATAAAAATATTTATGTCAAAACTAGACTATTCCTTTCAATGCAGTAAAATAATTAAAAAAAACACCAATTTCTTAGAATGTAACTAAATTTAGTAAAGTGAGCCAACATTTATAACTTGAATTTTCATTTGAATTATGAAAACTTAATTTTAAGAATGAAAAGATTTGTAAACCTTTACGTAATTAGTTTTAATGCTTTAATGTAAGAAGTTAATTTAAGAATAAGGAAAACCTTGTTTTATAATACTTTTATGTTAACTATTTCTATATGTGAATAACAAAATTTTTTAATTTCAAATACAAATATAACAACACAAGATTGTCATAAACATAAACTCTAGAGATATTTGATAAATAATAATTAGTAGTAAATTTCTATTTCAAATAGAAATTCAACATTACAAAAAAGATAATATGTTGTGACTTGTTTGGCAGGAATTTTTGACAACTGACACTCAATATAATTTTAACAGGGGTCGGTGTAGAATCGGGTACCATTTGGTTTGGTGATACATTTCGGTAATAAACTTTAATCTCTGGAAACCTTTTCTTTGTATAGCTATAGTGTAGTGGCCATCTCGTTAGTTGCGTCTTGGCGTCAAAAATATCGACAAAGAATCATGAGGTACCCAGTTGTAAACTTTTACCGTTTTTAAAATTTATTCTTCTGATTTCTATTTACCATATTTACAATAATAATAATAATTTTGTTAATTCACCTTCTTAATTCAATTTATTACTTCACACATACATCCAACTCCAATATTTCAAAGTAAAAATATGTAAACTAGAAGTGAGAGCAAATAAATAGCTTTGAACTATAAATAATTTCCTAAACATAACTAAAAATGGTACTTGTACAAAATCATGGCAACCAGAACATAAGTGACACTAAATATGAGGTTTTTGTAAAACAATAGGAAATTATATACAATACATGCTTATTACTCTGAAGAAACATTCCTGTTTTGTTAAAGTTCTAATAACGTTTTGTCTTTTGCACCACAAAATATTAAAAATTTAAGATATCAACTACAGAATTGAATAAAACTGTTTTGGCTGACAGTATAATATTAAATTTAGGTCGCCCATTAAAAAAATTTTTTTGGTTGTTAAAACGATGAATTTTATATCTCTATTTAGTTTTTTTAGCAAATAGTGGTATATATTTTGTTAATAGTACATTTTAAAACACTTAATATAAAATTATTTTAGCTTAGTGCATACTTAAAAATTAAATATGTACTAGGGAACAAAATGATTTAGTTTTAACCTGATAGATTTGCACCAACTTTTTCCATGTTGACAGTATTTTAACACTTTCTTAAAACACGTATTATTAGATTGACTTAAATAATAAATACAGAATTAATATTAAGGAAACAGCGTTAGAGAATATTGACAGTAATAATTTTGGTTCTGGAGTTTTCCCAACAAGTTTAAAAAATAAATCTTTTAAAGTTTTATATACTTATTATTCTATACATTTTGATACATATGCTTATATATATTCATTTTAAAAGTTATTAATGATTAATTAAAAATTATTTTTATTATTTTGATACAATTTGCTTGCTAAAGAGAGTATAATAATAAATTTTTGAATGTACACTTTAATTTATAAAGAAATTAAATAACCACAAAAAATTTTAGAATATTTCTTTATAATTACTATTATAAAGAATTTGTATTGTAAAACAATTAAACTTAAAAGTACTTAAAAATTTTTCAAACATTTTTATTCAGTGATGCCTAATAAAATATGACCAACCATAAACACAATTGAAAAAGTAAACACTTGTTTGAATAGTATATAATTGTTTTTATTAAAACAAACTATAAAATCTGATACTTTTCTGTGAAAAATTAGATAATTCTGTGAAGAATTAGAGAAAATAGATTTTTCTCTTATGTAAATTTTAAATTAGGTTTTTAATGATACTTATTTTTGCTTTAATAATGAAAGAAATTTTTAAGGTACAATACCTCTCTTATAACTTATATTTTACAATGTTCTTCAATTAATATTTTGTTCTTAATATAAAATCATATTGACAGAAAGAAAATAATCTATAATCAGTAATAATATTTAAAATAGAATAAAGTATTAAAATACTAGAAAACTCAGCAAATATTTTCAAATAAGCTCTTAAATCCACTTATCTCATTGTCATAATAGACATCCAAATAGAGATTTGCATTTGATGAACTAGAATGATTATTGCCACTTTATTTTAATTTAAAATAATCATATAATTTGTATTAATACTGGGGTTATATAATTCATTAACTTTGTTTATGAATGTACAGTTGACATAGACTGCTTGACAAATATCTATAGTGTAGATATCTAACAATAGCTGGATTTTTGATGTCTGTCAGATATGCAGCCCTTACAAAATTAGGATATTCAGTTTATATGAATTTTAGATGAGATATCTCTGCAATATCCAAATGTTAATGTCTAAATGATATTTTGTGATATCTAACCGACATCCAAGTTTAGGATATTCAGACATTTGAATTTTGGATATCTCATGAATGTATTGTAGATGTAATAGATATCTGGATATGAATTGGACTTGATTCTTAGATATTTGTGATTTTGTGGGCATGTCAAGAATAGAAGCTAAAAATTTTGATGTTAATGTTCAATGCATCAAACCAAGTGTAAAAAGAAAAAAAATGTGGAATGGAGTGAGAAAATGTTACGAAGAAATTTTTTGATAAAGTTAATGAATTGAAATCTAAAACGATATCAAGAGAAACTTTTCCTGTTTTTATCTTCCATAAATAAAGCTTATAGTCTGGTTTTTGCTTTAATGCCATAAAGACATTTGAAAACTATAATGTTTTATTAGAATCTAGTCACACACGCAGACACACATATTCATGAACTTAAAGATATCATGTATAGCTTGCTGAAAGAACTATTAACTAAGTTTATTAAGCCATGCTTAATTCGAAGCTTATCTTTATTTTAAGTGGATTATCATTCTTCAAATAATAAAAAAGAATCTTGTGATTTAATTATAGGAGATAGTACATCTGATATTGTGACAATATTTTTCTAATGTAATTTTAAGAAACTATTTTTCTAATGTTTGGAAATATTTCACAGCAAATTTCCAATAAAACAAGATCTTTTGCATTCTTTGCTAGTTGCTAAATGAGTATAAGCGGATGAGGCCAAAGCGTGAAGAATTTTGTTTAAATATTTTCATTTTTGCTGCCAATCAAAGATAGCAAATCTTAGGATTTGGTCATAGATGATCTTGAAAATCAGTTTTCCTCTTAACAAACTGAAGATTTATTCAAATGAAAAACTGAAAATGGGAAGATTTATTCTTAGTGCTTTCAAAGTGGAATATCTAAATTTATTAGTGACACCTTATAGCTATGCAGAGTGTGAAAAAAATTTTAGTTTAGTGAAAAAGAATTAAAATGAGAGAGAGAATATTGAAACTCACTATTAATAATTTAGAAAATTTGCGTATGTGAAATCTTTAAGTGATATTGTTATGAGCAAAAATTCAGTTAGAGTTGGTGAGAAAAGGCTAAAAGAGCCACAGTTACAGAATTGAACTCTTCCAGTATATAAAATACAGAAGATGTTTATTTAATCAAGAAAATATACATGGAGTTTCTTTAATGCAAAATTTTTGTTTTATCAATTGTCACTGTATTTCTAATTATTAAATTCAATTTATTTATAAGCTATTGTAAAAGTATGGCATATTTCTGACCAAATAATTTATTTTTATGATAAAATGATTAAAATAGTGTTTCAACAGATTGCAGTTTAGTTTTATTGTGGCATGCAAAATATTTCCTTGTAACTAATTTTAATATTAAGTGGAAGTGTTTTATGAATGTATTCTAAATTCTATGTATTTAATACAGCTGAAGATAAAATTTCAATTTATAAATCTTTGAATTCTTAGAATCTACATTTTAATTAAAAATTTAAAGTAATAAATTTAGTTAATTAAATTAAGAAAAATATAGCTTGTAATTTTGACATACGATTAGTTTTACTGAAGCACTTTGCGAAAATTTGTCTGGTATGTAATGAACTTAAATATTAATGTAAGGACAAAATTCTAAACGAAATAGTTACTTGTGATTTAAAGTGGAATTAGTTCAACATAAGGAAAAAGGGGATTACTTTGCACCCAGTAAGCTCATGTGTAGCTTGGCAAAATTCAGTTTGATTAAGAATTGTTCATCATTTGTATCTGGTAGGATTGTTGTATTACTCACAAAGAGTATCTGGAAAAAGTAAAACCATTGACAGTAAAGTGTACATTAGTCCATGTCTACTCTGCTATCAAATCCAAGCATCAGACTGAGTTCCAGCTCAACTGTACTGTTGAGCTGGAACTCAGTACTGTTCAGTTCTTCTCAGTTCAGTACTCTGAAGGTACTGTTGTGTCAAGATAATGGAAGACCAAATGTGCCTGCATTTACCTCGCTGGATTCTGTATGGACCTTTTTGTCATACCTGCCATTAACACCAACACCCTTTCTTCAGACTTCTACCTTTTTTTAGTTACATGTATCTGGTGCTATCTTTGATTCTGTGCTGAATGTCCTCAATGCAGTTAATGTGTTTTTTTTTTGTTTTACAGCCACCAGGTTCTGAGGCTGAGAGACTTACAAAATATTGGAAATAATTGGTTTTAGTGGTGGTTACTAACCACAATAAAAATACTTTTATATTTTTTTCTAAACAATAAAGTTTAGAACTTTTTGGTGAAAAACTTGCGTTACAACCTAATATTTCTTTAATTTTTCTGAATTGTAATTATTGTATATTTTTCTTTTGCTATAGTGATATGTTCCAAACCATGTGGTTTATGGGACTGCAGTTTTCTACAACAGAAAGTGTTAAAATTGATCTTACATTAGATATTCAGAATTTTACAGATCAAAGTAAGAAATTTGTTGTATTATATTAGCATTTGAGACTTAAAATTTTTAGTCATTAATTTTATACTTATTGATATTAATCAATTTACATTTTTAGTTGCCAAGGCAGCCGCAAATATTAAAATACTCACAAAAGGAATGAAAATCGATACAAAATATGTGCGAAGGTAAACTTTTTAAATTTTATTTACTTAATTTATTTACCTAATTGTAGTATAAATGTGATTTCTTTGACCTAATTACTGTTTTTTTTACTATTTATTAATTAGGAAAGACCTATCAAAATATATTCCAAGCAGTTTGATGCCTAAACCAAAAAAAAAGGAGCGCACAGTAATTATCTTTATTTAATATTAGTTTATTTAATTAAAACTAATTTTTCTTTCCTCTTTTATTCCATGAATTATTACTGTATTTGTTTCTTTGTAATATAATTTGCTTCGCATAATTTGTGGAAACTTCTTGAATTAAAAAAAAAAAAAAAATATTAAGGTTTCTGGAAACTTCTGGAACTTTGACTTGGCTCCTAGAAAATTATAAACTACTGCTGAAATATTTACTAGATGATGGCACAACCTATATTAGAGTGTTGTTTTCAAAACTCTCTTTACTAAAATAAAGATCTTGTTCAGCCACAACAGTTTAATGATCCAGTTCAGATAGCACAGGATGTACTACTTAAATTTATGTGTATGAAGGGAAGAATAATCACCAATAAGATCGTCATGTGTACAATCAGTGGGGCAGTTTTATTTTTTCTATTTGATTCTCTTTTATATTGTATCAAATTCCCTGAATATTAATATTTAAATATAAAGTTTTTAAGTTAAAATATACTTTCCATATCTTCCTTGTGAAAATTGCATACAATTTCAAGGAATCTGGATAAATTTGTTTATCAATGAAATAAAGGTTGAAATAAATTATTTTATATGTCTGGTGGAAAGTATCTTTTTAATGACCATTGGTCTCTAGAAAAGTAATACAAAGATATGCTTTTGCGTGGTAGAAATGATTTTTTTTTCTTAGAATTTAAATTCCAAAGGACTGTAAGATTTCAAAATTGCATTGATGGGAAATTTGAACCTGCTAATGTTAAAATAGGTACTTTTAATTTTAACCTTTTCTCAAATATATAAAATTATTGTTATAAATGGAAAGTAGTTAATTTGATTTTAGAACTCTGTCACAGTCAAGCATCTGTGAACGAAAATTTGATGGTATGAAATTGAAGTAATTAATCCATTGGGGTTAAGTGAATCATTGATGATCATGTCCAAAACATAGGAGATGTCAACAATATAATAATTAATAAAGACCTACATAGTTTTGCTACTGATGCCAGGTAAAATTATAGATTGTATTTAGGTGCACCAAAAAATGCAGCTAATATCAGAAGAAAAACAAAAAGCACTTGAAAGAAATTTAACATGAAAAATTTAAGATTTGCTGAGGAAGCTGCAAGAACTGCTAAATTAACGTTAATTGCACAGTCAAACTTATGTTGCTGTGGTGCTTCAAAGAAGCAATAGTTATTACTCAATATTAATGAATTGAAAGTGAAAGCTTTTGATATTGAAAGTTAGCATTTTCTAACATTAATTTCATGTATGGATAAATAACCAAGATATGTCAAATGATTTAAGACGTTGAAAAATTTTGAATATACTGATGAGAAACTGATTGCTTTCAAACTTTTTTTTAAAAACTAACAGAAGGAAAAGTCACATCCTGGAAACTTTATCTAATAGTTGTATTTATCTTATTAAGCATATTTATTTGAAGAGATTTTTATATAGATCTTGAAGTACTCAGTTTATAGATAGAAATTTAATGAAAATGCTTATCATCTCTAAAATTACGCATTATTTTATGCAATGTACAATTCAGTAATGTAAAAAATTGATTATTTAAATAAAAGTTTTTATGTTACAGCTGTAATTTAGTGAAGCTTTGGAAATAATAATTAAATTCTAGCGTAATAAAAAAATATTCTCATTAATTTTTGCATTAATTTATATCTAGTATTTACAAACATAATTGAAAAATGTTGCATATGTATAATTACATGCTTATTTGATTAAAAACAATTTTCAAAATAAGAAATTATTTAACATGAATGTCTATACCTCCTGGAAATTTTTATTTTACTCCTGGAATTTGATTCTTTGAAATCTGTATGAACCCTAAGTTCAGAATAAGTTTTATATTGTACAGCCTTTTTGAATTATTTTTTTTGTGCATAATGAAAGCAAAATCTTTATATTGGTGATTAAGAAATTAATCTAAAACAAACTCGTGAAACAAAAGCAACCTAGAAATAGATTCAGAATATTAATGAGAACTATTTATTATTTGTTCATTAATAAATTTTTCTTTTAAATTTATTAATATATTTCTGAGTTTTATATTTTACATAATATTTGAATAATTTACAAGCTTTTGCATGTCCTGTTTTTTTTGTCTAATTTTATTTATTTATTTATTTTTTTTTTGGGGCTAGGCTGTATTTGATTGCTTATGTCGAGTGATGTATGTATAAGAATTAAGCTGAATTTCTTTTCGTGACTATGAAATTCTTATTTTAGATACTGTAACAATATCTAAAATAAGAATTATAAAGTATTTTTTATATAATTTTTATTTTAAAATGCAGATATTTTATGCAGCAACTTCTTATATTGTTTATGAAGTTAATGAAATTTCACTTATAAAGAGTTTATTATGTATAAATATTAAAATTCTATATGATCATGAAATTGTATCATAAATTTTTAATGATATATCTTATGATGGATTTAGAGTATATAATTTTTGCATGTAGTCTGCAATTAAATTTAAAATATTAAAATTCAAACTTAAATTAAAATATGCACTAATCGTCAAATATTTTGAAAGAAATAAATTTAATACTTTTAATTTAAAATAAACTACTTAAGTTGACAATTTTATCAATATTGATGGTATTTCATCAAAATTCAGTTTTCCTAATTTTGAAATTTAATTCTTAAAAGTTTATTTTCGTCCTTTTAGTCGAATGCCAAGAGTTCAAATTCATCATCTGCTGGCAATAAGAAGTTGAAATCATCAAATCAAGAAAACAATGTGCCAGAAAAAAATTCAGTTAAAAATCATGAGGTAAATTCATGCATCTTGTTAAGTTGTTTAGTACTAAGCTCAGGCTCGTGTATTTTGTATAGTGTATGTAGTATATTGTAAATTTTTTATATTGTATGAATTTTGTAAATTTATTATTTTTTTAGCTTTTCTTTAGAGTTAAGTAATGTAATTAATGATTGCCAGGAATATTAAGGCTTTGGTTAAGGTTAACATAGATTGTTGTACTTATTTCAGTTTCATGTTTGACAATACTTAAGAGCATTAATTATTTTTTGAATAATCTTCAAAAAGTAATTCATCAAATATAAAATTTGTTGTTTGTAAATGAATTTTCATAGATATTATGTCAAAACACTGTAATTTGTGTAAAATTTGAATGGAAAATTAAAATATCCTAATTTATAATAAAATTCCTAATTTATAATAAAATGAAATAAAGTTGTAATCTATTTATAAAATTACTATGTATCATTAAAAAGAGGTATGTTTGTGTAAAGTTTAAAATCTATAGAAAGAGTAAAAAGATTTGCAATCTCTGATTTTAATTAATATATATAAATTGGTGGTTGTAATTTAAGATTAACTTTTCTTTTGTTTTTATTTATTGTTTGTTATTTTTTGTAGTTGCTGATTTTAGAATTTTACACGTAACAGTAACTGTAGACTAACATTTGATAAAAGTTGGCTGTTTATTATACTAAATTAGAAGATTTCCTCTTCTCAACTTGTTGCAGTTCATGAAATTCCCTTCAAAAATGCTTTTATTAAAGGAAATTAGTATTATTATGCAGAAAGTTTTTCTGAAAAAGTAAACTTTCTAAAGGGAAATTAATATTACATTAGTAAATTTAACTTATAATTTTATTTTAATAAAGATATAAATTTTGAATTTTTATGTTTCATAGTAATTAAAATATTGAAATTTTAAAGTATCCAGAAGTATGTTCCCACTTAGGGAGTATTTTGAATGATATCTTTTTGAAGGAATTTTTTATGAATTCTTTGCATTTCAATTTCATATTAATTTTCATCTTTAAATGTAAATTAATTTTGAAATGTAATGTATAAAAACAATTATTCTATTTTTGTTAAAATATAGATAATTTTCAGTTGCAATCATTGTGGTATTAGATTTTATTCTTTAAATTCAAAAAGTGCTGTAAAGCTTTTTCTTTTTGTCATTCTATGAAAGACAGACTATTTAATTGAATTGTGTGTTAATTTTTTTACAGTCGCAGGAAGATGCTTCTTCTAGTGCAAATAAAAGACCCCTGGATGAAGACAATAGTCCGAAAGCAAAACGAATGTCCATAGATGCCAATAGTACTCCAGTTTTAACCAATTGGGATGTACAACTTCCGTTTTTAGAAGAAAGCAGAGTAGACTCCACAACTGAAGATTCTCAGGTAGAATGCTCAAATTTACCACCGATTATTCAGATTACCACTGCAGCATGTTAATTGCTTCAAAAGGAATTATCAGTATTTTAAAACGAAGTTTCCAATCATTTTTATGCCTTACTTGAACTAAATTCTTTTCAAGTGCCAACTTTCCTGATTGCATGATTGAATTAACTTGCTCTTTTAAATTTATGTTGTAATGCTCATAATTTTTTAAATTTTCTTAAATGGCTTCCAAATTAAAGATACCTTGCTATAATTTAATTGAAAAATCTTCTAATGTCATCAGATTCATGTTTTGTAGAAGTATTAATTTTCAATGATTTAATCTTTGAAGAATATTTTTCATTTAGAAATGCTACATTATATTAAGTTTAAATAAAAATTGAGTGATTATTTTTTAATACGTTTCAAAATAAATTTTTTTAAGAATTTCATTTCTTGTACTGCTGTGTAAAAAATTTTTTGTGTGTTCCAAACAGCTTTTTCAGGTAAAATATAGAATAATTTTAAAACAATGTAAATTTTTGTTTATTAATTGTGATTATTAATATTTGAAAAATTAGAGGAATTTAGCATTTTTGTCATTAATTTAGATTTTTAAATATTTATGTTACACTTGTCAGCCATATTTTTTTAACTTTTTTATGACTGTTTTGTAACATAATATAAAACATGTAAATATTAACTATGAACAATTTTTACATACTCAGTTTTTTATAGTTTTACTGCAATAAAATGTAAATGTGATAAAAACTTCTATTTTGTACTGTATAAATTTCCTCAATAAAATTTTTATATTTAGTGACTTCGAAGATTTTTTTTGTGAATGCTTTGATAATTTTTAAGAGATAATTTAATAATTATATGGAAGTTTCAAATTATGTAAATATATTGACTATATGAATTTTTTTTTCATATTTAGTAAAACAACTGTATAAAGTTATTAAATTTATCAAAAATTCTATTTGATAAAATGAATATTTTTCTATAAAGAATAAATTCCATGATGCTTACTTTTTTCATAAAAAAAAATTAAAATTAATCAAACTAAAATGTTATAAGTAGAAAAATATAAATGTATATAAAAACCTAATTATCAAATTTTTGTTTTGTAATAACACGCATTTGAGCATAATATCATTCTTTGTCATTCAAAAGAAATGAAAGATTTTACACTCAATTTCTCTGTTGTGCACAATTTTAAAGTACAATATTTAGAATTTAAGAAGAAATTTGGACACATTTTTAAATTTAATAACGATGATTTTAAACTAATTTCTCTCACTGCACAATTTTGAAATTCAATACTTTGAATTAAGGGGAATTTAATAATAAGGTGTTTTTATACTTGCTACTTTTTATACAGCATTATTATTCTGAAAATGAATATTCATTCTTTTGATTGCGCATTCATACTCTACCAGAAAAAAGTTAAATAATTGTCATATGTATTTTTATATTTTTTATAAAAGTTTTCAGGACAGGAAAATAACTGATTCATTGATGGTTTCTGAAAAGTTATAGTTCTTTATATCTATTTAAACTGATACTTTGAAATCAGATTCATCCATTCCAAAGTGTGCCATTATGTTCAAAGTTTTATTAGTTGCTTTTAAAAATTTCAATTGTATTTTTGTGTTACTATTTATTTTATCTTGGAGGAAATGATATACATTGATTATTAGAATACCGAAAAATTTCGGTTATTAAACATCTGCTTTAAAATATTTTTTGTATGTTTGCAGTGCAGGAATTTGTATACAAATATCAAAGATAATAGTGCTATTTTGATAATATTAACAGAATGAAGTTATGTAGTTTTATTTTGAAACAATTTTATATGTTATTAATGAAAATCTGAATTATATCTGGTATGTAAATATCAAAAATAGGAAATGAAATGATATTGAATAAATCTGAATAAATTTTAAATATTATATTGAATAAGTTTAAAAAAATTGTTAGTCATTGGTTTTTTTGTTTTGTATGGTTTTTCTTATTTTCAACTTAATGATTGAATTTTATTTAATGAACATTTTAAAGAAATAAGTTTATTTATTTTTAAAATAATTTAAATACCTGAAATGTTTTAAGAATTTAAACAACAGATTTGATTTTGTCTGGATGAAATGTTAAGGATGTTTCTAATTCCCCGAAAATATATTCTTTGATTTACTAAAATCCTGCATAAATTGAAAGTAAAATTTAAAATCCTTTATATAAAGGACAGAATATTTTAATATTTTTTGGTTAATAAATAAAGTTTTTGATAAATTATAATATTTGATAGTCTTATTGTGAGGCCAATTAGTTTCCCAATTGAGTACATGAATTACCAATTGTTGAATACATAAATTATACCAATTGTTGAATACTAAATTACCAATTGTTAACATTGTGATTAATATATTTTTTCCTACTATAAATAATTGTAACTTTGTTTATTTATGCTACTGTTAAACAAGAGTTTGATTGAAAAGTTAAAAATAGAAAAGAAATAAATTTTATACTGAATTTTTTAAATCAGTATATATTATATTGCCATTTAAAATCCAGGTATAATATAATAAACTGAGAACTGAATGATTAGTACTTTGGTCTTCAGCTAAATATTATAAATCATATAAAATTATAAATGATATTAGTTTATCAATAAATCTCATTATTATCTTTTTATCTGCTTTTTCTGAGTTCTAGAATATTACTTAGCTTTGTTATAATTAAACACTCTCTATTTGTGTACTAATTGAGTTTGTGGAGAAGTACTTTATACCTTTGTTTGTCATGTACCACAACAGAATATATGATTGTTGATGCTGGAACTTTATATAGTTATATTTCATATTCTAATACCGTTTTTTGTAATATCCATAGTTTTTATCCCAGTTTGAATACAAAATACTCAAACTACTCCTTCATTTATATTTGTAAATTGAAATTGATTTATATGATTTTGATTATGTAAAATGTGTGTGTGTAATTTTTTTTGTAGCTGCTCAGTAATTATTTCATTTATACTTAATATATGTCTCAAAGAAGAAACAACAACAAAGATAAGCTTTAGAAGTATACTACTTTGCAAGTATTATGTGTACCTTACAAAACTGCATTTCAGCTTTGAAAATTAGGAGAAAAAATTTGTCTCCTTTTTATAATCTTTTGATATGATTAAAATTTAGTATGAAATGTTCATTTTCAGACATCTATTATACTTCCAAATGATAGCCCCAACTCCCCAACTTCTGAATCGCAGAAAATCCCTGAGACAACAGAAAAAAATAGTACCCCTCCATCTATGGACATGTGCAGTGATAATGCTGTGGACACAGATGAAATACAAGTAAAACAATTCCACTGTATATAATTCAGACGTTAAATATTTGATACTCTTAAACACCAGACTTCTATTACTTATTTTTACTCATCCCTTTTCAGTTTTTGATCTGTAAAACTTATCTTTAGAGTTTTAAATATTTTTATATGTAAATCCTTATTCAGATTAATTTTTTGGCATTAAAATACTGTAATTTCCACAAATTCAAAAATAATTTTAGTTATAGATAATTTTAAGTGCATGTTAAGTGTTAAATAAAATGAGCTTTCTGTTTTGTGAACTTGTAATTTTTTTCTTTTTAGATTTTATGTATGCTATTCTATTTATTTAGGAAAATTCAATAAGTAACTCCCATGAATCAATACCTTTGTTAAATGAAAATTCTGAAGAAATCTTAAAATCATGAAATTGTTACATGGTAGGATGCTGGTGATAAGCTATATGCAGGTATGCACGTATTTTTACCTTGTTTTATCAGATATTGCTAATTATATTACACATTTGCTATATCTTTTAAATGAATTTTCTTGCAAAATTTTATATTACCTATTACATTTATTTTTTATTTCTTTACTGGTTGATTTCTATATATTTCTATATCCAATTTCTCTTTGTCAATACTAATCCAGATGTACAATTGATTTGTTTGAACAAGTTTTTATTATTAGAGCTTATCAGTTTTTTTACCTGAGAATGTTCCAATTTTACCATAATAGCCAAGGGAAGTTTTCTAAATGGGTTATATTTTGCAGTGATAAATATTTATAACAGTGTGTCAATGTTAAAATGGTTTGTATAAATTATATAAAATATTTAATAAGAAAATTCATACTTTCAAATTTTATTTTACTGTGCTCTCTTTTTTATATTTAAGGATTACTTTAAATGATTACAGCTCACACTGAAACTTAAATTAAGAGTTGTAACATAAATAATAAAAAAATTCTAAGTAGTAATTAAACAATAAAGAGATTTTTTTGAATAAATTGCATATTTCTAATAAAACTAGTTTACAAGTCAATACTTTAATATTTCAAAGGAATTCATATAAAACTAAACATGTGGTTTAAATTTCATTAATTAAATATTTAATTAATTAAATTTAAAAATACTTTTACTTTTCTGTTTTTAATAAAAAAAATCACTTATGTATAATAACTGATTATACAAATAAGGACTTAATTTTTTTATCGTAAATTGCCTAGTTTCTTTTTAACTGCTGAGTTTCAAAGAAGATAAATGCATTGTATTCATCCCATGTTAATTTCTGAAGTGGAAAAATGTGGAAACTCCCTTAAAAAACTATTAAAATTTCAAAGTTTTGGTAATTCGGAATATTTAATTTTGTATTTTGAAGTGAATTCTTTCTAGCTTTATTTGAAGAAAACCTACTTGTTGCTGGTAGTTTGAATGAAAAAAAAAAGTATCAGGTAAGCATTTTTAGCATTAAATTGCTGAGCTACCATTAAATCTTTTTAATGGAGGATGTTATGAAGGAAAGAAATATTTTCCAGTATGTTTGTACCGTTAATTGAAGCAATGTTTTTTGTAAGCCTTGTGCAGACTTTCTTATTAAAGTATAGAAGCTAGAGTGCAACAAAAATTACTCTTTTTAGCTTATTCCTGGAAATTACATTAGTATGTTATGAGAATGAAGAATGGATTATGGAGTAATATATTAAATGCTTGCTACTTTAATTTCCTTATTCCTTCAAAATGGATTATATTTGAAAAATGTTTTCCCACTTTAAAATCTTAAACCTTCCTATGTTATAATGATTCAATAAATTTTCAGTTTTGACAGTTTTCTGGAAGTAAAATAATTGCTTTTATTCAATGAAAAATAAATAATAAAATTGTTAAACATTTAATTTTGCATATTAAAATAATTCCTTAATTTTTTTTTCATTAAAAGTTTTAACATCTTCTATCGACAAATTATTGTTTCGGCTAATTTTCTTATTGCATGCTAAATTAAGTATTTATAATGAAAGTTTAAACTTCTTTTTTTAAAAAATAAATTGTAATATAAAAGATTTCTTTTTAAATTTTTTATAAATTTGTAGTTAGTAAATTAAAAATTTTTCTTTTTAAACTTTGTTTTATCATACATCAAAATTGAATGTGTTATGCTTAAGTAATTGTATGTAGTTATTCATATTAACTGTTTTAGTACCAAATAGCATATTATGTTAAACACATGATTAATTTTAGAACTGTGGCATTATGAAAATTAACCATATTTAGATTAAGAAAAAGGTATGAAAATTAA
The DNA here is from genome assembly GCA_030067965.1 of Latrodectus elegans. Lineage (NCBI taxonomy): Eukaryota > Metazoa > Arthropoda > Arachnida > Araneae > Theridiidae > Latrodectus > Latrodectus elegans. Next base: position 117,290,270 of record CM057814.1, read on the forward strand.
ATTGTTAGAATGTTTCTGTTTTTTTAAAAATTAAAGCATTTTTTATATCAAATTTTAAAGCTTTTATTAATTGAAAATTTTTTCTTCCAAAAAAGTTTACTTAAACATTTTAAAAGTATATATTTTATATAAATTTAGGAAGTATATTTTTTTAATTATAATTTTAAATTGTTTCTCTTCCTTTTTTATGACTAATATATTAACAAAAAGAATCTATTTTTTTCTTTCTTTAGGGCTATACAGAGTCAATTCTGTTTGCTGTAAGGCCCTGCAATACGTGAAGGAAGACAAAACGTATAAACAAAATTTTTGTATATTTTTGTTCCATTTTAAAATTTATTCCGAGGAAGCTTTGCTTACATGGTAACAATACTTTGGCCTTAATTGACATTGAGTTGTCTCATGTACGAAATGTAAATGATGGTTAATGTGTAGGTTTTATTATTTTTTTTACATGTTTTTATCAGAGACAGACTTAACCAGTTGAGGTATTTCAAAGAATAGTGCTATCTATTGTTGGCAAGACAACGGGATTAATACTATTTATTGCACTAAAAAGTTTTCCTTTAATGATACGGTTCTAGGATAACTGTTTGTCATTCAATATTTCTAAATTGGATCTCCATGAATTGAATGAAAATCTTATCCCACTTTTTTGGTAAGAGGCTAACTTTGGCCTATTGTTATACAAGTGTATGGGTTTGTACATAATATTTTAGATCATCCCTAAACAGCCTTATACATATTTTGTGCATAATTGCATTTATAATTTTATTTTTTACTAACTTCATATGACATTTTTTCATTTATATTAGAGTAAATAATCTGAAAATATTTCTTTAAACAATTAGTAGTTTTCAAAGCAATGGGATCTTTTTAATATTACATGGGAATTACCAATGTTTAATTTGGTGCAAAATGTACCATATAAAAAATTTTAAGAACTTTAATTTATTTGTATTACTAAATTCATCAGCTTCCAACAGTGTTTCAGTGTCTTGACAATAAAGTTTTCATTTTTTTATTTAGCTATCTGTGTTCTTTATTTGTGTACTGTTTCATTTAAACTACTTTCAGTTTTGAGGACAAAATCATGATACCGACACATGATTATTCTTTATTAAGTTAATAAAAAATTTGACGATTTAATATTGGCCTTGACTTTATTAATCACATTATGATTGAAAGATATCTATTAAAAAGAAAAGGCTATAATGTCAATAATTTATAAAGAAATCATATAACTTAAACTAAATTCTATATAATTATTTCGTAACTGTGGCTCAAAATTTTCATATTTGCTAGTATTTTATTTGTACTTTTTTCTGGTGAAATACATAACAAAATTGTTTGAAACATTTTGGGAAAATAAATGATACTTTTGGCTTAATTACTGGTTATTAGTAAACTTAGAAAGGCATGCTGTCCATTTTTTCTTTTTTAAAATAAAACACAGAATAGTTACAGAAGTGTGAAGTCAAATTGCATATGGTTTCTATGAGATTATACAATTTAGGTATTCCATAATAAAAAAAGGAGTAATGTAATTTATTGGAAAAGTGTGAGAAAATGGATACAATTTTCTGCAGAGAACAATAGATTTTAAGTTGTTTACATTTTAAACTTAAATATTTAAGTTAAACATTAGATAAATTAATCATATTTTGGCCTAAACAATGTTTGTATTCTTAAAAATCTCATTTATTCTCTGTAATTATTCTTTGGGTAGTGTACACATAAAAGGAATATCTAAAAATGGCAATATATTATGTAAAATATGTTTTAACTGTAAATTTTCAGCTGGAAAATCAAAAATTGTTCATTTTAAATCTGCCTTAGAATTGGAATTTTTTCAGATATTTTAACAAACTATAATAATGTTAAAATATTTCACAAAATTGTAACATCAGTTTTTAATTTAAAATGTTGGTTGATTTCGCGTTTTAAAAAATTCTGTTCAGATATTCAGATAGAGAAGTATAAACTGTGCTGACACAAATGATAATGACTTTTTTTTTAATTACTTCCTTATGTTGGCTCTTTCATAATAAGTCTTATAATAATAAGGCGAACATAATAAGTCTTGCAGTTCAATAAAGAAAAGAAGTATCTCCAGGAGGGGAGAGCATCTTGAAATGTGAAGAAGAGCGGGTTTCCTGGTGGGCAAAACATTTCCAAAGATGCTCGCCATCCATGTCAACATGTTCCCTACATAAAATGCAGTTGGGTGAATCCACAAGCTCTATGTGATATAGATGTTTCTGGAGAAAATCATGCCCAGTAAGTAGCCTGAAGTAGGAGACCTTTATAGATCTAGGTAGATCTCTGGGGATACATGAGGTCAGCAGGGTCCTCCAAGAGGCATCAACTGCATTCTCTTTGTAATAAATGTTTCGCTGGTGATGCATAACTCGTTTTAGGAGTTTGACATTTCGCAGGCCAGTAGGAGTATCTGGAGGGTTTAAAAAAGAAGCCTCTTTCGTGAGATTGTCTGCTTTTTCATTACCAGGCAAGCCACAATGGCTAGGGATCCATTGTAAAGTCATTTCCTTTCCTGCAGACAGTAAAGTGTTAATGATGGTCTTACAGTTAAATTCTATAGATGTAGGTAGGACAGTTAAATTCTATGGAAGTATAATTTGCCACTGTATGAATGATAATGTATCCCATAAATATATCAGTATTTATTTATTATTTTTTTTTCAACTAAGGTAAATTTTACAGCACCTAATGCTGAATTTGGAATAATGTTTAGAAATATCAAACTTAATTTCCCATTTTGCATAGTTACATGAAATACTTATTATGTCAGTTAAATTACTGGCTATATAAATTTTTGTTTAAAAACTTGTTTAGTAATTGAGTCAATTGGAACAATGTTTAGTGCACATCAAAACTTCAGTTGTAGTAAAACTGTTTTCTTTTAATTGCAAATAATTCTTCATTAAAAAATTTGTACTTTTGAAATAAATAATTTTCAATATAAAAGTAATTTCAATGATAAAAAGCTTTACAGTTAATGTATATAATATACATTTTATATTTAAATCTGTTTGAGGCAATTTTTTTCTGAATATCAGCATGTAATAAATTATTGTACTCTGATCTTTCTGTAAGATGAAGATTAAATCAGGACTAACATGGGAAAATAACATTAACTAATATGCCATGTATGTATTAAAAAAAAGTACCATTAATGAAATAGTTAATCATGCATTTTCAAAAGTCAGAAATAATTTATTTATTAAAGTGAAAGAATATTAATATATAAATCTGTGTGTGAAGTTTTCAAGGAAATTTAAATACCATTTAATAAAATGTGTTTATAAAATATGCTAGAAATTTTTCAATCAACTACATTTTAGAGATATGCGACTTTACTTTTATCGTTAAGAATTTGTATAATATTTTGAGATTGAACATCAGTTACTATATAGGTAAAATATTTTCCTGATTAATTTTTTAAAACTTATTTGTAAATTAACTGTATATAACATGAAAAAGTTAATCAAGACAAAGTAATGAAAATTAGTAAAATCAAAGTTTTTGTAAGGTACCTGGTGAATATGTTGAAACTTCCACTCTTATTTACTATATCTTCTAAACAAATATTTACCTATTATTAGTAAGTTAAAAGTGTTTAATTAAAAATTGGACGGAGAAAAAATAGATTTAAACTACATGAAAATATCTTAGTAATTTTATATTGAATAAAAAAAAAAAAAAAACAAGGAAATTTTTTTTTACTATACAAAACATTTTCTCTCTAGTGATTTTCAAGATTATATAGATTCCAGGTAGGATTTTACTTGTTTAAATTAATTTTAAAAAATGGTTCTTTTTTGGTTAAACTGTTCAACAATTAAGAGTTATATATAGTTGCTTTAAAACCTACACATTTTATGAATTTTCTTGTTTGAAATACAAGATATAATTTATAAGATTATAGTTTTTGTAAAATTTGTTTTGAAGTTCGAAATGTAAGTGATTGAAAATTCTTTAAACTTTAGAAATATCTACATAAGCTTAGAAAATTTTATTTCTACATATTTTATGCATAATAAATTATTTTGTGATTAAAAATACAGTTTAACTTTTGTCATGTTACTGTCCATGTATTGGAAGTCATGGAAAACAAAAGTATTTTGAATGATTATATGCTGTAGTATACCAAAAGCTGACCATCTAGAGAGGGGTGCATATGCTGTGCGTTGTGTTTCTGCGATTGTGAAAAACTATAATGAATCACAATCACAGCATTGTGATTTTGTGATTGTGATTCATTATAGTTTTTTCCCAACATGATCAAGAACTATAATAATGCACAATTGCACTTCCTATTGTGAAATGATAAACAGTACATTTTTATTAGATACCTGAATATTGATTATCTTCTAATTCTAGTGTTTAGTTTTTCTCATTTGTGATTCAAAGAATTAACAAGAATCCTTACCAGAACTGGATTTTTTTGGAAAAAATTTCCATGCTATACACACAATACATGTTAAAAAAAGAAAATATATTCCTTATTTTCTTGTAGGTGTTTTTAATTACTTATGGTTGGTAAATGCCAAGTTTGTGAAAACTCCTAAAGTTTTTAAGATAACTGGACGAGATAAATTTGTCTTCAAGAAAAATTCTAACTTTCAAATCCTTTAGAGTTTTTTTTAGAAAGTAATGGCCAAATTGCAAATAAGTGTCAACTTGCTCCAAAAAGAAATAGAGAAACTCGACTGAAATGATCTTTGATTTAAAAAGATAACTATGAGTCACATTTATAGAATTATATTGAAATAATTGATGGAAGGCATATAAAAAAAAAAACTTTGAAAAGATTGAGCGAGTTGATTTAATTATGAATTTTTTTTGTAAAGGTCTGTTATATGACAATTATAATAATATGAAAGGGAGATTTAAAGTATGCAATCTAAAATAATTGCTCTAAACCAAAAAAAATTTATGGGCCTTTCCTATCATTCATATAATTAATTTGTGATGCCATTTTCTGCAATATATATTGCAGAAAATGTTTGAGGTATTTCAATGTTCATATATATATATATATTGCCTACTTTAAACCAGAAATAGATGGAATATCCTACAAATATTTTACATCAATATTATGGTTGGTAGTATATTTCAAAGTTAAAACAATGATTCCAGCAAAAACTAATTGTCTCTGTTTTTAATGTATTTGTTGACGAAGCAAAAATGTTTGTGTGTAGTGTTATTTCGACTTTTACATTTATTTGCTTTTTCGGTTTTATATTGAAGACGAACTTGAAGATTTTAGTCTGAAATAGCAGTGCTCAAATTATAAAAAATCTGATTGAGGAATTTAGATTTTACTTTCTAAACTACTGATACTGAGTTCCAAGTCAAAATAGATTTGAAGTATAACAGATGTTATATTGAAAACCAACTAAATTACTGATATAAAGGCATCTATAAACAAATCAGAAAACTTTATTACAAGATGCAGAGGAAATTCTTAATGTAGAAAATGGATTTGCCATGGGATTTCATTTTAAATGAAAAGGTTGTAAATAACGTAACCCAAGGCATTATAAAATATACTATGTCAGTTATATACAAGTTATTTCTAAATGTATAAAAACTTTTTTCTCTCATCCACTTTTTACAGTAAAAATTAAAATTTATAGAAAAACATTGGTTAGGCATTTGTATAGAATACTTAAATGCTGTATTGAATACTAGAAATTGGAAAAACTATTCATTCGCTGAGTATGAGTTATTCAAGACCACATTGATAAATAAAAAAAGATAAATCAAGTATGCGATAAAAATATATTAGGAAATATAATTAAGTGTACCATAAAATTAAATATGATGCTATTATCTTACATAATTATAACATTTACAATTAAAATTATAGAAGAGTTAGATTGAAAATTTTTGATTATGATTGAAAACTTGGCATGGAAGATGACAAATGAGCTGCTATTAAAAGTTGATATTATTGGAAAAGAAAGGGTAGTAAGTTATAACTAATAAAGATTTAAATAGCAATAGAGTATGAAATTGAACTGTTGACTTTTTACTGATCACAGAGTCAAAACGTAATTGCTGATCTGTCATTTCATTTAGAAATGAGAGAGGGATAGTCCAGTTTCAGGTTAAGTGCAAGAGAAAGGGACAATTGCAGACTACCGCTATTTTCCTGAGCCGTCATTTACTTGCTCCACAGAAAGAGCTAGTTTTAAAGAACTAAAAAAAAATCTCATCTCTATTAAATATCAAGAAAAATATAATTTTTTCGAGTTAATTATTGCATCGACAAAAACGAAACCCTGTATTAAATAAAATGCACATTAGTTAATATATGTGGCTATTAGTAAAATTTTTCTACTGCAATCTGCAAAAATTGAGGCATCCTTTCATAAGGAAATGACTGAGCATATTTCTGTCAAATATAGTTTTATTCCTAGCTTAAGAAGTTTCGTACGCTTATTTTCAATGTGTGAAAGGTGACAGTCGTCCTTTTTTATTTTGAAAATTGCGAATGAAAAATATCAATGCACTTTGAATTAACGTGTATCTTCAGATTTAAATGTAATAGTAAAACAAAACTTAACTATCTTTACTAGTTTGTTTACCCAGAGTACTTTTCAGTTTTAATGTATCCTTTTAAAGCATCTTTTTCATTTTATGATCATTTATATTTGACTGCAGTAGGTGTACCTCACCAACAGAAAGACAAAATTCATTCTTAGCAGTACTTAGAACCTTGAAAAAGTTCTTGCATAATATTCATAATTGTTTTTGAATGTAGTAAATATTTACCCAATATATGGGGATTCAAAAATAAATGGACTTGCAGGCATCGTTAGATTCCCATTCAATAAAAGTTTAGTTAAATCAAAAGTAGATAATTGTACCTTAAATTCAACAGTTAATGAGTTCAATCCCCATTTCACATGTATATACTTGAGTGGTTTGAAGTCTTGATCTAATAAGCCCTTGTGTCAAATGACAATATTTACCCAATATATGGGGATTCAAAAATAAATGGACTTGCAGGCATCGTTAGATTCCCATTCAATAAAAGTTTAGTTAAATCAAAAGTAGATAATTGTACCTTAAATTCAACAGTTAATGAGTTCAATCCCCATTTCACATGTATATACTTGAGTGGTTTGAAGTCTTGATCTAATAAGCCCTTGTGTCAAATGACAATAGAGAAACAAATGAACCAAAGCAGTTGGGATGTGTTGTGAAATAAGGCAGGAGACACAATATTAATCTTTGAGAGTTAGAGTAAAATTTTGTAATGTTTACAAAGTATTTCCAAATTATCCTGTATATTATACAAAAAAATAATGAATGTTGAAGATTTTTGGAATTGATTTGCTAAAAGCACTAAACAAAAGTATGACATTTTTGAAAATTCATATTTTATCCATTTAGGGAAATAAAATGTTTTATGACTAAATTTACTTCATAATTAGTTTATTTTATGTTAAATGGAGAAAAAATAGTGCTTTCCTAAAATACCAATCAAATTGACATTCCTCAAATATATTTGAAAACATTGGCAATTTCAGTTTGATGGGTTGACTAATAAAAGTGAAAGATAAATTACATTTTGATGATCTTATTTAATTATATTATTTTATATAAGAAATTACTTAATTGTTTCTGTTAGAGTATTTTCTTAGTTGTACAGAATGAGTTAACAGAGTTAACACTTATACCATTCACTTGCTATAAATTTTCCATTAAGTGTTCATGTGTTAACGTTTAAATGAATGTGATACAGAGGCTTCTTGAGGATTAAGAACTGTAGCATAATCCATCAATTGTTTTTTATTTCATTCCAGAGTTTATCAAAGCATTTTGTTTGAACATATACATCAATTAATTTATGTTAAAGAAAAAATCAAAAAATATTTTAGAACCTTTTTCATGGAACTTTCAACATTTATAACAAACGGATCTCCATATAAAATTCTCTCATACAATTAAAAAGCGCTTTACACATAAAAAGATTCATTAAATAAGTGGCTTATTTGATGTTAAGAATTTCACTGATAATACAGAAAATTCTAATAATTTCAGATAATTCTTTTGCATGTTTAATCTATTTTCTAGTCTTCGAAAATAAATCTTTAAGATTAATTTTTAACATAAATACAAAATGAACTACTTTTTTATCCACTCATAAAAGTATATATATCAACAGAAAAAAGTGTAAGATATTTTGCATTTACTAACATTTTAAGAAATATACTTTAGAATAATGGTGTGGTATAAACTGAAAAATATTAATAAAGAATTGTACTTACGTTAATTTAATAGTTGTATTAATATAGACAAATCTTTGTAGTTCCTTGTATATTCTAGTCTAGTTTGTGGATACATTAAACTATAGTTGAAATTCTTATAATGTTTATCATATAGGGTTCAAGTCTTGTTTGAAAATCTCTTAAATTTTATGAATGCAAAATTGAATTGAGTTATGTATTTTAAATGTTAAATTTATGAAATCTATATCTTTTTTAGTAGTAAATGCAGTCATATATTATAATTTTAATTTCTACTGACTGTTTATACACAAAAGTTTAATATAATTATATAAAACCAATCAGCATAAATTATTTAACATAAAGGAAATCAGAGCTCTTATAAATGAAAAACACTTCCTCAAGATAAGTAAGATTTCAATGAAGTTTTTAATGTAAGATAATATTTCAAAGCATTTAAGCAAATAACTTTGAACAATATGTGTATATATAGTCTGTCCACACTATTTTCCAATATGTTTGCTGACAAAATGGCGTTTTAGAGAATCTCTTTGATTAAAGGATCGACCACAAACATTGCACGAAAATGGACATTGACCAGTATGTATTATTTGATGTCGTTTAAGATTACATAAATAGTTTGAGGAATACTGACACAAATTACAACTAAAGCGTCCGGATGTATTTCTTAGTTTTATTGATGAAAACCTGGAATCTTGGTCAAGTGTAAAAGGATAGCAATCAATATCTGAAAATAAATATAAGATATGAGTATACATAGGATAAATACATATGAAATTATTTTTTGTTGCTAATTTTTTATACATAAGAAAGTGCTTAAAAATATAAATTTATGCGTTATTTATTTCAGTTATAATATACAAACAAGTTAATTTTTTCTATATTTGATATTTCTCATTAAATATCTACTTACACAAGTCTCATTTTCTTTAAATATTTTGTGCTCTCTGAAACAGTTTTAGATTTATAAATTCATAATTATCAGAAGGAATTACAGCAATGAAAATTTAAAAATGTGGCCAATTTCTTTCAATATATCATTTTTTATTTATTATAACAGGAAGATGTTTTTCATTTGTATATTCTTGATTATAAAAAAAAAAATGAAATTATCTTCTAGTAGTTGTTGCACTCCGATTTTTTATAATTTATTTTATTATATTTTGTAAGATATGTTTTTTAATGTGATCAGACATTTCAAAAGAGAATTATTAGACTGGAACGGTAGTAATGACAATAGCAAACCTCTTTCAAGTATGAAAGGATTGAAAAACATAATTCCATTATAACTCTACATCAAAGAAGTAAGTTATTTTAAATGAATTACATATGATTTAGATGCAATTGCTTCAAAATACATTTAAAATAAACAATAATTTTGTGTTTTTTTAAATTTGATTTAGTTTGAACTGTTCTGACAATGACTTTGTCTTTTGAAGTCAAAAGATTTTAAAATGGATGTCTTGAAATTATTTTGAATAAAGTCTAATGGGAAAATAATACAACATTTACAGCTATTGAAGCATTCGTTGAATTAAGTGAAACATATAAACTGCTCGAAATTTGTAAACGTTTAAATACAACTTAAAAAAAAAGGTCATTTCTCACATTTACAAGCATTTATGAATCGCAATGCAAGGAAGCTATCAATTGAGAATGGTTGACAGTTTGCTTTGTAACGATTCTCTCGAGAACAAAAAGGAAACATAATGTTCTTTTTGTGAAAGCAAAAATTTTTTATTTGTAGTAGCAAAACACTTCTGATACGATAAAAAGGAATGCAAAGTAATGAATATTTACAAAATTATTCGTGTAAAAGAATGAGCAAATTACTAAAATAGTAACGGAAACTATTTTTTATTGATTTCATAAATTACTTTCAAAATAATCGAAACTCTCTCTTTTATATAAGCAAATACATACATTTTTTATATATTAATATTGCATTGGATTTAAGTTAATTAATTGGATCAGAATGTTACTTAAATAATCTAAATGGGATCGTTTCATTAAATACTTTTCTCACTTAGATGCAAAATTTATTGAATTTTCTCTTGAGTGGCAGAAATTTGACTCATTTGGGAAAGAAAAAAAAAAAAAAACAAGTTTATTAATGATTATTTATTTTTATTTGTTTTGATAAATATAAATGTGATAGAAATAGGACCATGGAGAAAATTCATGTTAAACTTAATACTCTTCTTCTATTTTAGGGCACTTTTGTTTCTGGATTTTTTTCAAACCCATCTCTTTAGCTAGAAAATTAACCTTTCCAGCAATACACTATGGGATGAAAAAAATACAAATGATTTAAGCGCTTTTATAATATTTAATTTATTAGTAGTACAAATGAATTCATTAGACGTTTACAAAAGTCATTTATAATTTCATACATAGGAAAGTTTAAAATAGTTTAGTAATAAAGAGAAGAAATACTATGCAAAAAATAAATGAGACTCCAATTGAATTACATGTTTCTTAGATCTAGTACTAATCTGAATAACAAATTAAAGCTGTACAATGGAATAAAGTTCTGTATCTTTTGTTTCATATTTTATTAATATTCATAACATATGCAACAAATAAAGCTAATTTGAACAGAACAGTGAATAGATTTTTTGTAAATTAACGAAAACTATTAAGCATTATCATAAAATGTCACTTTTGTGAAATATGATTAAGTGCAAAGATAGGAGCCATGAATTCTGGGTTAACTTGGCAAATGTATTTTCTATTTTTCGTACAAAATTTCTTATCATACCAAAAAGTTCTTATCATACCATAAAGTGAACCAAAAACAAAATTTGAAAAATATAAATCACATTGATAAATGTGTAGTATGCAGTTAAGTAATAAGTTCCTCTCATCTTAAAAACAGATTTTTATTTACACACTGAATCTTTCTACTTTTAGAAATACTTTGAAATAAGCTGGTATGAAGATCAAAAGGAAAAATTTGAGAAAATTATTAATTATAAAGGAATTCATAACTTATATAGATAAATGGCTATTATTCACAAATTTCAAGAATTAAAATATAGTAATAAAAAATAATTTTGGTATGATTTGTGGACTTCCACAAGGGTTTGCTTAGAAATTTAATACAGTTTTGTGAACATTGGTTAAATGTCTTTTGTAAGAACTTCGAAATGAGAATGCTGACTGACACAAGTGGCACACAAATGGCTTCTCTGAAGAATGAGTTCTCATATGATCTTTCAGATGCGACTTTTGTTTAAAAGGTTTTTGGCATAATTCACACACGTAAGGTCTACGCTCATTGCTTGAGAATCTTTCAAAGTACGTTGAGTGAAAATATGAATCGGGTCTATTCTGTGCATTTCCATCTTCAGAAGGCAAAGAAGTGGTTTTTCCTGGATTTCTGAATTCTGTGAAGTGAAATAAGTATTAATATAAAAGAAATTTTGTGTTTAAAATATCAACATATTTTGACAGAAATATGAATTTTTACATAGCAAATAATGTAACTATATCTGATAAAAAAAAATGAAGTGTTTTTATAGAAATATATGAATAGAAAACTATACAACTTATAATTGTTTAAATTGTGTACAATTTTTATTTTTGTTACACAAAACACATATAAGGTACTATAATTAAGAAGTTTACACTCTCTTTTTGACACATTTAAAATTAATTTATGAAAAAAACATTTAATTATATCAAATTTGGGAATTATTTTAAATAAGCTAGTTTATATTAATTTATCTAAAAAGTAACATACTTTAAATTTATAAAAATATTACAAATAATTGCTGTTAAATTTACAAATTTTGAAAAATTAGCCATGATAACAATGAAATAACAAAAACATTCTTATATTATAAATAACTTAAAAATCTAAATTAAAAATGTAAATAAGACCTTTTCAAATTACATTTTTAAATCGATTTTCAAACAAGGTTATATATTTACAATGAACATTTTTAAAAGAAAATTTTCAATGTATAATGTGAACATAAAAAAGCATAAGACATTTGAGATTCAGAAATCCCTCCAATTGTAATTTTTATTGCTATCTTTTAAATATTTAAGAAATTCCTTCGCATTTTTTACGAAGAATCAGAAATAAAATTTAACAGTTCAAAAATTTATAAACATATATACTTTAATTAAGAATATATTCATAATAAAAACAAGCATATTAGTTTATATGATAATTTACATTATAGAAATATACAATTTCATAGCCTTAATGATTGCATGTTATTTTAATATGTTCTTGAGGAAATCATTTTCCTTACATTCATGCAGCTAGATTAGGAACTCCCAGTTGATTTCATTTTATTAAATGTAAATTATAGCGTATAAAATACACCTGTTTTTGCCAACGTTAATTTTTTTAAACAAACAACTTGCAAATGTGTTTAGAATTTTTTTTTTATCTTCAATGAATTTATTAAAAGAAAATCTTATATAGGCACTTCCTTTAATTGCATTCAGTTAATAAAATTAAATGAATATATTTATTTGGAAAAGAGCTACAAAATAAATTATTTTCAGCAATATTGAATAATATTTTATTATTTATTTTTTAAGGAGAAGGGTTGCTATCGATGATTCACTCAATTTTAAATATAGTCCTAAAAGATTTGATTGCCATGCATGGTATTCTGTATATTTATACAATATTGAACAATTTATAAAGTTATCATATTTTATATTATCTATATAATTTTATATATGAGCAACTAAAAAATTCATTAATTTTCCCTAGCCAGACAGTCAGTTAATATACATTTAAGTACATACATTCATATGTATTAATAGAAGATATTGTAAAACATAATTAAAAATGCGAACATGCTTCAATTAGATGTAAGTTTAGAAATTATAAGCTTAATTAATAAAAATACAGTTACCCATCATATTTTATTGAAATAGATTATAAAACCGATTAAAGTAATGTATATTAATAATAACAAGAAATTTGTCTTCCAAAAGACATTTTCAATTGTCAGCTTAAATGTACACGAATTACATGTTTTTTTAAAGAAATCTTCTGATTAAAGCCCTGAGAGCATAATGAGCACACATGAGGTCTTTCTTGAGTATGAGTTAATATATGTCTTTTCATATTAGATGAAAACCTTGATGAATATAAACAGTAAGGACATTCATAAAAAGGGACTGCTTTTCTCCGATTTTGTCGAGGAAATAATCCTGAAAAGAAATTGGAACATTTGAAAATTTAAATACCTTTTTATACTTTCCAAATGTAATTTCAAGAAATTTTTAGGTATAAAACTTAAAACAGATGAACAGGAAATAACTTGAGAAATGTCAAATAATTTTTAAGGAAATAGCATATCTAATTACAGAGAAGTATGTAAACCATAAAATACTTACACTATATACTTTTCATTAAAATGCTTATTATTTTTATAATTTTCAGCTAATGGTTAGAGCAGACTTAACATCAAAATATGTTATTCACTGTAATTAAATGAAAAAAAAAATATATATATATTTTTTGTTAATACACTCTGTTATGGAGGCAGAACTTTTGATTTCTTTTATAATCATATTAATCCAAATTAAGCTTACTTTTAATTAAAATTTACATTCAACTTTTTACTAAATTATATTACTGCAGATTAAATTCTAGTAAAGCTTTTTAAAAAATAACTTTGTTCTCTTTATGATTACAATGATCGATGTTAAAATTTCCATATTTTTGCTGCTATTATAATATGAAATTGTTGCAATGAATATAGCATAAGTAATAATTGTTTTTTTATACTCTAAATTAATTTTTTTTTGGCAAACAAAGTAAAAATGATCAGATTTAGAGAAGTATTTATTATTAGTTAAGAATGTTAAGCAGATAAATTAAAAAAATAATGTGCAATTAATGCAAGTGAAACTTGTAACGAAAATATTCACTTATTCGAAATGTAAAAATTTAATGGTAATTGAAACATCATAAGTCAATGATATTTATTTAAAAAATAGTAACTTATTTTAAAAAATTGAAACTTAACAAATGGGATTTTAAAATTCTAAATCAGAAGATGTGAGTGAATTCAAAATTTTAAATTTGAGATAAACTAAAACTTTTCCAGATTTTTTGAATAAAAATTAACATTAATTTTTTATTTTATTCAACTGTTACAGACAAATTTAAAAAAAATATTTTGGCCATCTATTAAATAATAAAATGAACAATAATTTCTTTGCATTTTTAATAGCTTTTATAATTTAGCCAACAAGTGATAAACGCGTAAGATGAAAATATTCAATATATACATAACAAAATAAAATTTTTCTTATAAATATTAAAAATATAAATTGATTTTTAAAACTTGTAGAAATAAAATACTACTGTTGAGGTGTACTAAACACATTAAAAATAAATTTAAGAAATATCATTTGTGGTGTGTGGATATATATGTTTAAAAATAGAAAAACATTCTTATTGTATGTTTTCCGAAAAGATCAAAAATATTAAATCTTGCATACATATTTTTTTCTTAACATTTACTATCAAAACATAAATGGGGAAAAATATTAATAAAAATACTGATTTAAATTTCTTTTCCATGTAGTATGTTAGAATTTTGGATTAACAGTTGATAAATTTAGGTTTGAATCACAGCTGAAAAATAGGTATTGATCTAAGAATTTGATTTTTATAACAGAACCTTAAACAATACTTTGTGAATAAAAAATAGACATAATTTTTTATGTCTTTAATATGGGATGTCTATATGAAAAAACAAAATATATTTTTAGCTCTGGTACACTTTGTTTTCCCACTCATTAAAAAATATTTGTTGAACAAATGAATCTACTGCAAAAAGAGGAAAAATATTAAGTAAATTTTTAATATTTAAAATAAATTCCATGTAGCTTTCCATGTAACAAAAACTAAAAAATAGCTTATTCTTTGCGATCTCACTAAAATAGCACCAAAATCTGTAAACATGAATCTGATGCATTAATGACAATTTTATATCACGAATACTGTTTAAAGTCCATGAAATTCAGGAAAATAAAATTCATTCATTAAGTGTGTGTGTCTGAGCAGAGCTGAAAATCATTACTTATAAACAATTAAACATTGATAGTATTAAAAATGCACCTGTTTTACTTTGAAAATGTAACTTAATTTAATTAAAGAAAATATTAGTATTTTTACCTTTAAATTGACAAGTTTAAGATTTCTAAATTTATTGAAAGTTTTCTTTCAACCATTAAATTTAATAATCTATTTACAACACTTAAATATAATTACATATAATGCTTTAAATTTTGTTTGATGTTTTAAATAAATAGACTTTAAGACTGATCTTACTACTTTTAAGGAAAATCCAGTAGTAAGATCAGCAATCATAAAAGATACCCCAACAGAGAAAGTACACTTTATTTCTGAAAGTAAATACATTCACATAGAAATCAAAAACAACTTAAATTAGCAACACAAAGTAGATAAAAATTTTTATAACAAATTTATTAAATTTTAATGTCATCCAAAAATTAATTTTTATAACTTTTTTAAATGAGTAATATATTTGAAGCATTGTCTATTTAGATTCAGCATTCTAATAAAACAATAAATAATATGGGTACAAAACTGTATAGGCAATTATGTAAAAGGGTAAGATTCATTTTGCGCTGTCTTCTTTTGATAGTTACTATTTGTTCAAGATACTATGGAAGTTTTTTTTTCAGTGAAATTTGTAATATGAAAGATGGAGACTATACAGAATTTTTTTTTTGCTGTATTAATAGCAAAACCAAGAGGAGATAGTTTACTAAAAAAAAAAAATGTAATGCTCAGTATATTTCCTTATAATCCAAAATAAACACTGCAATATTTTCTAATACTTCTTAACTAATGCAAAGAATGAAAAAAAGAACAGTCACTGTTCAAAAAGGATTTTCTGTAGAAGTATGCATTGGCACACAGTGTGAATGTCGTCATTTACTTCTCCAATTTCTGGTTAGTTTTTTTGTGATTCAAAATAATACTAAATTGCTTATTAAGTCTAACTAATCTTTTGTATATTTTATAAAAAAAATAAATTTTACAAACTTCTAGATTCTTCAGATCTGACTCTAAAAGTCAACTTCTAAAATTAACAAAAACTCAACTACTTGTACTTAAAAACGAATAATTTTAAAAAATGATAAAAGAATTAACAAAGATTGTTCTTTAATCTTATTTTTGATAATTATTTAAATTTTTAATGTTTATATTTACTTTTTTAAAACTATTCATACGTCTATAAATTTAATTATTATATTAAATGCAATTAAGATTAAAAACTAAGGAAAAGCAACAAAATTTGATCATCGACTTAATGCAAAATAAAGAGTATATAGCTAAAATCTTATAGAAGTGTATGTTGTAATGAAGCAGAAATTTTCAAATAATAATTTTAGGGTAAAAAGCAAGCAAAATGAATTTACTGAGTTACCTCAGAATAAATTAAAAATATTTTAATACATGCTTGGTTTGATTTGTGGTTTAATTTTCAGAGGCACTTTCCATTACTTAATATTGAAATAACAAGCAGAACAATCAAGAACAAAGTTTATTACAATTTAATTTTTTTATTTAACTATCTTTAAAAAAATACATAATACATATACAATTTAATTTTTTTTACTTATTTTGAAAAAAATATTAAATTTTATAATTAAATTTATGTTAATAAATGTTTTTAAATGATACATAGTTGATAAAACTCAAATATTTGTATTTCTGATCTCCTTTCATTAAAATTTTGCCTAATTGATGCAAAATTCAAATTATTAAAACTATTTCATGCTGTATGACTCCCTCAATCCTAGTGGTAGATTGGTTTGGTGCACCACAGTTGCAAGCTTGCTGGCTTTTAATAAAGATTAAACAGAATTTTTCTTTTTAAGAGTAACAAAGCTTTATTTTACCTATATTTATATAATTACATATTATATTTTACTATTATTATAGTACTAAAAAATGAGTTCCAATACGATTATATAAAAAAATATTCTTCAGTTTCTTTTCTCTTATTACCATATTAATAATGTTCAATCATCAACTCCATCACAATACATTAGAAAATTTAAAGTCAAAATTGCTAGAATACAACAATTTGTAATTATCAAAAAAGTATATATAATCATTATCAATACAATCATGATTAGTTTTTACACTAAGTAAATAAATATTTTTTTTAAATAATTAACTATACAGAATTAAAATAATTTTCTCTAGACCTTTCATGTTTCAATTTTTATTTTTCTATGAATTTTTTTTTTCTTTATGAATCCTGATCAAATTTGCAAAATATTCATTTACTTTTTAAATATCAAAGTGAATCAACTCTAGCAATTTTCTTTCATTTCTCATAACATGATATATTTTTTGAAAAGCTATTTATAAATGGATAATCAGAAAAGAAATTCCTAAAAGATCATTTAAAATCATAATATACTGTTAAAATTAACAGCAAATCAATTTAGTTTTATATAATTTAAATAATTTACTTCAACATTTTATACAGATTAGTCAGCAATAACAAATATAAAAAGGATATTTTTACATTATTCATGACTTACAAAGATAAAAAAAAAAAATAAAAAAAAAAACAACTTGAAATCTTAGTAAATATTATTTAAACCAAATATTTCATGTAAAATGATTTTAATGATAAAAGTAATTTTATCTTCAGATAAAAATAGTGTAATAACAAAAGGTTACTAAAATTATATCAAATAGCATGAACACAAAGCTAAAAATTATATATACCAATCTAGTATTTATGACTTGTTTAAGATATGTATATGTATTTATAGGTAAATTCAACTATTGTCTATACCTGAAGTTATTGATATAAAAGTCAATTTTCATTGTTCTCACCTAGATTTCACATGCTTCACATTAAAAAAAAAAAAAAAAATTCAAAAAATTTACAGTTGTCAAATATACTTTTTTCTAATCAATATACATAAAACAGTTCATAAAAATAATTTTTATTAAAAATATTTTTAAACATGTTAACACTTCTTTAGTCGGTAATTACACAAAGAAACCTTTATCATCAAAAGATAGAATGAATACACAGGAAGTTTATGTAAGATTTCCAATAGTAACATTTATCACATATAACATCATGAATATATTAATATAAAATGATTATACTGACAAAGCAAAATGTTCATACAAACTAGTTTATAAGCAAATTATATTATTTTCGTGATAAATGCTTAACATAATGACTTAATAAGCCAGATCTATTGCTAAAACGTGATGGGCATTGTTTACAGATGAATGGACGCTCACCAGTGTGGGAACGTATATGACCTGTGAGAGTAACCTTTTGATTAAAACATTTTCCACAATATTCACATCTGTAGGGCTTTTGACCAGTATGAATTAAGTAATGTCTTTTAACATTTCCAGATATTTTAGAAGTATAAGCACACTGATCACATTTAAAAAGTGGCTTTGAATGATTATTGGAATAGTATACAGGAAATGAAGGTGAATTAAGTAAACTAATTGCAGAATCCTCAAAACGGTGGATGCTTTCTTCTGTACCTAGAAATAGAAAAAAAAAATAATAAGATAATAGATTACTGAAAAGTTAATTACATAAATAAAATGATAACATTCTTAATATGCAAAATGAAAAGCTCTTTTTTAATTAAAACAATATTAAGACTTTTCCATAATATGTAAATTTTATTCTCCCTTATGTTGATAAAGTATTCTAAACAAAATCTAACAGTTCATATTACTTTTCTTAAGAAGAATTCTTCATTGACTTTCAAAATACTTAAAATGATCAGATTGAGGTTAATAACATATTCAAAGGCATAAATATGATGATTATTAAAATTTAGGCTTTATAATTTTTTTTACAGATTTCACATATTTTAAAATTATAATTTTTATACAAACACAAAGCAGCATTTTTATGTATTAAAGAGAAAAATATAAAACTGATCCTAATTAACTCTACAGTAAAATTTTCTCAGGTAATGTAAAATACATGTTGATATACTTATTAAGCTAGATAGAAAAAATTAAGACTAGAAACTTTATTTTTTTTATAATACATTAAATTTAATTTTATACAATATGTAACTAATAAATTATTTCAATAACATAATTTTTAAATAATTTTACCAAATAGTTTTATAAAAATGTATTGAATGACTTATAATGCACAAAGGGATAATAAGCTTTCAAAGGTTTAAAAATTACAATGATTTTTCCACTTTTGTTCCATTAGAACTGGAAAAATAAGAAAAACATCAATTAATTTTATTGGATACAAATCACTTATTTTTATACATCCTAATAATGGAATTTCTTTACTCCTCAAATTTGCAAAACATAAGCTTTCAAACTTACTGCAAACAAGTAATTTTAATATATTTCAAATACAAAATGATAAAAAATATTTTATTTTATATTGACAGATATTTTAAACACACTTAGAGCTTTGCATTTATAATAAGGTGAACAATTTAAAATCAAATTTAACTATTTTTTTCTTAATAAAATGAAACATTATCAAAGATTTTGAATTAACTGCATTTCTAAAATGTGATATCAATATTAATATAAATCAAAAAAAAAAAAAAAAAAAAAAAAAATATCGTTTCTATGGTACAATTGAAATCTTTAGGTTCATTAAAAGTTTGTTATGAATGATAAAAAATACATCATTTCTATTTTATTTTATTTGTTAATGTAATAATCTTTATAATGGCTTTATTTTTATAATTCAAGTAATACATTTTGAGTAACAAAGAAAAAGAAATCAAATTAGCATTATATGTGTACAAAATCAGCACAAAATTCCTATATATATATATATGTATGTGTGTATAAAACCTACAGAGAAATTTAAAATCATTAATATTAAATAATTTAAATTTTCCAACAAAATTTCATTGAAAAATTTAGGATATAAAAATATTAAAATGTTTTTAACTAGGTGAAAACTGCTTTTCTATTGATGAATTTAATAATCAGAACTTCTGTAAAAGAAGTAAATTTTTTTTGAAAAAATTGATTTGTACAGGACAATATAATCTACAAATAGATGTATCTGGTAATATACATATTGTGGAAAATCAAGAGCTATAATACTTTATGTAAAGCACAACAAAACTCTATGTAAAAGAATTAATTATTCAAATATATGGGATATTATCTTTACTGAAAAACATTATGATAAATTTCTTTGCAGGTAATCTTTTTAATACAGAAAAATTAGCTATTTTTGTAGTAATGACTTCAGATTATATATATATATATAATTTTTTTAATACATAAATATTTCATAGGGTATGACTGTTTTCTAATCAATATTCAAACCTTCATATATACTGCTAATATCTATAGAAAACATAAATCAGAAAAAATTCTATTTTTTTTTCATTAAATGAATATTGTGAATTTAATTTGAAGCCATATGAATTGCACTTCTTTATCACAATTATATTAAACATTCTAACAATTGCTTTTACTTAATATGATTTTGGGATTATTTAAAATGTTTGAATAGTAGTTTTCAACAAACTGATACCACTTAAAAAGTTTAATAGAAATTATAAATGCAACCACTTAAAATATCAAATTCAAGAAATTTTCTAAACAATTTTTAATTATTTTTTTAAATGCATCATACATTGTTAGTTTTTTTAGGTCAATATATATGTATGTATGTATATATATTTTATAACATTTAATATGGGATCATGATTATTTCAAGTATATAGAAGCAACAGCAAAACACATCTTGTTGCTTTTTGTAATAATATATCAGTTTGATCAAGGAAATCAAATTGGGATTTAATTTATAAATATTTATTTAAAAGCATTTTTACAGAGTTAATTATATAAAAATTACTATAAGTATGCCTACTGTTAATATGTTGAAATTTGTCTGATGTATATAAAACAAAACTGTAATAAGTTCAGATGATTTAATATAAACCAGAAGTGATGTAATGAAGTAATCAAATTTTTGTCATTGGTGCAAATCAGCAATTCGCTTAATTTATGTAAAATAGGAAGGATAACAAAACTAAGTGCAGATTAATTAATAGAAGGAACAGAACTTTTTTGAAAAGTAAGTAGAATACAAGTTTAATATATAATTTATTAACATAACATACAAATGGCATAGTGGCATAAATTTTTAAAACATTATAAAGGCAAACATAAAACCTAAATATTAATTAAAAATCTTTTGAAAAAAAAAAAAAAAAAAAGAAAAAAAAAAAGTATGAACACATTTTCTATAAAAAATTAAAATGAAATCGAAAAACATTTAAAGATTCAGAATTGAAAACAGTCTATAAAATTGTAAGGTCAATATGAGTATATTTCAAATTTAAATTCAATTATTATTAAAAAAATAGTTACAATATACAGTTTAGAGATAAGATATTTATCTACCTCAAATAGGCCTTTTCCAATTAATTTGACTAATTAGGTATTATACTATACTCATAAATATACACAAATTTATAGCACAAAGAATCTTAACTCCTGTCCACATAACTTAGACCTTACATTAAAATGCTTAATTCCATTTATTCATATTTTGAAGGCTGGTGACAACTAGCTTATGACAACTAATACAGTTTTAAATTTAGAATATAGGAAAAATATTTCCTGTATTTGAAAACATAAATAAAATTTCCTTTTTTTTTTGGACATTTTGTCAAATGTAACTATTTGTGATTAATAAATTTGTATTTCATATGCACTCTAACAAAAAATTTAATTTTGATTTTTATCTGTAATGCATAGATAGGTTGCTGTTACATAATATATTTACTGGTAATTCTATTTTCCAATTGGAAAACAGTTTTTCAAAAATTATGTAACAAGTGGATTTAGCCATTTTAATACCTTATTTTAAAAGTAAAAGATAATTTTTTGCATATTAAAACTATAGATAAATTTAAATATGGTTATTAAACATACATAAAACATGTTATAACTTCTAGTTATTTTAAAGAAGAAATGACAACATCATACATATATGTATATATATATATATATATATATATATATATATATAGAGAGATGTTATATATATATCAATATATATATATTTATATATATATATATATATATATATATATATATATAAAGACATTTTAAATTTCTTTCAATTTATGTATTTATAATTCAAAACAGAAAATGGAGAACAAAAATACAATAGATGAAAATAATTAATAAACAAAAGAATGTGTTTAGAAAAAATGTATAGTTAAAAAAAGTGTCTACAGAAAACTTTCAGATTTTTGCTCTAAATTCTTTATGAAGAAGTGATACAAATGGAAAATTAAATACAAAAATTTGAGTTAGAAAAATGCCCTTCTAGTTAATCACAAATTTAAAGAAAAGCCTATATAATATAAATTCTCCTTGTTGGAACACAGATACTTTATTTCTTGAGAAATGATAAAAGTTATAATAAACACATACTTAAATTTAAATTCACAATTGTTTAAAATGTACAACAAAATGGGATTTTAAATTGCTTTTTTGAGAGAAAGATTTCAAGCAAATATTACAAACAAAAGGTTTCTCATTTGTGTGGACACGTATGTGACTTCGCAAAGATGTGGTATAATCAGTAGCATATGGACATTCTTTGCATTTATGGCGATATTTCTTAGCAGTTTGAGGGAATGCCTTCCTAGTATATTTTATATTTCTATAATAATCTGAAAAATCATTGAATAAAACATTATTTCTAACATAATAATGCACTTATTATATTCAAGCATAGTAATGAAATTAAATAAGGTAAATACATAATGGTTACGTTATTCATAGAAATTTTTTTTATCAGTAGTTTGTTTGGAATAGCAGATATTTATCATAATGTTAGCAACCATTATAATATTCAATCTTTATGTCAAACTTTAATAAATTTATTAAAAAAGGTATAATTTATAATATGAAAATAAAGCATTGATTTTATGACCATATTAAAGGAAAAACTTAGGGCAAATCAAAATACTAGTTTTTATAATTTCTACTTAAAAAATTAACTAAGGATTTTTCAATGTGAATAACATTTCAAAGTTTACACAGTCAGTGACAAAAACTATGCAAAATGAAAAATGATTATAGAATTACTACAAATAAATTTTCTTGCATTCTATAAATATGCATTGTGTATACTTATGAAATAATCATAAGCAATATAGACATTCTTAATGTTATAAAATATTATACAAAAAATTGAAGTATTTTAAAATAGTTATTTTTGTGTGTTAGTTCAGTATAAGTATTTATTAACATAAATATATGCATGATTATTCTGATGCAACATTCTAATATATTTTCACATTTTAATACAATTTTATTTTTATAAATATAAATTTTAATAAAAGTAGTATAAAATATTTTGACTATTTTATATACCCTTTATTTTCTGAAATACATACACATTAAAATTTCAAATGGATTTTTCTTTTCTATGTGATTTTGTTTCCCTGTTTTACTTTCACACTGATTTCTGAGTTTCCCAATTGATAGAAGTCTAGCAACTTCTATTGACCCAAAGTGTGATTACATTTCTACTACAAACCATGCACTTCAAAAACATAAATATACAAATTTATCAATATTATTGTTGATTTTGTATTAAATAAATGAAACATTATATATCTCATACATGAATGATGGCATCATTCATTGCTTAAAAGGCAGATTGCTGTACAAAAGTTTTTTGTTAATCCCACAGACGTTGTAAGAAGACAAAAATAACAAAAATCTTCTAATGAAATAAAAAGTATTAGGGAGTAAGGAATTTTATGGATTAAATAATAAATGTAAAGAAAGATTGTATTTTTTTCATCGTATAATAATTAAAAATTGATTTTTAGACATATATTTAATATTTTTGATTGTATGAGTTTTTAGCTATGCAACATGGAACCTATAAAATTTTTCTCTTGTATTTTTCTTTAAAAAATCTCCTCTATTTCTTTTAAAAAATAAAAGAACTTAACTATAGCTTTGAAAGATAATTTTTGATAATTTTAATTAAAATATCATATTATAGATACAACTGATAAAAATATATGATAAATATAGAAACGCATGCACTTTTCATATGCATAAATAATGTGCGAAAATTGAATGTTAAATGCATTTAAATTTATACTTTAAATATAGGCCCAAAATTTTTTAAATTGCTTATTTGAATATTTATATTGTTATACGAAAATTTTGACACGTTTCAATGTGTTTATTATATATAAGTAAGAAAGAGAATTCAAAAGTGATTAATAATTTAAGCTGAATTTTTAACTGTACTAATTATATTCTAGAAAATTTGACAAAATCAATTCTGGTAAGGTGATATTTTTATATACAAATATACAGACAAAAACTATTAAACATCTAAATTGATTAACAAATTTTCAAAGTTTTAATATTGACTTATATCAGTAAATAATTAAGGTTAAATTGAATTAGAGATATAAAAATATTTTTTTTTAATAAAAGAGAGGTTTGGATTATTAGTATTTAGAAATTCTGCCATTATACATACTTATAACAAATATTTTAAGATTTGAAGACCTTTAAAAATTAATATTTTCTTATTAACTTGTATTTTGTTTCAATCTAAAGGATCATTCTATTAAAATCAAAGTACTACTCCAATCTGCAAATTAAGTTACTTAAAGTAATATTCAACAATTTTCAATTTTTGAAATATCAGCAGGAGAAAAAGACTCAATTAAAAGGATTTATTTTTAGAAATGATTTAAAATAATGAAGTTCTGAGTATATACAATTAATATTTTATAAATAAGTAATGCAACTAGAAAAATTGGGAAATGAGATGCTTCAATTTCAAAAATCTTTGCATAAGAATTTAAACTGGCTACAGATATTAGATGCTCCAACTAAAGTGAAATTAAACTAGAAATTAGTTTAAAAAGCATCTATATTTAAATAAAGAAAAACCTACAAGGCTTTGGAAAAAATATGCATCAGTAAATATAAAGTATTCAGTAAAAATAATTGTACAAATTTTAAACCTAAGTTTTACTATACAATTTGAAATAATTTTAATGTGTTTGTATGATCAAATGTAATTTTAATGTAAATTTGATTAACTGTGAAATGGTTTTTACTACTATACTCTGCCAAGAAAAAATTGAATTAATTTTAGCATTTTACAGAAAATCTTATTAATCCAATTAGATTGAACATTTTTTCATTGATAATTATCCAATGTGAGACATTAGCCTAATTTATGAAATATTTGATCTATACCTGAAGTTCAATTTAGCAAGTATAGAGCACTGCATGAAAAGCCTCACACAATTAAAAATATAAAACTAAGCAATTTTTGTTAATTTTAACCTGTATAGGATAATATAAATGCAGAATGAAACAGGTATTTATAACTAACAGTATGCAGATTCATTTGAGAAAAGAATTATATTATTTGCTTAGTGTTATTTTATGGTTATTGAAATGGAACTAGAAATAATTGAAATTAAATGAAATGAAACCTATAATTCCGTATATAAGGAAAAACTGTACAGAATAGAATAGATATTTGTATTAAATATGGAAAAACTTATTTGAATAAAAAAAGCTAATAATTTTATTTGTAATATTAATCGATAATTAGGAAAGGCAATGATTAATTTTTTTATTTCTCGTTTTGAAACTTTTTACTTGTAACTAAAAATAAAGAAAATGTTTTAGAATCAAATCAACTGAATTAAAAAAATTCAATAATGGCTAATTATATGAATTAATGCTTGAGAGATTAAAGTAAAATCAAAATCAATAAAAGAGAGAAAAACTGACAGTAATTCAATGATAAACTTAAAAAAGTATAATTTATTTAAATTACTGAGATTAGTCAGTCACATACACCAATGAACAAATATCGCAATTCTTAGTAAATTTAAGCAGGTCTCGTCACTTTGTGAAATGCACTTCCAATGGATTCCTTCGCATGTTGACAGATGGACAAATGAAATGGCAGAGGTGTTCTGGTGAAGGAAGGTTCTGAAGAACCTTTATCAGTTACTAATTCACTAACATATCTTGAATGTAATCCATTAGAAGACATACATATTTGGCTCAGTCCCCTGAGTCATCCCAGATATCAAGCTTATTGTCCTGCAATATCTCTTGCTATTGGTTGTGATAGCTATAGCCAGACTACGATTTGCCATTTTCTGAAAGCCCATCTGAAGGTACTTAGTTTCGAGAGAGGTCGTAAAATATGTTTAAATTGTCCTAAATGCAAAATTAAAACAGCTGCACATATTCTTGAGTGCCTGGGGTTGTCTCTTGTGGACTTATACAAGACTTCTAAGCTTGTTTTTGACTTTCTGAAAGTGAGTGGACTCTTGGACCTCATCTAGTATACTTCTAGATATGCAGATTATTAACAACAAATTTTCTTAAGTTTGAATGTCTTATATCCAATAGCAGTTTAAAAAATTGTAAAATGTTTTATTATCAAGTTTGCAGGAATGAATCAGTAAATGTGATTTCCCAAGAGTTGCTATTTCAAAGAGCACCAACATTTCAAACAGCAGTTGGAGTTTTTGTTTATGAAATGTGATGCCAGGGGTATTTGATTAAAGTTATATGCCACTTTCTAGAATTGCATGAATTTTTCAACTCTTTCTTGAAGTTGAAAGCTAAAATCAAATTTGTTTTAAATTGAGGTTGACTCTCAACATATCTGATTTTTTATTTTTGGAGCTTAAGTTTTAAAGTAGTAAAATTTGTTATGCTACACAGAAAAATCAAATGTTTCAAACATACTGGCTTTTACATTTCTAATTATTCAAAGATTTCCATGAAGAAAAATGCTCAAGGTATTTCCCCCACACTGAGTCATAATAGTAAGTCTTCATTATTAAATTTTGAGTTCTAAAAGACACTGTTTTAATTGTCTGTGTGTGTGCCAAAGGACTCTATTTCCACCTATAATTTTAACAGTAAACTTATAAACTTTAGCTTTCTTAATTAATTTTCAATATACTATCCGATGAATAAAATAGTAAAATTTATGGTGCATTAAGCTATTTTTTAAACACACCTATCACGATTGCTTTCATTCTGGTCATTGCTAGTCACAGTAATTAAACATGCATTAAAAAATACAACTCTGTCGATGTCTCAAATTGCTCCATAAATACTTTCATTTTGACGCTTCTTGAAGAGAACAATGCTGATGTTACATACTTTTTAATTAAAGGTTTAAAGGAAAAAAAAATCCCTAGATATTGATCTAAAGAAAAGAAATATTTTTTCAAAATCTAGGTGAAATTTAAAAAAAAAAAAACTTTTTCTTTGGAGAAAAATCTTTTTTTTATATATAAACTCAAAAAGTTTCTATTTAAATTATTAAAATGTCATTATTCAAAGGACCCTGAAGAAAGTATCACCTTACATAATTTAGATTTTTGTTTGATAATTTTTAGAAAAATTGATATTTTACTTCTTAGGTGATAATATCACTGTCTTCTTGAACATAATTACAATAAAGATAAGCAATTAACTATACTGTTATTAATTAAAATGGTGATTATCTATTTCTTAAAAAACTTTCTTTCAAAGTTGTAAAAGATATTGTTAAAATATTGATATTAAGATTTGAGTTTTTTCAAGAAATTTATAATGTTCTACATAAATAAAATAAAAACAAATTGAAACACATTATATTTTTATTTTTTTTAAAAACCCTGACACATTTACAAAATAATAAAATATATAAAAGAATTCAAAGAAATGGTTTTTCATAATATATATAAATATATATTAACAAATATTGCTACAGCTTTGAGATGTACTATTGCACAGTATTCAGTCCTTTGTTATAAAAATAAATAAACACTATAAAAATTCTACTAATATATGAAATACAATTCCATGTTTTTCACATTAGAAATAAAATAGATAAGTTTGTAACAATTTTTAATAAGTAATTAATCAAAAATAAATAAAAAACTTGCATTTCCCTACAAAAAACTAATTTAACTTTTATTATGAAAAAGTTAATAATTATATTTAAAAAAAATTCTACGAACAATCACTTGTTTTTTGTTTAGGATCATGTTGTTCATAGATTTAATTAACGGCATAAACACAAATTCAGAAATTGAGACAAATTTTCACAAACTGTAGTAAATTTGCCCCATAAAAAGTAGACAATAAAGTTACTTTTATTTAATATAAATTAAATAAATCTTAATTTTTTATCAAAGAAAAATGTTTAAAAACAGGTCTTAAATATTAATGATGATGTTGATGATTTTTCTTCATCATTAACTAAAGGACACTGAAATATCGAATAAAAATTAAGAAAAGATTAATACATTAAATTAAAATAAGTAACAATAAATGCCCACAACACTATGTGCAAAATATTTCAAATGTTTTACTCAGCATATATATATATATATATATATATATATATATATATATATATAAATATATATATATATATATATATATATATATATATATATATATATATATATATATATATAAGCATACAAATAAAATAATCACATAAGAGCATTTTAAGGTGATATTAGTTTCTGATTTGTAGCATGCTATATGAATGTTTGTGAAACAAAATTGGCTAAGTAGAAACACAAAAATACATTTAAATAAATGTTAAAGGTTACATTTTATTTGTATTTTCATTCTCAAGTACAAACAAAATATAATTCCTAAAACATTCATTATCTATTCATAATAATATGGAAAAATAAACTATAGACTAAATAATTTAATGTCACTTTGTAATTTCAGAAAAAACTAAAAAGAAAAATATAAATATTAAGAATATCTAAGTAAAGGATTTTATACTAGCATTCTTAATCATAAGACATACACAAGACCAAAACTGTATTTCATGTTTTAATGGAATCATAATTGTTTATTAATATATTATCTTTAAACATAAAATGAATTGTGATGCATTAGTCACATATATTTATGATATGAACATTATAAGTATGCCATTTCCTCAATTAAAATATATCAGAAAGAAAAATTTTTATATGACAAACTTGTGATTAAATTTATTTCAATTAATTCAAATTTAGACATTTTTTAATTAGTAACATATATATATATATATATATATATAACATACATACATACATACATACATATATATATATATATATATATATATATATATATATATATATATATATATATATATATATATATATATATATATATATATATATATATATATATATATACAATTCTAAGTTTATCAACATTTAATTACAAAACTACATAACAAATAGTTGTAAATATATTTTTACAATCTCAATATATAAAAATTACTTTTTTTAGTCACATCAAAAATAGATTTACACCTAAAAAATTCAATTCAGTTATCATTTTAAAAACATGAGGTGATATTTTAAGTTTAATTAGATTTTTAACAGAATATATATAAATAACTGTTAAGAAAAATTAAATATTATAATAACCATAATTTATTTTAAGATACTTTCTAAAAAGAGTACTTTATTCATTTAAGCAGCAATCAAGAACACATTAAAAATAATAATTTATGAGAAGACACAAGATGTCATGGTTATAAGAATAACTCAAAAACTTTCAATATATATTAGAAAATTATTAACATATTTCTGGAAACAAACATATTTGTAATCTTTTCATTCACACATTCTCTTACCATTCAGTCAATCACAGTATTCTCACTAAAAGTATGTGGATGGATGCTCCTTAAAAATTTTAAGAAGATAAAAATCATGTAGAAGTGAAATAAAATTTGATTTTTCAAATGATAAACATAACATTTTAACTAAGCTTATGTAACCAATGATTCCTCAGCTAAAGAAAAAATCAATTCTAATAAATTAGATGATATAAATATATTATGTGTTGCTAAAGGCAAATTACATCACAGTCAATGTATACTGAGGTTTTTTTATTTTTCATCCACAGGAATCTTGCAAATCTTGAGTATAATGTGAACTTTTACTCTTAAAATTGTAATCAGCCAAGTAATAAAATTTCAGCTGAACTAAAATTTTTAGAGCTGGAAAACAAAGATGTACATGAAAACTGCATTTTATGAGAAAAAGACTAAAACTAAGTAGAAATTGGATAGTTAAAATTAATTCTTTTTTGACACCCAATAACAGAATTAAGTCTAAGTAACTATTTTTCACACATACTTTTAAAAATAAATTGGACATTTTGTAAATACTTTGAATGATTTTTTTAGTATATATTTGAATGTTTTAAAGTAAATAATAAATAATTTTCTTATGATGTAAAATGTAATTAATGGAACATTATTTAGGCTTCACCAAAATAAGAGAAATGTATTCAGATAATATGTATATATATATCTCTGTAAACCTTATAATTTATTATATATCTATTACTGAATACATTTTAGCATTAAATAATGATAATGATTAACTATAATTTCTATTGGATTTTCTGCAATGAAAAACACAACCACAAATGTAGATAATTGTAAAGTTAAAGTTGTAGATGTTTTGAAAAAATTATTAATTTCCAAATGTGTTGTTTATCAAAATATTTTAGAAATATTAATTGCGACAAAACAAAAATTTAATACATTTTGAGTGTAACATTAAAAAAATTAACAATACAATAAAAAATTTTTAATTTGTATTATTCATCAAATATTTACTAAACACAGACAGATATAACAAATTTTAAAAAAAATTATATACATCATACATTTATAAAAAAATTTAAATAACTTTTTGAAAATTGTAACAATAAGTTAAAGAATTTCTTACAATAAATATATTTGAGATAAGCACTTTATATAATTTATATATCTTTGAATGATAGTTTAAAAACTTAATTATTGAGAACACTAAAACTCTAATCGTCTACTTAACTAAGATTCCTATTCTTATAGGAAATGTATTAATTATAAGAAATAAGTTTTTTGCAGGAACATTTTTCAGTTTTAAAATCAACAGTTTATGAAAAAATATATGAATTCAACCACCTAAATTAAGTATTTAAAGTATAAATTAAGCTACAACCATTTAAATAAATTATATACAATGATAAAAATGTAACAAATATACAAAAATATTCCACAAAAACTTATCTTACACCACCTTCACCTCTTTTATTTACATTGTCAAAGAATTAGTAGGAGTGCCATCTTCTTTCAAATGTAAGCGCCTATGATTTTTTAGACTTGATCGTTGAGTAAATCGAACATTGCAAAATTCACATTGAAATGGCTTTTCTCCAGTATGGATTCGCAAATGCTCTTGTAAACTAACCTTTTGATTAAATGATTTACCACATACTGTACAAGAAAAAGGTCGCTCTTGGGTATGAGTTAAATAATGTCTTTTTAAATGAGATGGACGGTTAGTAGCATAAAAGCAATATTGACATTTGTAACGCAGATTTCGATAATCTCTTTTTGGAGGGCCCATAAAAAAGCAAAACTGTGAAGCTGAAAGAAAAAAAAAAAAACATGAAAAACTAAGAGATTGTTTTTTTATTTAAAATGTTTTACAAACTAAGAGATTAAGAAAGAACAAAGAGATATTGATTTAAAAATATACTTCCTAAGACTAAAAAAATGCAAGGAAAATAAAAAATATATTGCAATTTATTTACAAGAATGACTTTTAAATAAGCTATATCAGTACAGTTATTAATTTAGAAAGAAATAGAGTAAGCTGCAATAAGCAAGTAACTGAAGATTTAATTCAGTGATCAATGATTTAAATGATATGTAAATCATAAATAACAATAAATAATGAGGATATTCTATTAAAACTGTTGTAAGTAATAAAATGAAAAATATTAAAAAGAAAGTAATAAAAACATGCTAATGAAGTATAAAACAATGAATGGTTTTTATTACAATTTTCTTGTGACATGGGAAAACTAAAACTTTAATGTCAGACACAACCCATACATCTAAATATAAAAATATTTTTCTGTCTTTACTATATATCTATACAAATAATAAAGTCGTTTTTCTGTTTTAAATAAATTAAGAATTATTTAAAAATATAGAAAAAATTCCAAGAAAAGTGGATTATTATTTACTTCCGTTGAAAACTTGCATATTTCTCATTTTACACAATCATATGACAAAGAAATTTAACACATCAATTAAAATAAATCCTTATTAATAAGAAACTATTCATAAAAACTTTTGATCAACACTCAAACTAGTTACATCTTTCAAATTATAAAAAAATAAAAGAAGCAGAAATTTATTTAAAAGTAACATGCCTTAACATATTTAATAAGGCATGTTACTTTATAAAATTGCATTTATCTACAACTTAATTATTAAAAAGTAATAACATCAAATACATGTTTTTTTTCCGGATAGTTAAAAGTTGTCCATGACTTTTTCCTTCTTATTGCATATTAAAGTTGTTTGCCAAACAATACTGATAGAGTTGATGTTAGAATTATATAAACAAAAATTTTTTAAATTAAAAGCATAAGAGAATTAAAATGTAAATTTTAATAAAAATTCAAATACTGAATAAAGTGAATTCATTCACACAACAAAACATATAATTATACACATGAATAAAATAAAATGAGCAAATTATCAAACACAAAAATAAAATGAGCAAATTATCAAACACAAAAATTAAATTGTAAGAATTGAAATCATACTAAAATAAATACTTTACTAAAATTCATAAATAGATAACATTATAAACTAAATTCAAAATAAAATGCTATTCTAACAATTAAGCTATACATAATATAATTTTGAAATATGCTAATAATAAAAATTAAACTACCAAAAATACATAAACATAAAGAGAATGGAAGAAAATTACCTTCATCAAGTGAAGACCTGCAATTTAGGTAAAATTTACATAAAATTAGGATAATGTTTTTAAAAAACACTAAACATACATAATGATACAATATGCATTTATAAATATGTTCTTAGTTAGAGAAATATAAGCACAAGCGCAATAAATAAATATATAATACATTAAAAATGCATTTATTAAATACATATAAAGTTATTTGAATTTAAAAATGTTTAAAAACTAAACTTATTTACATAAAAGCCAATAAGTATATATTTCATTAAAGACAAAGATAACACAGTATAACAATTGTAAATCTCCTAAAAAAGTTACACATAAATCATATTAAAATTATGGTATTCTTTATAAATAAATGCAATTAATAT
Source organism: Latrodectus elegans (assembly GCA_030067965.1). Taxonomy (NCBI): domain Eukaryota; kingdom Metazoa; phylum Arthropoda; class Arachnida; order Araneae; family Theridiidae; genus Latrodectus; species Latrodectus elegans. The sequence continues at coordinate 117,323,784 of CM057814.1, forward strand.
TATGCATAAATTTGAACAAATGCTACTATCATAAATAATACTACCATAAAACAAGAGTCAAATATAATAATTTTGAGTTTAAAAAATTAAGAATGGAAATTTAGAAAAGAAAAACAATAAGATTTAGTATGTTAAAAGCTAAACACAATTAAAATTAAAGGAATTCAATTCAATTTATAAAATGTAAATATGTTTAATGCAATTTAAATCTGAATTTTTGAAAAGCCAAAAAGCAACTTCATTTTACAATCTATTGACAAAGAAAACCACCTTAAAAGGCGAAAGGATTATAGTTAAAAAATATTAATGAAACAGCTCATAAAGATAGATTATAAATATTTGAGAAATTCTCTCTTTACCCATGAATATCGCTTTTTCATTTCAATATTTAATAAAAAATAGATGATTCATAATTAAAAATTAAAGAAAAAAATTCAAATGAATTCTTAAATAAAGCAACAATCACTTACCCCTGTGTTAAAAGTTAGAAATTGAATACTTTACATTCAATATCAATGTTTCTTAAAGTATACACATCAAATGAAGTTTCAAATTTCTAATAAATATTTTGTATTCATTAAAAATTAATGCTTAAGTAAAAATAAAAGATATTTTATACAAAATGTCCCAATCTGAAGAGTCTAAAGTAATTTCAGGTGCTAAGAGTTGGGAGAGAAAGAGAGAGAGAGAAAACCTGAACTAGCTCTATCACTTTTTTGGTTCTCAGCTTTTTTTTTTTTAATAAAAATAAAGAATCAAAATTACTTTGATAGAACATTATAAAGATTTTCACAACTAATTTTTCCTCTGACATATGAAAAATTTTTTTCTGGAATAAGTTTTTGTTTTTAAGTAGGATATTCTGTCTGATATTATGCATAGATAATTTGTAGTCAGGATATTTTTAATTAAAGAAACTGTAATTAAACTGGATTAATTTGAACTATTGCAAAAAATGTTAGAGAAAATTTTGGAAATTAAAACGAACATATCACAGGATATATACATAAAATTACATATCCAAAAACTATTCAAATCTATGTTGCATGCATAAAATATAAAATATTTTAAAAAACATATATCAATAAAAGATTGAGTCATATGTTCATTTTCTAGTGGTTTAATGATTTATATCACATTTTAAATAATGAGGAGAGAGTTTAAGAAATTAATTCTATTTTTCACTAACATTTTACACTTATAAAATTTGAAGTTAGTTTATTTTAAATAATAAATACAATCTAACAGATTAAAATGTGTTGGAACTATACAAGATTATGCATATTAATTTACATGAGCTGAGAAAAATTCATGATAGAAATTATTTTCAAGCTATAGCAATAAACAGAGTAACCTCATGAAATGTGTTGAATAATTTAAAGAAATATTAATATGCATGTCAAATATTCTATGATATTTATAATTTCAAGTTATAAGTTGCTGTTTTCATTAAGCTAGAACAAAAGATAGAATTATACTTATGATATTCATAGGGAAGAACAGTTAAGTACAAATCATACAATATGGGTTAAAAGATTCATTCAAAATTAACGTTTATAGTACAAACACATTATAATATTGGCTTAATGATAAGTATTATCAATAGGAATGGCCTAAATTAGAATATATATATATATATATATTTAATGTGATCATCTCAAGCAATAATAAATGTTAATGCAAACATTAGTGATTTTGAAACACTAGGCGTTTTCCAAGGGAGGAAGTGTTTTAATATATTATCACTGATTAGATAAGTTATATTATTAGATACCATTCTGTTCATTACATAAATTACAAATGATTGTTTTTCCAATCTGGGTAGGTTAGTTGATAGGGTTTTGCAGCACAAAGTTCAAAATAGGACAAGCTGCTTACACAATCTGGGCAGAAAAAGCTTGGCCTATTCCATCATAGAAATAAAAGACAAATATAAAATTATGCATATTCTGCATTTCAAATACAGTGACTATTGTAGACTTTAATGTAAGGATATTTTAAATTTCATATAGTTTTTGCACAAAGAATAAGAAATACAATCTCATAAAGGTATAATTAACTATAATTGATTTGATAAGTATATGAACCAAGCCACTTTTAAGAACGCAGCATATTTAATCTGAATTTTTATCTTTGCTTGATTTTTAAGAATGGTAACAAAATTATTTTCAAAATTGAAGTGAAATGTGTTGGTTAAACTGTAAATAAGATTTAAATCTAAAGATAAAAAACATGCATTTATTAATATGAGAATTAAATTATTTAGAAATGATATTATAAGCAGTGGATTTTAAAAACTCACCAAAAGAAAGAATCAGAAATAATAATATGATTTTTAAAAAAGTCAATCATCCAGTTAAACTAATTATAATGGAAACTTTGTTCACAAACATTTTATTCAAAATAAAGTGTAGCTTTATTTAAACTAGAGTTTTATACTATTCTAGTCTTAAAAAATAGTTTATAGTACAAAATAAAGTTTAATACATATCAGACATTTTATTAATATATATTATGTGATTTAATCATCTCTAACTTCATAAACTAATTTAAATTTAAAAAATTTATTTAAATTAATTATTTTTTTTATTTTTAACATAGAAGAAAATTTATTCATATATTGTAATTGAATGGCTTTACATGTAATAATTTTTTATTTTATCTTAATTTTTTTTTAAATTGATAAATTGGAAACTCTGAGTCAATGCTAAACAAATAAATATATATTACTTTCAGTAACTTTTATTGCATATCTGTGCATTAAAATACTAATCACATGTACTGCCTATACATGTTCAGTAATATTTTTGATATTTTCATGTACTATACCAATGCATAAAAAAATACTAAAAATATTATTAAATTTTGCAATATAATAAAAATATGTAAGTTGCAAAAACAATATGGAATCCAATAAATTAAAAATAATTAAAGAAGCATTTGAAGTTGAATTTATATATTTTATTATTGATAATCACATTTATAATACTTTACTTGCACTTAAATGAAAACATTTAATAAAATAAAGACTATAGAATGAACTCAATAGCTCAAGTTTATTCTAATTTAAGAGTTTCATGAAAATATTAAATTATTCTCATTTACCACATATTATTTATATAAGTTATTTATTATATATATATATATATATATATATACAGCTTAACTTGAAAAGAAGTTTATATTACTTTTGTCAGTCCACCAGAATACTTACAATTTTATTATCTTACTTAAAAAAATAAGGCACAAACTAAATCACATATTTGCATAATTTCTTACTTTCACAACTTTTTAAAAAATTTCATTGGTAGAATTTTCTCACTTATATTTTAATTTTGCTCACATATTCAATTTATTATAATATCATTGCGTAATATAAGTTTAAAGTATAAGTAACTATAAAATACTTACTTTTTAGATTAATCTAAAGTACATAAAAACATTAAAAAAAAAGAAGAAAAAAAAAGAAAGAAAATTAAAATTAGTTCACATGATTCTTCTTTTCACAAGATTTGACTTAAGAAAGTCTTAATTATATCTTGGAGAAAATTTCAATAGAATATAAACATGTTTGTTAAATTTATTAAAAAATTTTATTTTCTTTATAAGTAAAAATTAAAATATTGTAATTAATAATACTTTTTAATTATTCATGAAGGATCAATATTTTGTAATTAGCTTTAATAACATAATTATAAAAATTTTATTTCAGTAAAAACAGATACCTGGTTTGAAAACCTCAATATATTAAAATAACTTACATTTAAATATTTTGTAAGACATTTTTAACCATGAGATAAATGCTTCTATTAATAAAAATAAGAAAGCTCAATAAAAGCAATAATTAATAAAGATATTGCTGCCTAAAAGTCTCAGCAAATGCAAGAAAGTTTTTAATAAATATTATTTTGATTGTTTTAGGATAAAAAGAAATGTGTTAATAGTTTTACAATATCAAAATAGTGAATACAATTCTTGATTATACACAAAATAAATTCAATTCAAACACACACATAACTATTAAAATCTTAAAAGGTTTATTTGTTATTTAACTGAATACATATAAAATTGCACATAAGAAATATTATAAAATGAGATATTTAATTTCTATTTAATAAAGAATCATTTTAAAATTCCCTTTAAAAAAATTAAATTATTACATTTAATTAACATCAATTGTCTATAAAAAATAAACAATAAATAAAGTTTGATCTTAGAAGTATTTAACTAAAATGGTAGGAATTTTTAAGATCTAAAAATTCGACCTATTTTCACTATTTTAAGTATCACTTAAATTTTAATAAAATAATTTAATTATAATAATTTTTAATCAAAATATATAGTCAAAATTATGAACAGCGATGTTAATATATATATTATATTTTATTTATTATTATATATATTATATTATTATTTATTTTATATATATTATATTTTAAATAATTTCCATTTTTATAAAATTTTTTAAGAGTATTTACAAGATAACAATACATAAGAATAAGGTCAAATATAAGCTTATTTTGATAAATTATGAAATAATGTAGAAAAATTTTAGAATTGTTTCAATAAATTGATATTTATAACAAAATAATTGACAATGTTTTACTTTAAACTTATTATAGATATATGTATACATATCTTTTTAATTTTCATAACTATTATTTGATAATGAAGAAAAGTTCAAAAATCAAGATACATTTTATTAATCATCATTCTGGATTAAAAAATAACAAAGGATTATTAGTTTAATTTATTTTTTCATTTCATGCAAAGTTTACGTTCTTTGTCAAAAATTATTTTATGTAGATATTACAAATGAGATCATCCTTTGTACTTAAAATTTCAAACAGTTCTTTTAGAAATTTAACAAGAATAATTAATAAAAATATTGTTTTGAAAAAGTTTTCAGCTTATAAAATAATATGATGTCAATCACTTATTTTTGCAGACTAAACTAAATTCAGTGGAACAACATGAAGACCAAGGCTTACAGTGTTCATATCTGCTTTCTTGGCCAAAAGTTATGTTAGTTCCAATTAGGTGGTCAGCCTAATGGGAAATCGTTGATATTCACTTTCTAAGCATGCTTGGCATTAAATTTTATTGACCCAATGAAGGGATTGAAATGCTGAATCCACCTTGCCAAGCCTAAGGATGAAATCCCAGACCAGTGCTTTGGAAGTGTGAAGCACTATGACTGCACAATGAATTTTATTTTTGCAGACTATGTTGCATAATTACATTTTATACAACAATTTAATTCTTTAATTTTTTAATTCAATAATTAAAAAAATAGTACTTTACTTCTCATGATAATTTTTTTTATCAAGTTTATCAATTATTTAAGTGCACCCACTTTATGCAGAAAGAAAATTGTATGAATTGTGGAAGTATAGTAATCAAGTTTATGAAAAATATGCACAATTACTTTCAATTCCACTTTAAAATGAGTAAATGAATAATAACAAAATAATTAATTCATCATATAATATTAAGGACTTTTCTTAACAATTCCCAAATAATAAATAGCCTATTTATTTATAAAATTTTCTAGCTTTAAGTAACATAGTAATTCAGAATATTAATTACACAATTTGAAATAAAATAGTTATATGAAACAAAACTGCAATTACTTAAAATGTTCTGAATAAAGAAAAAATAAATATAAAATAACAGTAAAATTATCTTTTGCTTTTTTATACATCATAATGACTTTGTTGGAAATCAATAGATAAAAATTTGAACTTAGTATTTGTAATAAGATTTCTAAGCATATCTAATATTATGATAAAAAATTATGCATTAATGTAAATATGATACTAAAATAATCTGTATGAAATAGTACTAACTTATTTTTGTGAAAAATTGTCAATAAGTCCTAAAAATTGCTCACAGTAAAAATAGAAATAACTTTAATTTTGATGATGGTGATGTGAGAAAATTTACAATACAAACTATTTTTTATAAAACTATTATCAAATATAAGCAAATTTCTTATATAACTTAATACAAAATATAAAAAATTTTACTTTGTAAAAATCACATACACCATTTTATTTTTTCTATATGCTACTTCAAGGCATTTTAAAAGAATCACAGTAATTCATAACTAATAAAAGAAATTTCAAAATTACTTAAATATTTTTTTTAAAAAAAACAAACATGTGAAATTACTGTTTGTTAATAATTGAATTTACAAAGAAAGTAGCAGCATATTAAGAAAATGTAAATAAGTGGAGTGAATAAAATAATTATCCTATTTCATTGAGCAATTATAAAACTAGCTATGTTATATTTTATGAATAACAAGGCAGATGACAAAAAATTAAATTAACTACATTACACTGAAATATTCTAGGTCTATAAACTGAAAAATGATTTAGTTTTAAAACTATGGTATCTTCTAAAGTGAAAGCTTAATAATTTGCTGAATATAAATTTCTGAGAAGAATGGCATTTTTCATAATACAGACAGATAGGATGCATACAATACAGATGTTTAGGATGAATAAAAATTTTTAGATGAGAAATTTTGATCGGTAATTTGATTTAAAGAAGTGAAAAACTTTTTAAAAATTAAAAACAATAATAAAAAAATTGACAAAACATATAAAAATAAAAGGAAGGACATTCTATTAAAAATATGTAAGAAATTAGACATTTTTTTCTTTTTGTTAAAATAAGCTATTAGTTATTTTTTAAAAGAAAATCAAGAGTTTTATAGAACAATCATAGAAACTTGGGTTTTAGTAAAGAACAAGTTATCTGTAGGTAAGGGTTGATAACAAAATAGAAAAAATATGTGTTTCAATGTAAGTACAATAAAATCAACATATTAATTGGCTTATTTTATAATTCTTGAATAAATTCTAATATTCTTTTAATAATTTGTTTAGCTACCAATAAAACTAATTCAAAATAATTTACATGGGAATCATAATTAACCAATTCAATAGGCAAATATGTAGCAAAATATATGCATGATACAGTTAATATATTATAAGGTGAATTGCTTACGTTGAAAAGCATGATGTATAGTTCGATAGTGTCTATATAAGTTATTTTTCTGAGCAAATTTACGACCACAAGTTTTACAAGCATATGGCTTTTCACCAGTATGAACACGGATATGATTGTCTAATATAGCTTTCAAACTAAATGATAATCCACAAATGGGGCAACTGTATGGTCTTTCTTGTGTATGAATACGATAATGTCTTTTGAAATTAGCTCGTAAATTTGTCTTATAAGTACACTGATCACATTCAAAGAAGAGAAGTTTTTGATTAAGAGAAGAGTAGTTGGAAGAAATAGAAAGACAGTTCTGCAGCACAGGAACTGTAAGAAAACATTAAATATATAAAAGAGAGAATTTAAATTTTCTTTACATAAAGCATTTACTTAAAAAAAAATGTACACAATTAAACTACATGAATAAATTTCATATGTTAATTCTGAATATACTAAATTTCCCATATTTTTCTAGAAACAACTGTAATAATTTATATTATAAAATACCATATTAAGTATTAAAATAAGAAATAAAAGTTACTAGAAAAATCTTGGTAAAAATCCTAAAAAAGAAATTTTATAGAAATTTTTAAATCAAATTTAAAAATATTAATATTAGAAATTTGAAATATTCTTATCTAAATAAAGCATAAGATATAGTTTTAGAATTTAAATAGCTTTTAATCAATGATAATATTTTCAAAGCAGCTAACACTTAAAGAATAGTATTTTTTTTTTTTTTTTTTAGTTTAAAATGCTAAAAGCTTTATCTATAAAAACTGTTGTATCATTTACTAATCCTCACTATATTAATTATAGTAATGCAAGTAAATGATACGTTTAAACATACATAAATATATGTGTGTGTTAAAGATCTTAAAAAATCTACTGCATATATGTAATTCACAAACATATTTAAAAATACGAAATACATAAGCATTTGCATTTAAATGATACAAGAGTTCTGATAATGCTAATGAAAATGAATTGATCTTTCTTGATCATACTTTAACATATTAAAATATGCATGGTCACAAATATATGTAAATTAATTTTCTGAGCAAATTTATGACCACAAGATTTACACACAAAACTTCAGTACCGAACCAAAATGTCAATTTATATAATAAATTTTGAAAAAAATTACAAGTGAAACTGAAAATGTGAAAATAGCAGATGTATTGCATTCATTCTCATTTTAATGTATTCAGTTAATCAGATTTAAGAAAATAAATAAAACTATTATTTTATTATTATTCAAAAGGGGGAAAAATCCACCTAAGATGGTAGTGAAAGATATGAATAAAATTAAAAATATGATAAGTGATACCAAAATATTGTTAAGAAGAAAAATTTATATGAACAATTTGAATACTTTAATTTCAGAAAATGTTTCATAATTTAAACATAGTTAAGGAATTGAAACACAATTTATATACAGCAAAAGATAAATAACTAAAAAAAAGTAAAACAAATGACTGGATTAAAGCTTGTAAAACTATTACTATACTTTTATCATAAAAGTACAGAAAGTGATCAAAAATTTTTTTATTTTTCATAATATAAACACACTTGAAAGTAAAATCCTTCCTAATATTTGTTATAAGTTCAATATTTACGCAATGTAAGAATTTATAATTATTGTCACTTTTGAGTTAAAAGTTTTTCTTTTAGAAATTTTTTAAGAATAAAATTTTTCACAAAAAGAAAAATATGAAACAGATAAAAAAGATTAAAATTTATTAAAAAAATTTAATATTTATGAAAAATTTTTTAAAAGGTAAATGTTATACATTTAAAACACACCAATAAAATGAGCAGTGAAATATACTAAAATAACATTTCATTTTTCAGACACTTTTTAAATTGAAACTAATTAGAAATATTAGATGGCATTGGTAAAAGAGATAAACACATTTTTTAAATTAAAATTATTAAAATAATTAAATTAAAATACTTTGAACTTATAAAGCATTTCTTAAACCATGTTCTAGCACATTTTCTGAATTGTATGTTTTAAAACTAATTTGATGAGAAGTGTTTATAGACTTAAGTTCTAGACATATGTTTAAGACAATATCGTTACATTTTTTCTAGTTTTGATATATCATTGATCAAAGTCTTGATAAGAGAACTATCATCAAAGCATTTTGCAAGAATCAAAACAGTTTGTCGCTCAATGGTCATTTTTTGCGCACAAGGGCTAATTAGACCGCCACCTACGGTTTAAAGTGGATTCTGTATCACTACAAACATACACGAGCCAAATGCGAAACATCAAAACAGTTTGCATCTAATATACATACACATGAGAATTTAACATGTACTACAAGGTCAACATCAGGTTTCTGCCAAATAAATCTTAGAATGTTTGGGTTTCTTTTTTGGAAAGAATTTATTTTTCCTTTCTCTCCTTGTCTAACTTTTTAAGGGTCAATAGATTCACAGATCTGATTTGACTTTGTCTAACTGAATTAGAGATAAGCAATATGTTCCATGATTTAATTCATGAAATTGACATGAAGCATTTTGCACCATTAAATCCAGTAACAATGTTTAAAATTAATAATGATTAGCTAGCAGGAATAAATAATGACAGATCTTTTAAAAATTGGAAAACAATATTAGCATTTTTTAAGCTTGTAAAATTTAAAAACTAAAAAAAAAAAAAAAAAAAAAAAAAAAATAAAAATACAACCCATTTTTACAAACAAAAATAGATTAAACTTTAGATTGGTTATTGAATTTAATGCAGATGGTTACTTTTTAAGTAAATAAAAATGTATAATTAGAAAATACATACATATATGTAATCAATGTATATTTCATTGAGCTTTAAATTAAGTTTTTTAAAAATAAAATTGAAAGCTTTTTTAATTTCTAAAAATGATCTTGGTAAGAAAAAACTCAAGGAAATAAAAAATAATTAATGGATAAGATATTTTAATGGGAAAATGGAATGATTTAATAATAAAAACTTATTTCAAGATTAGGTACTTAGTAACAGAATTTTCAAAGCAGTCTATAATAAATATAAATAAATAAATAGAAGTCAGTCTAGTCAGTAGATTAATCATAAACTTTGCATTTGTGCAGGATGAACTAATGCTAAAAATAGCTGAAAGAAATAAAACAAAAAATGCTTCTATGATTTTCATTTCATCTACATGTGAGGGATTTGAATACTTTTTCACTATTATTTGACTTTCATTTTTTTTAGTTTATTTTATATTTTTTATAATATTGTAACTAAAAAAATTTAAATGTACTATTGTATATAAGGCAAAAAATCTATACATTTCAGAAAAGTTAATTATTCAGAAAAATTTGAATGTTTCGAATTTCTTTTATAGTTTTATGTTCTTTTGAAAATGTAGCCATATCTTGCGTAAAAATTTGAATCATATTTTTAGTTTGATATTTAATATTAGATAATAAAATGCAAAATAAAGTTTTTTTTCAAATATTCTTCTATTTAACAATATTGATCAAGTAAAAAGTTTATTTGGATAAGGTATAGTATCAATAATTCAAAATTATTACAAAAGAAATTCTTAAAAAATATTTGGAATTTGTTTAATCAAAGGGAAAATTATCTGATGATTTTTTACTTTTAATACAAAATGAATATTTTTAAACAATTTAAAATTTAATAAAACAAAATCTTATCTTTATAGTATCGGTAACATTGAAATCTATTTGCAATTGTATTGAAATTCTTTTCTCAAGGTTAGAAAATAAAATTATGCTAAAGTAAAGAATTATGAGCATGTCACATTTGTTCACAATCCAAAATTTTAAAATCAAGTACATAAAATCTTATTCTTAAAAATTAAAATCACTACTTAATTTAGAGATTTCTATTTGATGGTATTTTAAATGTAGTAATATAATAACTTATTTTATGTTCTTACATATTTAAATTACTTACTTTTATGGATAATGGAAATAATTTTTATTTATAATATTTTTGTAATGGATATTTGATGGTTAAAATTTTAAATTGTTTATTTTAAAACACAAAACATAAGTGTCCATATAAAATTTATTAAAATGAAATTAATTCTATATTTTTCTATATACACACAGCATAATTCTTAAGGTTGTAATGAAACCACACATTTTAGACTTTATATTTTAATTTTCATCAACTGTACATCCTACATATAACTTATATGATTTAAAATAAAGATTTGCATACTGTTATCATAGTTTCAACTACTTCTTATCATCTTATCAATGTTTGAGTAAATTGATTTTTTTTTTTTTTTAATAATTTTGCAATAAAAATAAATTCTTCTATGTTTTCAAATTTGAATTATATAAAATTTCACAATGTATTTAACATTAACACAATTGGTAATAACTACTGACAATACAAAATATTTTCACAATTGAAAATATCTGAACTAAATTAAACTGAATGCACCACAGAATTGTGCTAATGAAAAAGCTTACAGTGCTATTATCTATTTTCATGACTAAGAGCGCAGAGCTGCAAAATATGTCTTGGTTTCGTGGTTAGCCTAACATGAAATTCCCATAGTTAGTTCCCAAGCATGCTTGATCCTCAGTTTTATCAATCCACTGAAAGCATGAAAGGCTGGGTTAAACTTGCCCAGCTCGAGGACAGAACCTGTGTCTAGGGAGCACAATGCACTATTACAACTAATGTTTAAGAGCTCTAAATAGATTAGATTAATGTCAGACAAATTTATGAAGCCTCTGTGTTACGACATTGTTTTCAAATCCATATGTGAGAAACCATTCATTAAAAAAAATTTTTTTTTTACATTTATTACCTATGAACTTAAATTTATAATATATATGAGGTCAATTTAAACTACATTTACAGCAAAAAGAAACTAAAATTGAATTGTACATAGAAAAGAAATTAAGTGTTCAAAATAAATAATTTTTTTTTTTTTTTAAATTTTGATAGAGTAAATAGTTGCAATAAATTTAAATACGATAGTCCAAGTGCTCATTAATGAGACTGTTTCTGTACTTATTTTTAGAATTTCATACAGGAAAAAGTAATCTCAGAAAAATATATGGAGTTAAAAGTTGCCGTTACTTCAATACAAACCTAGAACAAACTTGTATATTTTCTCAAACAAGATAAAAATTCTTAGTTAAAAAAAATGATTTTAGAGATAAAACATTTTGAAAATCAATCAGTTTCTTCTCTACTGCAACACTGTCTTGAAAGTCAAAGTGTTCCACAACAAAAATCATTTAGCTAATGAATCTAGGTTGACAAATCAAAATGTTAATCTAACCGACAAAAAATGTCAACAAAAGATTTTAGTAGTTTATTATTAATGGTTTGGCGATCACTGGATTAGAATCTTCTTATCTTGACAAAGCATTTTCAAATATTCTTGTAAAAGTAAAATCAATCAGACTTTTGTTATCTTGACTGATATTTTTGGAGCTTGAAGAAATATTTGCAGAAGAAAACTATATATAGTGACCCACCCTACCACCCTCACTGTCACTTCAATATAGTTTTTTATTATAACATATCTTTTTAAATAATTTTATCATATACAAAATATTTTCTCTTTCAAGTCTTAAAATGTCAAAACATTAAATTCCGCATCCAATTTCCAAAAATAAAACAGCAACTTTCTTCAAGAAAAAGCACGCTTGAATAAGATAACACATTTTTAAAATCTTCATGCTTTTTTATCATTATTGTGACTAAATAAAACACAGAAATTATTTCAAAAGAGATGAAATTTTTTAGATCGTAAATTCCTTACAAAGAAAGAGTATAGTATTAAAACATCTTACTTATCAATATATTATTTCTAATAATATTGAGCATTTTTTGTAATCAAAGTAACAAGGTCCTCTTTGATAAAATAAACTTCATATTTTATTCAAAGAAGTAAATAAAATAATTCATTTATAAGCAATTATATAATATGAAAGAAAATGAGCAGTTTATAGAATTTCGAAACCTGAATTATTTTAAACACACTGTATATGACAATTACTTTCATAATTCAGCTCAGTTATTTTATGCCTCTTTCCTTTAAAATTTATGTTTTTAGTAGAAGATTACAGAAATCTCATTATGAAATTTGCTATTACTTTTCTTATTTCAGAATTTTTCTAAAAGATTTATTCTTTTTGCTTAATTTATTATTCAAGTGTACTGATGTTTTTCATATTCTTGGAATAATAAGAATAATTTTTATTTCATAATAGCTATGAACGTCTATACATAATTTTTTTTTTATATCAATTACTAAATTTTAACTATACACTTTTGCTAAATATTAATTTTTTAAATCAGTTTACTAAACAAAAATTATGTAAAGTACAATAAATCTATGAAAGGATACTGTTATATGATTCAATAAAATTAATGGTCATTACACAAAAATTACAAGAAAAATACACAACATTATTTAACAATTTACAATAAGAATTATTTTATACACTATATTACCTTTTAAACAATACAATTTTAATATATAAAATTATTACACTAATATGTATAGTTGTAGGAGAAAAAAATGTTAAATATCACACCAAATCATAACTAACACATAAAGTTGAGCAAATTAATTTATTATTTACAACTTAAATTAAAGCATCTGTTGATCTTCACTTTCTAAAATATAATTTTGAGCATACATTATTTCTTTCTAAGCTGCTTCTGCAGTTTAAAATTTTCTTTCATCCATTCAAAAGATAGTGAATAAATCATTATAACAAATGCAAGACTTCAGAAACAAGAAAATATCAGTGCAATAAATGACTTACCTTCTAAATTCCTTGCACATAAACTAGCTCATATTTTACAACCCATGCATCATAGTAAAACCAATAGCTTCAAGTACAAATATCTTAATGTACTTTTAGCAAGATCATGGCTTGAACTCACTTTATGAAACTGATATTTAAGATGTAATATACTGATTAATCCATATTTGGAATGATTGATATTGCAATATAAATGATATCTAGATCTTTTAATATGCAGACTTTGTTGAAGAAACCACTGGAACTGAAGAAAGAAATGAAAATTTACCAACTAATTTGAATGAAGATATGTTATTCATCCATGAACTTTGACAAAGAAAACAATTACCTAAATTTTCACTTCAAAATTTTTTTAATGTATGCTCGCATTTAATTTATACATAAAGTGATTTGGATGATTAAATGGTTGAAAACATAATGAATGAGAGTAAAAAAAGAAATTTCAGATATTAAACTAGAAAAAAAAAAATGATTAAGTATAGCTGTAACCTTATGCAAAACATAAATAAATGGCTGAAAAGGTATTTTTTTTTTATGGAAAAAGTGGAATGTTTCCCTTCACAAAAAAAAAAAAAAAAAAAAAAAAAAAATCTATTTTTAAAATAGTTAAAACAAACAAACAAGAGATTATTTTGCGTGATTTTTTTATCAATCAAACAAAAGTAAGATATGTTTTTAAATATGAATTTCACTTTGCATATGTCTTATACTGTGTATATTAAATAATTTTTTCTATTAATATTTATATAGACAGAGCAGCTTTCTAAACTAACAAGCTTTAAAATTTAATACTTATTTTCTATTTTAGGAACTATTTTACTATACCTAAAAAATTATAAAAATAGCATCCACTGTAAAATAAACAAAACTTATAAACAAGCATAATCTGAATTTAATACTGAAGGTATCTTTAAATAATAAATAACTAAACCTCATTTATTGCAGAAATTGAGATATTTGTTTTGCAACAAATTTCATCAATATTATGTTATGAAAAAGTAAATATTGGAAAAAAAAAATCTCAATATAGCATTCTATAGTACAGCAATTCACTGATATAAAATGGAAAAACAAAATGAATCTAGATTTATATAATTACAATAACATTTGTTATCAAAAATAGAATAGACAAGTTATTTGTGAATTCCACAACATTTTATGAAACTGGTGACTCTTTTCAACTTTTTTATAAAAACCTCTGAAAAACAAACACTATATTAATGGCTATATTACAATATGAATTTGGAAACTTTTTTGTGTGTGAAACTGACTTTTTATATTGACAACATAAGCAGTAAGCACTATTACAATTTATTGAAAAATTTGGGAGAGCAAAATAAGAAATAGGCAATGAATAGGCAAGAAAAATACTTTTAAACAATATTTGAAAAGGTTGATAGAACATATATATCACACAATAAATGAAATATTCTCAGAAAATTTTATTAGAATTTTATATATATATATATATTGTATGACAAAAATATCTTATTTCAGATAAAAAATTAAAATTGCAAATAAAAATTATGAATACAACATCAATTAAAAACAAGAAATAAGAGTATTGTTCCTTTCTTAAATATTAATTTGATGATAAATATTTTCATACAACAAAATTGTATTTAAGAATATGAATTACAAGATCTATTGCATTTATAGATGAAAACCATAAATGCAATATATCTTGTAATTTTAATAAAATAACTGTAACAGTAAATGTTTTTATAAATAAATCATTATATGTTAATAACAAAAATTCTTGCATTTTAAGATGGTATAATTTTTTTTAAAATAAAATAATTTTTATAATTTACAGTAGTTTCATTGTTTACTTGCTACTCAAAGATTACTTTTTGCACACAAAACCTGATTGATTGTGACCAATAGTTTAAAGAAGACTTAGAACCATAACTAACAACCAAATACAAGGTAGAATTCAAATCTATGAGCTGTTGAATCAAATAACAGAGCATTAAGCATTCGGTTATAATAACCAGCTTATAATTTTTGCATTGAATTCCTTGTTTAAATTATTAAAACTTTAGTAACAAATTATATTTTAAAAGGAAAACATTATATTTAAAAGAAAATTTGATATTTTATTTTTAAGAAATTTCAAAAGAAGGATAAATTGAAAGATATAATGTAATAATTTAAAAGTAAATGAATTTTTAATGATTTTTAATGTGAATCATATTACACATTAAAAATCATTAAAAAGTAATTATACGGTAATAAACATAAAATAACAAATAAAAATTCTTAAAAATTTTTATAAAGAAATTCAATTTAACACATGATGCTTTGAAAATTTTAATAAGTACATTAATTTCTATATGGTGATTTTCCTTTTTTATTATTGCAGGTATGCTTATAGGTCATTAACATTATAACTTTTTCCTTAAGATAAATATTATCTTTATTACTTAAAGATAAATATTATTAAAACATGTCATTCATATTTCATTCATTTTTCTTTTTTTCAAGTAAAAGTAAATTATATTCATTAATATACAAAGAAAGTGAATATCTCTAGAAATAGAATTAAAACTTTTTAGATTATTACATGACAAAAATTACAAATTCTTTAAATTTAAACTCTTCTATTTTTTTAAAAAAAAAAAAAATAAATAAATAAAAAAAGTTTGAATTGAACTATAATTTGATTTTTATTACATAACAACATTTTATACAGGTTTATTTATTACTATATGATTGCTTTTAATACACAAACATTGGATTGAGAACTAGGGTTAAAAGTGAACTTTGAATCACTACAATCATACACCTTCAAAATAGGAATAAAACCCATGAATTATTGAACTGATGACCAGAACATCAGCTAGTTAGGTCAACATCTTCTATTATGTCTAATCAGGATAATCTATTAAATAGAAACATTTGAATTGTTAATTTTTTAGCAGTTCTTTAAAAGAATTTTTGAATTTGTGGTAAAATTTTTAATTTATCTCATAAAACTTTTTGTTAAATAAAAGATAATTACAATTGATCAATTAGTGTAAAATATTGTAGATGATTCAGTTTTATTCCATTAACTTTGTTATCAAAATATTGTAGCACAAATACCTTCTATCAGATAACAAAAAAATGTGATATTGAAAATGTCATTTATTAAATTCACTAAACTTAATACTTTAATAAATTCACTCAACTTAATTACTCTTGTAATGTTGGCACACTAATTGAAAACAACAAAATATTTATATAGCAATTTCAATGACTTTTTCTCCTCATTTTTATCAGGTAAGTAGCAATGTACAACAAAGTATTTCGTATAATGCTACTTAGCTAATATAAGTAACATTATACAAAATACTTTGTATATATATATATGTTTAATTTAAAGCTTTTGTATTTTAGAGTATTTTTAAGTGAAGGCAATCAAAGGATAAACTTAATGAGAACAAATGAAAAACTTCATTTTAATAAAACACTTTCATTAATAGAAAATACTACATAACAATTTACAGAATACAAACTATATAACTACATTTCTTAACTAATAATATTATACATAATAAGAATATAAATACATATATATAAGAACAGAAGACATAACCGATTATTAAAACATATATATATATATATATATATATATATATATATGCGTGTGTGTGTATATATATTTATAATAAATTGATTGCACATCTTGTTTCATTCATAACATTAATCATTAAAGTATTAAAAAACTAACAAAATAAAGAACATAAAAAATTAAATTAACACAAATATGGATAAAGTAAAGGAATTTTTGATTTAATTCATTTGTAAGCTCATAATGGTTTAAAAAATTCAAAGACATTTTTAACATTACTAACTCCAAATAAAGGAATAAAAAATTCGAAAACCAAATAGTTATAAGTATTTAAATAAGAAAATATGTATACTTATTTGTGGCTTTACATATTACTTTACAGTATTTAATTATACTGAAAATCATTAAATAACACAGATAAAATAAAAAATATACCTTATTTTAATAAAGACTAATACTATATTGTTAACAATATGATAAAATATTCAATTCAGTTTAAAAAAATGGATATTAAAATCATTTAAAATGAATACATTTCTTCCGATTATTTATCTTGCAAGATTATATATGTTTATTTATAGATATATCATTTAATACAGAAAAATAAAAATATTTAACAAGGACCTTGTGAGAATTGATTAAAATATATATATTTTTTAAACAAATGTAAAAATTGATTCAAAACACAATAATACATATTACAAAGTTCAACAACATTGTTAACAAGGTTTGAATATATTCTGAAAAAAATTTGCTTTAATTACTTGCTAAGATCAAATTTGTTCAATGTACATATCATTGAAAAATTTTAATGACCCTCAAAATTACTTACTAAATTTTTTAGCAGAGTCAGACATTGACTAAACATAATCTCAGTAAATAGTTTATTCACAATTTTTAAATTTTAAGGACACTGAATAGAAATATTTTGATTCTCTCTCTCTCTCTCAATTGAATAAAAAAATGTACAATACTTGTCACTATAATTGTGTAAAGGTAATTTGTTACCTTTCCAAACAAGTTTCTAGAAGCACAGCCAAGCCTAAGGTATTTTTTATATAAAATTTTGATTACATAAAATTTTTTCGAGTGCACAGTAAGCAGGCCCTATATTTAGAAGTTTCCATGTGAATCTTCACACACAATTTTATGTATTTATGATTGATAAACTAATTTTTTTAACCAATTATTCTCCATGGATAAAGAATTTTGAAAGAGATAAAGTGAACTCGAAAAAAATCTAAATTAATAAAAGATCTTAGTTTATATACATCAAAAGTATTGACTATCATTGGTGAATAACATTAAATTTGATATTTATGCACATTAAAATGTTTAATGTATCTGTTTTGAAAAATCATCTATAATAGGGATATAGAAAGCTGTATATTTAAAAATAAAATTTAAAATTTCAGAAATTAAGTATGTTTTTTTTAGCTAGTAATTAAACTTTATTATTTTCTAGACAAAATTTCTTTTTTTTTTTATAAATCTGCAATTTCTATGTAGGCTTGAAACATTATAAAATTTATATAATTTTATAGGATTTTCAAAGGTTGCATCCTTTTAAAAGGTATAATTACAAAAGAAAATTATAATATCCTCAAAGGCAAATACATATTTGGAAAAAAAAATCATAAAAAAAAAACATGCATGAAAGATATTTTCCCACATAAATAATATAATCCAGATTAAATAATCCTTATTCCAGTATTACACAGAAATATACATTAAATTTATAAAAGATATTTTGTATACTACAAAAGGAGTTTGTACTCCAAATTATTACTGTGAACAAAAATCTGAAAAACTAAAAGGAACAGTAAGTTGTGATTAAACTTGAAAGGAATCAACAAAATCATAAGCATTAATGGAATAATTTGTATTTTAAGACTTTTCTGATTCCTTTTTGTATATTAACCTTATAGTATTTATACTTAAAAAAAAATGTTATAAGATACAATTATTTTACATAACAGAAAAATATTAGTAAATAACACAAACTACATACAATTTTTTTTTCACATGGACATGTTAACTATAAACACATATTACATCATATATGAATGTAGGCTATTATACATAAAAGTTAAGAAATTATTAATACAGAAGGAAATTTAATACAATATAGTATTTAACAAAGTTATATAATGTGGGCACTTTAAAGGTTCACTTCAATTTCATATTTTAATCATAACATAATTTTTTTTCTGTTAAATAAATAAAATAATAAATTTTTTAAATGGATTTTTTGTGCTCTGGAAAAATGAGAGGTGTCCAGCTCTGGGAAAATAAGAACAGGATACTTTGTCAATTGTATAATGATCTGGTAAGAAATAAGTACTCTTTCTTTGATTTCATATTTTTAGATTTTATACATTTAAGAATGTTGCTAGTTAAAATTTAATATACATGGGGCAAAATATTTCAAGTTTCCACATAATAATTAAGATAAAAGAGTGATGCTTTTTTAGTTTTATAAATTTATTATTCTTAGAAAATTTTGCTTTTGCAAATGAGTTGCCAAGAAATTTAGTAAATACATATATAGGTAATTCTTGTTTGCCAG
Organism: Latrodectus elegans; assembly: GCA_030067965.1. Lineage (NCBI taxonomy): Eukaryota > Metazoa > Arthropoda > Arachnida > Araneae > Theridiidae > Latrodectus > Latrodectus elegans. The sequence goes on from CM057814.1 coordinate 117,343,700, forward strand.
ATTAAAAGTTATGCATGAATTTGATAAATGAGTGCCACATTAAAGTTCTAAAGTTGTATATGTGTATATATAAAAGATACCATTTAAACAATGTAAAGTTAAATGAATAATTACCCACTATGGGAATTCTAAAAGCCATATATTCAAAAATATAACTAAGCATTTCAGGAATTAAGTATATTTTACAGTAAGTAAATAAATTTTGATATTTGCTAGAAAAAATGGATTATTTCTTGATGGTATCCACAATTTCCATATAAAGCTTGAAAAACTTTCAAATTTACATAATTTTACGGGATTCTCAGACACCATTTCAAAATGAGTAATTATTAAAAAGAATTATAACCTCATAGGCAAATACATATTCAAAAAAATACATAATATAAAATTACTAATTAATTTTGTTTGAAGTTTTTAAAGATACAATTTTACATTTCACAAAAAAATTTGCTTTTTGTAGAAGAAAATCTGGTATTTTTTATAAAACCAAAATAACATTTATCACTAGAAAAGTATAAAGAACAGTTTACAAGACATAGAATATCAATCTTACTGAAATAAATATTTTGGAAGGAAAAATAATATAAAGGAAACATTAAATTTCCAGATACTAATTTTAGATATTTACTGGAGAATTTTAACCTAACTAAATTAATTAAAAATCATTTTAGGTAATAATTAATATACAAATACAATGGGTGTGATTATCATTTCACATATCTGCTAAGCAAATCAATGCAATTGTTAAGCAACATAATATCCTTATAAAATAGTTCAAAATGTATTTAACTTAATAATTAAAACATTACCAAATTAAATGACTTTCTTTTCCTTTTAAATAAAATATCATAACATGCAAATATTCTCATATTATTTATTTTATAAATATAGGATTTATGAAGATACCAATCTTGCACTAATGATAGAACAAATAATTTAGTCAAAATTTTACCTATTTATATATTTTAATTTAAAATAATCAAAAGGAATTCATTAATGCAAAAAATCTAAAATAATCTTACCCACATCATATAATAGACTAAAAATTTCTCACTGGTTTTTAGTACTAGTAGAATTTATTGAATTAGGAAGAATTGAAACATCAGATTTAATTACTGACGCCACCACAGTATTCCTAATTGCATTGAGTACTGCATTTCTATTCACGGTGGAACTTTTCTTCACATTAGTTGAAGACATTCCTTGAGTACCATCTTTTGATGTAAGAGGAGGACGATGGAGCGTTTGATGTCTTCGAAAGGCACTTGGATCTGAAAATTTTGAGGGACACAGACGGCAAGCATATGGTTTTTCACCAGTATGTACTCTAACATGGATTTTATGGTGCCACTTTTTTGTAAAGCTTTTCCCACAAGTATCACAGGTAAAAGGTCGGTCCTCATTATGTTTAGCATAATGTCTTTTCATGTGATTATGTTTGTCTGTTGTGTATGGACACAAAGGGCAGAAAAATTGTGAATTTTCACTGCCATCTCCATTATTGAAATAACTAAAGAGGCTTAAATTTGAAGATACTGCATTATCCAAGCCTTTGTTCAGATTAGAACAGTTACGGGCTGAAATAAGATAAGAAAGATTTAATGAAATAATAGGTGAACTTTCAATAAAAACATTTAATAACTAAAAAAATATATTAAAGAAACTGTTATTCTGTAATTCTTAAAATTTTACCAAAAAAAAAAAAAAAAAAAAAAAACTTTAATTTTAAAATTTTAAAAATAAATACTGCCAAAATTGATAATATATAATATTTCTATATAAAAGCACACAAAGAAAATCATTTTCTAAACACAGAGTATTAAAATTTTCTTATAGTATTAACTGAAATTTTTGGCAACTTATAAATATTGAAATTAATAAAGAAAAGCAACAATTCATGTAAGCAATTAATTCTCATAAAAATTTTCTATTTTTGATAAACATAAATTCTTATCATATATGCTTGATTATATTATAAAATGTCTAAAGTTATTTCATGTCAAATAAACATAATGGTATTTAAATAAAAGCAAATATTTGATATAAGACTGAAAATGGTTTATTTATTTTTTTCAAATGAATGTGTTTTTAAGAAAATATCAAATTATGATTGATAGTTATACTAATATTATGGAAATTTAAATTACAAAAGTTGTTACATTAAAAATTTTGAAACATAAAGAACTTATTTAATAGACATAATATACAAAATGAGATTTAATAATCAAAAGTATAAATTAAAATTAATAATAATAAAGTATAAAATAAAAACCTAAGATAATTAATAAAAAATGCAATTTAAATTGATATTAGTAAAATAAGTTTAAAACAAAATGTTTTAGACAAGAGCATTAATGAAATATTAATGATCTCATCTAAAGCCTATTAAAATGGTAATTTCAAATCAAAAAGTAATAAATCTAATATCTAAACTTAAACTTATTACACAGTAACATAAAATTACATATGAAAAAATACACAAAAGTACTAAATATAACAATACTTAAATTGAAAAGATAGTGAACTAATATTAGAAAAAAAAAAGAAAGTCAAAGAAGATAATAGTTTTAGAAAAATCATTACCAGTGGTATTAATGGAATCCTAGTGACAGCTTTGGGAATAGTTAAGTTAAATTTAAAAATTAAGGACGTAAAGAGATTCACAAGTTCAATATATTAGAAACACCAAACATAAACATTTAATTTAGAAAATAAAGAGATACATAATACATAAAATATACTATTTTAAAAGAGAAGATTTCATAGAAAAAAAATTATCAATTTTTATGTAGCATATTCTTTATAATTCAAAATAGTTAATGCATGAACAATCATAATGTTATTAAGGAAAATATTTTAAATACATGCTATCAAGTTTTTTTCAGCAAATAACACTATATATATATATATGTCTTAATAATAAAGCTATTTTGGTTATATATATATAGACTGTGATTAACTCATTCAATATTAATAATTCCTATAATTTAGGTAATACAAAAAAATTTAATAATTTAAATAAGATTTTTAAAAATATTTTTTAAAACTATAAAATGACAGAAATAATTTTCATGTGTGTGATAAACAGAACTATAAATATTAGATTTTAAAAATTTGATGTATGTCATTTAAATTATGAATTTTATTGTTAATGAGTTTTAACTAATATTAAGAGCCTTTGTAGCATTATATTTAGGATAGATGTACAATGGATACAATTTTTATTACACATACAAGTGTGTAAATTTCTGTAACATAAGCAACATAGTATATATAACTATTCATTAATTATCATTCACAAAAAGATTTTATCAATATATTATTTTGCCAAAATAAGAAATTTTACTGAAAAATTCAACCAAATAAAAAGAAATTTTATAAAAATAATTAATATAGATTTTATATAAATAATTTTTAAAACACTACTGTTTAATAGAAATATAGGAACAGATTTCTAAGTAATCGAAATTTGTAGAAACAGTCTATAATATAAAATTTAATTAACCTTGTTATCAAAGTAAGTAATGTTTAACAAAGAATTATAAATAGACTTTTTTTTTTAAATTTTAAAGCAGATACAAGTAAACGAAAATAATGAAAAACACAAAGCAAATGTTTTTAATAGAATTCAAGAAAAACAAAATTGAACTATCATACTTAAATTTACATATTTTATAGCAATCAATTTAACAAACGATATAGTTAAAACAAATGATGTCGATATTTATGCTGCTTTAAAAGAGCATATCGAGTAAATTGTGCATAACAAGTATCACATCTGTATGGTTTATTACCAGTGTGAACATAAAGATGATTTTTTAAAGTATCTTTATGGTTAAAAGATTTTCCACAAGTTGTACAACTGAATGGACGTTGTTGTGTATGTGTAAGAAAATGTCTTTTTAAATGTGATATGGATATAGCAGAATAAGAACAATATTGACAGTTAAAAGGCCGATGCTTTTCATGAGTTTTGGAATGTCTTTTTAATAAGAAGTTTGATGTAAAGTGCTTCCAACATATTTTGCAGTACAATTCGGAGAATACACCTGCAAAACGTTTAAGTTCATATAATATTCACAAAGCCACAATAAAACCTATATTATTAAAAAAATACAACTTTTAAAATAAATTTTTGACTAAGAAATTTAAAAAGTTGAAATACATATAAATCTAAATGATTTTATTTATTAGATACCAGAAGAAATATATATTAATAAAATAAATTATGATAAATCTATACAAATTTACTTTTAATATAATTTATTATTATTTTTTCTGCAATGTAATATTTCCAATATATTCATCCACAGTGAAAAAGTTGAATTATTCATCATTTTATTAAATTAACTAAAACTGGATTTTTATTTTATTGAATTGTATAATTTTTATATCACTAATAATGACTAGTATGTTAATCCATTGCACAGATTATAGATTATAACAAACTTAAGTCACTTATAGCAAAACCGGAGAAATAAGAGTGAGATTTGCAATTTAAATTCATTTAATTGAAACACAAGCATTTATTAATAACATTTCTGGAAAAAATTTTCTGTAATAAAAAATAAAGAAACAAATGAATATAAACATCATAAATTTATGTATTACTATAAAATTTGTTTCTCATGATGAAAACAGACAATTTTATATCCTTGATAACATTAAAACACAATACAAACAATATTAAATGATTTTTCAGGGCAACAAAAGAATTATATTAACTTTTTTTTTACTTAGTGATTATATATTGAATAAATGTTTTTATGGTCGAACAGAAATATTTTTTTTCCAAATAGATTGGAGCATTTTACACATATATGGACTGAAAATATTGTATAAATAGTACTTGCCATATAAGTATGAAGAAATTACATTTAATTTTTCCATTCATCTTTCTTCATTACATTTTTAAGCGATTATAAAATTAATCAAATTTATAATAAACTGCACATAATTTACATGAGAATGCAACAAAAATAAATTAAAGGGAAATCTAAGAACATACATACATACATATATATACAGGGTGAGCCAAAAATTCATTACAATTTTAAAAATTCATAAAAAAAGAAGAAAGTGAGATAAAGAAGTGCGGTTTGCAAGAAAGGGCTCACAAGGTAGTCGGATTTTTTTTAGCAGCAAAAAAAGTTTTAGTTAAAAAAGTCACCTATAGATGGCACTAACATCGAGAGATTCAGCAGAATTATGCAAATTAATCTTGTGATAAAAGGCCGTGATACTCGAGAATTTCTCATTCGCTTTCAGAATGTTATCATTAATGGATCGAGCGTTGTTAGTGAAGTTGTTCTATTTGAACGGAGAGTCAGCAACTATTGCGTTGCGAAAATTTCGCACGACGAAAGGACTGAAGACAAAGAAAGGCCCCATATCGTGTCCTGGAATAGTCAAACTTGTCAAGAGGTTCGAGGAAACTGGCTCTTTGGAGGATCGGCCACGGAGTGGAAGACCCTCGTTGGCGGAGAGCCGAATTACTGCAGTGGAAACCACAATGAATGATTTAGCGGCGGAATCATTTATTGGGAGTTGCAGTGCTCACGAAGCTGGAAGAATATTGGATGTGCCTCAATCATCGATTCGACATATCCTCCACAGGATATTGCATCTCTATCCCTAAAAACTGCAGTCATTGCAGGAATTACAACCGGGAGACACAGCTATGCGAGAATCATTTGCCAAGTGGGCTATGGCAAGAATCGAAAACGACCCTCAGTGGTTGTTCAACGTTTTCTGGACGGATGACGCGCACATCACACTACACGGGGATGTCAACACCCATAACACTTGTATATGGGCAACATCTAATCCTCGTTAATACACGATGAAATCTCTGCATCCAGACAAGTTGACAGTCTGGTGTGGCTTCACGTCTTTCATTGTCGGACCTTTCTTTTTTGAAGAACCGTGTCCCAGATGGGGCTGGAAAACGTGCACAGTAACTGCTAAGCGTTACCTCACTCTTTTGCGTGACAAAGTCGTGCCCACATTAAATCAAAAAGGTGTGTTATCTGATATAAACTTTATGCAGGATGGCGCACCACCACATTATGCCAATCCAGTAAAACGATTCCTTTTGAGTACCTTTGGTGAAGAGAGACTCATCAGTCGAGGTTGCAAGATCGCATGGCCTCCACGATCACCTGACCTCATTCCGGTCGACTTCTGGTTGTGGGGCTATTTGAAATCACGTGTGTACAGTTAATCTCCTTCAACATTGGCCGAACTCAAAGATTCCATCTGTCGTGAGGTTTCTGCAATTCATTCCGACATATTGCATTCAGCTGTAATGGCATTGCTAGTCACCTTAGTTGTGTCGTACAATGTACTGGAGGTCATATTGAACAACTCTTATTATCAGAATAAATGAATGGAGAGTACTGTTGTCCTTTTCATTGTGTTTCGGACAGTCAGCACCATCTATAGGTGACTTTTTTTAACTAAAACATCTTTTGCTGAAAAAAAAATCTGACTACCTTGTGAGTCCTTTCTTGCAAACTGCACTTCTTTATCTTACTTTCTTCTTTTTTTATGAATTTTTAAAATTGTAACGAACTTTTGGCTCACCCTGTGTGTGTGTGTGTATATATATATATATATATAAGAATAAATAAACATTCTCAACTTGAAGAAAAAAATTCTACAAAAATAAGTATGAAAACAACAAGTTTTGAAACAATAAAAACAGGCAAAAGGTATAAGAAAAAAGAAAAGTTGAATAGAACCAACTAAAAGGTGAATAACAATTAAAAAATTAAAATGATACAAGGCTACACACACACTACATAAAAAAATACTTTATTTTAATGAAATATCAAACTTTTTTCCACTTGAAAGATGAAACTTTTTTTGTTAAAATTAATGACTTACCAAATTATTAACACATATGTGACAAAATTTAGAAAAAATTACCTTGAGAAAACTTATTTTTACAGTTAGACACATTCTGTAAATGGATTAAATTTGTTAAAACATTTCTGATACCAACATTCTAAAAATGCTTTATCTTGCATCTAGATATAGCATACATAACAATTACAAAAATACAATGTGTTAGGAGTGTGCTTGAACAGATTAATCTAAAATCCCCAATGTTTTATCAATGTAAAGTATTTAAAAATTTGTTTTGTTCTAAGGATTATAATTCTTACATTCAAATCTAATTATTAATTATAAAACAAAGTATATAAACAATTGAACAAAACTAGATACAAGATTATAAAATCAGGAAAAATTGCATGTAGAAATTTTTTTATTCAATTTCCTCTAATAAATCTTAAAAAAATGACAAACTAGACTTTTTACTATAAAATCAAACTTTTTAGATGCAGCAAATAAATTGAGGTAGTTGACAAACAAGCTAATTGAATTCAGAAATAAAGTAAAAAAAGAAAAATTTAAATGAAGTAACAGTTATAAATTTAAGTTAGGTTAGAAAGGGAAAAAATCCATCAAACAGTATATATTTGATTTCTTTTTCTCAAAGTAATTCAGTTAATTTTCAATGAATTTCTACACAAGGTTTACAGCTATAGTTTATTTTTATAGAATTTTTTGTGGACATTTATTGAAAATATTTAAACCTTTTTCATTGATATTTATTTTATAAGATTCACTTATAAAATAAATATCAATTATTACCATTCAAGTTTCTATAATTCTTAGTCAAACAATTTATAAAACTCAAGTTACAATTTAAGAATCACAAAATAGGTGAATTTTTTTTTTTGCTTCTTAAATAGGAAGTTTTAATTTGAAGTAAAACTATCTTTTAAAAGTTCATTTAATATTATTTTGCTCAATCATTTTTTTAATAATAGTATTATTTTTCAACAAATAAAATGTTTAATAATAAGAGAATAATAATAGATATTAAATAATAAGAGATTTTTTAGTAACACATTATGATGAAATGTTTTGTATTATTTAAAAAATAATAAAAAATCACAGTAAGAATAATATATTATGATCTTTCAATTTAAAGGAAAAAATATATATGTGACACAAAATACAATATTAAGTGCCACACTTTACACATCAAAACAGAAATTAGTAATATTATCATTTGGCATTTTCTTCATTTAGGACTGAGATTTGATCTTTAACTTGTTACTAAATATATCATTTTATTTCAAAACATATTATGGTTACCTGTGTTTTAAAATAAAATTTTAAGTATAAGGGATGATTGAAACAACTTTTTGACATAAATTTAATTTTAAATGAATAAAGAAAAAAACTTGAATGACAAAAAATAATAAATTCACATATTAATTAAATTATAATAAATATATATTTTTAATGAACTTTAAAAATACTACAAAATTTTCTGATAAAATAGAAATGTGACTTTCAGAAGGAAATGTTAATCTTTAAAGTATGATTTTGTCATTTAAGAGAAATTTAATTCTAAGAGGTTTTTAAATTTTATCAAGGATTTATAATTTTCTTGAAAGGGTAAGAGAAATTTAAGAACACACAAATATATCTCAATATTACAATTTTTTATACTACATTGAGATATAAATTTTGAAACACTATTTGCAATAATTAATCTATAAAATCTTAAGCAAAATGAATGTTTAAAAAAATATATAAACAATAATCAAACATTATAATAGTAATATTATTTTCATTCTTAAGGGTTTAGAAATATAATAGAAGACATTAAATAAATTAACAATAGAAAATATACATAAGAGAAAACAAATTTTGTTACTTAAGAATTAAAAGTGATATTGCAAAATTTTATAAGATACATTGAAATTGATATATTCACTGATTTGGGGAAAATAGAATAAATGACTGAAAGTAATAAACATGACAGAAAATAAATTTATATCAGATGATGTTCAATTAATTGACTATATTTTTTATAAAACTTGCCTATATTAAGTTAGTCAATTTTTCCTTAAGATCATTGCAAATTATATTTTAGAGAAAGGTTTAATAAAATATACTTTAAAAAAAATCTCTATGGTTAATTTTCAACTGATTTCCTGTAACAGATAAACTTGCTTGTCATTATATAAACAGATTCCCTTACCAATGAGGGAGGCCATCTAAAAAAATATTTAATATATAATGTCTTGTGAATTTAATCATTATTACTTGGTAACATTATAAATAAATTTCACTTATTACATATCATAATTTGAGCAGAAAATTTTCTTTATATGAGAAAAAAAATTAACAATGAATTCAAAAATATTATGCAATGTAAGAAAAAAATGAATAAAAAATTGGTTTCTGCAAAATAAAAAAATCCAAATTTTCATATTATAAATAAAGATATATTACCAAATTAAGATCATGCATTATGATGATAGAGATTACTTTAACAGAAATATCATCTATAACATAAAAGATTTGTGTTTTCAATGTATTTTAAATAAAGTCTAAATTATATTTAAAGCTATTTTATTAAAAAAGCACTTATTCTCATTGCATAAATACATGTCACTACTAACTAATAAACTATCTTCAATAGTAAAAAATAAACTAAAATTTAGATACTAATAATTATAAGTAAGAGATAATATTAAGTACAACACATGAAGCATGACAACAGACACTTAAAGTACAATAATTATTATTTTCTACTATTTTACATCATAACAATTTTCTTTTATTGCTCAAAAATATCACCATGCATGCCATTATTAACACAGTGCATGTTAAACAGTTTTATAGTTTGAAATTCTAAATCAAAAATATTTGTTTTCCTATTTCATACTACTACATGTAATGTGATAGTGGCTATAATACCAGTATATTTTCAATACTATTTAAATTTTACTAAGTGACCTTTTTTAAAACCTTATAATAAAAATACATGAACACTATTATATGCACACAATACTAATATAACACTACACTTATATATAATATATTTAAAATATATTAATATTATATATATATTTTCACACACTCTATTAAAATTACAACACTAAAATAACTAGTTTCAATATTATACATGTAACAAGGATATTTATATATATATATATATTAAATATAGTACTAGGATGTACTCAGACTTAATGCATGCATTATAGATAATAAAAGAAAAAGTACCACACAGAAAAAAAATATGTTAAATTAAAAAAGTAGTTTTTATTAAAATAGATTATATGTTCAAATAAAAAAACTAGATATATTTTCAGTCACACAATCTTTTTTCTTCTGAACTCAGTATTTAACTACAGAGATGTACAACTTAAAAATCATGATATCATAATTTTAAAGATTCTAAGATTTATATTTAATATTGACAAATACTGTAATCAAATTAAAGCAGATGAAAAATACAAAAGGAAAATAAAGCAAAAGTATTATGCATCAATACCCAAGTAAATGTGGCTATAACTTTTTAACATAGTTTTGGGTTTTTACATTCATTTAAAATATTTGAAAACTAGTTTTAATATGTTATTGTGTTAACAATGTCTTAACTAAAAGTAAATTTAAAATATCTTAAAATTACTATTTTAAACACACTACTGAATTTAATATAGATTGATTAAATTTAATTATATATGTTAAAAGTCAACTATATATTAAACTTTGATCTTCTAATCATAAAATAAACAGAAAAATTAACAATTATAAATTTCTTTTCTTTTTCTTTTTTTGAATAAGTATTATTCTCATATTGGTTTTTAATTGCACATAATAATATAATATGAATAAAAAAAGAATACAATTGAAGAGTTAATTGGATTTATTGGAAAGGAACTACAAATAATGAAATTCAAACATTTTGCCCATTTTAATAAATTAAAAACTAACTTTTTCAAACCAGTATAATATAATTTGTGTAGAATTGACCAGAATATTTAAATTTTGATAACTTTAATGTGTTACAAGAAATTATAAATAAAAATTTAGATTAATTTTAAAAGTAGTAGCACTGAAATCTTAGCGCAATAAAATACTCACCTGACTTAAAATACTGAATGTATGTGTTTTCTATTATGAATGATACATTAGAAGAACAATAGCATAATAGAGTCTACTAACAAATATATTTGAAAGCATAGGATTTCAAAAATATATCAATAAATTGCACTCCTGAATTAGCAATATCTTTATAGGAAAAGGGAATATTCAACATGAAGATATGCACAATTCCTTCATTTCCCAATATATGAAAATATGTAATTTCATATAGAAAAATAATTTTAAATGAAAACTAATGGAAACTAGGATAAATTATTTTATGGAAACAAACTGAATTTATATTTTAAAACTTTAACTTGTAAATTTATATAACACATATTTTTGCGGAATGGATTTTTGATCAATAGAAACTGGTTACTTAAAATTTTTACAAAAAGCAGTTGGTGAAAAAATATAATAAATTTTATAAATGCTGATACTTAGGAGTCTTGATTATCACACATAACATAATACATTAATAGTACTCAGTTACTTTTCAATTATTCAAGATTATTAAAAAATAATAGTTCATAAATCATTATAAATATAAAAAATGTAACTAATGTCAACATAAAAACATTCATATATTTGCAATATAAATTTCTTTCTAACTAATAAGTACATCATATGATAAAAATGTAATATCTCACATACATTCATGTTTATTTAATAGTACTCCTTTTTCAAGATAATAATGAAATCAATTCATTTTTATCCAAAATATAAAATTAAAGTCAAGCAAATAGTAGCTACTGAACTGGTGCAATATTAGCAGTATATATATAATTAGGTATTATATTATTCTGAAGCATGTTAATTTTTAAAATATAATCTATCATTAATTTTATCAACTTGTTTTAAACCTTTATTACATGATTTTAAACACAAGACATAAATAATCTGAAAACAGAAATTTTATTTCACTAGTTTAAGTTTTGCAACAATGCCCAAAACCAATCCAAAATTTTATTACAAATTAAAAATATGAGTGAATACAATATATAGGCCAAAAATTGTATGAAGTTTCAAAGTAAAAAGGATTATGAGAGTTATTGGAAATAGTAAATGATGAATTGAAGACAAGTGCATCTTCTGCATTTAAAAGCAATATAAATTAGCATATTCAAGTTTAACCACTCAAAGTGAATTGAATGAAAATAAATGCACATTTTTCACACAGTAAAAATGACTCACATTTCCTAATTGCTAATAAATAACTCAATATAGAGGACATTTTATTGAATTTGGCTGAAACAATGATGTACAGAAATAAAATTAGTAAAAATGAAACAACTTATTTAAAGAAATCAATAGAAGTGAATAGAAAAATTAGCAATTTTTTCCAATAATGAACATACCTTAGTAAACATATAAGCAAATTGATTTGGGTTTTTTTATATCACATTTTATATTCACCTGACTTATTTATATATATACATTACTTTAACTTTTTAAGTATCTTAACTTCTTAAATAAAACGAATTGAGAAATCCAAAATGTGAAGAAAAAAGTGCAAGAAGTATGTTGCCACTACCACAAAAAATTTAGTAATTGGAATATTAATTTTTTCCATTGTATGAAAAACACATTTAATGGCTGTATTTGAATTAAACTACAATTGTTTAAAGTGAGATATTGCATTTTTGAACAGCAATAAAAAATCTCATCTTTCCATATATAAATAAATAAAGCAATATCTATCAATATAAAATAGTTTGATATATAATTCTAAATAACCTTAAAGAGTTAAAAGATATTAATGAAAAATAAACATCTATGTATCTAAAAAGACATTTTCAGCAATTAACAAGTAACAATATAACATAAGTATAAATATATGTATATAAATTAATCTAATTAAATTAGCTCTCACTAAGATTTTAGCACTACAATACTTCATTATTAAAAACATTAATTCTGAATATAATAAAAATTTGTACAAGTTTAAACACATGCTGCACCAATTCTACCTAAAACATTAACAAAATTTTCACTAAATCTATGCTTGAATAAATGAATTTTCCAATTAGATTTTTTCTTAAACTTTGAACCACATATTCGACAAATAACTGGTTTAACAGTAAAATCTGACTTTAGCAAATTTGGAGTATCTTGAGGAATTAAAGAGGAAAATGGATTGAAGATACGATAAGCTTTGGTTTCATAGTTGAATTTTGTAAAAATGTCATCACTGTAGCTTTGTAAATTGCATGGAAGTGATATAGAAGTAGTAAACTTCCCTTCAGTAAAAAAGTTAAATTTATCTGTAAAATAATGAACAAAAATTACACAAGGAAAACAATAAAATTTCCAATAATACAAATATTTTAAAATGAAAATATATATTTTACATATTAAAACATCAATAGTTTACACAATATCAATGTTACAAAATCTTTTATTTTATCATTAATATAAGGTATCAAAATAAATTATTTAAAATATAATCTGGAAATATATATATGTGTGTGTATGATACATATATATATTTTACTGGCACAAGTGTATCAAGTGGCACAAGTTATTATCACCAAATGTTATTATCAAGTGAAAAAAACTATGATATTGCTGGTTTTACCATAATTATCACTTTACTTTTTGTTTACAAACATTTTCAAAAATGAAAACATAGTTAATTCTTCAAAATAAATGCACAACTAACAATTACTGTTTACCATGAACTGTAACAAAAAATGTCAACACTGCTAGATTTGCACAAACAAAATTTAATAGTGTACTATATATATATATATATATATATATATATATATATATATATATATATATATATATATATATATATATATATATATATATATATATATATATATATCCCTTATTCTAAATATCTCGTGTACTAATTCTAACACATGAAAATTTTCCCAATATAATGAATATTAGTTTATGATTTTATTCAATATATTAAAATAATTTAAATATTGGAGTTAATACATTGTTTTATTTCTAAATTTAAAATATTTTAAGGAAGTAATTTTAACAAAACAAATTAAAAACTATTTTATAATTGTTTAAATTCAGAATATTGAACCTTATCCTAGTGATCAAGAATATTTTTAAAACTTATATAAAGCCATGTACACAATAGATTAAATTCTTGAAAATTATCTGTACTACAATATCATACACACAAATAAGATAAGCAGAAAATTATAACATATGTTAATAAATGCATGTCATTTAAGACAGAAAAAATTCTAAAACTTCAATCTTTCTCAGTCTATGCACAATATTTTCATTAATATTAAATTCTTGAAAATTATCTGTACTACAATATCATACACACAAATAAGATAAGCAGAAAATTATAACATATGTTAATAAATGCATGTCATTTAAGACAGAAAAAATTCTAAAACTTCAATCTTTCTCAGTCTATGCACAATATTTTCATTAATATTAAGCAAATCACAAGATATTACTATAATTAACATTAAATACATTGAAAAGTAAACAAAAATTCAATTAAAAATATTCAGATTTCACAATTAAAAAAAATTATTGTTAAAAGAAAATGAGCAATACAGATAAATATACAAATAATTGAAATGATATAACAAGATTTTGTTTATTATATAAAATCAGTATAAAATAATGGATATTAATTATTTTTTTTTTTGCTGCAGTTTTCATCCAATATTTTTCAGTCAGTACAGAGTACACAAATTAGTATTTTCAAATAAAACCCTAAAAAAAAATTTCACATATAATAAGTTTTTAAATAAAATTTTAATTGAATGATTAAAAATTAATTAACATATTTGAATATAATAAAAGTATTGCATTATAAAATTAACATACATTAAAAAAGGCCATTAAATTACATAAATTCTGATATGTGTATAAAGTGATAGTTCACTCACTTTTGCAACCAATAGATTAATAAATATCAACAGCTTAAATATTTGGTTTGTTTGTTGCTCAACAGTCATTTTTTGCACACGAAGGCTATTTAGACTAGGACCTATGGTTTAAAGTGGATTCCGAACCACTACAAACATCTGTGCCCAAGGTGGGATTCGAACCCACGAACTGTTGAACCTAAGGCAAGAGCGCTAACCATTCTGCTGCCAGCTTGGCCCTAAATATTTGGATCCATGGGTAATGAAATATTCAAGTTATAATATCACATTATGATAAGCTATTTTTCTTATGATAAGTTTCAGTTTTTACTGGAAAATTAAATTAAGATATAAAAAAGAATTTAATAAATAATTTGAAATATTATCATATCTTTAGGCAAAATTTGTGATATTGTATGCAGATTTATTTATTAAAAACAATGTCCCAAGAATCTAGTACTGGTTTTTCACCAATGTATAGAAAAACAATGAGATTCTTGAGTTTAATTCATTTTTTTATGTACTAGTAAAAATGTTTTGACAAAATTTTTAAATTCAAAATCAATTAAGAAATTTAGACCACAGCTTTAAAGAAATAATAAAATTCTGCTAGAACCATTTATCTAAAAAACAGAGGTAAAAATTTTTAAAAAATTTATATGGAAAAAAAAAATGCTTTGAAGATAAACTATTTTTTACATTGATGCAATTTTCATTGTGTTTCTTGTAAATAACATTTCTTCCTCTTTAATGAAATTCGATTATGTCAGATTTGAGATGATATTTAAAATATTTTTATAAGAAAATTGTAAAAGTATAAATTAGAAAAGCATGCCTGTAAAAGTAAAAATAAAGGAAAGTTTGTTTTCTTATTAAAGGAATGCCAAGGGTTAAACTTTTTACATAATAATTCCATTTAATAAATTATGTAGTGATTTTCTTGCCTACAGATATTTTTCAAAGAAAGAAATAAAGTTATGTATTGAATGATAAATATTTCTGAAATAACAGGAAATTTATGTGTGGAGTAGTTTTGAACTCTCCAAATACATTGCCAAATAGTTTTTTGTCTTAAGAAATGTTGTGACAGTTTATTGTCAAATTATTGATTTTTTCACATATTTCATGTTATCCTATAGCTCTCTACTCATTAAATACTAGATATTCATTCAAGAACTTAATATTTTTTTTAAGTTCTAAGACAAACAAAAGCAGTTAAAGAAAAGATGAGTACTGCAAAAGTATACCTTGAAAAAACACTGAAAAGTTCTGAAATTTAGAAATCTAAAAATGATTAGCACATAAATTTATAACACCTTAATGTTGTTAATTTAAATTTTAAAAAAAGGTAAAATTAATAAGTAGAAATATTGAAAAATGATTCAAAAGTAATCATTTAATTATTTTAACTAATTAAAAAAGAAAATGAATTTATAATTCACAATTATTTTCAATATGTGATAAATTTTAAAGTTAATTAGTTTTAGTATTGTTTATTTATTAATATGATTATTTAATTAGTAAAATAGAAAAATACATCACTTTTTCCCTTTGTTAAACTGGAATAAAACCTCAAAACTATATTTCTGCAGTTTTCCAATCTGATGAAAATTCAGATAATGTAATAAGAATATATAATATTTTTTGCAAGCAGAACTTTGTGTTTTGAAGCAAATTTTACCACACACTAAGTGATAATTAACACATTTTTACAAATTTCAAACAGAATTACAAATACACTTTTAAGATGAATCCGATACAATATGCAATTCAGATGCAAACTTATTTAGTACAGTTAACACCCAATTTATAAGAACATAAAGGAAAGCATTTGAAACAGTTTTAATAAAAGATGCAGGGAAATTGAAACATTTTTAATAAAACAGATTCTTAAATAGAATTTTTTAAACGTTACTAGTAACTTATTAAATATGTTTAAAAAAACATAACAATTTGTATTATGTTTAGATCTTAAAAAATTATAATTACTTTTGAAAACGAAATAAAATACAGAGCAGAGAGCAAATCTTTACATGCTACCATTAAGTACATCATATTATACATTCTTGTAATAAGGAAATAAAATACAACGTGTTTAGTTAGAGGCCATTCAACTCATACTTGACCTGAACACTACAAATTAGGTGATTTACTATGATAGCTAACAAATGAATAAGAAATATTGACAAATATTCTAAAGTAACTCTAAATATTTAACATCCTTACTACATTAAGTGACATTTTTATTAAAAAAATATACAGATATCAATATGAATTAAAAAATTAGAGAAATGCGAAATATATAAAATAATCTTTCTACTCTATTAATTTTCAATATTGACTGTCTTAAATTTTATATATCCATCTGTAAAATGTAGCAACATTATGAATAACTAATTTATCTGTCTTTTAAAACACACAAATAAATATCAGTACACTTTAATCGTACACATACACAATTTCAGAAACAGTTACATACTTCAACTAGACAAGAACCAGAAACAGAACAGAATTACAAGTACCATTTCACTTCAAATTTCAAAAAATATATTTTAATTACAAAATATTTATTTAATTATTTTAAATATTTTGATAGAATTCATGTATTTAAACAGATCATTTTCTGATTTTTTAAGAAATATTATTAATTACTAGTGCTTTTTATCTTCAAAATCAAACATTGAGTTATTAAATTTCTATTATGAACTGAAATGACATGAGAACTAAGAAGTACTAATCAAGGTTGTGTGTTTGTTCTGGCCATCGAGTTAATAAATATTTGGGATTCAAAATGAACTTCTTAAAATTATCTTCTGCTATTTCAACTTTTATTAGACCAAGCTGTGTAATTATAGCTTGTATTCCTTTAATTTTTTGCTTCTAATGTATATACAGTTTAATGTAGTTATTTTAAGTATTGTGAAAATATCTTGATTGCGTTTATTAATATCTAGTTTTTAATTTAAATCTCTTGTATATAAAATTCTTTTATATTTTTCATTAACTCGCAGTGTTTCTCGTTATCTTCATGTTTATACTTCTAGACTTTTTTGGAAACAATTACTTGTAGAAATCACCGTGTACAAAAGTTTTAATTATCTCTTAATTATAGAAATGCACATTATACTGTTTTTCTTATTTTAATTTCCATTCCTAATTTGATAATCATAAAATTAAAATTGTGAAATACATAATATACAAAAATTTATAAATTATTGTATTATTAAATGAATGTAAAATTCTGGATCACACTTAACTGCTGTGAATTGTGAATTAAAAATAAATATTTTTATTACATATTTAAGTTTCTATGACTTGAAATTACTTTTATTTTGAAAGTAAATATTTATCATTTTTGTTCAATGTCAATAAAGGGTTTTGTTTCGCTGAAAATATTGTTCAGTTCTAAATTATTCATGTCAGAATAGAAAACTAATTTTAAACCTTACTGACCTAAATCCATTACCCCATGGAAAATCATTCGAAAGGCATTTAAAAGCCTAAACAAAAATATAGAGGGTGTTTTAATATAATTTTTGAAATTCTTAGTTTATAAATTTGTTTTGAAAAAATACACAAAATCTTTTTTCAAAGGGTAATTTAGTAAAGGCAGTTTTTAAATAACCAAGAAATGGATATAGAATTACTGGAAATAACCTCTCAGACCTTTGCAAATTTTTTAATTGCCAAGTAATTCAAATGCTGGTGCCACTTATAAAACATATGTATAATGTAAAAATGATGTAAAGCATGAGAAAAAATTGAACCTTAATAAAAATCTGAAAAGCAACAAAACTTGACTGTACCAAAAAATAAAACTAGCAATACTATCAAAACAAAGGATGTCAGATTTTGTGAGAAATATTTGGGGGTAAGGGATTAAGATATATCATACTTATTACTTTTAATTTTGCAAAATATTGAGTTTCAAAAGTTTAATAAATTTCAATAAATGTTTAGTTTTTATTTTTGAATTTTTAACATTTTTATATATATATATAATTAGTGCTATTTTCAATCAATAATTTATTGTAACATTGATTTATCACTTGTTGCATTATATGTTTAATAATAATCCAGTATTTGACATATAAAGCACATGGGCTCACAATTTTTAAGAATTGGGCTTATTTTTATATCATTGTTTATTTTCTTATTATGTCTTTTTTTAATAGTTAAACTTATTTAGTATTTTTCCTCTTAATCTCTTTTACACAACAGTAAGATACTTACATAAACTTATAGTAAGATACTTACATAAACTTATAGTAAGATACTTACATAGTAAGATACTTATATAAACATTAAACTTAAATTTATAGAAATGAGTATATAGAAGAATTCCATAAAAATATAAAACTGTAAGTAAACATGTTTAAATTGCTTGTGAATGCTGAGGAGGGAACCCACTATAGATTATTATGAAACACTATCAAAGTATTAGGTCTTCCAGAAAGTTCTGTCCACTCCGGTTACAATCAGTTTCAACCAGTATGCGCATATTCCTGTGACATATTTGGCTCTCTTTTGATCGTTAACAATGTATACACATTTTCATCACAGATGAACTAAAACAAATTTCATTCTTGTTAGTATTAAGTGAGACGCGATCTTGTACCCATGGCTACTGACAAAGTTCATTTATGCAACTGTATTTTATGTACAAATTCCAACAAGAAAGAAATGCTACAGAAGCGTATAGAAATTTATTGAAAGTGTTTGGTGAAGGTACAGTTTCTGATGGAACATGCAGAAGATGGTTAAAAAAATTTCATGTTGGTGATTTCGACCTTTTTAATAAGCCATGCTCTGGGCGACCATCTTTGATCTACGATGATACTGTCAAGATCATGTTAGAGCAAGATCCTTTTTTGACAACATTGGAGATTGCAGAAAGGCTTGATTCAGCTCAAAAAAACATTTCTGACTATATTCACAAACTAGGGTTTGTGTGAAAGTATTCAAGATAGGTGCCACACAAGTTAAGTGAGAAGAATTTGAATGATCAAATCATCATGTGCACATCTCTGCTTGCACACAACAAAATCGAACCCTTCTTGGACCGGATCATAACTGGGGATGAAAAGTGGATAATCTATGAAAACATCATAAGAAAAAGGGCATATTGTAAACCCGGAAAACCTGCCCCCTCTACCTCTAAACCGAGTCGAGCCTGAACTAGAGAATGTTGTGTGCATGGTGGGACATTCAAGGACCAATACATTTTAAGCTGCTGGAACCAAACGAAAGGCTAAATTCAGAGAGGTACTCTCAGCAATTGGATAAATTAAAAACTGCACTTCAAGAAAAGAGACCGGCGATGTTCAATAGGAAGGACATCATACTGCTTCATGACAATGCCAGGCCACATGCTTTGGGGACTCGTCAGAAAGTAGCAGAGCTAGGCTGGGAAATTCTGTCGCATCCACCATACACTCCGGACCTAGCACCATCTGATTATCACTTATTTCTGTCCTTATAAAATTTCTTGCAGGGCAAACAATTCAAGAATAAAGAAGATTCAGACAAGCACTGGTTCAATTTTTAGCCTTTAGAGATAAGACATTTTTTAAAAATGGGATACACAAATTGCCATCATGCTGGCAAGAAGTCATAAATAATGATGGCAATTATATTATTCAATAAAGTTTATCCAAAGTATGAAAAAATGTATTCCTTTGTTTCATTCTAAAACGGACAGAACTTTCCGGTAGACCTAATAATATCTACCACAAAAAGATATATTTTTATTATTGTTAATACATTTAATTTTATGTATTAATTTAGGTTTTTTATTTAATCCTAAACAAATGTGTAATACAGTGTTAATAATTTTAAAATTTTAAATAATGCTTTAATAAATTCTGGTTTTTTTATATATATATCTAACAAAGAAATTGATTTGCATCATAGGTGCGAAAAACACATCATCTGGCAAGAGCTACATACACACAGACACTATTAAATTTACCAGAAACCAAAGTAACAGTACTTGACAATGGATTTAAGGTGGCATCACAGTATTCTGATTCTGGTTGTGCAACTGTTGGTCTCTTTGCTGATGCTGGCCCTAGATTTGAAACCCCAGAAACAAATGGTGTTGGAAATTTTTTCGAACATGTTGCATTCAAAGTAAGTTTTATGGCTAAGAGTACTATGTTAAATTATTGAATTCTGATTTGCACATGTTAATTTTTCATAGAAAATATCCCTTAACATCTGTAATTATAAAAGAGTTAGCAACTAGAAAAAGGGAAAAAATTTCCAATGGTATTCTACATCACAGAAACATTAAGAATATTGAAAGAATAAAAGAAAACATCCTTAAAAATGAAAACAAAAATTAGATTTATGAATATTTATGGTTTACATAATTGTAGTATAAATTTTAAAATATTTCAAGCATCGCTATCTTCAGAGTTTGTATTCAGTAAAACAAAGAGTTTAAAATCAATGAAACAATCTCGTATGATTCACAAGACCTTTATTCATAACAAATTCAGCAAGATACAAGAAATTCCATCTGTAAAATCACAATTACACAGCTCTAAAGCAGCTAATACAACAGGAAGTAGCTTTTAATCACAGAAGTGTAACACTTCCAACCCAAAATAATTTCTATGCACTAGACTAGCATTCAAGACTGATAATTTTCACTAACTCTTCTATGCCAGGTTGTTGTAGCATTTATGCCTGATTTTGCATGAAAATCTTGGAGTTTCTGGAAGTTATCTTGGTTAGATTATTTAATTTTGGTCCTAGAGCTTCAGTGATGGATTGTTCTCTAGAAGTATCTATTTTTCACCAAAGGTCGTCAAATCATTAGAAAGGCTGTTTTTAATATAGAATATGGCTATAATATTGCAATCTTTACTCAAAATCTAAGTATTTCAGATCTGTCAGATATTTTAAGACAAATACAAGTAATGTTTATAAATTTTTAACACTGTGCATCATGCATATAGGTTTCATAAGGTATTATTGAAATTATTTAAAATATATATACTTATTATTTATGTGTTTCAATTTAGTGATTGGAATTCCTAAACTACCTATAAGCATAAGTTTTATATTTAGTGCAATCAAGGGTAAAAGTTTACAGAGTTACACCAAGTGCTCTACAGCTATGTCGCCAACCTGAATTACGCACAATATCTGGCTACCCATACTGATTACGTTCAAACTTCAACTTAGAAAACATGCGTTTTTTTTTTAATTCCATCCATCAAAATTTCAAATATTTCATTATAACTTGGATAATTAAGTACTATAAAATTAAAAAAAATTCTAATAACTAGAAACGAAATTTTTAAAACTCGAATTTTAATATACCATGCAATTGTGCTCGCCTAAAAAAACTTCAGTAGCTTTATGTACTACAGTGACAACCAGACAATAAAGCTAAATTTCTAATGAACAAATTTGATTTTTTATTTAAACTACATTTTTAGTATAGTGAGCAAAGGTGCCTACCTTAAAAAGAAACTAGTAATGCGTTACGTTTTGGTTGCGTGATTTTATACATTAATAAGTCCTAGTGTTCTTACTATTTTATTTTAACAACCTAACAATCAATAATCTAACAATAACTATTTAACAAATAACAATTTTCATGATTAATTTCCATAAAATAAGTTCCACATCATAATACATTGGTGCCAATACAGTCTTCATATGACAGTATCCAAATATCAATTGATCTAGATTCTCCATCACATAAGGAAGATGCGCTTCTCATTCCCTTTTTAGAGATTTATTGTGGCTGAGTTGCCACACCTAATACAGTGACAGCCGTGCAATAAAGCTAAACTTCTAACTTTAACAAATTGCATTTGTTATGCAAACTTGAATTTTAATCAACTAGGCATGGGACGCCCACCGTCTAAAAATTTCAGTATAGCACAATTCGACACTAACATTAAACACTCAATAAAGCTTACTTAAACATGTATTTACTTATGTAAACATACATTTTTAGGAAAACTAGAGTTCTGAATAATCACTTTGAATGAAATTTTAATGAGAAATTAAAAAACTCACCCTGTTGAGAAAAGAGTGTTTGAGAGCTTCGAAGAAATCTTCTGCTACATTTTCTTCATGTTTTCCCTGCCATACATACTCTGTGATGTATGAATCAAACCGACTGGGCGCATTATTAACACCCCATACATCTTAAATTGAACGACCTAAGGAAAATTCGAAATAATCTAACTTTAAAAAAATTCAAGCAATGTAATTTTCAGAATTTCGAAACAATATTTTAAAAATTATAAATAATAAATCTTCTGAAAATTCAAGATAATTTAACTTAAAAAAATTTGATGTCCAATAGTGGGAGCCTTAACGTAGCATATTCTTTAATTGTAAACAAATAAATTTATTCATTAAATGCAAGGGTTGCACACAAAATAAATTTCGCGCATGTCATACAAAACCTTAAGTTATAAATCAAAAACTTTTCATGAAAACACATTCCGAACTGTTAAACTAGTTTGACACACTTTATCGCACGCTTGGCGCATTTTACCCTCTGTACAATTCTCTACTCTTTAGTACAATCAAGTTTTAAATTTATGATTGTTTCCTCTAATTGTGATAATATATACTAGAAAAAATACTGAAATGTAATAAAATTTTAATTTAATACAAATATATATATTAAATAATATATATATATATATATAATTAAAGCTTTTTTTTTATTAATATGGAGAATTAGGGGAAAAAATGAGGGAATCTGTGATCTCAAACCTTTTCATGTAGTTTACAAATTAAATATTGCAAATAGCTAATTAATAGAATTATAACTTAAATACTAGTTTCATTTGAAAATTATTGAATTAAAAAATTTAGCTTGTATATTTCTTGCATCCTTAACTGTCCAATAAAATTATATAATTTTAATCTAATTTGTAATAAAAGATTTTACAGATTGCTGAAAAGAAAAAGGGCTAAACGAATAGATTTTGTGTATTATGTTTTAAATTCTGATCATTGATGTTTCTAATATTTATTTCTATGACATAAATGAAAATTTAACCGTGTTTGAAAATAAACACTTGTACAATGAAGGTATTTAAATTATAGTTTTTAACTTTACACACTGCTGAATTCTGTTTTCTTGTATATTTTTGATAACAGTTAACGAAAAATAATGATAACATAAATGATAAATTCTAAATTTGTTTATAGTAGCCAGTATCAAAATTATGAAAAGCTGAGAGCATATTTTACATTTTCAGTTTGCATATCAATTATGTTGTAACAAGTTCAACTGTTATAGCACTGAGTTGAATTTAAATTCATTAATTGTCTGAAGTTCTACCTATTTCTGATTTTGAGTGGAGAAAAAACTGGTATTTGCTTTCACTTTAATTTGAAATGTATATTTAGTCCAATAGGAAAAATAATTCTAGAAAGATCAATGATCAAATGTTAAAAAATCATATTTTACTTAAAATCATCATATTTTAAGCAATGCTTAAATTTTATGGTCAAAAAAATCATTTTATACAATACTTCAGTTTTATGGTATTCTGTATGTTGTGTCTTTATAGGTTTCTATATAAATATGTTGCACATATTTTAATTTAATGATGTTATTGCCTAAACTACTTCATAAGCTCGGGTTTTATATTTTTTGTTATTACAATCAAGTCTTAAATTTATATTTTATTTAATTTTTATAGTAGTAAATTTTTGTGTTTGTGAAGTATAAATTTGTGACCTTTTTTCACTTGCATTTATAAAAATGATTCAAATTTCCAACATTTGGTAATGTTTTTTGATGAAAATGGTCAATGAGATAATATGCAAATATCTTAACATTTTAATAGTTTAAGATTTTATTGAGAATGCTATCAATGCAATTGGTGCAAATTGTAACATTTGCTCATTTAAGTGATGTATAAATAGATCACTTAATGTACAGTGTATATGTTTAGTTATTTGAAATAAAATTGTGGATTTCATGTAAATTAATGATTGTACAACTGTTTTAATGGTAAAATTTCTCAAAATTAAAAATTAAAATTATGTTTTTAAAGCTGAACTATATTTGCATTTCTGCACTGAAATAATGATTACCTTTGTTCTCTGATAATTTTTGTGTTTAATTTTAAGTCAAATCTGTTTACCAAATTTTTATAATAATGCTCTTGCCCAGAAGCACTACAACGATGTTTCCTTACAAGTTTGTGCCTTCTCACACAAGGATTTCATGAATATATATATATATATTTTAAAAATATTGATAACTGTAATAATGGAGAATGTTTCTTCAATCTAGGTATCCCCCCCCCCCAGCAGTTTAGGTTTTATCATTTGTTGCTAAATATTTTCAATTGTTTTTCTTATAGAAAAATAAAATTTTCAACTTAGGAATTTTACAATGCAAGTATTTCATGCATATTCTTGAATCTACATCACACTTGAACTGTAAGATGATAGTAATATTGATCGAAAACTTAAAATATTTTTGAAGAATATTTGAAGTCATTTCCAATATTAGAGATTAATTTTGAAACACATGCAAGATTTGTTTTTGATTTATATTTATGTTATTATCCAGTCTTATAGAAAATTATTGATGTATGCTTCATATATGTTTTTAAACTTTTCATGTTTTCATAATTTCATAAAAATAAATTATTGCTATGTAGTAGTATGAACTTTAAAATTTTCAAATAACTATCATGGAATCATTAATAACAATTTGTTGGAAACATTGTGCTGGAAAAGTGTCCATTTTAAGACTTTAAAAATATCAATTTTTATTTTCCTATAAATCACATTTATTTTCTTGATTGACCAATGTAAAAATTTATTATAATTTTTTTTACCTAATTCTTTTTCATGATTGTTATAAATTTTTTTTTAAATATCATTTATTCATTGAAATATAAACCTTGAGGAAGAAGAGTTTTTCATATGTCATCCTATATATTTTACATGTAGATAAACTAAAACCATGTCATCAAATGCAATGAAGTTTACATTTAAGTTTTGTTTAATTAATAACATATATTTTTCTATGAAAACTTCAAAAATATTTATAAAATACTTATGAAAGTTTTTTGTTGAGATCCAAAATATGTAATGAGTCCTTTTTATGATTTAATTTTTAAGGGCACACAAAAAAGATCAGAAAAAGATATTGCTACTGAAATTTTAAATATGGGAGCACAATTTGATTCATATACAGATAGAGAAGAGACTGCATTTTATGCAAAATGCCTTCCTAGTGACGTCAGTAAAGGTAATACCCATATATGTAATTCTATCATCATAGATTAATTTGATGATTAGCATATTTAATAATAATTTGCATTTGATAAAAAAAAATAAAGGTAACAGCTAGACTAAAGAAAATATTCTGTATACAATCCTAATTTTTCTTATGCATTTTAAATTTTTGCATATTTAAGTTTGATAGCTATTTTCTATTTGTTGTTGATAGTATTTATATGAATTATTGTATATTAGTTTCACTTGTTTTTCCTAATCTTAAGAAAATAATTTATCTTTTTTATACTATGTACATTAGATTAAATATCGAATTTCATAATCTTTACTGAATCTTTGACCCCGATTTTTAGTAATCTAATTTGCGAAGAAA
Organism: Latrodectus elegans; assembly: GCA_030067965.1. Taxonomy (NCBI): domain Eukaryota; kingdom Metazoa; phylum Arthropoda; class Arachnida; order Araneae; family Theridiidae; genus Latrodectus; species Latrodectus elegans. Next base: position 117,370,133 of record CM057814.1, read on the forward strand.
ACAGGTATTCATATATAATTATTCACATCATGTGAGCAGCTCCAAAATCATATTTGATTGTAAAACATTTACTTTTTCTTTCTATTCTTGCTATAACATGCAGGATAAACTTTTTATTCAATGATAACAATCCAAATCCAGTTACAAAATTGCTTAATTTTTTAAGCAACCATAAAAAAATTGCATAATTAAATCTATAGTTAAAATTGTTATAAATTAGTAATTCTTTCCAATTAATAAAAATTTATAAAGGAAAGATTTTTAAAATTTTCTTAACATAATTTTTACTAAGATATTCATTTATTTTCAGTATCTAGAATAATGATTTGAAAACATTTTTCAAGAATTAAAGACATAGCTCAAATAATTTTAGATTTGAAACTAAACATTTATTTATGTAACTGAATTTGTTTATCCAACTTTAAAATTTTTACATGTGATCTTATTTTATATTAATAAATGTGTGTTCATGAAAACTTTTTCTACAGTTGTGGATATTTTGGCTGATGTTACACAGAATCCAAAACTTGATGCCCATCAAGTTGAAGAAGTGCGAACGACACTATTGAAAAAATTAGAAGAAGCAGAAACTGATAATAGACTGGTTACTTTTGATTACCTTCATCTAACTGCATATCAAGGAACTCCATTAGGCAGAACAGTCCTTGGACCAACCGAAAATATTAAGTAACAATATGATTTATTCTTAAAATTATAATTTTTCATTGAAGAAGTATTCAATTTAATGAAATTTCTCATTCAAATTAAAAAAAATTTGCTCTCAATGAAGTAGAAATTTTTAGATGTGTGCATTACATCATGTTATAAGATGTGTGATATTTTCATTTTATGTTGCATTACATCACGTTATTTTATGCTTTATCATTATAAAACATTAAAAATAAACATAAATTGGAAAATTGATTCATTGATAGGGATGCTTAACTTTATTTGTGTAATTTGAAAATGAAAGTGAATTTGAAGTGCTTAAACTTATTAACAAGTGGATCACTTCAGTTACCAATGGAGGACTGAATGTGAACTGGATTGTTTTTAGTAAAATGGCTGATTTTTTTAAAAAATGTACAGCATTCAAATTTTGGAAGCTTGAATGAGGTTAAATACATCTTGAAATATTCAATGAATTAATAAATTAGAATCTAATGAAGATGTTTAAATACTCCAAAATTACTTATTTTATACAATGTAAATAATATTATATATTAAATAAAAAATTTTCTTATTATAGCGGTAAATTCAGTGAGGATTTTTGCATTAATCATTAAATATAGATAAAATCTAAATAAAAAATAGTTGCACTAAATTTTACAAATATTTATTTTTATGATTTACAAATATAATTGAAAAAATTTCATATACATAATTACATATGCATATGTGGTGGTAAGAATAGTTGGTAAAATAAAAAATATTTAACAAGAATATTGAAACAACCTGAACATTTTTTGATTTGACTTCTGAAAACTCCTAAAATTTGATTCTTGGAAATCTGTACAAACCTTGTTATCAGTATTAGTTTGGTATTTAATTAAATTTTTTCTTTTCAGCATGTTAAAGTTGAAATATTATATTGCTGTCCTTATTGCATACTTAAATTATCATGTTTAATAAAAATATTAAACAAAATATTGTTAAATAAACTTTTTTGTTGCATCAATCATTGAATATCCTTAGAAATAAAAAGAATTTTTTTGGTTTTTGAAACTTCTGATTTCATTAAAAGAAAATCTATTAATAAATGTAAACATTTTGAGACATCTTCATACTTACATATTTTTTCTTCTAAATTTTATGAAATATTTATAAAAAGTGTATATAATTTTGTGTGTTAAAAACAAAAATCTTGATCTGGAAATTTTAGAATTTCCTATTTTAATTTATATTAAAATAAATTTTTATTTTTCCCTGATGAAAAATTGCTTTGTTTTACTTTTATTTCGGTTAATTAAGCTTTAAATATTTTTAGAAAAATTACAAGTGAAGATCTTGCATTTTATGCTAGAAATAATTTTCTTGCTTCTCGAATGGCATTAGTTGGATCTGGTGGTATGTACTTGTAAATAATTATTTGAACAATACTTAATGCTTTATCAAGCTGGTTAATTTTTAATCTTTTGATAAACTTATTTTTGTAATATGTTAATATTTTATGTTTCAAAGAATAATATTATAGGGTAATCAATTTTAAATAGTGCCTTTTTGTTTTTCTTATAATATTTCACTCTGAGGCATGTGGCAACTACAAGTGTGTTGGCAAGTTTTAAACACAAGTCTAATAGTTTGAAATTTCTTTAAGTGTAAGAAGCAATTTTTAACTTTAGACTGTTATAACTTCTTTTGTGAAATTAAACAAAAGGGAAGATATATGATGCTATACTTAATAATGGGATAATTTTGTTTTTAAAAACAATTTTATTCAAATTTTTACATCATCATTCTTTAGATTAAATGTAGAATACATTTGCCACTATTTTGAATATAAATGCAGACACATTGAATCAAGAATTTTGATGCATTTTGTAACATTGTTTATGTTGGCAAAATTCCTTTAACTGTGATTTTTTTTTTTTTTTTAATGTTTCAATGTTAGTAGAATTTCGCTGAAAGATCCTGTCCTTGCAATAACTGTCCAAATAAATAAATATTTTAATGATAAAAATTTTAATGAGTGATGTCTATAAGGCTTGATGGCCAAAGGTCTATTGAAATTAAACAGTCATCAAATAATTTGTGGAGCACTTCCATTGTGAGGTTTGTGTGTGAATTAACTAAGTGTTATTGGAACTAGTAGTTAGTCCTATATCTTCAGTAAAACAATTAAGTTAAAATGCTTGAATACCTTCATGTACATTTCAGAATTGATAATTTTTTCCCTTTAAAAACCTGACACTTATTATTTATAATTATATAAAGCAAGTTCTCAGAAATAAAAAAGTAAAGAAACAGATGCTTTATTCAGACTATTTTTGCAAAATCTGATTAAAAATTACTTATAATGTTCATGCAGATTTGTTTAAAAAAGAGTTTTTGCATGAAAAAATTTAAAAAAAAAAGGGGGGGAAAAAAAACTATAATAGATTTAATATAGATGTGTCAAATAAATTATGATGTTGAACATTTTACTAAATGTAAATATGAATGTGGATAATTCAAAATCAAACAGATACATTTAACTTAATAACGTTGTAGAGCTGTCATTGCAAGTCCATAAGTTATAGAATATATCTTATTTTATTCTTATATACAACTTTGAAAAATATTATTAATGCTTTTTTTATTAAGTCTTGCTTAAGAAATGTATGTTTTGTTACTATTTTCAAAAAGATTTTCACAAAATTTTTGAAAAATCATTTAACATTTTTTTTTTGAATTCGATTAATGTTTTTTTATTATTTGTTTTTAGATATTAATCATGATGACCTTGTTAAGTTAGCCGAAAAGCATTTTAATTCAGTTCCAAACACATATACTACAGAAATTCCACTTATCACTCATTGTAGATTTACTGGCAGTGAAGTATGTTCTCTCATTTTCTGAAGAATTATATTTTAAAGCTACAATAAAATTTATATATTATACACTTATAAAAGAATTTATATTCATTAATTGTTTTTGGATATTGAAATTATTTAAAATTAATTAAATTTAAATATACCAATAAAATATGTATTTTTTAAAATTGTATATTGTAAATTTTATTTTTGTGACATGCATTTTTGTTAATGTAAATTTAAAGAGTTTACCAGTTGAATCTGAATTCTTTTTTACAAATGCAAATACTGTTATATTATTGTCTTGTAGAACTTTTTATATTAGGAAGAAATTAAATAATTCACATGCATTAAAATTAGTTTTTATAAATGACCTTTAAAGGCTATTAAATCCAGTTTAAAATTTGATTTTAAATAAAGTGTAAATTATTATGTTATTATAAAATCTTGTATTTTAGTTTATGCTGAATATTTTTTTATCATTGAGTTCCCTGTTTGTAATATAAAAATGTAATTTAATTAGAAAGCTTTGCTTTTCTTACTTAATTTTCTTCTGGTAAGATTTGTATATTTGAAGAGAAAAATTTGAATGCTCTTCTTTACTTTTAACAATAGGTTCGTGATCGGGATGATTGGATGCCATTTGCTCATGTTGCAATAGCTGTCGATACATGTGGTCATGATTCCCTCGACATTTATCCTTTACTTCTTGCTCGAACAGTAAGTAATAACTGTAGATTTAATTCTCATTAAAATAATTTCCCCTTGTGAAAGTAATTTCTAAATGTTTTAAAATATTTTCTATTGTATAAATGTATTTATGGTTCTCAAACTTCATTCTATTATTTATAAGGCTCAGCTTTTAAGCTATACATGATTGTTATCTTTTTAAATCTAGTATGATCTTATATTTTTTTTAAAAAAATCTTTTTTATTATAATATTTTAATTTTGTTATCAAATGTTTTATATGAGGTTTTATCTCTTTTATTTTTGTATATGCAGTAGTTGTTACTTAAAAATATTTCATATATTACTAGAAATTATATATTAAGCACATTTTGTTTCATCCTATTAATTTCTAAAATTATTACTTTTGTAAGGTATTTTCAGCATTGCTAAAGTTTCTTTTCTTTTGCAAATTTTAATTACTTTTTTTTATTTATAGATTGTTGGCAATTGGGATAAAACATTCTCAACTGGAGATGTATGTTAATTTATTTTTATTTTCTGAAACATTATTTACAAATGATAGCGACATTTATATTTCATATTAAACTTCAATATATCTTGCAGCATACAGTTCATAGACTAATTCATAATATACACAAAGAAAAGCGCTGCCATAGCTTTGAATCGTTCCATATTACTTATCGGGACACAGGTTTGTGGTAAGTTTTATTTTATATTAAAAATGCTGCACTTCTAATAAGTAAAAAAGAAACAGGGACATATAATTTTACATGTTGGTGTAGTTGCTGAATGACATTTTATTAGTTCACTGTTTTCAAATAAATTGTTTTGCATAATTCAATTATTTCAAAAATACATTACAAGTCTAGATTTTTTCCAATTAAGTTCTAAAATTTGAATTTATTACTATTTTTTCTTTTCTTTTATGTTACATATTGAAAATTTTTTCTTTTATGTTACATAAAGATGTGTTATTACAAGTATGTTATAAATCTTTTATATTGTGAATTATGTTTTTCTGCATGAATAAGAGCAAATTTTTATGAAAATGAGAGGATTTACATTATTTTGTGCAATTACTCAGCTTTTGTTAACTGACTACTACACAGGTTTTTGATAGGTTAATATCATTGATTGCTAATTAAGTTATTATGAAAACTGCTCTTATTTGCAATGATTTAGTTCTATTGTGGTTGTTAACTTGTATCAGGAAATACTATATAAGGCATTTTTTAAAGAACAGTTTCATTTTTCTGGTGATTAAAAACTAATTATTACGATGTTTTTCTGTTATTGATTTTTTAGGATTCTGTATTATTAAGCGGCATTATTTTATTAAACTGATTTTATATATTATTATGTTATATATTTTGATAAATCATGTAAAGTAACCTATTTATACAAATTATCAAAATATGTATTAGAAATGAAATTATAAAATTATATTTTTTGTAATATCTTCTCAGATCTTCTATTTGAAAAACAATTATATCATTAATTGCGCTATTTAAAATTAAATTTCATTATCTGGAAAATTGTTAAGCAATTTTCTCAAAGCTTAGAAATAGCACTAAACCATAATCTATTTGTTGGATTTTACGTTCATTTCTTCTATCTGATTTAATTTAATTATATGTAATGGTAAAAAATATAATACAAGCTGTTGTAAAATACATGAAAATTACTATTTTAAGGTTTGAATCATCTTTGTGTGATTAAATTAAGTCATTCCAGCTTTAAACAGCAAAGGAAGTTTGAATTTATGAGGAATTTGAAGGAAGTTTTTTTAGAACTGCAGTTAGATTTAAAAATATACCAGGTAGCAAAAATGAGTTGAAAATTTAAATTTCGTATTAGCTTATAGTCACACAAGATACTGCTTTACCATGTTTCTAGAATCATTCTTGATTCCTCTTGCTTTCTTAATTATTCTTAATGCTTGGTTAATTCAAACATCAGCTTCTTTGTTACACTTATTATTTTTGAAACATAACTGTAGTTGAATTCTTTTCCTGTAATTGTATTTGATTTATATTTTTATTATGGAATTGGAATAACTTTATAATATTACATGCTGAAAATGTTCAGTAAACCATTTTTATATTTCATTATTGACAATATATAGATCATAACTGTTTCTTTGCGAAAATATATGAATGATGATTCATTAACTCAGATGACTTGTTGAAACTATATAATCTGTAAATTTCTGTACTATTTCCCAAATAAGTTTATTTTGAATTTTTGATAACAAATGAGTTTTTAATTATAATATTCTTATAGAAAATATATTTGTAAACATGCAATTATCTACAACTTGTTTGAAATGTCATTTTGTTATGCTTTTTAACAAGGAAGAAAAGCTTGAAAAGTTTGATGTCCAAAGTAAATAATTTGTTCAACAAACTTGTTTCTTTTTAGTAATTTGCCTATTTTTTTTTCTCTCATGTTTATATTTTGCACTATTTGTAAACAAGAAAATGTTAAAGAGAGAATTATTTGATTTGCATAATCAGTTTCAAGCAATAAAATTTAAATTATTTGTACTGTGTGTGTTGGTTTTATCATGGTCTAGTATTAGATTACCCTCATTAAAGTAGGTCACAGGTTTAATTCCAGCTATTGATAAATAATTATATTTAATTTACATTGCTTTCATTTCTTGCATGTGCTTTTGTGAGTGCAGCATGTTTAGAATAATAAAATTACACTAATATTCAATGCATTATACTCTTGTATTATATCGTACACATATAATGAAAATATTTTTTAAGTATCCAGTTTTTCACTATTTGATCTGAGAATGTTGAACTTAATGTTGTTCATAACTATTAGCCTACACTGTGACAGAGGCAGCTTTAATGGGTTGTCTCTCCCTACACAATGGTGATGAATCACCAAACATCTCTTGGATGGCATATAAAATGATCTACACACTAGGTAACCTGCAATCAAGGTACCAGAATCATTTTTTTTTATTAACAGTGGGCATTTGGATGATTACCCCTTTTCCACAACAAGGCTGGAAACTGCTACTTATTTGTTGTTACCCAGCAGACATCTGTGAACCAAGTCACGGAAGCGAGTAGCATTGCTTGCTCCATGACACCACAAACTCATTTTTAGGGTGGGCCACATTTATACATCATCATAGAAGAAAGGATCGAGAAACATAGAGAGAAAGTGACATTATACCCAAACCGGGATTCGAACTTGGCACCCATCGCTCAGGAATTGGGAACACTAACCATCCAGCTGTTGATCAGCAGTTATTAGAATCATTGAAGAATGTAACGGAGCAACGAGGCCGATATGTTATGATACAGCACAAGTTCTGGCTTGAGCTTTCATCGACAGCAATAGTTTCCAACATAAAAAAAAGCATGGGTTACAACCACAAGTGAGCAGATAATCCATAGATTGTTTGCCCAGTTTTGCAGCGACAATATTGCGATCAAACATGAGTTGGGAGCTGGTTGTCTTGTGCATTGTGATGTGGAATATTTGTGGCAGAAAGGGAAGATCTGCTCAACATCAACAGTTGAACAGCTTGGAGAACACACCTTAGCACCACAATCTCTTAACATTTGACAGCAATGGGTTTTGTAAAAAGTTCAAAATATGAGTACACATGACCTAATGGAGGAACATCATTAGTGATGTTTTGAAACCTGTTCTTAATAAGAGCAAGAGAGCTCTTACATTTCACCATATCCTGTCTGGGGAAAAATGCCTTGTACGACAATCTTGAGCCAAATCACAGTGGCTCCATGCCAGTGAATTTGTAAAACAAAAAGACAAACCAAACTAGTATTTCCAGAAGATTCTCATCTCTGTTTGGTGGACCACCTAGACCATGGTTCATTATGAGTCCCTCCCATGTGGCTGTACCATTAACATAAACGTGTATCATTGCTAATTGGATGAATAAGACTTTGCATGAAACAGCCAACATTGGTTAATAGGTTAGATACCATACTCTTACAAGATAGAGTATGGTGACATGTATTCACTGGTAGCCCACAAAATATCCAGGAATTAGGGAATAGGCTTCTGTCGCACCCTACTTCTACACCTACTACTACTTCTACTTACTGATGTGTCCCCAACTGATTACTGCTTATTTCACCAGTTGTACATGTTTTTGAAAGAAAAACATTTACCTAACCAGGTTTTACTACATGGGATTGTGACTTCTTTTATTGGTGTGATTCTGCTTTCTGCCTCAATGTAATTTTTTCACTTCAAATGTATTGGGCGAAGTGTACTTCAGCCGATGGTGCTACTTCACTGATTTAATTCTATCTGACTCTTACTCCTTTTTCTTTTGTGTGTCATTTTTGGCCAATAATTTTGGAAGGAATTAGTATAAGAATACTGCTTTGAAATAAAATTGGAAAATAGTATTAATTATAAAGCTTGTAATAAAAACTGGCTTTTAAAAATATAATTCTGGTAAAAATAACGTAAATATTCTTCAATTGATTTTGCATTTCAAATCTTTGAAGTTCATTTATAAAATAATTATTACTTTAATAAACATTTATTAATACCTTTGATATTTAAATTTTATAGTAAATTATGTGTTCTATATTTTGTTAATTATGTAAAAAATTCTATATTTACTTTATGAGAGTAAGTCCAAAAATGTATTGTGAATAGATGTATGTTCTATTTTACTGAAGAGTAATATATTCTCTTTAATTTTGAATTGCAATAATTTTATTTTTAATTCTGTATGATGTTAATGTAGATTTTCAAAAACAGACTTCTGCTGAAAAATCATGCTTTTGATGTTTTAAAACAAATTAATCACACACAAAGATAACTAAAATTTGACCAATAATTAAACTTTTACTATACAGTCAACTCTTGTTTTTGTGCAATGGTTTTCTTTTATGTTTTAAAATATTTTATAGTATTAAAGTAAAATTTCTTTCTAGGGGATGTTATTTTGTGATGGATAAAATGGTGCTGGATGACTTCATGTACAATTTACAAAATGAATGGTAATTTTCTAATTTGTTTTCAATACAAACAATTTATATAAAACTTCTATCTTGAATCCAAATGTATCTTTTTTAAATTTAAAGTAATATTTATTTAGTTACACATTTTAAAATGCTGTCATATATTGTTTAGTTATACTGGAATTGCATATTTTACAAAATATTCTTTTTTAATTGTGTTATTTTTTTGTGATGCACAGCTCAAGCACTGAGATTTGATATTTGCTATACCATTGTAGCATCCATATTATTGGAAGATACTTATGACTCAGATAAATATTTTATTTATGAAAAATATTTTAACTGGTAATATAAATTATTAAAAACTTGTAGTTTAATTTATAAAAAATTTCTCTTCTATTTATTTTGCTAATAGTCAATCAAAACTGCATTTTTAATTCATAGGTTGAATTTTTACTTTAGGTACAGGTTTGTATGTAGTTCAAAATTTCAATTTCCAGTTTTCTTCAAATTAAGCTTTGCATTAAAAAATACTAATGTTTTTAAATCAACAAGTGAAGCTTATTTCCCCCTCATTTTATTGTACAATATTTCATGTTAGTGAAGTATAAATATAATTTTTAAAAAAATGCTTTTGTATTAGTCAGAAAAAATCATTGGACATACATTTAATAAAGTTTAATTGTAGGTATGCTGTACACATTAAGTGACTTCTTAATAAATGATGGAGAAGGATTTATCATTTCTAAATTTATTGATAAATACAATTTATTAATTTTGCTGATAAATTTATTTGAATAAAATATTGCTTATTTTACAGGATGAGGTTATGTGTAAGTATTACTGATACTGATCTTCAAATAGCGAAAAATATGGTTCGTGTTAATTTAATGCAAGCTTTGAATGGTACAACTCCAAACTGTCTTGATATTGGAAGGTAAATTTTAATTTATGATTATTTAAGTTCTCAGTTAGTCATTTTTGGTTTATAATTCAGTTCCTTTAAAATAAAAATATATTTTATTAAAAAAGACTGATAATGTTACAAGCAGAGTTATTCATCATTGTGACTTTTAAAAGGTTTTGAAGTAATTTTTTGATTTATTGTGAAAAAAAAAAAATTGGAGAAAATTATTCCATGAAAAAAAAATTTTTTTTTTATTAGATTTATCTTAGTTGGAATTAGTAAAAACTGAATTTAAAAATCAGAAATATAATATTCATTTCTTTTCTGTGTTTTAAGTTTTTAATCACATATTTTATTTAATAAGTTACTGATTATTAGAAGTAAAAATAAATATTAATAAAATCAACTTAATCAATCATATTAATAAAATCAACAAAAATTCAATAGTTTACTAAAATTTAAAGTTTTATGACCCTAATAAATTATTTGAAATTTCCATTTTATGTGAATTAATGTTTACATATTGAAAGAACAAAATTCTGAAAGGTAATCTAAAAACCACTTTATAGAATCACTGATTTCTGTACATAAATGCCGTTATCCATTTCTGAAACTTAAGCTTACCTTTTGTTTCATTATCAAAGCATTTAGTCAAAGTTTTATGAGAAGTTATAATTAAATCTTAGAGTTTTTAAACTTATTTTATCAATAAAAATTTGATTTTTTTCAAAAGCGATTGTTTTTGATATTTGTATATTAAAAATACTTTCACATTAGTTTTACATTTAAAATAATTAAATTATTAATTGTATTGTTTTATTGCACAGTTTATATTATGATAACGAGTTTTTCTTGTTGAAAAAATCATTATTATACATCTATATATTCAAATTATTACTTTTTTGTGATAATTCAATTTATTTGGGAAAATTATATTTTTTATACATTCAAGGGGGGAAATTTTTCTTACTGTATCTTATAAATGTGGATTACTTATTAAATACTTTTAGTGGAACAATTTATTATGATATGATTATTTGTATTCTTGAGCATACTAATTTGTTAATCTCTTAAATTATCAAGTAGCTTTAATTTATGACAGTATTACTTTCAAGGTGATGGAAATTACTTAATAAATGATTATAATTTACTTTTTTCTCTTTGAGAGCAATTTGAAAGATTATGTAGAGTATTATATATATTTTGCACACACTGAAAGAAATCTTTTTGAGTTTTTTGAAAGTCTCAATTTTTAAATTGTAATTTTTTATTTCACAGCACATAACATTTTAAATAAATTTTTTGTATAAAAATGGAAAATAGTGTTAATTTTTATGTAAGCTGCAATTTTGTTATTGTAATATCAAAATTAAAATATTAAGGCTTCTACTTGAAATGCTAAGTTTGCTTCAAGGAAGGAAAAACACTAAATTTTTTTTACTTAAAATAATAAAAATACTTGCATAGTAAAAATGGTAAAGCATACTGAATAATTTATAGATGTGACATAATATTTTGTTTTATTTCAGACAAGTACTCCATTATAAGAAGCACAGAGCATTATCTCAAGTTGATGAAATTATTCAAGTAATTTTGTTGTATTACTATAGGTATACATTATATTTCGTTTTGTATTTATGGATTTTAATTTCATCCCTTTTTTTACAGTCTGTAACTTTGAAGCAGTTAAAAGATGTATGCTCCAAATATATTTATGATAGATGTCCTGCAGTTGCTGCTGTTGGTAAGTATAATAAATTTAAATATTTCTTTAAATTTTTAGTTAAGAGAAGAAGAAATATGGAAACAATGCCTGAAATATATTGTTTAATAAATTTCTCATTTTGTAACATTTTTAAATTTTAAATGCTTCTAAATATAATAATAAATAAATGTACTTGTTGATTCTTAAGAATTATTATTAACAAATTTTGATGAGCTGAAAATTGTTAAAGTTAGTATAAACAAGTATTACATTTTTACGAACTAGTGATGTAAATGTTTTTTTGACAAAATAAAAGTAAAAAGAAATGATTAATCAAATGCATATACCTGAATGGCAGCAATTATATTTTTATGTTGGTAGTCCACTTTTAAAATTCTAATGCATTAAATGGTATTTTTAAACTTCTATATTTTGGATAATTTTTTTTCAATGATTATTTTGAATCTCTCTATAACTAATTTTAAATATGTAGAAACCACCAAAATATAAATATTAATAAAATGACTATTAGGATTGAAAAAGAACTAAGATTTATTTTCATTAAAAATTTGACAAAAATTTATTTAAAAATTAGGTGAAATGATGAATTTATTTGCAAAATAGGAAGTGTGAAGATAGATAAATAAACTAACAGTGGCTTTTTTTCCAGGAATATTTTTTTTTTTTTTTTTTTTTTTAAAAAATGAGAATATTTTTATTTAATTTGGTTGTATAATTAGCAGTCAGAACATTTGCAAGTATTGAATTAAGTATAAATTTAGGTTAATTAAAATTTAACAAGCTTAAACTTTTGAAAGAAAAAGGTAGTCATCACTCATTGTGTTATATTGATGACATCAATTATAATCTAGGGACAATTTTATCACATTTATTTTTCAACGTTTCTTGTCATAATTCAAGTTAATTTAATAACCCTTTAATTTATGTTCTTAATAAGAAAAGCATACTATTGGAACATCTAATTGAAAAAGTGCTGCTGAGTACAGGCCAAGATGGAATAAGCTCATTGAGAAGGCCAGGACCCATACAGGGTTGTAGTGCCATTGTTGATTGAATAAGAAAAGCAATAGATTTCTGAGAGATAGTTAAGAAGTTTTTAGTATAAAAAATGCAAAACTTTTTTAAAAATAAGTACTTTATTACTGAATGTGGTTTTTAATTATTTGCATATAAATACTCTACTTTTACATTATACTATATAAGAAAAAATTGTATTAGCATTAGATACATTCTTTAGTTGGTTCTTAATCAGTTTTTATGCCTAATATCCTCTAGTTATTTTTATAAATGACTGTTAAGGTACTTAGTTTACTCTATCCTTTTTCTTTCATTTTTAATTTCCAATTTTTGCACAAGCTAATTTATTTTTGTACAAGCTTACATATCAAAATTAGAATAAAATGTCTTTTGTGAAAACTAGCAATTTGTTTCAAAATTTTAAGATGAAACTGCAGGCATTAAAAATTTGATTTTTGTCTGAAATACCAAGGTATAAATGCAGAAAATGCTTATTGTGAAGTATAGTTAACAAAAATAAGAAAAACTATGATAAGACTTATATTGAAGTTCATTCTACAAAGATGAATTATTTTATAAATAATAAATATTTAAGAATTAATAAAATAAAATTTTCAATTAAATTCCTACAAAAAGTTATACCATTGTCAAATGAATAAAGTATCAAACTGCAAGAAATAAATTATTCTGTCAATATAATCTAACTAGAAAAATAGCTTTGGGTAATTCAAATTTGCTATTGGAAAATGGTGATGATATTTCTCATATAGATATATGAGAAATATCATCACCATTATATCACTTATCATGGTGATATAGTCTCAATAAATATGATATGACATTTGCACTATAGTTGAATCTGTTATGGAATTTCGACAGTTTAATGACATAAATTATTAAGGAACTAACAGTTTTATAAGGAACATATAAATTGCTAGAATTAGGAGATTATATAAAATTTCATAAGTTGATTATGTAAAATATCACAGGAAATGGTCTTTTTCTTTACAAATATTTTTTATAGTATGAATAAGTGGTTAATGATCTAATGATGTCTGCCTTCACAAAAAATACTGAAGCATTTAATACACTTCAGAATTAAAAATACTAATAATGAATTTCAATATATTTTCAGTTTTTAACTAAATGATCAATTTAAAATCGTTCATAATTAATATCTTAATGTTTCAAGTATATACAAATTTGAATTAGTTTAAAATGTATTATTAAGTTTTTATATCAGATTAGTATCCTGAAGTTATCTAGCTGCTTTTTATATATGGAAAATTTTTATTAAGAAAAATAAAACATCTCAATACATAGATTTTTAAAATTTTCAGGTCCAATCGAAGCTTTGACAGATTATACCAGAGTTCGTGCAAATATGTATTGGCTGAGAGTATAATAGTAAAACCAATAAAAAATGTGTCATCTAAATGAGAAATTTCTGTAGATAAAGCAAATCATTTTAAAGTGCATGCACTTTAAAATTTTTTTATGTGATTAAAGATTGTAAAAAATGTTCACAATTGTTTAGTTATTTATGTTTATTAAAGAATAAAATTTAATTTATATTAATTACTTTGGACTCCTTTTTAAAAAAAAATATTGGATGTTTATGATCTAGATTTTTAAGTATTTTCTTTCATCATTAAATAAAATTGATCTTTTGCTATTGAAAACAAACTTCTACTTGTGTTCCATATTATCTAAAATTAATGCTGAATTTTAACTATTTCACTTGTATTGGCTGAAAATAAATGTAGAAAAATAAAAACATCTTTTTTGTATTATTTCCATCAAGTTTTTACATAAACATTGAACATATTTTAAATATATTTAACCCATTAAGTTTGTTAGCATTAATTGAACAATAAAGATTAGAATATTCATTTTGTCTAATATTATTGAATTTTTTTAAAATAATTTTTAAATTTATGAAAGAAATGTTATTAGTGGAGTATAGAGTACTTTTTCCCAGATCATAATCTTTTAAATGCTGTGCTATTTTGAAATAACTATTCAGAATTTCTGGCAAATAATGAATAACCTTTGAAAATTTTTCAAAGGTTGTGAACTTTTTATTTCCTAATAAATGGACTTAAAAAAAATTTTTTTTGTATGGTAAGTATGAACAAGATTAATAACATTATATAAACTAAAGTTTCAGAGAAAAACAAAACTTATAGAAAATTGTTCAGCATTCTAATGCATGAAATATATCATGTTTAGATCTTGAAGTGATAAGTAATTAATCAATTTAAAGTGTGAGAGCTTTTGTAATTATATCTAATAACTGAACAAAAAATGGAACTTAAGAAATTTTTTTGCTTCATAAAATTAGAACCCTTTCTAGAGAATTTCAAAACTATATTAAATTGCAGTTTTTCTTTTACTATCAAATTGACGAATTTGTCACTTGTAGGAAGTAGTAAATAAGCTTTTACATTTTTCTTATTCAAATTATTATGTATGGGATTTCTATGAACAATTGAAATTCAAAAATCAATTTATTGTGGCCAAGAATGTCACTGATACTATTTGTCAAATGGAAGATATTAGTAATAATCTTAATTTTGCTATTTGTGTCAAACAAAATTATATATATTTGGATGAACAAATACATAGTGTTATATTGTAAAATTATGCAGTCTTATGGCCATGGGATAAGATTGAAAGGATACATTGTACTGTCAAATTAATATGAAATTTCCTCGCCAGTTTTTTAATTGTAATTGGTTAGCAATTATGAAGTATTGTACCGAGCTTTGGGGTTTGTGTGGATTGAGAGTTGAAGAAAGCAACTACTAGATGAACTAAGACTCTTATTTGTAAAAATTCCACTAGAAATACCAGCTGTAATCACAATTATACAGCTACAATTCGTCAGATACGATAAGTAACAGCTTCCAATTCACAGGTCTCAAATACCTCAGAAAGAGAACAGCTTCTCTAAACTAGCAATCACGACTAATCGTCTTCATAAAAACTGATTGTCTGTATAAAAACCTCACTATGTCGGGCTGCGGTATTTATACCTGACTTGGGGAAATCTACTAATTTTGCCAAGGTTCTGGAAGCTTCTAGGCTATCTCGCTAAATATTTGTCCTTGAGCTTAGGTGATGGATGTTTCCAAAAATATCCATTTCTCGCCAAGTCGCCAAAACATCACCAAATCCTTAGAAAACCCGCTTTTAACGTATAACACGTCTAAATACCGCAATTTTTGCCCAAAATGTGAGTATTTCCGATCTGTCTGAGATATTTTAAGACATGTACAATAATTATTTATAAATTTGTAACAGTATGTAGACTCATGGAAGATATATTTTTAATTTTGCTTTAATTGCAGCTCACATCTTGAAAGCAATAAAATCTTTTATCCTTTCAGTCCTATAGTTATGCAATGTTAAAAGCAGTATTTTTATAAATATTAAAATATTATAAATTATTTTCAGAACAAATATTTTTAGGAGCATATATGTTAGACTATTTTTCTTTGGTTCAAACTTCATATATTTTAAGTGAAGAGAATAGAATACAGCATTGTAGTTTTCAACATTAAACATGTTCTCAAGGTGTTCATAATAATATTCAATAAAATTGTAAGATAAGAATTTCTAGAAAGTTATTTATTTAACTTTATTCTTTTATAGATCTCTAAGGAAATCTAATTAAACATTTTATTATTTTTATTTTTTAAACAATGTCACCTAATTATAATGCAAATGAAGTCTGATGTAAATGAGGGTGAAATAACAAAAATAAAAAAAAATCCACAAAGAATAATTTAATAATAAAAATGAAAGGAGTAAAGGAAATTTGAAGTCTATTTCTCAACAGATGCTTTTGTATTATCACATTGTTTTAAGACATCTTACATAGACCAAATTAATATAGCAGCACACTTTGTGGATATTGTTAATTGTTTTGTATACATACATACTTTTGCACTTTAACGATAAATTTACAGCTTTTATAAATTAAAAAAAAAAATGTTTTAAGAGAAATATTTTAGCTAGACTTAAATTAACTACAGTGAGGTTTATCATCCTTATCACAAATAACAGTATAGGAATAGATGTACCCATGTTGGTACACCAGTTTATAAAATGTTGTAGAATTCAGGAAAATGTTCACAAATAAAATTTACATAAATCTTTTTTTTACAACTTATTAGAAAACTACAAACCTGATGAAAAACTTTTTATGAATAAACATTGATTTTACATTTAAACTTTTCCACTTTAACGATAAATTTACAGCTTTTATTTGAATATTTATAAATTGTTGTAGAATTCAGGAAAATGTTCATAAATAAAATTTACTACATAAATCTTTTTTTTACAACTTATTAGAAAACTACAAACCTGATGAAAAACTTTTTATGAATAAACATTGATTTCTGCAGTTTTTAAAAGCAGAAACAAATATTCAAGCTTTTCAGATTTCTCTAAATCATGAAAATATATATACTTGTCTTAATGATTTAGAGGCAATTTTGATGAAAAGGAGTGGAAGAGCTCCAACTTGGCATGCCTCCCCCCCCCCCCACCAGAAGTATCATTAAGATCCTTCAATCATAATGTACTTAACTTGTTCCAGCAGCCTTTTGTGAACATGACTGATCTTCATTTAAGTTTGGATTTGAACCCATGACCTTCCACTAATGAGAATGATGCCCTAACCAATCAGGGAACCACAGCTTAAAATATAATTGTGCATATGTATATTTTTGAAAAAAAAATGGAAATGTTAAAGTAATTTATAATGTAAATCAATCATTGTAAAATTGTATAAAATGATCAATAAATATTTTAACTTGATATTTTCTATCTTGAGAATTTTTTGAGGGGCATCCTAGCATATATTATGATACAAATACATTAGTAAAATACTACTGCTATTATAAATAATCATTCTAAAGATTGATAATCTTTTGTTGAAAGCTGGGTAATTAAATAATTTTTTTAAAGAGGATATCATTGTCCATTGAAAATTTAATGAATTCAATGATGACTTCAAGAATACACAAAAAAGTTGCATAGAATTAATTTTGAATACATGTGAATCCAACGATGATATATACATAACGGTTAAAATTTACCAAATTTTATCAGTTATGTATACACATAAGATGTAACAGTAATTTATGATAATCTATTTTGTAAAATCATTTTTAGGTCCACTCAGTTCTGACTGTCATATGATGTACAGATTAATGATACTTTGCATCATTATTGTAAATTTTTATTGCTTCTGATTTCATATAGCACAAAAGAAGATAAAGGATTGTAAATAAAGTGACTTTGCTCATGCTTTTCTAATATTCTGTAAGATAAATTTGAAATACCTAAAGGAAAAGAAAAATTAATTACATTTTATTACAATTTAAAAATTATCAATTATACTATATTATATAACTATTATTTTATCCATTTTATAATTACTATTAGAGTGAATAAACCAGATGCACTCTAATGGTAATTATAAACTAGATAATATAATAGTTATTATTAGATATGAAACATGTTAATTTTTAAATATTTTAAATAAAAGATATTTTATACTTAGAACCTATTGCTAAATTTGAAAATTATAAATCAACTATAACAGTATTGTAATCATAATTTATATTCTATAATGAATATTTTTGTAGAATTCATGCATTTTATAAATACGCTTGTCAAAAACTAGTTAAGCATCAAATTTTTCCTTCTCTTTGCAAGGATAAAGCATTTTTTTTTAAAAAAACCCTAAATACACATTATGCATGTTCTCCATTGGGTTGGTTGGGTTTTATGGTGTTCTCAATGGGGATCACTTTCTTTTATAACAGTCAAATATTTATCAAGATGAATGAAGACTTTATTTATATTTTCAACAGTTAAAATCTGAATATATCAGCTTCAATTTCCTGATCTGCATTTGAAATTTCACTGATGCATTTTTGCTAAATAACATATTCATTTGGCAGAAGTTCTGAGTTATATTTAGACAACTTATTATAATTTTTCAGAACATCTAAGTTTAATTTCTTTATCAAGATAACTAGTTTATATGTGATAGGTTCCAGCAATTTTCAAAATTTATTAAATTACTCATCTGTGGACAATTTTTTTTTATCCTACCTTTGATTGTAAAGCACACAACTTCATACAGTTTACAGTGTTTGAGAATGTAGAAAAAAAAGCTACTGATATTTGTAAAATATAAGCATTGCAAAGCAAAGTTTTTATTAGTAATAAAAAAGAGCTTGAAACATTGCAAAAATTAAGGGCAACTTGGAGTTGTTTTTGAAGTTTTACCAATGTAATTATTGGTATGAAGAATTTAAATATTTCTCTATCATTAGAAAGCTTAAAGATTTAATAATTACAAAAGTATAAACTATATTTCTTTAGAAAAAACAGATTTCTTTATTATGTTTAAAGTTATTGTTTGATGTCTACAAAATTGTATGCTATATGTTTATATGCTGTACATCACTTATAAATGGGCATAATAATATGATTTATTTAATATTGAATTTGCACTCATCATGAATGCAATATGATAAAATAAAATGTAATGAAAAATTATTTATTTTTCTTTTAGCATAAATCTGCATGATGCAAAATGTTTAATTATCAGTTTTTTTTTAATATATATATATTAGAATCCCAGTTCTGATGGATAACATGTTCTAAGCTTATCATTAAATTATTTTTTTATATGCATTAAATTATAGAAACAAATAAATGAATTCATTTGTGTGAAGATATTTTTTTACTTATTAGTAAAGAATATTTTTCAACCCTAAAATTATCTATTATAATTTGCTTATAGATGAATACTGATAATAGATTTGATAATGAATGTTAAATAAAAAGTATCACTACCTTCCATAATTTAATGCCCCAGAAAATATAGATCTGTTTATAACTGAAACTTAATAAGTAAGTGTGGGATAATGATCATAATTTAACTATTGAATATACCATATTTGTTACACTTATTATACATTTTTAAAGGATAGTAAAACAAAAAAGTGTATGAATTACACTACCTAAATGGAACAGAAACTTTTTATTTGTATCTGGATCCCTAATTGTTGAAGCAATATAAGCACAGGACCCCTTTGACAAAAATATTTTTAATGCATGTACTAGGCTTTCTATCATTGATGTATCATACACAAGATCTATAAAATATTTTTCACAAATTAGTTTGCAAACATAAATCAACTAGAAAATGAAAAATATATTTAATTAAAAAATGTAAATATGATATTTCAATCATGTTACAAAACAATAGGTTATTTATACTTGAGCGAAAACACTGCATACCTGCTCCAAGAATAATATCATGAGAAAAATTTGAAGCATCATCCTCACATGTAGTAGCCCATACTAGTTGAGCTAGTTGAATATCATAACTTTCCATCTGGCTAATATTGATGGCAAGGTTTGAAGAAAGAATATTAAGAACTTCCCAACTTTTGTCAGTAAATATGTATTTTTTTGGATGACACAACTTAATAACTACTAGACCAAGTAACCCAATGCCAGAACCAAGTTCCAAAATTTTTCTACAAGATGAAAAATGTTATAGCAAATAAAATAACAAAAAATTATAAATGTTTCTAAATTCTATTAAGTATTATTTTAAAATTACCAAAATTTATAACAATTTTTTTTAAATTTGCATAATAATGAAAAATATTTTTTATTAAATGATATCAGATAACCAATAAAAAAATTCTTACTTGTCCTTAAATTTTGAGGAATTTCTTATACACCATTCAGATAAATACTTAGAAGCCTATATCAAACAAAGAGTTTTAATATACTTCAATACCAAATTTTATAATAAATACATATTTTATTACTTACTTCCCATGTTTGAAGACCTGTTGTACTTTTTGCTACAAAACAGCTATTTTCTTGTAAAGTTATAATGCAATTTTCATTCTAAAATGTTAAGATATATTCAAACAAATAAATAAATTACTCATTAATGTATTAATTAATAAATATATTTGTTATTATATTACTATATATCTGTTAAGGCATTCTTTTGTTTATTATTTTACTTTAGGAACATTCTTTAAGAGTTATTCTATAATTCTATTTAGGTATGGTTACTGAATTAAAATTAAAAATATAAGACTTGAAATTACAAATTGTTTAATCAATGTAATTACTATATTTTCTGGTTATTCATATTCAATAACATAAATATATACATACAAATTGATGTATACCCTTTAAAACCAGCATAAAATATTGAGAATTCTTCAAATTGATGAATGAGGTTAAAAATATTAAAAGTGTTATGTTTAACACAGATATTAAAAGTGTTATTCTTAACTTCTATAATAAATCTTTGGATATTTCAATCTTTATTAAAAAAGATAAAAACATAAATAAAAATTGAGGTGTCTAAAATTTGATTGGTACATTTTTTAGAATAAATGACTGAAATTTAGTTATTCTCAATTACATTTTAAATTCAAGTTTTTATTATAAGATATTATTAACCTCATGCCGTACAAATTAAATGAAACTTGAAACAAATGAAAATGCTAGTTAATTTTACTCAATTGAATAAGAAAACAGAAGCCAAAAGAATATATTTTATTATAAAACTTAGAATTTAATTAGACTAAAATATGCATAAATTTCATCTCTTAACATAGCAAGAGATATTTGTCAAGGTCTACAGTGGTTCATGAAATAAATGACAAGTATAACTTGTCATTTTATATTTCTCAAAGGATTAAATTCTGCTTCACATTTTTATCTCATAAGGTAAATTCTCATGTTATGAGCTTAGTCTATAAATTTTTCATCCTTTATAATGCAGCAAATACGTATTATTGTTGTGACTTAAAATATTGTTTCTGAAAAAATTTATGCAGACAAAAATGTACTAACAAAATACAATACATAAGGCATAGCTGAGTAACTAAATTTTATAAGTAGATATAATTGCTTGTAAAAAAGTACTAATTTGTCACTAACCAAACATAAGAATATTTAACTACAATTGTGATTTGTTCTTCATAAAAATTTTGAGTTCTTTATTCTCTCACTTTATTTATTTATTTTTAAAAGCTTTTATATTTTGTAGTTTATTGTTTTTGGAGAATATAAATGGGTTTATATTTTAATTAGAACATTTTGCTATTTAAATTCTTAAAGATAAGAATTTCAATGCTCATAAATTAGTCGCATAGACCAAATTTTTTCTTTTATGTGACATTTTATTCAAATTTTCTCTAGAAAATAGTCTTCAAATGAAAATCCACAGAAAAGGATATATACAATAAATAAATAACATTTTTATGCAAAAACAATTTTTTTATTATTATTATAACCTATGTAAGTAAAAAAGCATTGCAATTTTTTTTAAAAAAATTATTAATGGATTTTATTTTGTAAAACATAGGAGTTTTAAAGTTACCATTAAGTAAGAACAATATCCAATATTTTCTTTTGAAGGAATCGATAAAATATTAGCATATTCACTTAAAAGCTCTTCTGATTGTTCTGTACCATAACTTTCAACCTAGATGATATATTTAGATGATTAACAATACTGTTATATAATCTGAAAAAATGTAATATAAACACTATTTTAGTGCTTAACAGTTTATGCTAATTTATAATATTTCTACAAATGAACATAAATAATATGGATAAAAATTATTTAAAAACTGGAAACATGCCAAAAGCTCCCAACTTTAAAATACACTCACTTCCAAAAGTTAAGCACGGAGAGGAAATTCCTAATTTCCAGAAGCCAATCAGAACTGAAGTGGATGTAAATCGCTGCAGAGGTAGATGGAAGTATTCAAATATGTTAGGTAACAGCCAATCGCGCTTTCATGTCAAGAAATATACAAAAAGGGCAGTTTTATAAGATACCAGCTTTATGAAGGGTTACAGAAGTTGATTGTAAGTGCTGATAGAAGGTGTTTTAAACTTTTGTACAATTTGTTTTCAAGATATACATGTTTCTATGACATCCACAAGACGAATGGAAGATTCTGAGCACTGGTGTGCTAAGGGGGTGTATTGAAGCAGAACAGTTGATCTCAGATGTTGTTCTTTCCTTCGGCATTCATTATTCTGTAATTTTACATTTATTTAAACAATTCCAAACCACACAGACAGTTGTCTGAAGGCCTGTAGCTGGTTGCCTAAGGGTTACAAACCCGCAGAAGATAGATATATAGCGATTTTAGCCAAGCAGAATCACAGAGCGATTTCCACACGTGTGACATCTATGGTTACAGCGTCCAGTGATAAGGTGATATTTGCTGTTATGTATGGTGAAGATTACAAATGAGTGGACTGTATGCCCAGGTACCTCAAGTTTGTGTTTGACTATCTGTCCAATCAAGAGGGGCACAATTAAAGTGGTGCTGTGAACATGTTAATTGGACTGTGTGTGTCTGGAGCAATGTCATGTTTACTGACGAGTCAAGATTTGCTCTAGAGCCCGATGACAAGCACATAAGGATAAGGCATGAACAAGGAACACGCAATTAGCCCCAAAACATCACAGAATATTACGCATTCCGAGGCAGAAGCATTATGTTTTGGGCAGAGATTTCATTAGAATACCGCATTGACCTGCACATCTTTATACAGGGTTTTGTGATGGCTGTTTGGTATCCAGATGAAGTCCTAGAACCCATTGTGAGATTGTATGCTGCAACAGTTGGCCCTACTTTTATTTTAATGGACAATAATGCATGTCCCCATAGAGCTGATATCATCGATGACTACCTAGAGAGTGAAGGGATTGTGCTTATTCTCATTATTAGTGTGGCCAGCATATTCTCCAGACCTTAATCCCATTGAAAATATTTGAGATTCTCTTGGCCAAGCTGCATTTTCACATTTCCCACCTCCAGACACTCTTATTGAGCTAGAAATTGCTCTACAAGAAGAATGGCTATTGCTTAATTCTGTGGTGGTTGACCACATAATTGAAAACATGGTCACTACGTGTAAACTTTGTATACAAATGAGGGGAATCATACCCTATTAATAGCCTTGTTTTCATCTTATGCTATTTATTTTCACTTTATACATAATTCTTTTTGAATCTCTAGTATGTTATTATCTGATAACTTACAAAAATTTAATATTGTTTTCATTTCTACATATTAATTTTATTTTATGCATAAATGTGTATGCTACTTTCCTGCTGAATTTTGTGTCAATCAAAGCAGTATTTCTTGATTTTTTAGCATTTTACATTT
Source organism: Latrodectus elegans (assembly GCA_030067965.1). NCBI lineage: Eukaryota > Metazoa > Arthropoda > Arachnida > Araneae > Theridiidae > Latrodectus > Latrodectus elegans. The sequence continues at coordinate 117,394,215 of CM057814.1, forward strand.
ATTGCTTATGTTTGTTTGTTTGTCGCTCAACGGTCATTTTTTGTACATGAGGACTAATTAGACCAGGACCTACAGCTTAAAGTGGATCCCAAACCACTACAAATATCCATGCCCAAGGTGGGATTCGAACCCACGAACTGTTGAACCGAAGGCAAGAGAGCTAACCATTCGGCTGCCAGCTCGGATATTTACTTGCTTAATTTTTAGAAGTGAGTGTCTATTATAAAGGAATTAAAATAAATAAAAATAATAACAATAATAAAAAGGTAAATAGAACCTATGTTAGCATTTAAAATAATTTGATTGTAAACATAAGTCCATATCATGTATATAAGACGGAGAACACATGAAAAAAATCTTTTATTTCTATATATTATGCACTTTAATTTTATTAATCTAAATTATTTTTCAGTTCTATAAATGTTACTTCTAGTTTATAAGATGGAGAACATGTCTTACAAGTTTCATGCAATTCATTTCATACAGAAAAATTGGGTTAAGAGACAGTAAAATAGAAAAACTATTTTTATTTTGATCAAATATTAAGAATCGGTGAATCATGTTAATATAGCTATACTTCATTATACAGCCGTTAGTTTATTTAATGTAATATCACTTTTGAAAAGTCCCAAAAAAGATAAGGGTAAAAAATGTTATTGAAAATTTAATAGTCGCCTGATGAATACCAAACTCTGTTATTAGAGCCAAAAATTTTTGTTTGCAACTTTTCTTTCTCTTTAAACAAACTTTTTTTTCTGCTATAGCTCATGCAACATTTAAATTGAAGAAGATATTGACATTTCAGAGAGGGTAAATATAACTATGTCAGCAGTCATGATAAAGAACTCCTAAATTAACAATACTGAAAAGATATTTTAAATGAATGGAAAATCATTCTCTGGACTTTATAAAACATTACCAAAATTCTTGAGTATAATTTTAAATGTTTGAGACAATGAGTATAAATAATGACAAAGTTAAATAAATAATACATAGAAAGTTTAAGAAATAATAAAAAAAATATTTATAAATTATGTAATTTTGTTCTGTTTCGTATATTTTAATTTGTAAAGTATTTCAACCCCCTAAATCCTTATTTCAGTGAATAAGACATTTTTACACGATTTCAAGTGTTATTTTTAAATTAATGAACTGTCTATGGAATAGAGATAACAATGTCAATTAAGAGTGAATAAGATGTAAAGATATCACAAACACATTACAAATTTGGCATTATTTACCTAAAAATAAGAAAATTTATTTGCAATTTAACATATTTAAAAACTTTTTTCTAATTTACATACATTTAATTTTAGTTTTCAGTTTACAAACTTTCTGATTAAGCAATTCCTATTCAAAAATATTTCTTTTATGAGAATCTAAGACTACTTTTAATATTTCCAAGGAGCTTGTTTTAAAGAAATGTTCTTTAAATCATATTTTACTTAGCATATAAAGATAATATAATAATAAAGTTTTTTTGAAATTGTTATAATGTTGTACTGTATTTTATATGAAATAATGTTACAACAAAGTTTTATTAAATATTGAAAGTTAAAAGCTGCTTAATTTTTTTATTGAAAAGGAAAAATTATTTTTGCATAATAGCAGAGTATTATTAAACATATTTTCAGTATTTTTATCAATCAAAAATTATTAATCATTTAGAGAATTAAATTTGGTAACCAGAATTATATCCTCATTACATTTAAAAGAACTATGCTTTCCCCTAAGATAACTATTTAACTGAAAAATGTTTGTCATTTATAAATAAAATTTATAACTGAAGAAGCTAATGAATTTAATTATGCACTAATACTTTTTTTTTTTTTGAAATTATTAATTGCATTTACAATTCTAAATACATGATTACTTACTTTCCAAAGAATTTTCGCTAATCTTCTGGAAGTCATTTGTTTAGAACAAGAAAATACCGGTTTCATATAATAAACATTTCATCAAAATTATCCTCATTTTATTCAGTTTTATGAAGTTATTTTATTCAGTTTTATGAAATCCAATATATAATTTTGAAAATTGCATAATGTTCCTTGATAAAATTGGTCTTGCTTTTTTCAATTTTTTAATAATGATTAAAAAACTATATATTATATTGATGCAAGAAATGGAAAAAAAGCTAAGAATTCTCTATATGCATTTAAAAGTTATAGGTGATAATTTATGCAAAATATACAGCATAAATTTTGATAATCAATTCTTACATAATATTTAAAGTAAGTAAATGTGAAAAAGTTATTTTTCACCACTGAAGATTCCTAAGAGCATAAAATGAATTCTGTGGATTAAAGTTACATAAACTAAATTTGCATCCTATCAAAATAATATTGCACCAAACTGAGTTTTACAGTCTCACATTGCAGAGTGCCAAATGTCACCAATGTCCTATGTCATGAGGCGCGAAAAGTCACCAAATATAGTTCTTGTTTCCATCGCCAAATTTATTCTCCAAAAATTCACAAAAAGTGATTAGTCACCAAATGTGTTTCTCCCCGTGATTGTATCCCTGGATTTTCACGGTGTCCCCATAATGTCTCGGAAGATGCCATCCATCAATCACGCTTTGAGATGCAGGCTATGCATTTGCAAGATATATTTCATTTGAGTGATAAAGGTCATCAATTGTCAGGTTATCAAAGGTCATCCATCAATTGTCAACTACAAACGTGGGAAAAGCTTGTTCATTCATGTGAATTTTTCAAGTGAATGTGTAAATTTCGCAATTTTCATTTAGCAAGGCATTCTATTAGTTACTTGTCGCGTTACTTGTCTCAGGCGCTTGGCGAAAAAAGTTTTCGCCAAGTGCTTGAGACAGGCGTTTCTTCACCAAGATGAGACCGTAATACTCAGTTTTAGCTCTTTGTGAAATTTCATCTTAGAAAATTCGTTTCAAAATAAAACAAGAAACAATTTTTAAATTACAATAAAAGAAATTAGTATTTAATAAAATTCAAAAAATTATATATACCAAATGAAAATATCTGAGTCAATTTAAACACATACTGCATCAAGTAACGTGCGGAGAAACATCTTCTTAAAATGATCTGGAGGAGAGAATAATTCGCATATTTTGTTAGAAATAGTCACGTCCAAAATTTTCTTCTGGACATCAGTATTCAATGGAGCTAAAACCTAAAAGAAATGAAAAATTTTAATAAATATAAAGTCAACTAATATATTATAAATTCATTCTCAGATATTTATTATTATTCTATAATTAACATGTTAAAAGATATAAGTAAAATTGATAACTATTTACCTCACACATCAAATGAGATTTCAATACGTTTTTGTTATTAAATACACTTAAATAAAGTTTTTCCAGTAAAATGATTTCCTCCTGCATTTTTATTTTAGTAAGATATTTCTTTATTGTTCTCTTCAATAAATATTTTTGGCTCCAATTTTAATACGATTTTCAGAAGAAAATAATTATAATCTGAATTTAGAGTATAAATAATTATAATCTTCGCATAATTTTATAATGCTTCATCATTATTATTATGTTCACAGTTGAAATATATTGAGAAAATGAGTTTGTTTCGTCAAGTTATATTTTTCAGCAAGGAGTTTTGTTTTTGTTTACGTTCCATTTTTGTTCAAACATTGTCAACCATCAAGAAATGCTGGATCATAAGCAAGCGACGAAGTGAACAATAGAGCTGGCATTATTATTTTCATATCGGTATAACAAAATGGAAATAGAGCGACGTAGGGCACATACACACACATAGTTTTTAACATGCATATAGTTTTTTTTTTTAACATGCATGGATCAAATTTTGCATCCATTAGCTTTCGAAACACTACAAGGAAAATATATTGTTTCATTAAGCTACCCAGTCCATGGAGCGGGAATGTGGATTCAATTTTTATTGTTGGGACATTTGAAAATAACTTATTGATAAGTGTTAAAGAGAGATTTTTAATAAGATTATAGACATTTAAGTTCCATAACAACGGCGCAGAGAACATACTTATCACCTGAGTACAATAAAAAAGTAGTGATTTAATATACAGAAAAACTCAAAGCAAGAATACAATCCAAAAATATCAAAAATTTAAAACGTCCTTGCCAATTTAAACTAAGCATAAAGTAATTGTTTTGTCTTATCTTCTTCATTTTGCTTTTTCTTCTGTCCTGCTTTCAACTTGTTCAATTTTGGAAGCAATATTGCTAAAGACTTATAAACTAATTATTTAGAACAACAGGTAATTTTTCTGATTTTGAAAACTTTTACAAACAGAAAAAATAGGAATTAAAAAATACTTCTTTAGTACTGGTAAAAACCATGAATCGAATTTTTTTTTCTCATTGCTGACGATATTTAGACATTGGATGGTGGACTTCACCTTGTTTGCTGCCTTGCGAAGAGTACGATTTGAAGGTAAGCAACAAATTCGTCGACAAGTTGTTTTACGACAGATGTGACTCAGATGAAATGTTACCTTAAGTTGCAAATATTTTAAACCAATGAGAATTATGATAGAATGATGTAATCATATTTTCAATTGGAACGAAAGAAACAACTTCTTCATAGTTAATAACAAAATAATGAAAAATTTTCTTTAAAGTAATCTAAAATCTAGATAATTTTAAAAGATCATTTTTCAAATTTAAGACGAAAAGCTAATTAAAAAATAAAAACTAAAATTGGATTTGGAAATATATGAGAAGAATGATTGAATTTTTAAAATGCAATTTAGAATTAGTTAAAAAATAATATTTTTCTGTGCACATTAATATAATTATTTAAAAATGTTTAAGCAATTGAAAGACGTTAATATACATTAAAGATATAAGTAAATAAAAAATAATAGAAAAATAATCTGATATATTAATTATATTGCTAGATTTTCCTTGCTTTTTATTAAGCAAATTAATCAATTACTTCAGTGTTGAACATTTCAAAATGTTTTCGCTTTACACTTAAAAATGCTAAGTCACTTAGGTAATCTTATGCAATGGTTATCTTAAACGAGTCAGAAATAATTTTAATTTACTAAGAATGAAAGTTTACAAATAACAATTGATATTGAATTTGGAAGATTAATTTGAAGTAGGATTCTCAGATTTGGAAAAACCTCTTCAGCATATGTGGTTCTGAAGGTAAATTATTTCAATGGCTTAATGTTTAAGTTCCTTAAAACAAAGTTTTCTATTTATATATTTTTTAAATAAAATCAGAAATATTCTCAGCTAGACAGTGTAAATTTTATAATCATTTTAGTTTTTTTTTAAAAAAAAATGTTTAACTTATTTTTCGAAGTCTTCATATTTAAATTATAACAAGGCATTAAAGATTAAATTGCTAGTCCCGTTGTAATTAGACCTCTTGTGCAAATAATGGCAGTTGATCGACAAACAAACCAAACCAGGAGCTACAGGGATTTAGGTAGAAAATAAATTTTAATATTTATATATTTTTCATTTGAATATTCCTATTTTGATTTTACTTTGAGAAGTTTTCAAAGACGGTCATTTTCCTAATGAAAGTTTATACCAATTTTTAATGTTTTTAATACGATTAACTCATTTAATGTAATGTTTTTTGCTTACTTTTTTCAATTAAAACATTTATGAAATTCAAATGTTTTTAATTATGTACAATGCAAAATGATGATTTTGTTTAATTTCCTTATATTCATGATATATTTTTCAAGTTAAAACATGCTTTTATTTTATAAATTAAAATAACTAGCCAAAACTAACTCTAAAACACATTTTATAAAAAAAAAATTCTTATGAAGCTTGAATATAAAAACAACAAAAAATTATTTCTGAAAACGCTTAAACTTGATTTTAAATAAATAATTTTCAGTAATAAGCAATTTGTGTTTTTAAATTTCAAAACTGTACATGTTTGTTAATAAATATTTACTCAGGCTTATTTAATAACGTTTTGGTATCAGAATTCAAGATTTTTAAAAGTTAAAATTTTTCAGTACATTGTTTCTTAACAAAGCTATATTATTTGTATAGCGAAAATTTGTGAGAGTTAAATTAGTGATGTTGGGAAGTAATACTGACATATAAAAGGTAACTAAAGTTATGTATTTTCCCACAATTTACAGGTTATTACTTTAGGATCCCATTATTATTCCAGGAGGATGGTTCTCGATTCTGGAAGTTCCAAGGCTTTTGTGAGAAATTCTCCCTTTTTTTCCATGGGGATCAGTTAGCTGCTGGTCCTAAGCACATTTTGGACCAAAAGAATCACTTATGAGAAACATGCATCCGCGGGGGAATTTTTCATGAGTAAGACGCGACTCTAGACTACGGAGGTACAATAAAACTGGAGATAAAAACATTCAATAATTTCATAAAGAAGTTTTCTCAACAGTTCCTAATGTATAATGCTTAGTATTAAAAATGAATCTATGATTTTCCTGATTCTATCGACACATTTAAAGGATTTTTAGAAAATGAAAGGGACATGGAAGTTGATATTTTTAAGTAATTTGATCAATTTTGACATTTTTTCTTATTCTTGTCAATTTCCTTCTTTGTTTTGTAAGACAGGGATACAAAGATAGTTTATCAGAAAGTGAAAAAATTATGTGTTAATCAGAAAGTCGAAATTATCAGAACTTTTTTTAGGAAACATTAATTATTTTTTGTTTTAATTTAAAGTTTTTAGTTTTGATTCAATATAATCCAAATTTAGATTGCTGAAATACTAACTATTCAATACAATTGCATATTTAAGTCACTACTTGAATCTTATATACACAATCCAGTCATTAATTTGACCACCAGTCAAAAGTCAGAATAACCAACTTTCGTAGAGTGGATTGCTGGAGAGACGTGTAATCAGAGAGACAGTTAGGTTCTTGCAGGTGTTCATACATAGATATATAGTGGTGCAGAGGTAATTCCGGACTGTACTTTTAAGTTAATAGATTTGGAATATTCGCCCATCATCTAGTGATTCTTATTTTTGAACCACAGTCGAGTGACGAGGTCCCACCTGAGATGGCACCCACCTTTCCACATCCCCACCACACCAGCGGAAGGATTTTGAAGGTCACATATTAACATGGGCACGTCCCCAGCCCACAGAGCTCCAGTAAGTGAGGAAGTGAATGTGGTCACCCTCCCAATTACCGCCTGCTGCAAATGATGCTTAACTTTCCTGGTCTTAATATGAAGCGGCGTAAACTACTGAGACACTATAGCTCATTTGAAGATGTTCACTGGATGTTAATTCATACTAACTCTGCACTAAATTACCTGGGTGAGGATCCATGCAACGAAGAAACCGATCGATATGGTCCCACATAGTCTCAACTGGGCTCAAGTCAAGCAAACTTGCAGGCCAAAGTAGAACGGTAAGCCCATTCTGGTGCTCTTCGAAGAATTCATGTACATTGCCAGCAGTATGACACCTCGCATAGTCCTATGGTAGATGCCATCATAATGAGTAAAAATATTGCGCATATAGGGGTAGACATGGTCCGCAAGGATAGATGTGTACTTGTACTGATCCAGCGTTCGTTCTACAATGATGAGTGAACGCAGAGGATATCAATGCTTGATGTGATTTGAGGGAAAACATCCCTCAAATCATAAATCTCCCGCCTCCAGCTTGGATTGTTCCAGCAGTGGTTGCAGAGTGTTTGCTTACAGAGGTTTCACGCCGTATAAGCCAACCTGCAGCTATCCGATGGAGCATAAAACATGATTCATCGGAAAATGTCACTTGATATTATAATAACCCAATATTATAATTTGTATAAATTATAAAAAAATTCTAATCGAGATAAACTAGTTTGCTTACAAAAGATTACATACGATAATTTATTTTTGTTGTAAACAAATTAGTTTGTAGAGTAATAAAAAATAATGGAGTTTTCATTTTTGAATACTGAGATTATAAAAAAGATTTTCACATGCTCGTAAATTAACTTACAAATGCCCTCTTTAGAATGATTTGCAATGTCCTCCAAACAATACAATATACAATAAACGCTCACTTTTACGAACCTCTAATATACAAATTATCGCATTTTAAGAACTAATGCTAAGTTTCATATATAAAAGAATGATAATTTTAATTTCTATTTGCAAAATAAAATTTTGAAAAGGGCATTTTCTTTCGAAATTATTTTCATATGTTTGAGTTATCTTTCATCATATGGTAATTTTATTTTATGAGAAATCTGAATCGATGTTTTTAATGGAGAATCGCAAATCCTTCGAATTGTTTATCACTAACTTTGCAGCTGATGCTGAAGCCCTGAATATTGTTAACGCATTTCGTGATGAATTTCTCCCGTCTATTCTGTTTTCCATATTAAATACTTCATGCATCAGAGTACAATAAAGAGTACAATATTCGGTACTGTAGGGACGTAAGAAAATGGAAGTTAGAATTAGGCAAAACAATACATTTATTACGACATTACATATGATTAAAATATAGTTACAAAGAAAATAATTAATAATTATTAGCAAGGTTGCATAGTGCCTGTATAGTACAAATTATAAACAAAGTTATTTACGAACCAGATGGTTCAGCTTTTATTCCTCACATCTCTAAATTCCAATCTTCTAACTGTATTGGATATTGAATATTTTATATTAGGCAGTAACACCATCTATTGTTAGTAGAGTTAATATGGATCTGTTACAATACTTAGTATCCCGTCAAAATTTTTTTAACATAAAAATATGTTGTTGGATTTTGAAAATTAAAATTTTTTTTTTCAAAATGGGAAGACTAAATACACTACTGGCCATTAAAACTGCTACACTAGGAAGAAATGCAGATAACAAAATGATATTTATTGGAAAAATATATTATACTACAATAACAAGTGGTTAAATTTTCAAAAAATTTGGCTGGATAGATCCTGAGAAATCAGTACCCAGAACAACCACCTCTGGCAGTAATAACAGCAGTTATACGCCTGGGCATTGAGTCAAACAGAGATTGGATTGCATGTTCAGGTACAGATGCCCATGCAGTTTCAACACGATGCCACAGTTCATCAACTGTAGTGACTGGTGTTCGGTGATGAGCCAATCGCTCGGCAACCATTGACCAGACGTTTTCTATTGGTGAAAGATCTAGAGAACGTGCTGGCCAGGGCAACAACTGAACATTTCCGTATCAAGGAAGGTCCGTACAATACTGGCAACATGCGGTCGGGCATTATCCTGCTGAAACGTAGGGTTTCGCAGGGCTCGAATAAAGGGTAGAGCCACGGGTCGTAACACACCAGAAATGTAACGTGCACTGTTCAAAGCACCGTCAATGCGAACAAGAGGTGACCGAGACGTGTATCCAATGGCACCCCATACCATCACGTCAGGTGATGGGCCAGTATGACGACGAATGCACGATGCCAGTGTGCGTTCACCACGATGCCGCCAAATACGGATGCTATCATCATGATGCTGTACACAGAACCTGGATTCATCTGAAAAGATGATGTCTCGCCATTCGTGCGCCCAGGTTCGTCGTTGATCACACCATTGAAGGCGCTCTTGTCTATGACGCAGCGTCAAGGGAAACCGCAGCCATGGTCTCCGAGCTGAGAGTCCATGCTGCTGCAAACGTCGTTGAACTGTTCGTGCAGACACTTGTTGTCTTCCAAACGACCCCGTTTCTTGACTCACGGCTCGTGACGTGGTTGCACGATCCATTACGGCCATAAGGATAATATGCCTGTCTTCTCGGCTGCTAGTGATATGTGGCCGTTGAGATCCCGCATAGCGTTCCGTATTACCGTCCTGAACCCATCGATTGCATATTCTGCTAACAGTCATTGGATCTCGACCGACGCGAGCAGCAATACTGCGATAAGATAAACCGCAATCCCGGTAAGCCACCATTCAACCTTTATCAAAGTCAGAAATGTGCTGGTACGCATTTCTCCTTCTTACACGTGGCATCACAACAACTTTTCACCAGGCAACAACGTTCAAATGCAGTTTGTGTATGATAAACCGGCTGAACAATTTCCTCATTTAAACACAATGTAGGTGTCGCTACTGGCGCCGGCTTTGTCTGAATGCGCTGAAAAGCTAATCATTTGCATATCGCAACACCTTCTTCCTTTCATATAAATTTCACGTTTGTAGCATGTCGCCTTCTTGGTGTAGCAATTTTAATAGCCAGTAGTGTAATTTACTTATATCTTGATTACAGCAAATAGATAAAAGCTTTATTTGGGACTTAGATGGTGCTAAATCGCATCATTAAATTTCATAAAATTTTTCAAAGATATGGTTGACTGTATAATACAAGTAAGTACCCAATCTTCAAATCCTTATAGAGTACATTACTTTTTTAAGGAGTGACCATGGTTTTGAATCCCTTTATGAAATCAACATTTTAGCCACAATCCACAAATTAGTCTATATTTGAAATGTTGGAAAAACAAGATCATGATCATTTTACCTGAAACCTTTATTTATAAAAAATACCGTAATTAGGAGCATTTATTTAATAAAATGTGTGAAGATAAGTTCCTCATCTGTGAATTTCTGTAAAGAAAGCCACTTCCATCTGAAATTTCATTTCTGAACTTTTTGAACGTGGGTTCACATATAATTTGTTGTAATACGTATTAGAGGATTAAATATTGAGTAATAATGAATACAAATCTTCAGACAAAAATAACAAGAAAATGACGCTTTTGTAGCAATTGTTTACACAACAAGAAACGAATGAATAACCAATAGGTTTGAGAATTTTCTAAAGAAAAAGCAACAGTGAAATGCTTTCTTACATAGAGAAATTGGAAAAATATGTTTTTTAAATGTAATTTTGAAATAGAAAAAATAAACGATTAGTTTGCATGATAATAAAAATAAAAATGTATGGAAGATAAGTGAGAAAAAAAAGACAAATAATACTATACTTATATGAGGGTTTTCATTTTTTAATGCCTTTGAATTAAAAAAAGAAAGAAAAAAATACATATAAATGCTATTTTCTAAGCCAAATTACTTGTTAAACTCACTAACATTCGAGAAAATAGAGCCCCATAAGATAACTTCTTATACACTATGGATATATCAACATACATAGCAATGCAGGCAAACTACGGACTGTACTTTAAGGTTAAAAAGTTTGGAATACTCGCTTATCACCAAGCACTTCGTAAATTTGAAACACGGTCAGGTGACGAAGTCACACCTGAGCTGGCATCTTCTTTTTGTCACGCACATCACAATAAATTATGTTTATATTAGGATATAGATAAAACATGATCTTTTCTATAATTTATTGATGGATTTTGAAGAAAAGTTGTCCGAGAAAGGATTAAAAACGGTTCTTTTTTCCATACGTTGCAATCCCGATAAAAACATAACCACATACCATTTCCTGTCAGAGAGCTACTTTCCTTAACATGAAATTATTTAGAATTTAAGAAGATAATAAATACCACTGCTCTAAGCAAATCTCCTCTTTTGTACAGAATTGTAAATAAATGTTTTGATTATCCACAGCTATAAATTAAATACTTTTATTTACAAAGTAGCATAAAGTAATGAGACACAGAAAGCGTTTGAGGCTGTCAATTGAATTTCCTGCTTGCTTTTAAAGGAAATTTACTAATGGAACTTCTAATGAAGGACTTGATTTAGTTTTCTCTTTAATCAATGAGACCATTTCAGGAAACTCAGTGAGAACTACATTGTAATCTGCCATCCTTTAAATGGCAAGTCGTTCTGAGTAATGAGTAATCTCAATTGTTTTGAGAAGTGTCCAGTGAAATTTGCTTAATAAAGTGTTCTAATTCGTTAATTCTTTAGTCCTGAAAATTACGGTTTTCCTTCTTTTTAATCTTGGAGAATATCAAAGGTTCTTGTTTGATTTCTTTTCATAAAATTGTCCTAATGAATTTTTAAAAAGACTTTTAGACTTTCAAACAGGAATAACAGATTTGAAATGCACTTTTATGCAGAAATTCTTTGCAGATATTGCAAATTTTATAATTTATTTAAACAGTTTTGATAATTTGTTTTGTTTACTTTAATTCACTTAAAATATTAGTTATAATATGACAGAAACAAATTTGGAGCTTTATGCTCGTAGGCTTATAGCTCACATTGAGTAAGTTTGAGTTTTTCACAAAACTCGCCAAAAACTTAAAAAAAACACCCTTTTGGAACACCCATAAAATATTAATATTTCATACATTAAACCTAACTGGAATATATGCACGTAATTTATACACTTCCGTTTCCAAAAATCTAACTCAGTCTAGAAATTTTCTTACATTGTTATTTTAGTTAAATTTAAGGTAGTGAAGTAGAAAATATTATTCGATGAATAATCTGTACGTTCAAGAAATAAGACTAATATTTATCGGAAAATATACATTCTTTAGCTTTTCATTTTAAATCATCAAAATTTAATTATTGTTTTCGCTTAAAATATTCATAACCGTACTTCGTTAATCATATTTGATTTTTTACATAATCTCTAAATCTTTAAGGTGAAACATTTTAGTACTCACGCGTAAAACATCGAATAAGAATTATTGCATTTCTTATATTAAAAACAACGTCAAACATTAGATATCTTGATTTAAATGCAGTTTTTATATATATTAATGATTTTTTTTTATTTTTCCACTTTAAGAACCATCGCGGGAAAAGATTAAAAATATTTATGGTTAAATTTTTTTAGATTGACATGTGAAATTTATTTTACGGCTTATGAATCATTATTTTTCAATTAATGGTAATTTGAAAATATAAAGTTTTATGATTTTTATAGCGAATAAAAATCGTATAAAAATAAGCAAACTCTATTTGTCATGATATTGTTGTTGTTGGTACTTATGACACTTGGACAAGCCAAGCTCGCTATGCCTTGGCAATGCGAATTTAAGTCAATAAGGAGTGTCTTTCGTTTTTATCAGAGCATCACGAAGGTGAAAGTATGTCTTTGTTCTTTCTTAAATCTTCCAAAAGATGGCACTACCAGAGGACCCATTCCCTCAATTTTGACATTATTACACACTAAGCACTGTTATCTTTTTCAAATCAATAATATCTTGGCTTTCAATAAATTTTTACTATAAGCTATTTCAACATTCTTCAAAACTGATCTGGATTAGTAAAATTATAACATATAATGATGTTACCAATGTTACTCATATCAACATGCAAAGAATAAATATCTATAACGAGGAATTAAATTTTCTATGGATAAAAAGTTTGCACAACAGAGGAAGTTTACATTTCTTATTTCATATTAAACAAATATAGGTAATCAAAAAGTGAGATTATGCTTACTTTTTCCTGCGAAAATTTTAGGCACTTTTCCGTAACGGGAAAGAAAAAAATTGTAAATTAATGGATAAAAATTCAGTTGCATTTGTTTAAAAAAGCTTACTTGTTTAAAATGTACTAAAAAATAATGCAAACATTTTATAAATTAAATTATCATTTATTGACAAAACTTATTTAAACACCAATGTTTATTTCTGTGGAAACTGCTTAAGAATCTCTTCGGTAATCGTTTGCGTCAATATAATGTAGCAGTACTTTTTTCAATGAAACAAAATGAATTTTGCTGTATTTGGCTGTTTTTCACCCTTTGTGATTCGTGGCCGTAATGTATCTTTTAACTGACAAAATTATCACCAAGCAATCTCTTGTATCAACTGGATTTAGCTTTGTTCAACATTTAATTTGCTTACCATTTTTTATTACTTTTTAATCAATTTTTGCACAAAACAATGCTATTGATATATATTAGATTTAAAATAAAATTTGGAGCCATTGGAATCATCGTATCTAAGTTATATTATTTTTGCTTCTCTATAAGAAACATGTTATTCTTTCGGATTATAAGAGGGCGTATAATGGAAAAGTACCAAGTTTTGCTATTTAAAAAGATTTAATTCCAAATATCAGAAGAAAAGTACAGCTTGCGGGTATTTTGAGAAATGGCAGTTATAATTCTGGATAAAAATTGCCATACATAAAAAAATTTGCTGATATTTTTAAGTATTATTTAAAAAATAAATTATTAAACATAGGACACATTTTAAACGAACTTTCAAATATTAACACTGATGTGAATATGATTAGATATGAATTTTAAGGATATTATTTACTAAAATTTTTTTAATAATTAATATTTTACAATTAATTTTAATTTCTCTGTTCACAATTTTTTACTTCCTTATTGCGTATGTATCTAAAAACATATAATGTATTAAAAATATTAAATTTTTAAACAAAAATTATATTAATTGATTTAAAATATTTAGTAGTTAAATGACATTTGTATAAGCTGTGTATGCGTAAATTTTGTTAATCTAGAATAAATTTTTTTTTTTAAACAGTTGCACACACATATGAACACACATGAATTGATATGTTTTTTAAAGAACGTATACTTTGAATTAAAAACCTTATTTTAACATATTTTAAGGTAACAGGAAATATAAGATTTTAAAAAACATTTTACATAATTTTGTAGTATTTATATTGAATTTTGAGTTATACAACTATTCATTTGAGAGTTTTTATGAATAAATTAATAGTAACTATATAAAGATGCTTACAGGAAGATCAAAAGTCCCGTACATGAACATCTTTGATTCTATATTAATAAGGAAAGACAAAATATTAGTTCATTCAATACTGAATATCTAATTTGTCACTTTAAAATAATGAAAAATATAAAATTGAAGAATTCCTATTTAGGAGCGCTTAAAAAACGCTTTTTATTCTTCATATAGGAGTAAATTCACATACATAAATGTAGACACAAAAGATACTTATATGAATACAACTATATGAATTCATATTTTTTTCTCAAAAGATGTTCTTAATTCTTCTTAAATTGTCATTATTGCGTAAGATTTTGTGACATTCCATCTCTGTCCCTTTCCGCTTTTTCCCAATTCTTAAAAATACCAAAATGTAAGGGAAGGTTGAGAAAAAGGAAAATGTTTGATTGTAACCAGAGGGAGATTTTTCAATTATTTTCATTGCGCAATCTGTCGAAGTAACTCAGAATTTAAATAGCTATTTCTTGGATCATTTTCTTGTTTACGTTTCTAATAAAGTAGACTGAATCAAAAGTAGATTACACTATTAAAACACGATCATCTTAAAGGTAATGATTAATGAGTCTGATATAAAATTCTTGACTGGAATGTTTTTTTTCACTGCTTTAATGATGCTAACAGATGTTCGGGAACAAGATTTAGTTTTATTTACATTGACGTATATGTATTAAAATTTCGAGAAAAACTATAAATTATTTAAATTTATCGATATTTTTTTTATTGCATTTATGTTCGGAGATATTGAGCAAACATCGATGTAGGATTTGCATAAATTCAATTAACTGATTAATGGTTTTAGAACCATTAAAATGTTTAAGTGGTATAAAAAAGAAATAAGAGCATATTTGGAAATTATGAATTGTGACATATCAATGAATCAAGAGGTATTCTTGAAGGATTTATAAATTTACGTTATTAATTTAAAAATATTTCTTTTCTCTCCCTAAAAAATAAGTAACTTTCACACTGAAAAACAACTCACATTCTTTTCCTTTCTCCTTTTTATTTCCATGCCAAAAAATTAGCCATAACTTTTAATATAAAATCATTTCCAATTAAGATATTATACATTTTTTTAATACAAAAATCTTTATAATGTATGCACTACTTTTGCAACAAACTGATATTAAATGAAAAATAAAATTAGAGCTTAGAAAACGTGGTGAATTAATAGTTTTGTTTCATTGTTTATATTCCTTTTCTGTATTTTTAATAAAATCTTCTATGACATTTATAAAATTTGTTAGTTATTAGATTTTAAGTACTTCTCTAATATTTAATAAATAGATAAGCAAGAAATTTTTTGGGTATTTATTCATTAAGTATTTAAAAACATTAACTAATGTTTAAATTTTCGTAATTTATGTTATTGTAATATATTATACATATATAAGTAAGATCAAATGTATAATTATTTAATATTTGTAATGTGTATTTTTTTTTAGAAGTAAAAAGCAGTATTTCACAAACTAATTATTAACCTCTACGTATATGTTTATAACATGCGTTCGGCTTGCCTAAATGTTGAAAAGAAGTAAAAGATTTATTTTAAACATTTAATAGAAATTCTAAGCAATATGTTATTTGTTACTTACAGGAATTATTGTTTTTTTCCTACACAATTTAAACTGTAATATATATATATATATATATATATATATATATATATATATATTTAAATTTTTCTAGTTTCATTGCAATTGCAGTTTGTTTGTTACCCGTAAACTTTTTATATCTTTATAAAACACACTTATTTGTTTTCTTATTTAATTTTTTGAGCAGTGTACCCTAGGAGAATATTTTCTGATTAAGCTTCTAAACACTAATATGATGCGTATTCAAAACGTAATTTCGCATTTGATGATTGATGATTATAATTGTTTGAATAATTCATATGAAATAAACCTTGTATGTACATATATGATAATTGTATATGAATTAACATTGTATTTGACAATTGTATATGCATATGTATATGAAGTGAAATGCATATTGTCTAAAGCCGGAAAGCACTTTACGAAAATTTGAATTTTGAAAGCTCAAAACTATATTTAACACTAATATGCTACAGTTTAAAGGAATTCATATAACTAATCATAAAGACTGTATACCCTCACAGTATCTTTCGTGTAAGTAGAAGTTTACATTTAGAATGTGTTTAATATTTGATTGGTTCAAGTCAAAGCAGACAAATTATTAATATATAATGCCATAGAAATGCCTGATTGACTTTAATGCAGTTCTCACAAAAAAGCAAGTATTATATAACATATGAAGGTGATTTTATTCCTTCTAACATTCAGAACTGGAAGGGGGTAAGCGATCTAATTGAGAACATTTTATGCTGTCAATTAAAATCCCGGTTTACAAGAGGAAATGCTTAGAAATGGAATTCCTAATGAAGGGTTTAACACAGCCGTTTACTCCTAATCAAATGCAAAGGAGCTTTTAATTAGAAATTCACCACTGCTATTTTAAAATATTTAGTTCTGAACTGAGAAACTGCTTCATTACTCAGGAAGACTTCTGGTAGACTGATAAAGGGTAGTTCAGCTGTTTAGAATATAGTGATATTTTTACTTTTACATCAATTAGATATTTAGATGTTTAATGATTGCTTATATATACAGTTTAAATGTCTAAAAATCAAATTGCTGTTAAGTGATGTTTATAAGTACTAATTATGTGTTGAGCAGTCAATTCACTTTCTATTAAATCTTTCATGGTAAAGAATTTATGTATACACATTAATTAACTCATATATTATGTAAAGCTTTATTATTTAAAGACAAAGTTTTAAAGAAAAATGAATAGGTGAATAGCACAGACTTTAGCTAATGAAAAAAAATGATTCTCAATTTTTATTAGATCTCTGGCAATTACGCTTTCCCATATTTGTTATGAGATTATAAATGAATGTCAAACAAATTCTGAGTATCATTAAAGTTGCTGTGTTTATATGAAGGTATTTTATGTATTTCACATCGTCCAATTTTGCATCATATGAAAAACTAAGTTTCTGATGGACGTAAAATTGAAAATTTAAAAGGTTCCAAACTCTACAGAGAGCTTATTTTAATTCTGTATAAGAGTTTTGAAAATGTGAGAGCTAATTCTTGGTTCTTCGAGAATTAGCTCTCACATATGCTTTTGTTCAATAAGATTATGATTAGGAGAAGGAGTGGACAATTGCATTCGCTGGACATCTTCACCTTCAAGAAAACCTCCCACAAGAACCGCATAGGAACAAGGCATATTTTTCTTCATGAATATGAATCCCGGATCGATAGGACCTAAAAATGAGAGAACATAAGGCTTAAGTACTTCCATTTTGTATTGTTCAATGGTGACAAATACTTGCTCAAAGAGAAAAGGTGTGTATTGCCATCTAGCATAATAAATTTCTACAGGATAATCCTTTTGAAAAAATAGTATTTTTCTTCTATGTTTTTTAATGATAATATATTCCGCGTTTTCTCTATGTTGTTTTTCATTAGAGAATTCACATGCAGATTAAAATAGGATTCGTTACTATATATTGACCAATTGTGACAAAACCTAGTTCTGGTGCTTCAAATTCCAGTATAAACGAGTGAATTTCATGTTGAGGAAAATGCAAAATGCTAATTATACGACATACAAACCAACTCAAATGAGTCGCCTACATGAAGTTTGCATCGAAACAAGTACTATTAGCATTGCTGTTAGCCCAGAGCCCACTTCTCACCACCAACTATATCTTTGCCACATCGTAGCAATTTGCAACTATCGATTTTGGTGAATTATTGTTATTATGTGTAGATTTTTACTGGACGTTGATTAACATCTTCCGCACTTTAAAATCTTTGCAAAAGTCTTAATCAACAACACATGCAGAATCCAAAACATTTCAGTTTGAGATCGTCTAAATATAACTATTCTTATAATTCTTACTTTCAGAAACATGGTCATTTGATGTTATTATGTTATCATTTACCTTCCCAGATCATTTAACTCAGAGTTTAGTAAAGCATTTATGTGGAACCTGGATTTTTTTCTTATGCCAAGTGTATCCATTTCGTACTCATTTTGATGTGCGTTGATATTTTGCAATTGTGGGGACTATAATGCTTTGCGTATATATAGTATTTTATACTTATATAAGGTTATTCCACAAGTAACTGTAGGAACAGTTTAATCAATTTTTATGAATTATATTTTATAAATTATGATTAACTTTCAGACACCAGTAACATAAATATAAAAATAGAGAGCAATATAGAATTTAATATATTTTCTCACGACAATTTAATACTTTTATGATTTTTGATGATATCATGAAAAATTATTGAATATAAATAGAAAATTTATTTTTCATTTGAATTCCGTTAGTGAATCATAAATAAAACAAATGAACCACTAATAAAGTTCCAACTTAAAAAATGAAATTTTTTTGTTTTATAAGTCTTCAAGTATACTGCTATGGGTAGCTGTCTTATTAACTCAGAGATCGCTATGCGGGTCAGGTAAGATGTCTGCTCTTTTTGGAGGAGAGCCCCCGTGCATGAATGGAATGCAGAAATTCGCCCTGGTGCTATTCAAATTGAGGTTGGCAACAGGCATGATCAGACAACTTTTGGAGATTTCGAAGTGGACACACTCGTGTACAATGTCATGGGACGAAAAACAAAGTTTATTCCTTGTGTCCAAAATGCAATGCGACTCAAGCTGCTCCTGCCCACATTTTGGCCTGCTTTGGTTTAAATAAATGCCAGTTATTCTTGAGCCTTAAGGCTGTGATCCGTTGTTTGAAGGCAATCTGGCTCATGTACCTGGTTTGATGTTGTAGTCAACCGGGAGGGATATTCCACAACACAACGACACACAAGTTTTCAAGTAAAAAATTATTTTAGAAACTAGTTTTGTGTGTAAAAAAAATTACTTAATTGGGAGAAATTTAATACCACCCACTGAATAATATTTTCCACCTTCAATTGATAATTACAATTAGTTTGAGTTATATTCACTTCCCAAAACTAAGCAAGTCAAAAAAAATTTAAATTTCAAAAGTTAATCAACATTAAAAAGGCATTATTTTAATTTAGAAGTAAATATAAGTGTACAAATTAATTACTTTATCGTCGAACAAGATTTTGTGTACAGAAACATGTAAAAGTGGTTTTATAAGAAATATTTATTGTGCAAGCTTACAGGAATTTAGTGTACATAGGTAAAAGTTTTTCTAACGTTTAGTCAGAAATATTGAAAAATTCAATAAATTACAAACATTGCTTAGTTTTATGATTCATCATTTCACCATTTTTTGATTATGGAAACTATCTTAAACTAGCAGAACATTATACACAGATCTGAATTGAGTCTTCTAAGTGTGAGTATCCTCATTGAAGATCAATATATTGTTGCTGTAGCAAAGCGAATTAAAGAGCAAATTCTAATTGTGGGGCACTTACGGTTACATTGTAAACTGATCAGACAATATTTATCATTACTGTGAATGGAACGCTACACTGTAATGAACTCGTTATCATGATAACTCGAGCCTGTGCCCCCTATCTATTTAATTCAGAAAAAAGATTTGCTTAAATGTGTTATCAGAATGTGAATTGGACTGTTTTTAATTGCATTAAGGATATGTTCACAGATGACTTGAGAGTTATTGTAAAATTAGATAACAATATTATGTAAGTAACTGTATAGAACAAAGCATTGCGTTGCAGCCGATAATCTAGATTTTATTTTAACGAAATAAATTCAAATCTAAAAAGAAATATTTTGATGACTTTCTGGTATAATAAAGGTGTTTTGGATATTGGAATGGCCAGAATGTTCACTAGATTTAAATCCTTTTCAAATGCCCTTGTCTGTAAATTTTTGACTTAGCCACTCAATTCAGATGCGTTTGAAAACATTGAGTGTTCACGTTTCTTATCTCTAATCACTTACACAGACTGATTGAAAAAATTGCTGTACTAGAGAAATGGCATTACTCTACTTTACTATAGATTTAAAAAATCTTGAAAAAACGCTATAAACTTTGTATACAGGCGAGGATCGTTAACCTCGCTTTTTGATGTTTTGACTTTAAAAATCCTCTTTTATACGTTATAAACTAAACATGAAGATCACGGTTGTGTTCACAACTTTGTTAAAATGTTGTCTTATTAAGTTAGTTAGTAACCCAATCAATTCTTTAAATTTCTTTTTGGTAATGATTCGAATATGAAATCACTCTATGATTAAGAAATTCATGATGTTTTCTTTTTCATATGTAATTCATTGATTTGTTTCAAGAATAAATATATGTTTGCCACTTTCTTACTACATTTCTTGTAAGCTAAATAATTAGGTCTATTTATCTGTTGCTGTTGTTCTCATGTGCCAGCTAGGCTGGCAAATTGGAGAGCACTGCTCCACTTTTCCAACTGAACCGTATTTGGTGTGAAGTCCGACTTCTTCAGTACACACAAATGCCATAGGGACCCGTTTATAGGGTAGGCAACCATTCACACCTCATTCACACACAAGGAAAGGACAAAGACAGGATAGAAAGAGAGAAAGTACATCCATGCCTGAACCGGTATTCGAATCCAGGACCTCCCTATCTGTAGACAGGCACGCTGACTCTAGACAAGTTGACCGGCTACCGAATTTTCTATTTATTGCTTAATTTGTAGAAATACAGATAAAAATCTTTATTTTAATTTATATTTATATTTTCACGAATTTTATTTGTAAGACTACAAGGCAGAAACAAATTTTAAATCATAAATTTAACTATATCGAGATTTAAAAAACTCTAAATACTTATTATGTTAAAGTGTGATTATATAGATCTGTATTTTTTGGCATCAAAAGATATTTTTTCATACGAAAACTGTACAAGAAAATTTATCGTTTTCTTTCACTAAAAGTTTTTTTCCTAACATAATTTTTGTGCTTTCATTTGTTAAGGTAATTTTACGGAAGATTACTTTCTAGAAAAGATTGAATTAATTTTCGATTATACTAGGTAGATTTAGGATTGAAAAAAATTAATTGCAGTTATAAATTGGTTTTATGGGACTCATAATACTTTTAAAGTTTAAAATCGGAAAAAAAATAATGTTTTGATAATAAAACAGATACTTAAAAAAAAAAAAAAAAATAAAAAAAAAAAAAAAAACAGTGAAATTAAAAATGTAAGATCAATATGTTTTCTATTAGCTTTATTCATATGTGTACTTAAGTTAATCTGCATGCTAGAGATTATAAGCATATGAAAAACCAATTTTGCTTTTATGTTTACTTATATCACAGTACAAAAATATACAAAATTGAGTTTTGTTACAGTTTATGGAATTTAATGCATTGTTTCTAAAATTTCTATTTATGCTGCTATTTTAAGAATATATTTATACATTTATAAATATTTTATAAATAATTAAGAAAATATTTACGTATTTAAGAAAATTTGGTAATGGAAAAGAAGATAATTCATAAATTTGTTTCTAACTTTTATTTACGATTTGCTTATTTTATTTTAAAAAATGTAGATATTTATAATATAGTTGATATTATTATTCGATTTGTTTTTTGAATGGAACACACGGTGATATATTGTTACTGCGAAACGTAAAGCTTTTTCTTTTGCATAAATGAATACATGAAAAATATTTTGCAGGTATCAGAGAAGGTTATCGTTTGAAATTTTTAAAAATTATTCATTTTGTACGGAAGTGAATGTTATAACGAATGCTATTTTACTTGATCATCAAAACATATTAATTGTTTTTAAAAATCAAACTATTTTTGATTTAATCCTCTGACCGCTCAATTAGTGGAACGAAATCACTTAAAATATTATTATTGTTTTTTTTTTTTTTTGCATATTTCAAACCTTCCTCTCTCTCTCTCTGTATATATATATATATATATATATATATATATATATATATTTGAGGACTAAAATTTGCATTTCTTCCCATAGAAAAGAATTTAAAATAATTTTTATCTTACACGTATCTACCAGAAATACCAATCTCGGACATTTAAATTTGAGTTAAATTGCAGTTAATTTCTATATTTTACCTAATATTATAAAAAGTAAATGCGTAAAACCTAAAAATATATAATGTTCTTAGAAAAAAATATCATTATCACCAAAAAATATATTCATTTTTAAAACTGTTATTAATAAAACTAAAATATCTTTCAGAACTTGATAAATTATCAGGAATATATTCCTCAATCGTGAAACGTTTTTCAGTAACTATTTCTCTTTAGAAAAAGGCGGCAAACGTTGAAATTTTAAAGCGGTGATTACCAAATACTTCAATTTTGTGGACAACTAACGACATCTGTTGGTCAAAACCTAAATTATGTGTCTAATACTATAAATAATTTATTTCACCGGTTAAATGATAAAAAAGCCACAGCTACGGTTCTCAATGAAGGAAAATAAATGCCACCGAAAATAACAGGATGAGCAGTCTGAGGATTACTAGGAATTATTACTCCTAGAGTATAGAAAACTGTGAGTAATAATTCCTAGTTCCATATTACGTAAAATCTCATTTAAAAGTTCGGTAACAAAAACATAATTTCTTAACTAAGAAAAGAACCGCATGATACGAAGGTCACTCTAAAATTTTTGAGATACAACTAGGCTCTTAAAGCTATACTTACTAAATTTTAGATGTGTTCAAAGTAATCTCATCCAGCATCAATGCGCTTTTGTAGACGAACTTTCCGCAGATTAAATGCCTCAAGCCACTCATTTCTTGGAATAGATGAAAAAAAAATGCATTTATAACCACATCAATCTCTTCATCTGAATGAAAACGACGTCTACATAAACTCTTTCTTAGATTAAAGAATAACCAAAAGTCGCGCATAGCTAGATCAGGTGAATACGGTGGATGTTCGATCACTTTAATTTGTTTTTGTTTAAGAAACTCAACTGTTAATCCGGCTGAATGTGAAGATGCATTGTCATTGTGAAGCATTATTCCCCTAACATTCAGTTCTTGTAGAATTTCTGGAAGACATTTAGTGGCATACCAGTTTGCTGTTATTGTTTTCTGTCCTTCCAACTTGATGGCTTTGACCAATCCCGTACTTCTGAAGAAAGTAGCGTACAACACTTTTTTCAGTACGCTTTGTTTTTTCACCATTGTCGGCGTGGGATCATCTTCAAAGACCCATACTTTGCTTTCTTAACGTGTTGGAACGTCGAAAAACGGTATGTACGTTTCATCACCTGTTACAATTTTAGAAATGATGCGGTGGCCACCATCTATTAATTTAAGAGTTTCTTTACTGATTCTGACACGCTCTTCATTTTGGTGCTCAATTAGATTATGGAGAACCGAACGGCGAACAACTTTTTCATATGTAATTCTTCATGAATGATTTTGTGAATGGCTGCGGATCCAATGTTAAGTTCCTTCTTTATCATTTGATTTGTACAGCGATTATCATCCATTAACATTTTTCGTATGGCAGGTACATTATCCGGGATTACTGCCGACGACGGCCTTGTTGTGTGTTCTTCATCCTGAAGAAAATTGCGACCTCTTCTAATTCTCTAAACCATCTGAATACAGTAGCACGAGCTGGAGATTTATCATCAAATGCTCACAGCAATCGTTGAACGCATTCTTCTTGATTTAATCCTGCTTTAAAATTGAAGAAAATCATAGCGCGAAAATGTTCTCGCGTCAACTCTATTTTCTCCTCTGTTTAAAATTTATTCTATGCTAAACAAGTTGAAGTAAGTCAGAAAAATATCGTCTTCTGTGTTAAAATATGTATTTTAAAATTAAACCGTTATTTTATTTTGTAAATTCTCGTCTGCGCGCGTATCGCAAAAATTTCAGAGTAACCGTCGTACTGAATTATGTGTGAAGCAATAAGAAATGTCTGTATGCATTATTTGTTTTTGAATAATAATAAGATGAATGTTTGGCTTCGAAATTATATTGAAATAGTTTCCAATTCCAAAATTTTATTTTTTATTTGAACGTCATGCAACTTAATTACGTTAATAATGATAAAATCTAGCATTCTTTTGTTATCATCGAAATATTATTATTGAATACAGATTTGAATATTCAAGTTTCCAGTTGGAAAATAAGTGCCCCCCCTCCCTAAAAAAAAAGCGAAACTTCAATAAAATTTACCTTTATATTTTATCGTGATTGCAACTTAAAAGAAAAGAGGACAAAAGCTGTATTCCATATAAAATATAGTTATGGGAAACAATAATTTCTTAAATCACATTCTTTTTTTTCTTTTACTGTAAATATTTCTGTTACATACAAGCAAATATTTCTATTGCAATTATTTTTGGTAATTTTTTCCAAGAGTCAAATTTATTTGTAATTCTAATAAAGAAATGCTACAAAACTAATTTTAAAATTACCTTTAAGCATATTTTGTAGTTATTTTCTATATAAACATTTTCTTATATAATTAACGTTTTAAAACCAAATATCTTAATAAATATGAAATTTTAAACTGATTTTTTGTTTGCAAATATAATTTTTTACAGTATGATATACATATCTACTAGCAAAATAGTTTTGTTTTGTTTAACAGTAAGTTTAAATAGAAAGTTAACACTTTAGTGATGCACTTGAAATTTCAACATGAATTTTATATTTTAAATATCTATATGCTATTATTATAGGAAATGTTTTATACACTTTTAAAATATATAGTTTTTAAAAATATAAAAAGGATTTCTTTGATTAATTAATTTAATATAAGGCGTATATATTATTTTTTGAATTTCTCTTAAGCTGATTATAACGATATTATATATAGGGTAGAGAGAGAATCATATATATAAGTTTTAGTTTTCTTTACTAGTTTAAATAAATAAACATTCAGTTTTTCAAATTTGTTGCAAGGTGTAGACTTCCATCATAGAAGATAAAATTAAATCAACAGTATTTTATTGAATTGACATTACTTTTGTTCACAATGACACATTGGGAATATGATAAATATTGATTTTAGACTATATTTTTATTCACGGATATGGCAAAAGTTAGAAGTAATTCTACATTAATGAACTAAACCTTTTGGGAAATGGGTTGATCTATTTTAGGAAATGCACTACTTTCCTTAAATTATATGCTGCTTAATTACATTCTATGCGGCTTACTATTTGTTGCTATTTAACTAAACATTAGTACACTTAAATAAGTTTCTCTAAGAATTATTAAACTCTTTGTAGATTTCAGGTGTGTATCCTTAGTCATTATTTAAATATAATTAGCTAAGTGTGCTAGCTGTTGTTGGTTGTGGCTTCTAACAGAAAATGCTTACCAAACTTTCGAAGAAAATTTGTGATTTGAAATAATAATTACTATTTATTTATCGCGGCTTAAATGTTGTTTTGCACCATGGAAAAGAAATCTGGCCTACAGATCAACTAAGAACAAATCTAATAAGCAGGTAAGAATTGGAAACTCTTTTTATTTATGAAATTATTAAGTGTTGAAGTTGGAACTCCTTTGATAAATATTCCAATATATATCCAATCAACGATGTAATAATAAAATCGAAAAAGAATAAGTTTTCAAAAATAGTTAATATTATTTTTTTTAAATAAATCGTGGAAATGTAAAAAAAAAAAAAAAAAAGATAAGTCTGATACCATAAATATTTTTTTCTATCTACAGTAATTATACATCACTAACAATTTAAGAGAAAAGGAAAGAAACACACATTTTTATTTTTGAAGTGAGCTTTTTCCAGAACTTTGTGCTCCATATTTCAAGTAATTTTACAATGAATCCGAATCAGCCTTAGTTATAACTGATTTAAATTAGTTGCAAAAACGGAAATCAAAACTTCAAAATGATCAAAGCCTATATTTTAAGTTAGCTTATGACCAACAAACTTGTTAAAGCAACTTTCTTAACTCAACGACGTTCGAAAATTCTGCGAACTAACAGAATAAGGATTTTATTTATACAGTTATATTAAAAATTGTTCAGAGCAGGGCATATTTTTCCTTTTTGAATTCTATATGGAAATCTACTAGGATGCACTGTTGATTTTGCCTTTAGCTTTACAATCATTGTATGTATACACATGGCTTAAAAGTGATTCTGAACTACAATAAATATGCGCTATTTAAGTAGAAATTGAAACCATAAACTGATGAATCGTAAGTCAAAGTGCTATTCGTTCTGCTATCAATTAAGCAGATGGGGATTTAGTGCTATTGGAACAAAACGAAGTCATTATAAGGGCTTTTAGAACAAAGACAGTTTACCTATTTTCATAAATAATTTCATAAGTTCAGACAGAGTTTCCATTTGGCGGAATTACTTAGCTTCCAACCTACAAATATATCTTTATAAAGTAGGTAAAATATATCATCCATTCATGGTTGCTTAGAAGTCGACGTAAGAGATTTCATTCTGAAGTGTTGCATTTCAACTAACCATTGTGAATTCCTTATGTTTGCATTCACCAAAAATTATTTGCAGATAAAACCTTCATTACTATTTTGAAGTAACAAAAATATGCTGAAGAAATATCAACGTAAAAAAACAATTTGAAAAGTTGAGCCAACAGTTTGTGGTTAAAACACAATCTGTATTTCAAAGATGAGAAAATTTAAAACTAATATTGTTCTTCTAGGAAATATATAGTTCTTCTCATAGTGCTAATCTAGGACCAGTTAATTATTGATATGATACTTAAAAAAATATCTTAAAATTGGATCATGTGATGCTTGTTATATGTATGTAGAATGCAAAGTAGCACTTAAAGTAAGATTTTAGTGATTATTTAATTGATTTGTTTATGACTCAAGTGGACCATTTTAATCATAAAAGCAATTTCATCAAGAGCTACAGCTTAAAGCAAATTCCAAACCATTACAAATATCAATATCTGGGTTTAAAATGATTCTCTATGAGCTGTTAACCAAAAGGCCATATTACTAACCATATAAGCTGCAAACTAGAAAAGCACTTAAATGAAAGACAAAATCAATTTAATATTGTATTTTATGGAACACAATATTGATATTTTGAATACAATGTATTAATTTGATTGAGAACTAATATTATATTTGAGAATTTGAAATGAATTAAGAAGAGAATGAGTATGACAAATTAATTTAGTTAAATAAAAAAACGTATTAAAATTACGTTTATTAACATATTTGATTGAATGTGATCTGAGGCATTTCATTTGAATGAAAATGGTTATATATATATATATATATATATATATATATATATATATATATATCGATCCGAAAAATGCATATTATAGTAAAGGCAGAAATTGAGCACGCGAATAATTAAATAATAAAAAGTTATTATATATATAGTGTTAATTGTGTTTAGTTACTAGATTGTTTGTAAAACGTAATAAATATTAATGAAATATTTCTAGTCAGTTTTAAGTATATAAACATTTTAAAAGCAATAAAACGTGGGATGAGTGTGTGCGTGTGCGAATCTGTTCTCTCAAATGTTCAATATTGTCCTTAAAGTAGACTTTCTTTTCTTAGGGATAAATGAAAAATATATAAAAGGCTTCAAAACATACTTTGAATTTTTTATTTTTATCTGAAACTACCTCCTGGAGCAAAATATTATTAGCCTCTTTTGTGTGATTTCTATACTAAATTCACATACATAAATTTGATCGAAAACTTCTGGTCAGTTTAAGGAAACATCTCGAAGTCAGGGTATTATGTGATAGGCAACGTTCGCTCTTTTATAGCTTTAAATAAATTATCCGTGACAAGACAGTAATGGCACGTTTTGGAGAGAAATCTGGTTTTCTCTTTTGGTTTAATGCTTACATGTTCATTTTTAGAAGATTCTCTCCGTGAAATATCCAAACAGAATAGAGAAGAGAAACAGCATGGTTTTGCTCGCTTGGGTTTAATTTGGAAAGAAACTTTGGAAAAGCACACACAGTTTGTGCTTAGCAATTATGAAATGCAAATTAAGAAATGTATACGAAACAGTTAAATGAATGTAGACATCTGGAAAAATTGCTTGCTCTAAAGAGATTTTAAATTAAATGGAATTAGTTTGTGTGTTGTATTTAAATATTGTTTGACTTCAGATATTTATTTCAATCAAGATCAAGAAATACTTCATATTTTACAGTAGCGTATTTAATATGTTAGACTTTTTTTCTATGTATTTTTATTAAAAACATCTTGTTTGCTAAGCTTTTTTTAAAAATATATTTATAAGACGGTGAAATAATTCATTATTCTTATTATTTCATTTATCATTTTTAAGCTATAAATCACGATAGTAATGCTTTAGTTGACAAATTGATTAATTCCATAAAGCAAAAAGTTAAGTATAATGATAAACCAATATATCAATATATACTTTTAAAATTGAGTATATTTATGTTATTTGCACAGGGTTCGATAGGAGAAAGAGAGAGAGAGAGATTATTATATGTATATATATTTAATGCTTATTACAATATAAATTATCTGTTAATACATAGAGCTATATATATTATATATACAGTTTTGGTATATTAAAATTTAATATCATTCGGAAAGTGGAGTTAATTGATTTCGCAAGTTGCCTTCATTTATATGATCATTACAAATTAAAATATTTGATTAAAAAAGATGCCGTATTATTTTAGTTTTTAATATATAAATTATATGTTTTTGATATGGCAATGGAGAGTGGATTTACATTTATGAAACAATAGTGTAACTTTCAGGAACTTCTTAACTTTAAAAGTAAAATTACAATTCTCTTAAAAGTGATTAAACGTACCATGAAAATAGAGTAATCATATGATTTGGAACTTGATGTACTTTAAATAATTTTAGCAAAAAAGCTTTTAAATTGATTCTACCATGAATAAATTAACATTATGAAAATATTTGTGGTAATGTTAACATTTTCCTGATGTTAATTTATTATTTCCTAATGCTTGTAGAATTCAGAATAAATCGAATAAATATTCAAGCCAGTACTTTAAAGTGTTATGGTACTTTGATTTGTTGGAAGAAAAATCACACACTAAAATAATTATAATTAACAATCATGAGTTAAATTAAAATATGTGCGTAGTCTAAGTGCTGTGGCAGTTCCCCTTTCTCATACTACTTTGACTATACGGTTTATTTCTACTCGTAGTTTCAGTTTCATCATAGTTTTTAATTTTTATTTGAAAAAAGTTTCAAATAAAGATTGCTTCTACTGCATTTAAAAATTTATTGAAGGTCTTCTAGTACATCCATAGAAGCTATATCGTTTGGATAGAAAAGTCCTCAACTTCCATTCTGAAAAGTTGAAGACTAATATAGTAGTCTTTACAATTGATGTTTAGAGGAGTAATGTAAATAATAAACATTTGATTCCTATCTGCTGCATGAAACTTTGGAATAAATCTTTTGGCAACATTTTTTTAAAGTATTCAAAACAATTTTACTACTTTTCGTCAAGAATAATTCGAAAGACTCTTGACAATTCAATTGCACAAATTCCAAATCTATTTTATATAATGAGTACATTCTTATTGATATATTACTACACAATTTTTTGTGCTTTCTTCTGTCATGGCATTTCTTCCACTGGAGTAATGTGGATATAGAGATGAGAGAGTCACTTGATGATGGCTCAAAATTACGAGGCGCTTGGTGATGGGCGAATAATCCAAAACTGTTAATCTTAAGGTACAGTTCGGGTCTTGCCAGCACCGATATGTATGTTTGTCTTGAAACTTAAATTCCTTCAATGAAAGCATTTTGTGCTTTTTTATCATTACTAATAATCATTTTTCTGGAAATGGCTACATAATATTTACAACACATCTAATTTCCAACCAAAATTGTTTTACATTTGTTGACTAAGTTTCTTCAGAAGAAATGAATAAGTGATATTACCTTGATATATAAAGGTTATTTAATACATTGCTTACAGGAATGCCAGCGCCATTTTATAACTTGAAAGGAAATCGGGAATAGCTACAGATGAATAATGAAATAAGACTTTGAAAATTTAAAAAATTGGAATGTTTTAGAATGTACATTAAGAAATCAACGTTTAATAACCTTCTAAAATCTTCGTATGATTTAAAACAAAATATTACATTGTATGATATTGTCCAATATTTACTAATTATAACAGTAAATAACCATTGGTTGAAACTTTTAGGGTAAATTCAAATGAGAAAACAATTAAATAAAAAATATTTCTTTTATTGATATTTTAAGCATTCAAAAATAGATTTTCTCAAAGGGAAGGATAATTTCGTTTTTATATTTTAAGGATTAAACATAAAATTTATACCATTAGAATTATATAACTAATAGTTAAAGACTACAAATTTTTTTCCAAAGTCTTTTATCTGTATATAGGTATAATACTGAAAAAAAAGGTCACATAGACTGGAAAAATAATTTTTTTATAAACTTTTTTTAAACTCTAAGTGCAAGAAATTCCTTTCAGTAGATATTGTATGTATTTTTTAAATCCAGTATTCTACATTTCTTATATACATATTTCCTTAATACTTAGCATTTTTTTCTGCCTTTTTGTATTGATAGTGGAGAAGTGTGCTTCATAGCTTTTCCCCTTTGAAGCTTCTATTTTGTCGCAAAGATAAATACTGTTTTCAGGGTAAAATATCTAAGCAAGTTTCCTAAAAGGACTCAATATATACTGTAGTATACATACTTCAAGGAAATATTTTCCTTTTATAACATATGTGGCCAATTTCAATAAATGTAATTTCTCTACTGTTTGTCAGTTCTTAACTAAATTAGCATTCATGTCACTAATGCGGAATAATATTTAATATTTAAATACTTATTTAATTTTGTATTATCGCCAACAATTCGTCCAAGATATTTTTCAATCGGCAAAAAATTTAATAGATGGTTAATAAATATCAAAGTTAACGTATTCAATTTTAAGAAAAATAGTTAAAATTACTAAATGAGTCTTTAAGTGTGAAGTTCAATTAAAAAATTTATAGAATTTATATTATTATATATATAGGCACAAAATGAAAAATTAAAATAAATCCAAATAATATTGCATAGTTAAAAATTTACATACGAGAAACATAAAAATCAAAATAAATTATACATTCTTAATGTAAAAAACTGTACTTATAAGTGTTTGTCTGATGTTTTTACAAATGGACTAACATAATAGGTCAGTTTACTTTTTTTCATTGTTAAAATGAAAGCATATTTATTTGTGTAATTCTTTAATTTATTTCTCCCAAAAAATTTTCGAAAGTTAAGTGACAAATTAATATTCTATAGGGAAATACACATTTGCCTCCAGTCATTGTATTTCATTATTCGTTGTACTAAAGTTGTACATATTTTTCTTTAAGTGAAATTGTTTCGTGATTTCAAATGACATAAAATGATATAATGGTAAAAGAAGAATACTGATACGACATTCTGATAAGAAATTTTTATCATAAGAATGAAATTTTTTAAAAACAAAATATTATTTCAAAACTTTTGCCAAAAAAAAAATCTTTTTAAAGAGTTTTTTTAGTTATTCGGGTAAATTTTGTTTTAAATATGCATAGTAAATTTTTAAAATTGATTGTGAATTTGTACGTGGCATTGAGAAGGGAATAGGTGAAATCAGCGACAGTTTTAACTTTTGTTGTTGAGAAAGTTATACTGATTCAAATGATACTAAGGACAAATCTCAAAAGTTCCTTATGTGTTTAGTAACTATTTATATATTTGTATTATTTATAGATACAACTTATACTTTGCGAGTTATGTTAGGCTAAAACCGTGTATCAGTATCATTTGCGTTAAATAATTCCAGGACTTTTGTTCAATAGTACGGGTAAAAAAGTCGTAAAGATTCACACAGCAAAATATAAATTTTCTGCTCATGTAAAGAACTAAATAATTGGATTCATCAACAAACTTGAACAGCTTCGTCCGTATCATTATTTACCACGTGATAAGTAATTAGTGATATATCAATAAAATTTCATATCGTTGATATCATAATTAATACTTCTGAAGACCTGACATTAATTGACGAAGCTTGACTGACTACTTATCATAGTGAGTTGCTCAAATAATAGCAAGAAGTTTGTCAAAACATGAATATAAAGAATTTGTATCGCTGGTAATGGCTAAAAGATTACACAGGAGTGCAGATGGTTGTATTCAAGCCTTTATTCTATTCCGGGTCACACACAATCAAATGTTCGAAATGCTATTATAGGTCGAGATTAATTATAAATACAGATTAAAATGTGAGTAAAAGAACATATAATGGCTCAATGAATAATATATTATATAATGAAGAATATTAGAACTTTATACAACAATCACTGCCTATTTTACAGCAATTTATGATCATTTCTATATACTTTGCGCTTAGATTTATCTCCGACTAGGTCTTAAATTTCCTAAATTTACTATGAAAAGGTATATAAAGGAAAAGATAAAATATCAACTTGCATCATTTCGCAATCACTTATTGGAAGCAAAAAGTAAAGTGGGTTAGTTTGTTCGAACAGATAAGTTTACATACATTCTTAAAAAAATTATACTAACTTGCATACGAACTAAAATATAGTTTATTAATAAAATTACCCGTTTCCCTATGTCTAATAATTAATAAAATATATAATACAGGTTAAATTAATAACACCACTGTGATTATAAAAGTTCCATGATACTTATAAGTGTACTTCTAAATATGTGTTTAGTATAACCCAGAGAATATCAAAACTCTAGTTGATTTCCCACTAACTACAGACATTCATGTCCTACACGCAGCTATGTCAGTTATGATCTTAGACTTTGTATAATCCATGTTACACACCTTCTTCTTGTAAATGAATTTTTTTTACAAACTCTCAAAGCGGAAAACATGTAGCTATACCATGTATTTGGGTTCTCCAAAGAAAATCGTCCAACGCAGTTATTTTGAAACGGTATACGGTTACAGAAATTGTGTGTTTGATATAAATCTAATATTTTTCAATTATTTCTATGAAAATCGCGAAAACGCTTCTTCTAGCATTTAGTAAATTTAAAAAAGTAGAAAAATCTGTATGCTATAAAATATGAGAAAATCTAAAAATCAATTGATAGTGAAAAAGTTACTTGTTTTAATTACCATTTCTGATCTCTTAAACTTGCTTCATCAGTCGATAGCTCTATTTATGACTTACACATAAAAAGTGTAATGTCATTCACTGTCGTTCGAATAGTAATAAACAGAGCGTAAATCTGTCAATTCTGCATGTGTGGTAACAGAATGAATCTTTTCACTTCAGTAACTCCTACTTTTCTTTTATTACAACTCCCAAAAGACTTTTTTCATACTGGACGGCAAAATCATCTGTAAGCTTTAAAGCAAAAAAATAAAATTTTGGTTACGAATAGACCCGGTGAGACCACTCTAAGGCACTGCAGCCGTTTTTCCCTTCCTAGTCTCGATATTGAAAGCTCGTATATATAAAATTCGGTTTCATTTTAAAGGTCATCGAAATAAAATCCTAAAGGTGTCAGTTCAAAGAAATTGATTTCTCTTATACCTTTTCAAAGAGTACTCCATTCATGACCTGCATATTTTATTCACTGAAAGTTTTTTTTTAAGCTTTGCTGTTAGAGTTTTTAATAAGAAACTTGGAGTTTTAGCTTTTTATATATTAATTTTGCAGCTCACTAATTTTTATTTTAAATTAAAAATTCCTCCCTTCATAGCTTGTTTTTCAATATAAATGCACTAGTAAGAAAAATTTTTGTGGATGATTTAATGTTTATTTTATACCTGAATTGATATAAAGTAAAAGCAAATATTTGAATTAAATTTTTTAGGAATAGTAGTATACTTTACACTCTATACTGCTTGTTCAAGGAAATATTGTTGCTTCCATCGGCTTGACAGTGCAATTATATAATTAGATTTTGTCCAAAACAGTATAATTTGCTCGAGAGGCATTGCAAGGAATTTTCCTACATTTGTGGATAGCATTATTAAATCTTGGTTTTACCATGTTGCGTATTGTTGAGAATATGAAATCAATTATTCCTGATTCATAAGAACACGCCATTCATACAACGATTCATAATGAGTATATTCCAAAACTAAGTTTCCGATGAAAAATGTCACAGATTATAGAATTGAATGACGTATCACGCCTGGATGCGTATTCCGCCCTGTCTATGCAATAATCATTTAGAATTCCTCTATAGACCGTTAAGCGGCGCAGAGATCAATCATGCGTATTTTGTAGTTTGCACTAGCTTTTAACAACGCAAGCTTTTTTTGTCGTTGCGACATATCAATCGCTGTTTGCGTGTTGACTTCCATCGATAGTTAAGAATAGCAGCGTTAATTTCTTTAGATGTATCACAAGAAATTAGTAATCGGATAAGTGCAAGACGTCAGGCAATTTACAGAGACAGAAGATCCATTTTCTCTTCTCGATGAAAATTTTATAGATTTTTTGTTAAACAAACACATTTAATTGAAATTTATACCAAATAATCTACACTACTCCACTGTTAAAATACAGTAGTGATATTATTGTTAAATGATGCTAAAAGAATGGAATGATTGTTTCAATTTATCTTGAGAAACTAAAATAAAAGTAATATATTTTTACAGCAGTATCATGTGTTTAAAATGTTATTAAATGAATTTTTTATCTATAATTATCTCTCCTTTATTAGTACTATGTTTACCTACTAATTGTATTCACTTAAGCGTTTCATAACACTTAATAACTCATAATTTAATAAAATATACAGCAAAAAAAGAATTTTCCTCATTTGAAAAAATAAACAAAATCATTCTTTAACATAACAACTAATTCCACAGCATATTTATATAACAAATCAACTATTAGTTGAACTGCTTTTTCTGGACCTATGTCAGTAGAATAGTAAAAATTATATTAATAATTTTTTATTTACAAAGCAATTTATATAATTAGGCAATAATAATAAAGAAGAAATTAAATTACATTTATGTAACATAATAAAAAATTTTTAGTCAATATTTGTCAATTTGTACCTTCCTGAATTTTTGAAAAAATCACTATTTTTGATTAAGTATTTTCTGATTAACATTGCTTTTCAATACAAAATTATTTTTAAAGAAATTATTTAATTCCTCCATTTAATAAGTTTGTAGTTAAAAAAACATCACATATAGTTAAAAATAAACACGTGAGGGAATTTTATTTTAAAATGCCTCATTATATATATTTTTGGTGCAAATAAACATTCCTTATAACAACAAATTTTTGAGGCACTCTGAAATGCTATGAAGCCAAATCAATAAACTTTATTAATAAAAATTTGGCTTAAATTTGGCATTTTGAACGAGCTAAATTAAAATTAATCAATCGATTTCCAGATAAGATCAGGAGCAATATATTCACAAGTTTACAGCTGAAAAATATTTACTTGCATTTACATGCATAGATGAAGTTTTCAAATTTAATTTATGGATTTTACATTAATCAAAATATATTTGGAGGAACAGGAGGTAAATAAATAATTGATAGATAATTATATGCACAATATATATGTATAAAATCAATTAGTATTATTGTTAATTATTACAAAATGCAATACAAATAGAATAAAATTTGATCTATAGTTCATTTTTCTATACTTTTTTGACAGGAACCCTTAGTATTTAATCTTATGGTTAGTTCACTCCATAATCTTTTTCCAAATGAAATAGTGAAACTTTCTGTTCATTTGTTTTGAACCCTCTAAGGATTTCCCTTTGAAAAACTAAATGTTAAATTTAATTTTTAGATAAAACATTGCGTTTGTCATTTTAAAATAAGATATTTTATAGAACTAAGACAAATTTTATAGTGCTCAAATAATTTAGATTCTCTCTGAGTCTGAGTCAATTGAGTTGTACGGAGCAATATTCTTTAAAATGCATCTCTCTGATTAGTCGAATTGTTCAGCATGTTCTAAATACCTTACACCCCTCTTATTTTGTGGAAATCGTATCATTCTTCTTCATATGGCCGAAAAATGAGTGGGCAAATTACCACTAGCTAACTGATTCTGTCACGGTTGCCAGATTCGCCAGATATTGTTTCTCTATCGACATTGATGAGCAGAATTAGCATCCAGAAGTGAAGTCTATCAACTGTCGAGTAACATATGGCAGTGTTGGTGAGCAGAAGTGGGCGCTTTCCAATAAATGAAAGCAGGTCGAAATAGCTGGAAAAATCACAGTACCCATTAGTTGTGAAGTGCGTGGTGTGGTTTTTTCTGACAAAAGGATTGGCAGTTGTGAAAGTCTATTGTGAATTACAACCACTGATGATAAAGTTCGCTGAATCATCCAGTAATGTTAACGTAGAGGAAATGTAAGCAAAAGTTACTTTACTGTTCTTCGAAATAATAAACTCTCACACTTTGAACAATTGAGACATCCTATATATGTCCTGGAAACCCACATTTCATGTAGTGCAGTGACTTTAACAATTATTTATACCATTACCACGAGAAGCAATTTGAAATAAATATTTTTAAACTACAATAATTTGAAAGTTATCAACATTTTATGATATTAAATGTACCAATTTTATATTGAACATGATTTCTGTAACGGAAAAAGGATT
The DNA here is from genome assembly GCA_030067965.1 of Latrodectus elegans. NCBI lineage: Eukaryota > Metazoa > Arthropoda > Arachnida > Araneae > Theridiidae > Latrodectus > Latrodectus elegans. Next base: position 117,431,391 of record CM057814.1, read on the forward strand.
TTTAGGTTTTAGGTGAATGGCAACCAGTTTATTTTTAGGATGTTTTTATCAGAAAATAAAAAATATGTGTAAAAGTAGAAGGTTACGCAGAGTAAAATTTTGAATGTCGAAATTTGAGTGGTTGTGATTTATTTTAACTAACCTGTTTCATTTTAATTTGAACAAAACATTTTGGTTACCAGGCCATGATACGAAAACAAATTAATCGTAGTTATTAAAAAGTAAATTACTTAATTAAACTTAAAATCATGGCTACTGAGGATACATTGAGAAAACGAAAGCATTACATTCACGAAGACTGTAAGCAGTTTAATAGAGGAATTTGGAAAAGAAGCACCTGATGGTGAATTTTTAAAAACGAAATGTTTAATTTTAGATCGTATTTATAATGAATTAAAAGGCTATGATTATAGTATTTTGAATAGTATCGCAGCAGATGAATATTTTCCTGGTTGGTTTGATTTGTTTGTTGCTCAACGGTAATTTTTTTTGCACACAAAGTCTAATTAGACTGGACCTACGGTTTAAAGTGGATTCCGAACCATTACAAACATGCATGCCCAAGGTGGGATTCAAACCCACGAACTGTTGAATCAAAGGCAAGAGCGCTAACTATTCGGCTGCTAGCTCGGCTGAATATTACATGAAGGAATATGATAAAATTGAAGAATATTGTGAAAAATTAGATTTAGAGTAAAAAATAAAAATTTCTTCAATAAAATGTGTTCCAACAAAATAACTGAATCAGTAATATCGTTAAATGAAAAATGTGCCTGTCAAAATTGAATTGTTACATTTTGAAGATGATTTGAAAGACTATTTAGGATTTTGGACCCAATTTCAATGAAAACATAATGATGGAAATTTGGTGCCGGAAGATAAATTTCAGTAGTATTTATTACAATGCATTGTCCCAAGAACTCGAGTTTCCTTTGACATCTGAAAACTATGAAAAGGCACACAAATAGTTGAGACTTTAAAGAATAGATTTGAAGGACAAGAATTGTTATTAGAATTTTATGTTCTTGAGTTATCTCTCATAATAAAAAATGCAACAGAAAAAAGGATCAGGTCAAATATTTCTGATTTTTATGATAAATTAGAATCTCATTTAAGATCCTTAGAGTCAATAGGAGTAACAAGTGGAAAATATGAAGCTATTTTGTTCCCTCTTGTTGAATCGTATATTTCCGAAGAATTAAAGATAGTTTGGCTGCGAAATCCAATACAGCAATCAGCAGGAAGTCAATTAACACAAGATTATGAGAATAAGCTTAAGAACTTACTTTGTTTTTTGAAACGTGAAGTAGAAGATGAACAATTAAAACTTGCTAGAAATAGGATGAAACTTGAATTCAACTATTGTAATTTGAAGAGCAAGAAAAAAGAAAACCTAGATGAGACAGTTTCTACTGCAAATACTTTATTTTCAAATAACATTATAAAAAGACTGTTTCACTGTGTTTTCTGTGACAAATCCCACGAGAATAAAGATTACTTCTTAGCACAAATTTAGTCTTTAGACAAGAAAAAGAAAGCTATTAGTAATAAGAAAGTGCACTATGTTTGCTTCAAGGGTAATCATAGAACAAAGGAGTATAAATCTAAAATAAAGTGTACGATTTGTTCTAAACGGCACCATATAATCATGTGCTTTGGATTACCTGTAAATAAAAGAGAGATTTCAATGAATGAGATGATAGTAGTGGTAACCCTCTCTTGGAGAGCACAATAGAAGGAGGTGTGTCACCTGTTAATGGAAGGTAGGCTTAGCGGAAATTATATATCCTCATTCATGGTTTAATGTAAATAAGAACAGAAATTCGTTCATATTTGGAAAACGAAAGGAAAACATTACTCGGCATGTAAAGAAAATTATACCACCCAGAAGTTATGAAAACATTGCTGATATTTATAAAGCAATGAATGATATTTTGTTTCAAGATAAAGTATATTTAGGATTTAACAAGTCAACAAAGAAAGTTAAAATCACAGTAAAAGACGGATTCTCCATAACTTTTAACGATGGGTTCAGACAACTTCTAGGATTTGATAACAGAATTATTACGGGAACTGTACAGAGTTCATTTGTAGCAGACCCCCATGCTTCATTCCCATTCTTTTACGTTTATGCTGATATTGTAATGCCAAAGATTGTTGGTGACATTCAGGCACCACTTTTAAGAATTGTTGAAGTAGAAGGAAAATATGGAGAAATAATTAGTTAGCATTTTGATAGACCTCAATACTTACCTTTGTTACGTCAATTATTTCAGACTATCAATGTGGAACTTGATTGAATTCAGAAGATCTTGTGCCATTTGAAAGTGGGAAAGTAATAATCGTATTACATTTTAGAATCAGACAAATTCTATAAATACAGTCATACATCAGGTTATGCTACATTTAAATTATTGGACGAGCATACCCTATGTTTGTTGTTTAAGAAAATTTGAAGATCATTATGTGATTCAGACATGTTCTGGTTTACCACATTATCAAGGTACATCTTTCCAAAAAGGTTATGGTCTAGGGGGGTATATTTCGCCGATTGTTTAGAAAAGCCTCTTTTTTCCTCTTTTTATTATTTTTTTTAGTAAAAAGTGGAAAAACGATTGGAAAAGAAGTTTTGCTTACTAGTTCCCGTCCTCATCTCAAACCCTTTTATTAACTATCTAATAAGAAATCATGGACCCTTCCCTGAGTAGTTCGCAAGATTTGGCAAATCCAATTCAAACATGTGCAAGTGGGGTGATTTTGGAACTGCACTACACTACATAGTAAAATGTCCATTTACAAAGTCCCTCCACATAAAAAGGCACCATAATCAAACAGATCTTCAATTTGTGAAATTTTGTCTAAAGGATGGTTTTAGACGAAAAATAAATTCAAATAATCAAATTCTTAATAGCACAGGGATTCACACTATGCCGTGACCCTGTAAATTCATCAACAATGGCAGATGATGAACTTTATTTGTCATCAACTTTATCAGAAGAAAAATCAATGTGTTTCCATTTCTTTCTTTTAATATTTGTTTATGTCTAATGATTTTCATAATAGCGTAATTATTTTAACTGGAAAAACTTATGCGTCATGTAATATGTAACATTAATGTCTTGTCAATTCATAAAAATTTTTAAAGGAAATAATGAATACGAGTATTTTATTCCAATTATTAGTGCTCCATAACATCATGAGTTAATATGTTAATTCAGTCAAATGTTTCTTAAAAATAATTAAATCTTGTAAATAGTGTCACCAAAGCTTGCATAATAATTATATACTACTGGCCATTAAAATTGCTACACCAGGAAGAAATGCAGATAACAAAATGATATTTATTGGACAAATATATTATAGTAGAAATAACAAGTGATTAAATTTTCAAAAAATTTGGTTGGATAGATCCTGAGAAATCAGTAAACAGAACAACCACCTCTGGCAGTAATAACAGCAGTTATACGCCTGGGCATTGAGTCAAACAGAGATTGGATTGCAGGTACAGATGCCCATGCAGCTTCAACACGATGCCACAGTTCATCAACCGTAGTGACTGGTGTTTGGTGACGAGCCAGTCGCTCGGCAACCATTGACCAGACGTTTTCTATTGGTGAGAGATCTGGAGAACATGCTGGCCAGGGCAACAGCCGAACATGTTCCGTATCAAGGAAGGTCCGTACAATACCGGCAACATGCGGTCGGGCATTATCCTGCTGAAACGCAAGGTTTCGCAGGGCTCGAATAAAGTGTAGAGCCACGGGTCGTAACACACCAGAAATGTAACGTGCACACTGTTCAAAGCATCGTCAATGCCAACAAGAGGTTACCGAGACGTGTATCCAATGGCACCCTATACCATCACGCCAGGTGATGGGCCAGTATGCCGATGACGAATGCACGCTGCCAGTGTACGTTCACCACGATGCCGCCATACACGGATGCGACCATCATGATGCTGTACACAGAACCTGGATTCATCTGAAAAGATGACGTCTCGCCATTCGTGCGCCCAGGTTCGTCGTTATTCACACCATTGAAGGCGCTCTTGTCTTAGGCGCAGCGTCAAGAGAAGCCGCAGCCATGGTCTCCGAGCTGAGAGTCCATGCTGCCGCAAACGTCGTCGAACTGTTCGTGCAGACACTTGTTGTCTTCCAAACGACCCCGTTTCTTGACTCACGGCTCGTGACGTGGTTGCACGATCCATTACGGCCATGCGTATAATATGCCTGTTTTCTCAGTTGCTAGTGATAGGTGGCCGTTGAGATCCCGCATGGCGTTCCGTATTACCGTCCTTAACCCATCGATTGCATATTCTGCTAACAGTCATTGGATCTCGACCGACGCGAGCAGCAATACTGCGATAAGATAAACCGCAATCTCGGTACTCTACAATTCGACCTTTATCAAAGTCAGAAACGTGCTGGTACGCATTTCTCCTTCTTACACGAGGCATCACAAGAACTGATCACCAGGCAACAACGTTCAAATGCAATTTGTGTATGAGGAACCGGCTGAACAATTTCCTCATTTAAATACAATGTAGGTGTCGCTACTGGCGCCTGCTTTGTCTGAATGCGCTGAAAAGCTAATCATTTGCATATCACAGCACCTTTTTCCTTTCGTATAAATTTCACGTCTGTAACATGTCTCCTTCTTGGTGTAGCAATTTTAATGGCCAATAGTGTATATAATTATACTTTCATTTTATTCTGTATATATAACCTACGTTGTTCTTACTAGTATAATTATTTTGTTAGATAAATTTAATACTTCAAGTAATATGATACTTAATGTTTTGTTAGCTCATGTACATTGTTATTAATTTAAGATTGTATAACTCCTTGTTTACTTTTCCTGTAATTATTTCTACATTTTCTTCATATAATACTTTCACTAAATTTCATAATCACTAGTTTCAATCATGTTACTGAACTGTGATGCAGACTCCTACTGTGCTAGGATGTCTGCAGGCTTTCAAGAACTACCAATGTGACTAAAATTTTTAATAAAACAAAGGCTGAGTCATAAATGGTTCCCCGTAAATGTTACGGAAGGTTCTCGGTTTGGTTCGTTTGTCGCTCAACGGTCATTTATGTCACACAAAGGCTAATTAGACCGAGACCTACGGCTTAAAGTGGATTCCGAACCACTAAAAACATCCATGCCCAAGGTGGGATGCAAACCCACGAAATGTTGAACCGAAGGCAAAAGCGCTAACCATTCAGCTGCCAGCTCGGCGGAAGGCTCTCGGAGATAATTGGGCATAACCCTATAACTAGTTGGTAAAGTCTGGGGTCCTGCTACTTCGTTATGTTACTAGTTCCCGCGTTGCTTCCGATGTATTATCAGGTTAAAATTTCAAAGAAGCCGTTAAAACCAGAACAAAGCAAAGTGGAAAAAATTTTACCCAGAAATCACTTGATAAAGTACAATCGATTATAAGAGGAGGAAGCTATAAAAAGAAAACATAAGAAGCAAAAACGAATCATTTCATCAAAAGTTAGGAAGGTGCAAAGACGTGATATTTTTGATCCATGATGACATTTCTTTTAAAGAATTCTCCCGAATGTGTTAAGTCTGAATTAGAACTTTTTCACTTACCTGGTACTCAAACAGCTATACAAAGTGGACAATGTAGAATTTCATCCTTCATCTAATGCTTTTGATGGAGGTCCTATTGAATTCTATGTCAGTGGTTCAGGAAAAGAATACATAGATCTCAGTCAAATTCAACTTTATGTCAAAGCTAAAATATTAAAAAAGATAACACACTCATAGGAAATGATGATAACATAAGGCCCTTAAATTTGTTTCTACACGCTGTTTTCTCAAGTAGATGTTACATTGAGTGATCGAATTGTTTCGGATTCTAGCAATACTTATCCTTATCGATCTTATATCGAAACATTATTAAATCATGGATTTGACAGCAAAACTTCTCAACTTAAGCGAAATTGTTTTATAAAGACTTGGAAGATGGATTCAATAAAAGATCTGCTTACTTTAAAGACAGTGCGTCTGTGGACATGAGATTGGCGGTATTCACAGTGACATATTTCATCAAGAAAGACTTTCACTAAATCTAGTGGATTTAAAAATTAAACTCATTTGAAGTAAACCTGAATTTTGTTTAATGAATACTGATGGATTTAAAGTTGTTTTGGATTACGTTTTCTTATTTATGCGGAAAGTTCGCGTGAGTCCCGGAATCATATTAGGACACAACAAAGCTTTGGAATCAAAATAGGAAAAATACCCCATTAACATAGTATTGAATAAGGTATACTCTATACCAAAAGGAAACATGGCTTTGTTCAAGATAAGGTGTTTACAGGACAAATGCAGAAAAAAAAAGTCACAGGATGTATTGATAAGGAAGAGTTTCACGAGACTTTAAAGAATTATGATTTTCAACATTTTAATCTGAATTACATAAGAGTTTACGTGGATGGTCAAACTATATGCCTCATAATCCAATAGAAATTGATTTTACACAGAATAATTTTATTCGGGCCTATCATAGTCTGTTTTCAGGAGCAGGAAAAATGGGGCAAGATCGAGGGATATTTGTATCAAGAGAAGAATATGCTAGGGGGAATACATTCTTTGCGCGCGTTTGATTTATCTCCCGATTTGTGTGATGGATAACATCTAAATCTTATTAAACAAAGTAATTTACGTTTGGAAATAAAATTTAAGTAATCTGTAGAGCATACTATATGTGTTATCATATTTGCTGGATTCGAAAATTTGATTGAAATCAGCAAATCCAGTAATATTTTATTCGACTTAATATTTAAATAATGGACGGTAGTCAGATAACATCAGTTTTATCTCGTGATAAAATGACAGTATCAGCATTTCAAGGTGTATTCTCATCAGATGCGATTCCCTATCTTTTTGAATAATCGGCAGGCATTGTAAATAAAGATGATTCATCAGAGTTTGGATCACATTGGCTAGCTTTCTACGCGGATGAAAATAAGAATTTAAAGTTTTTTGATTCATATGGACAATCATATTATTTTTATGGAAAATATTTCTGAGATTATGTATCTCAGTATTCATACGTATCTTGGAATCTAGTGATCTTCCAAAGTATTACTTCAAATGTATGTGGAGCATATTGTATTTATTTTATATTCAAACGTTGTCAAGGAAATTCAATGTAGTTCATAGTTCAAAAGTTATAACAATGAAAATAAAAACAATGATTTTCCTATGTTTCAGTTTGTCAAGAAAAAATATGGCGTAAAAATGTTTTTTTTAAAGAAATAAACAGTTTGAATTTATTTTATTGTGTTGAATTACTGTCATTATTTTTTTTATTTTATACGAAAATAATTATAGTTAAAATTCACAAATAATTTTATTACATTTTAATTTCCTTAGGATCTCAGTTCATAAAAGTAATTATTGTTTTAAATTAAAATTACTTGCGCTTACTGAATATGTATTTTAAATTGTGTTTAATTCTTTACTTTTAAAATATATATCTTTTTTTGTTATTTACCATTTTGAAACCGTATTATTTTAAATTTCTTTCTTTTTTCACAAACATACGAAAAAAAATTTTTCATGCATATGTTTATTTTCATTACATTTCTTTAGTTTAATATTTTTTGATTAACCAATTGATAATTATTATCTGTTAAAACCATTTTTCTCAACATAATTATTTAATATAATGAATTATCACCTGTAAGAAAGAAACAAGAAAATGAGAACATGATTACCATATATTTTCATAGTTTAATCCAAGGATTTCTACGTGCACACATAACAGGTTTTACAATTTTATGATAGTTTTTATACAATTTTTTATTTACATCCAAGTGCTTAGGAAAATTTTCTTCTTTTAACACATTTAATAATATATTTTTACCCACAGGCGCATTTTTCTTATTCCTCAAAAAATCGTTGATAAGAGCTACTATATTACTATATCAGGAATTACATTGTCTTTAAAACCCGACAATTTCAGGAGTTGGTAGGAATATATCTTTGATCTCGTATGCTGAATAAAACATTATTATCCACATTAAAAAAAAATTTTTTTCCATTCACAATGTCAAATATTTAAAATATGATATTACCTTTTTCGTGTCATCTGTAAGCATTTTATTAAAATGTGGTATGGAGGAAACAAATGTTAATTGAGTTTTGTTAAAATTCATTCCCCATCTAAAAATGAAAAAAAAAAAGATTTTTTTTTCTTTTTAAGTATTTTATTTTCCTGAAGAAAGAAAAGCCACATACCTCCTCCAGAAACTGTTTAAAGCAAATTTCGTCAAACTTCGTCTACCAGGATTTACCGAAATAGATGATTCATCTAACTTAATACTTTCTTTTTACAAATACGATTCGATGTATTCTTTTCTTTTCTCATCAGTTAAACAATTTTGAGGCCACCCTGAAGCTTCTTGTTTTGTTTTCAAGAACAAGTTTATGTAGGATTTAAAAAGAGCTGTTAATGACGACGAAAAATGATATATCTTGTACATCTAAATAATATAAATGAAATTAATTAAAATATCGAAATAACATTAAAAATGTTATAAGATGCATACTTAAATATCATTCAAATTACCTTTGCAATTTCATAACCTTTTTTTACTTCTTCAGTCACGCATGTTCCAACAAGAGGTTGTTCTGCACCATTGTGTTGACATGATTCCGCACATTTGCTTCACAAAAGGAACGTCAACTTTTCATGACATCTGGATGGCAAAACTGGTAAATAAAGGCTACGTGGTGGAATTACTTTACATTTTACGATTCCGAAATAATTATTAATGCCTTGAGATTTTTCAGTAATAATTTCAGGATGTCCGATGGGGTATATGCAGTATTTTTTTACCAAAGGGTACAAGCTTGTGAAATCTATATATTTAGCTTGACCCTCAAAGAACAACCGAAATGCATTCGTGCGTCCTCCGAAAAACGCGTCTCGTGGGTTTAACCTATCAACAACATCATTGACAGGAAACATTTGTTTATTTCCCTCCATCAATTTTTTGAAGTTGCGTTCCCACATTTATACTACATGATAGCCTTTTCGTCTTAAACTGCAGATGGTTTCTTCCGTTTTTTGCCTTAGTTTTAACATGTAAGTTCCAAAAAATGGATTAATAATATCATCTGAATAACAAAGGGCACATCCATGATAAAAGCATCCCTAAAAGTATAAATAGATTCAAAAAAACAATTTTAATGTTTGGATTAATCTTTCTAACTATTATAAAATATTAAAGTTTTTCTTCAATATACCTGGTACTGGTAAACCGTGTTTGTTTGTGGACAGTAACCATCAGAAGAAGGAAAACAAAACAAAACAAAACAAAAACAAAAACAAAAACAAACAAACAAACAAAACAAACATATTCTGTTCTCCATTTCCGCTTAATGCATGCAAAATTCTCAGATTTTTGGTGGCAGAAACATATTCCATCCAGCGAATTCTGTCTTGACTGTAATTCATGCCATTTATGTATCCTCCGACTGGAACCATTGCTATGGTATCTGGTATTACATGGCCTGACCTATAAGCTGCCATACATGCAGACACAATTGTTACGTATGTAAAAGGATCAATACCAGATACTTCAATAAACTGCACTCTGAATTCTCCACAACACCTTCTCAGAATATCAACTTCTGATCTATAGAAATACATAAAGCATATTTTATAAAACATAATAAATGAAATAAAAAATACCCTTAAAAATAATTACTTACCTACAATACTTCAACATTTCTTCCTGGAAATTGAAAACTTCATTTTTCCTACTGTTGTGCCAATCAAAAAATTTCCTCTGTTCTGAAGGGGACATAGAATCTGGGGAAAAAAAATTTGGGCTCTGGTAATTTCCCAATATAGTTCTGATTCCCACACGTATTGAAGCTATTTGGAAAATAACCTTTGACTAACTCTTCTAAGTCAAATGTTTTAGGCAGATTAAACAATAGCATTATCAAAAAATTAAAAGAATCAATAATTCTAAACTGCAGGGAGGATACTTCAATACTCGTTATTTAGGACCTGCATGGGATAATATCTGGGCATTTACCTTGCTCCAGTAGCCACCGTAGTAGAAATTGCCTATCAAACCCTTTCATGTTATGGGGTATTACAATGTATCCTTTATGTTTTGAAGAAAATAAAAAGGTACAAAATTCATTCAAACTGTTATATCCACTAAAAACTTGCTCAGCTCCGTCTAAGTATTGAGTAACTACGAAATTTACAATATGTTCTCCAAATGATTGATCAGTTTCAAAATCAAAAATAATAAACAATCATTTGGAGATATCGCAGTAACTCTTTTCAGGAAACATTTATGATTTGAGTTAGCAAATATTTTGCAGCCTGGGTACCAGATGCACATCGTTGAAGATGGTCCTCCAAGCGACACTTTCTTTAGAAAATGACTTTGCAGCAGTTAGGGCACTGGAAAATCTAAAAAAAAAAACAACAAAGAAATGTTTGGAAAACTTCTCTTTACTAAATGAAACACATAGATAATTATATACCACCCAAAATAAATGATGCACAATTCATCACAAATTCCTTTCTACTTGTATTCTTCAAAGCATGCGAATGATCGCGTGTTTCGAATACAATCATTGCATCTTTGAGAAATGCCATCTTCGCATCCCGACTGCCGACAAATGTCGCATACACCTCTGCAATTATGCATTTCTAAGCGGTCAAATAGCCTTAAGCACTCTTCACAAAATTTTTTGGATCCATAAAATCCACTTGAGAAGTTATTACATCATAATGCCGGTCAGCTTGTCTAGTGGTCAGCGTATCTGATTATGGATAGGGAGGTCCTGGGTTCGAATGCCGGTTCAGGCATGGATGTACTTTCTCTCTCTTTATCCTGTCTTTGTCCTTTCCTTGTGTGTGAACGAGGTGTGAATGGTTGCCTACCCTATAAACTGGTCCCTATGGTATTTGTGTGTACTGAAGAAGTCGGACTCCACATCGAATACGGTTTAGTTGGAAAAGTGGAGCAGCGCACCCCAATTTGCCAACCTAGCTGGCACACGAGAATAACAACAACATTACATCATAATGTTCGTCGTGAAGCCAAATATATACTCGGCGATCACGTTTTGGCCCTTTATAATGTTCCTGGGAAAAAATAATTTGAACATACTCATTAAAACATTAACTGATCATACCTTTAATTATGTATTCATTTTTTAAATATTATTAGAGATTATGAAAACAAATGATTGCCATATTCATTTCTTGCGTAGAAATAAAAATTACTTGTACACTTAGATGTCGTTCAAATATGGCAATTTCTTCATTACCAGAAGGACCAAGGGGAATTCCTGTATCAGCATGCAGTTTCATTGCCCTTCTGGTAAGGATGCTATTATTTTTTTGTTTTAAGCACATCTGGATAGTTTTGCTTAAGCGCCATGGCAAGTAAAATTGCTTTTGCACAACAAACACCACCCTCATCAGCAGCTACTGAAAAAATGGATTTATTTTTTCAATTGATCTATCGTAACGCTTAAGACTTTACAGTGTCTTCTCCCTCCTCCTCCTCTTGGTCGACGAATGATTACTGTATAAATAGTAAAACCAGCATCCAAACGAATCTCATCTTTCGACTGCAAGACTTTCATCACTCTTGACTTTATTTTTTCAACACTTATATCCGATACAGACATCAATTCTGTTGAAATGGGTCGATCAAGAGGATCCGAAATAATGAGAAAACGTATTAGATCCGTTTGTACTAAGTTCGATGTTGATTGTCGAATAATAGTTTAGAAAAAGATTTTGAACCAATGAAACAGCACTACCTAAAGTGGAATTCCTAGCTTTCAAGGATAGCCTATCACAGGATCTATAAGAGCTTGCAAAGTAATTTCTTCACACTGATACTTTTTATTTCTCTTATGACATCTTTCGACTAGAACAATAGATGAGATGAGTAAGGCTAAAAATGAAAACTCTTTTAATAGACATATCTCAGCATATATTTTTACGATTTAAAACAATGCGTTAATTAATTAAAACTTACGTCATTATAATCCTTATTTATACCAGATTCTAGTGTGCTCCAATAATCAATGGAGGAGTTTATTTCATTAGTCCTCTAAAAGGAAATAAAAGTAATCTCATCGACAAATATAGATAGAAATAGAACTATTTTTAACAGGAAATATTATCATTGCTTACTCCTCTTCCAGACTGAACCTAAATACTAAGTGAAGGAGGATTTTCATAAGAAATTTGAGAAGATTCGCTAAGACTCTAAAAAGAAAAAAAATGTCTTTGTTCTAGACACATGTGATAAATAATAAAACATATAACATTAACTTAATATTTACATCTGATATCTCAGTATTAGCTAGAGTCCAGTAATTTTCAGGAAATATAGAAATATTGGCCTGTAAAATAATTAATTATTAATAAGTAATAATTTACAAACGAATAAATTTATGTTAGGAATTATGTATATATTTAGATAAATAAGGCATACATTTTCTTCAACTTTATTTAAAGAAGCAATTTCATCATTTGAGAGCGGATTCTCCAAAAAAATTTGACATTTCACTGAGAACCTTAAAAGAGAATCAAATTCAGCTTTTTAGATCATTATATAATAAATTTGAGGGAAAATAAAGTTGAATCAAAAACAGTCTTACTTCAATGTCATCATCATCAGAAAAGTCGCTGAACGAATTTATATCACATCACGATTCAAATCCTATTAAAAAAAGAATGATCTTACAATAATAAGTAAAAAAAAATAATAATAAAAGATTTGAAACATACACTCTCTTCAAATATATATATATATTAATATTCGTAATATTTTCTTTAAATTATCTATTGATTGAAAATATGCCCGTTAATAGAAAATGAAAACACGTGGGTCGTATTTTAAAATATATATTCACACACTTCCCAAAAAGGTAAACGTTATCACATTTAACGTGTTTCTAAAAATCATCGATACATATTAAAGTAATAAAGTAAGTAAATGGCATATTAATTTAGAAAAAAAAACGCGGATTTAATTTAAAACATAAATTAATACTCTTAAGTAAAAAGCAATTAGTATTTATGAAAAAGAAAACTCGTTAACACATTTAATATGTTCTTATAAAATTCAAACGATAGAATATAAAATAAATAAATAGGCTAAAACAAAAAAAAAATAAATCAATGACTTATTTGATTTGATATAGGGTTCGCAGAATCCATATGCAATGCCTATAGGGTAAAGGCAGGTAAATACGGTAAATGAATGTGTAGAATGAAATATCTCCATTTTCTAAGACAAGTAAAAATTTCTAGAAAAAATTGCGAATTTTATACATAGTACCTTACCAATTGCCATTTCACATCCATACAAATTCACTGCCCAATCGTAAAACTCGTTTCAGTTGCATTACTTCTCAACTCTGTAGAAAGTGACCAACCCGGTCAAAAACACGTTTCACCCTGTTTCTTCACTCCCTCGCTTGCCGAACCCCCCAGTATTGTTATTGTCCCCCACTCGATCCATAACGATTTAACAATCTTCTTACTGTTGCCATTCTTCTCCATACAATTCATATACCCATCGTAGGAAATCTTAAAGACATGTACTCCACACTTCGGTCATTATTTTATCTGTTCAATGCTATGTATCGTAGCTTAAACATAGAATAATGGGATAGTTGTTTAAATAGGCAACTACTATCCCATTTATCCAATTTTAGCGTTGTAAGTTCGAATCCTCAGAAATAATATATTATTTCTAAAGATTTGGATTTTATTTAATTTACAATTTTTTAATGTGTTTTCATTATTTTTTAAAAATAATGATTCTTTTTAATCATAGCAAATTTTATTAGTTTTCAATGAACTTTACATAAAAGTTATACGAAATATCAATTTTATCTATGAAAAATCGCAAAATAATTAAAATAAATAATTTAAAAAATTATTCTCTCAATAGGTGGTGCCAAGTTTTTCAAGGAAAGTTCTGTTGCCACATTGCTACTTTATTACAAATCTCATTAGAAATATTTTTAGAAGCAGTAGAAGCACTACAACTCAACTCGAATTATCTAGTACGCAGTGCAAAGAGTAATTCAATAAAAAATAATTTTTAATAGAAGCAGGAACCCTACTACTCAACTCAAATTTTTTACCTCGGAGTACAAGCACATTACTATTTTGGGACGTCACCCATCCTCCTGCTGTTTCACCGAACACTCCCCTTCTATTGTGCTCCCCAAGGGAGGGCTGCTAATACTGATGATAGACTCGAGCAATGCAATGATCGCCGAAGAGTGATTTACATCTGTATTGTTGCAGACTATACTTGTAAATCTTGAAAGAGACCGAAAACAGAAGTGTGTCAGAGCACTGATTGACAGATATTCTGAGAATTGACAGATATTCTGAGACTGCTGAAGAATTAAGACTTGTACCAATAAATAAGAGAAGTTTAACCCATACATTGTTTGGTGGTGTTAGATCACCGGTCTGTATAAAATTAAGCTAATTCACCCAGTGGAAAATATTCTCTTGATATGCAATTTTTGGATCAGTTATCTATTTGTGGAAAAATTCCTAGACTCAAAAGACTGTGGAATAACGAATTAAAGAAAAGAAGATCAGGATAGCTGATTACGGAGAAGGTTACCCTGAAATAGAATTGTTGATTGGAGCGAACTTTTGTGGAAAGCTTTTCACTGGTTTTATACATAAGCTTGAATGTGGATTAATTGCATGCGAAACTTACTTGTATTTTAATCGGTAGAAAATCAAATAACAATAAAAGCACACCAGAAACAATCGTTACTGAAGGTATCTCAATGCTCAACATAGTGAGAAAATATAACATTTTGGGATTTAAAACTTTTAAGAATAAATGAACCTGCAGAAAAAAGTTCCAGAGAAGAGATAAAATTCTTTAAAGATACATTATCTACTGATCTTGATGGTCGTTATATGAAGAAATTACCCGGTACTGACAATAAAAACATTGCAGAAAAAAAGACTACTAGCAATAATGTCAAAATTGATTTCGTCAGAAGGACATTCAGATTACAATTCAATTCTCGAAAGTTGGGAAGATGAGATCATTGAAGATGTTTCTGAAGATAAAAGAGAAGGAAGAATTCATTATCTGCCTCATCATGGAGTTTTTAATGACTGCTCAATTACGACACTCAGACCAATTACGACATTCAGTATTTGATGCTGCATGTAAACAAAAGGGGAAATTTTTTCTCAAGAACTATACAGAAAAGAGATTGAATGTTTTAGATACAATTTCTTTAATATTAATGAAATTTAGAGAAGAGTAAATTGGAATCATTTCTGATATAAAGAAGGAATTCTTGCAGATATATATCTATCCTGAAAACAGGAATTTCTTACGATTTTGCTGGTGGAGTGATTATGAGAAAAGAAAAATGCTAATTTATAGTCACAGAAAACTTGTTTTTGGTCCTAATTGCAGCTCATTTCTTCTCAGATCAACAATCTAATAGAAAATTTTCCGCAAGAATATCATGTTATTGCCAAAATTTTGCCAGAAGAATAATTATACGAGTTTGTAAATAAGGCTACTGAATTAATAAAATTAGGAAGCTTTAAACTTAGGGGATGGGGAAAATACTTCAACAGATGCTGATTCAGTACCAGCTAATGTTCTAGGACTTTTATAGGACCGAAAAGAAGATCTATTCTTTTGTGGCACAAGTCGTATAATATCCTGTGAACTTATATCCAGGATATATGTGATATCTTGCGTACAAAAAGTTTTTGATCCTTCTGTATTCACATGCCTATTTACTACTGTTCTTAAGTGAGTGAGTGAGTGATTGTCTTTTTTCTGGCACAAAATCCAAAAAGGACATACTGCACCGAACACGAAAGTTTAAAATTCTATCAGATCAGAATAAAATACCCATTATAAAATTGGTGAAACAAGTTTCTTGCATTAAAAAATTGTAAATTTGAATCTTACTTAAAATTTAATTTGGAGCAAAGAGAATGCGTTATAAGCAGTGCAAAATTCTGATAGTCCTTAAGAAAGCAAAGAGATTTGAATGAGGCATTTCCCCAATCAAGTCCAATAAATTTAAGACAGTGTTGTGGAAAAACGTAAGACGAAGATGGTTAAAATTAGGACATTCAATTAAGATATGATATACAGTTAAAACTATTTTACAGCTCGAACATAGAGGTGCAGGTTCTTTAAATAAAATATAACTATGTGTCAAACGAGTATGACCGATTCGAAGTCTGGATAAAATAACGTCAGCACGTCTGTATGAGATATTACTCCAGTTCCGAATGAGAGGTTTAACACAGAAAAGTTTGTTTGTTACTTGCGTATTCCAAGAATTCTACCAAATAGAATGCGTATATACAGACTGAATGCTTGATATCAGCGTAAGGTATTGCTTGGTCTATAGGGTCTTTACCTTCTTTAGCAGCTAAGTCTGCTAATTCATTGCCAGTAATACCGACTTGACTAGGTATCCAGCAAAACAATATTTCGAAACCATTATGAAACATTTCACTTAACAAAGCTAAGATTTTATAAATCAGGGGATGAAAGTGTTGAGGAAATTTGAGCTGTTTCATAATGCTCATACTGTCAGTATAAATGTAGAATTTGCGGTTGCGAGAGCACTTGATTATGTTAAGAGATTTCAAAATGGCAACAATTTCAGCAGTATAAATAGAACAGATTGACGGAAGACAATAACTATAGATATTAGTGCCATAAACTATGCCACAGCCGACGTGTCTTTCTGTTTTTGATCCATCAGTAAAGATTGGGAAGTAATCCTGAAATTGATTCCGATGAATAGCATAAATTTGTTTGAAAATTATGGGATCAGTATGTTCTTTGTTAAACAGAGCAAAGTTGCTTAAACAGCGTATTTGTGGAAAAGCCCATGGGGGAATACTATTGTAGTCAGCAATCTCAACTGGAGTTAAAAGATCAGCTTCCTCTATAAGAGGTTGAATCCTAGCATAAAAGGGAGGAGTGCAAGAAGGGCGAGCATTAAAAAGTCTCTTTAACGTAGAGTCAACTCTAGCAGACCTTAGTGGATGGTTTAGAGAAGAAAAACTCTTGAAATAATAATTAAGGGAAAGCTTGATGCGTCGAAGTTTTAAAGGAGGTATGTTGCAGTTAACATAGAGACTGTCGACAGGTGAGGTGCGAAACGCTCCACTACAGATACGAAGTGCAGCGTGATGAATCGGGTCTAACCATTTAGGGCAGACTTTGAAGCTGAGCCATAAGCCACACTCCCATAATCGATACGGGATAATATAACAGACTGGTATATTCTGCACAATGAGGTTCGATCTGCACCCCAAGAAGTATTGGAAAGAACTTTTAGTATGTTAAGAGATCTTTCGCACTTCTTGCGCAAATGTAATATATGGGGCAAGAAGGTAAGTTTGTTATCAAAAATTACCCCAAGGTATCGTAACTCTTTAACAACAGGAATGGATACCTCTTGAAGTTGGATATTGGGATCAGGGTGAAGGCCACGTTTCCTACAAAAATGGATGCATCTGCTCTTGGTGAAATGGTATAGCCGTTTTTGTCACACCAGTCAGTAATTTGATTTATAGCCATCTGTAGCTGTCGTTCAATTGAATGTATATCTGAACCTTGACAGGAAATCTGCAAGTCATCCACGTAAAGTGTACTTTTAATATAAGAAGGTAATACAGATAAAATCTTGGAAATATAAACAGTTAATAATGTTACACTAAGTACACTACCCTCAGTACACTAGAGGGAACGCCCTCAGTTTGAACAAATGATCTAGATAAAACAGACCCAATGCGCACTTTAAAACTTCTTTTTTGTAAGAAGTTTTGAATAAAAAGTGGTAGGTTACCACGGAGATTAAAGCTATGTAAGGTCTGAATAATTCTATAGTGCCAGGTTCTATCGTAGGCCTTCTCAATATCTAAGAATATTGATACAAGATGGTTCCTACGAACGAAAGCGGTTCTAACGTCATTTTCCAAATTAATAATATTGTCTAACGTAGATCTACCCTGACGGAAACCACTTTGCTGCTGAGGTATGCACCTATTGTTTTCTAAATAAAAAACAAGACGGTTATTTACCATGCGTTCCATTGTTTTACAAAAGCAGCTTGTTAAGGCTATAGGACGATAACTTAAAGGGTCTTTAGGATCTTTTCCTGGTTTCAGGATGGGGATAACTATTGCTTCTTGCCACATAGAAGGGAAAATATTTTCCTGCCAGATTCTGTTGAAGAGGAACAGGATATTGGCAAGAGAGACTGGGCTTAGATGGCGGAGCATTTGATAAGTAATTCCATCTGGACCTGGGCTGCTATTATGGGTCTTGGATAGAGCCTTTTGTAGCTCATACATGTTAAATTCGTAGTTGTAGGGCAACTGTTCAGAATTATTAAAATTTATGCTGATCTGCTCAGTACGACTTATACTCTTGGAAAAAAGGTGTGTAAGAGTCAGATTTGGACACACCAGAGAATGTTTCGCCAATTTTATTAACTAATTTTTCGGGAGAAGAATAAACTGCAATGTTAGTATTCAATATCGGGAAAGAGAATTCTTGGTACAAGCCATTAGCTGCTTTCACTTTTTTCCAAACAAGCTTGCTAGGAGTGCTAGATGTAATATTTGATGTATATCGCATCCAAGAGTCCCTTTGACTTTGACGACGAATCTTGCGGGCTACAGCCTTTGCTTTCTTAAAGATAATTAGATTATTGGTAGTAGGATGTCTTCGAAAAATGTTCCAAAACATTTTTGTTCACGGAAGGCTTTTGCACAGGTTTTATTCCACCAGGGTTTCCGCAATTTTCGAGGACGAGAGGAATATTTTGGAATGGATATTTCAGCAGCTTTCATAATAGTATTTGTGGCTTTAATAACAGCATCATTTATATCAGTGTTTGTAATCATTTCTTCTGTAATAATTGCCAGTTCTGCAAAAGAATGCCAGTCTGCCTTATGATACTTAAAGGTGGCAGGTTGTAAGCCATTAGAAGGTGGATCAGCAAAAGTAAGGTTTACAGGAAAATGGTCACTGTTATACAAATCATTCTCAGTGGTCAGGTCTAGATGAGGAAATAAAATAGGAGAGCAAATAGCCAAATCTATGGAATGAAATGTTTTCGTAGGAGCATGAAAGTGAGTTTTTTCATCGTTATTTAGCAGACAGAGGCAGTGATCAGTTATCAGTTGCTCGATCTGTCGTCCTCGAGAATTTGTATTAGTACTTCCCCATAGAGCACTATGTCCATTAAAATCACCTATTAATACATAAGGAACGGGAAGTTGTTGCAATAGTTTATTTAAGTTGCTTTGGGAAATGACATTACGTGGTGGTAGGTAAATGTTACAGACAGTGATTCTAAAATTAATGTGTATCTCAACTGCCACAGCTTGCAGCGAAGTACGTAATGGGAATATTGTGTGGGGGCTTATTCGAAGCAAGAATGCACACCCCACCTGATATAGAACCATCAGGTATGTCCATTCGATAAAGCGTGTAGCCTTTTATTTTCCAAGTAGTATGAGATTTCAAGTTGGTTTCTTGGAGTGTTAGACAAGCAGGAGAGTATTTATTTATTATGTCTTTAATGTCAGATATATGCGTGCGGAGTCCATGGCAATTCCAAGAAATAAAAACCACCATTATGAAGGGTTCTTTTTACGGTGGCGTGATCAGTTCTTCATAATCAACTCAAAGTTATCAATATCAGTATCCATATCGCTATGGCTGTCTGTAGGAAGGCTGGCTTTGAAAGCAGTTACATTTGATTGATCTTTAATCTTAAGTTTTTTTCTGTTATCAGAGTCACTCGTTTTTTGTGGCTTTATAAATGTGGACTTCTCTGTAATAGGTTTGCTTTGCGTTTCAGGTTTAAAAAAGATAATTGATGAAGTGTCTGTTTGTACAGCAGTTGATACTGTTTTTTTCAGTACATGGGCATATGGTTTCTTGAAATTAGTTGCTGTATTTTGCAGTTGTTTTTTAGCTTCTTGATATGAGATCTTTTGCGTCGTTTTAATCCGTTGAACTTCTTTTTCATGTTGCCAGTGTGAGCAGGTCTTAGAAGATGCGCTATGGTTTTCTTTACGGTTTATACAAAATGGTTCAGATTTACAGTCAGATTCTTGGTGTTCCAGACTTGAGCATCGAGTGCATGTAGCTTTTGATCTGCAAAACATTTTAGAGTGTCCAAATCTGTTACAATTAAAGCATCGTATGGGGTTTGGGATATAAGGTCTTACGGGACAGTTCAGGTAACCTGCTTTTATTGATTTGGGAAGATTGGGACGGTCAAAAGTTAGTATCAAATTTTTTGTGGGGAAAATTTCTTCACCTCGATGGATGATGATTCGACGGACATTGCAGACTTTTTGATCTTTTAATTCTTCCAGGATCTTAGTTTCAGATACTGATAAAAGGTCTATCTCTGAAATTACACCACGGCATTGATTGAGTGATTTATGACACGAGGCTATAATTGGAATTTCTCCAAAAACTTTTAAAAGATAAAAGAGACTTTGACTGTAGAGCAGATGAACTCTCGATTAGTAAATCTCCTGATCTTAGCTTTTTTACATTATTAGGTTCGCCTGCAACTGCCTTAATCTGTTTGAGAATTTTGAAAGGTGACATTTGCTTAAACATGCCTTCGTTGTTCTGTATTAATATGAATTTTGGGTAACAATTTCCAAGTGTGTCAAACTTATTATCAATTTGTGACGAGTTAAAGCCCTCGCCGTGGCCAGAAGTTTTTGGACCCATGAGAAAGAGAAATGTTCATCCCAGTGGGCCCCCGCCCATCACAGAGCCCAACAAGGGAAAGCAGTTACCGGCTCTGGCAAAAGCCAGCCTCGGCACTTACCTTAGGAGTATCACCAGGATATAGTACTACATGTTGGGTTGAGTATCTAGCGAACATGTCCGCACAACCCAGAATGCAGGACTAGCCCTACAGCACCATTCAAGGAGTAAAATAAAATCCTAACATATCACCAGCCTATTGACTGAGAGTGGGCTCACTCCAGCCACCCGTCTACAGAGAAGCCTGGGCCAAAGGGAACGCTATGGGACCCCAGGACACCAATTTCCCCCTTACGGGACGCCATACACGGCTAACATATGGGGTGGAAGACCAAAGGGAAAAAAATGGATATAAAACCCATTGAAAAGCCAGATGCAACACAAGAAAGAAGTCTTGATCTCGACGACGACAAAGAATAGGAAAAGAAAGAAAAGTAGAGGATAGGAGGGAAAAAAAAGAATAAAGATCGCTAGGGTACCTTAGGATAGCGACACCCATATTTACCTGAAGAAGGTAAACCCCTGAGGGATGGAAAGGAGAAGAAAAGAAAGAAGAGGACAGATCGCTAGGGTACCTTGGGATTGCGACACCCATATTTACCTAAAGAAGGTAAACCCCTGAGGGGCTCTACTGTTCTTAAATTATTATTACAAGAACCATGGAGAAAAAGTTAGATTGGGTGGAAAGACTAACCATGTATACAGAGAAGAAATTTAGGCAATAGAGGAATTAGCTCTCTGATCTAATTCAACTTAAAATTCCAAGATGTGTTATCTCCGAAGAATTCGAAGGAAGTTGCAGCATGCGTACCATTTGTGACACCAATTTAACAAGCTATACATATCTAACTTATTTGAGAACAGAAGGTAACGATGATATGAGCATCCAACTGTTTCAGGCGAAATCAATAGTACGCTCCATTACGGAAGATTATTCCTCGATTAGAGTTGCTTGTTTGCTGCATAGGTGTTCGTCTATCTTATTAAATTAAAAGTGCATCGATGTTAGAAAATGCGTCAAGTTTCTTGAGGACAAATTCGACGACTGTTCTCAATTGGATCAAGAACAAAGAAAACTAAGGAACATTTGTCCAATTAAGTGTAAAAAAGATAAATCAACTGTTTATATAGCAGACAAGTGGAGACATGTTCCCGGGTAATGTATTTCCGCGGATCTTCTATCAAAAGGATGCACTATGAAGACACTTTTAGAGGGAAGTTGGTGGGAGGGCCCGCATGGCTTAGACTTCCTGAGAAAGAGTGGTCTGATTCCGAAATAAAAATTAACGAAGAAATCTCACAGGAGGAAAGGAAGGGATAATGACATCAGTTCATATTTCCTCCTGTGAAACAGTTCGGTATCTGAATCGATTTTCGAAATATTCAAAAATACTGTGTTTAGTAGCCTGGATTCTTCGATTTTTTCTATAATAGTAAACATCGCAACGGCAAGCAAGGATAGTTATCTGTAGAGGAAATTTAAATTGCAGAAGAGAAACTTTTAAAAATTGTGCAGACGGAAAGTTTTTCTCATACAGTTTCATAAACTGAAAAATCTCAACGTTTTCTTGATTAGGTTGAAGATAAAAATATTTTAAAGGAAAGATGAAGAAAACTTCTGATGTACTATTGTTTTGTACAAAGGTTGTTATATCAAATCTAAGACATTTTTGCATTTTACGAGACCGAAAAACTGTTCAATGAGTTATAAACCAATGTATTTGTTGTAAGAGATATACTTCGAATGAAATTTAAACAGTATCTGCTCTACTACCCGAGGATAGGGAGAAATGCGCTAGTTTTTGAAGTGATTAGTGTGGATTTAGCAGGTCCACTTTATTTAAAAATTGGAAATAAAGCATGGATAGTTCTGTTTACATGCGCGATGAACCGTGCTGTACATTTGGAATTGATGCAAAGTATTTCAACTGAAGGATTCTTATTAGGCTTGATAAGATTCATAACAAGACGAGATCAGTCCAGGAAAATGTATATTGACAATGAGACTAATTTCATAGGAGCTGATAATTTGATGGCTTCCCTTTTTTATTAGAAAAGAATTATTAAAGGGGCCTCAATTTCGGGAATTCAATGGAGTTTAGTCTACCTACTGCTTCTTAGAGGGGAGGATTTTGGGAACGACTGTTCAAAATGGTTAAAGAAAATCTTCAGGAGAATTTTGAGAAGAGCATAGATGAATTCTGAATAATTAAATACAATTCTGGGTAATGTCGAAGAAGTTATTAATTCAAGACCCCTTAACAACATATCAAAAGATCCAGAAGACGTAACTCTCCCTCACACCATCTATGTTCATCCAAGAAATTCAAACGCTTGGAGTACCAGATCTGGATATTATTGATATTAACCTCATCAAAAAAGCGACTCAGATAACAGCAAAAATTGAGAAGCGATTTAAGGAAAAGATTTAGAAAGAAATAGGTGAGTCTTCTAGTTCATCAACATATCAACAAAGTTGGTAGGAAACAAGTGAAGGTGGGATAGATGGTATTGATTGGTTGCATTAATAAGAATTGGTTAATTGGGTATTATAACGCAATGTCCAAAAGTTGGACAAATTGCGCCAGATAATAAGAAGAGAACGCCATATTGGCCTATGGGGCTGGAAATTGAAGTGTTTCCAGGAAAGGAGGATTTCATTAGGATTGTAAAAGTAAAATCTTGTATGGGAGAGTTGACACATCCTGTAAAACGGTTGTGTGTGTATTCCTTAACAGTGACAGTAAAATTTATAACATTGAATTGTTTCAAAATTTAAAAGACAATCACTCAAAAAGTACGATAACTAAAAAGATAATGCAAAGTTAGAAATGACCAAACAAAAGTAACGAATTAATCAAAAGTAAATGAGGTAGAAAAATTATAAGACCCAAACGATATGAAGTTTAAAGTTTTTCACTTTTATTCTCAATTCACATTCAATTTGGAAGAATAAAATGTTTTGATTTTGCTATATCTGTATAAAAAAATCAAAAGGTGGAAGTGTCGCGACTTTAACAAATATTCATATCATTACCACGAGAGTCAAATTAAAATAAATATTTTTAAACTAAAATAAATTCAAAGTTCTAAGTTTATGACATTAAATGTAACAATTCAGCTTTTCATTGAAAATGGTTTCTGTAACGGGAAAGGATTCTTATATCTTAGGTGAATGATTACCACTTTATTTTTAGAATGTATTATCAAAATACATAAAAGTTATGTTAAAATGTGAAATAATAAATAAAATTATGGATGTCAAGATTTGTGGAGTTGTGATTTATTTTAACTATTCTGTAAAATTTTAATTTGGACAAAACGCATAGTTTATGGCAATTCTAGGAATACTATAGACAAGATAGAAATGCTTTGTTTTCCCACATCTTTACTAGAGACGAGACATATATAGCGTACATCAAAGCAGAATCAAACGATCAATGCAGTGATGTCATCTCGGATCACACAATCCAAACATGTGTAAACAATCGCAGTCCATGAATTGCAAAATAATTCCCGCCAGGACAAAAAAGGCGTCCTTTTGTTCAATTTCATTTACCATAGGACAATTATTACAGCTGATATGTACTGTCCAAAGCTCACGGAATTGAGATTTCCATCGAAAATCGATACGGCGGGAGACTATTTTGGCACTTTTTTGCACGATAACCCAATCTCGCATACCGTAGCCAAAACCAAAGATTCAAGAGTTTCATTGGAAACTCCTTGATCACCCTACATACATTCCAGATTTTGTGCCAAGAGACTATTTCCTCTTCCTGCATTCAAAATGGTAACTTGGCGAACAACAATTTCAAATCGATGAACTTAAGGTGAGCGTTACCACTTGGTTCAGATCCCAGACGGCAGACTTCTATAACGAGGGTTAAAGTTAGCATTACAGAAAGTATTTAGATGTGACCGAAAATTATGTAGAAAAGTGAACTAGATATGTAATTACATATGTGTTAGTATTAATAAAACCTTGTCCTTGTCATGGTTTCGGCCTGTTTGTATCTTCGAGTTTTTAACGTGGCCAAGTGGGCCTTAGTTTGGAATATCCCTCGTACATTTTCACCATGTATTCGTATTTTTTGGCACTTTCTACTAATAATTAAAAGCTTTATTATTAATTGGTTGAAATGAAATTAGATATCTCAAAAATGATATCTTTTGGATGGGAATATTATAGTAGTTATTCCAGTATATAGTAAAAATTAATTAATATTAAGAAAACAAGTGTAATATATAAATGAAACGATGAATTCGTTTGCTGACTTGAAGTTACTATAAATATGTCACTGATTCGGTTATTGATTAATTTACATTTAAATATTAATATTAAAAAAAAATTTAAATTAGTAAAAATTTCACATTCGTTTGCTTCAAGAATAAAACATTAAATTAGTTCCTTAATTAAATTTAATTCAGACAAACATAATTTAAAACCAAATAAATGTACAAAATTTATATTTTGTTTCAAAGTAATTTATTAAGACTTAATACAAATTAAACTTTCAAATATTGTTTTTTTTATAGTTGAAGCTGCAAGTTTATTTGAACATTTAATAAGTATTTTATTATAATGTAAAATTTATATACAATGCAATGATTATTTATGTAACAATTATTTTTTATTACTATGCAATAACTTAATGTATCTTTTATGTTTAATTCGCCTTCTTCGCAGATTGACAATATTTTCCTTCCAAATTATTATAGCTGTTTTCCAAAATTAACTGCTAGTTTATTATGTACGAAAGTTAAGTTAGTTTTAATTAGAAGTTTTTAAACTATACCATTTGTATAAGTTTTTGCTTTTAAAATTTATACGAAAAATATAATTTGGTTAGTTGTCACTATAATCAATGATTACCAAGATTGTTTCCAATGATAAGGAATCTTCTTTAAACAATAAAGATCCCGGTCGAAACATTCTCACACAAGATATCACAAATTCCAATAGATGAATTGCTCAGTCAAATGATAAATCAAATGGCACCTATTTAACTTAAAAATAAAGCTTGTGTGTGTAAATGTTATCAATAAAAGACGGTATTATGAGGATCTATGTTAAACATTAATTATTTTCCTTAAATTAATAAAAAATGTGTCAGTTTTCTATAATTTTTTTACATTTAAGTTCAAATTGAAGAAGTTCCTAGTATACTAAAACTGATCAATTTACTGCGTAATGAGTGAAGCTTAGATGATAGATTAGGGTGAATCTGAATTTATCATATTTAAAAGGTCACGTTTTAATCCCATGGAACTTGATTGATGTAGACTTCTGACTAATAATGAATACATGTGAATTTATGTCAAATAATAAATTCCATTTTGAAAAAGTGTATTCAAAGTCAAACAAGATCTGCAACATCCACACAAACATTACATGAGAAATATAAAATATTAAGAATGAAAATAATTCATTAATATTTGACAGCTCGATTTAACTATGCTTAGAGGTTTAAGAAATATAATTTTCCAAATTATGCAAGACATTTTTAAATTCCAATCTTTGAATAATTGCAAAAAGTATGCTTATAATTTGAAATTTTAGATCTGATTAGACATGAATTAATAACACCGAGATAACTCATGGATAGATTTATTTTAAGTCAAAGAGTGGTCACTATATAGATATTAAAGCAAAAAAAATAATTATACATGCTACAAATGCAAATGATATATAGGTATTGTTTTAAAGCTTTTAATTTTTTTCTTTTTATTACGAAAACTAAAGTTTTAAAGCTGAAAAATATTCCTTGCAACTGTAGAAATTCTTTTATTACTAGAAAATTTAAATATTTATATAAAAAGTTACTTTTCTTTGTATAAATCCAAATTGCAATAAATGATTTTGATTATTTACTAAAATAAATTATTAAATTCACTATGAACTTCAGTTTAATTATAATATATCGTTACTTCTCAATATTCAGAGTAAAATTGAACTGTAAGATATTTTCAATTAAGTATAGAAAAAAAATCAAAATATAATAAATATTTTTTGAAAAAAATCATGTAAATAAACTTTGTAAAATACAAGTTAAATATTGAAAATGTGGAACAATAGAATTTATAAAAACAATTTTAAATAGTCTATTTTACTGTTTATGTTTTAAGTAGCTTAGACAAAAGTTTTAAAAGATTTTAAGTAATATTTATATGAATAAATATTCGTTATTAAAAAATTGGGCCCGTTTATAAATGTATAAATCAAGAAAATTTATTAATATTTGACTTTTTAAATGTGATGCAATTACTCTTGATAAAAATGGGTATAGTTTTGCCTGAAGACATTTTTGACAAAGAAAAATATTAACAAATTATTTGATGAGTATGTTAGGTAGTAAATCAGTTTGTTTATGTGAACTACTTCACTTTACAAAAGTTATCTCGAAATTTCATGGAAGCAATTGTTTTAAATGTTTTCGAACATTCATCATTTCTTGCTGCTGTATATCCATCAATATTTTTTTCTGTAAAAGAGCCATTTCTTTTTTTAATTCACCGTGAACTGCTGAATATTGTTCAACATGACTTTCTTCCAGCTGTGTCATACCCTAAAATATATTTAAATGATTATAAATCAACAATTTTAACAATTAGTTATAAATTTTATAAGTAAACTTTAGTTTTCAGAAATTAGCTATAATACTGCATTTTAATCAGCATAGGTTATTAAAGTAATTAATCTTACCTAAGCTAATTAAAACTTGCATTTATAATAGTTCTTTTGAAAAGATTAGTTTAAAAGTAGCGAAAACTATTTACATGGTCTAATATTTTTCCTGAGTTGTTAAAATGTAATATTTTAAATATTTGACTTAGTATTTTGTCAAGATCACATATATGCTAAAATTTTTATAAAGGGAAAACTTGCGACCATTAATGCCCTTGAAGGTGGTAATAGATATCGTAAACTACTGGATATTAGCTGGGTGAACATCAATCTTAAATTTAAACAATCAAGAAAGAAATGTTATTAGTACAAAGCAATGCATTGATTGTGCATTTTAAAACGTCACATTGTAATGTTTATTACTGATTAATCCTACGCAAATTTCAGAATCATTGATATAAATTACTTACTCAATACTAAATTGAATATTAAGTGCATTTAAGCTATATTTGTTTTTTCATACTTGACAGTTAATGTATGTTAAATACAGGTTAAAATGTTTTGTAAAGAAAGCCAGAAGGGAGAAAAATATTAAATTAAAATAGATTAAAATCTAGATAATTTAATATTTGCTAACACTGTTTTAACAGTACCAAACAAATAATATTTACTATTTGTAATACATATGCAAAATGAAATTTCTCAAACAATCTTTTACAAAGAGTTTACAGTGTTGTAATTAATTAATTTCCGTAACATTTTCACAAACAAAAATATTTCAAATTGATTTAATGTCATTAACACGAGAGTTAATCAAAAAAGCAGCCAGTGGAAATTTGACAGGAAACCATACAAAATTTAGATATTTGAAACTCCCTCTTTCACATTTTGGAATTGTTTTGTTTTAAAAATATACAATTGAAACTTTTCAAAATACATAACTCTTTGAAAAAAAATCCCTTTCTGAAAGAAGCTAAATTTTAAAGTCATTATATATTATATATAGGTTTCGTTCTTTGCTATCACTTCAATATCCTGAAATATTTTTCTGATGCAAAGTTTTAGTTCTAAATTTTAATAACTTTAATTTTCAGATTTGATAAACTAAAGGGTTGTAACATTTATGGAATTCTATGGTAGGGAAAAAGTTCTAAGAATCAATTCAGTCTTTTCTTCTCACTCTTTATTAAGATTATTTCACTCTTTATTGAGATTTTTAAAAGATTATCTTTTTCTAGAAAGCTGGATTTTCATTAACGTATTGTTTGGTGAAAGACAATCGCAGCTTCCGATTCTTCTCACTAACAAAGAATTTTCGTCTCGCAACACGGCGATGGAAACCTTAATTTCTGCATGCATTCGAACAGTACTTACGGAGATTGCTGTTTCCATGTTTTTCAGTTCTGGTGTTAATGTAGTAGCACTTATTTTGGTATCCTTCTTTAATGAACGTACCATAAAGCGTCTGTCAGATGATGCCAATAGACATGGTCGCCCAGCACGAGAACTGTTTTGAACAGTTAGAGTGGCAGCAAACTTTTTTGTGATTGACTGTACAGTTGAACGGGGTCTACCAACTAGATCAGAAATTTTGTTGTACGATTTACCATATTTTACGGAGCTTTAAAATCAGTTCTCTTTCGGAAATCTTGTCTCTACTTTTACGACCCATTACAGAATTTCTAGTTTCTCACTACATTAAAATTTCCACTTCAGAACCTTTTAAGTAACTTACAAAATGACGTCAACTAAGTACAACTTAATAACTAAACCAATCACAAAATATAACTAAAAATGTTTTTATTTCTTTTAATGTAGGAATACTTTTTACACCCCAAGATGTTGGATTGTTACAATTTTGTAAATATTTATTCATGTATAAATTTTTTTTTTGTAAATTTCACACGAAACTAGTGAAAATATGTTCTATTATGTATTTATTATTAATTAAAATGGACTTTATGCTTATAATTTTTTATGAACGGATCTCTTAAATCAAGTGTCGTACTGTACGAATACTTTTTACACTTACTGTATAGAATTGTATCAAATAAATAAATTTACAGTATTTTCCAGTTTATAATCTACAGTGGTTTGTTTTCCACAAATCTTTTTTTTTTTTTTGTGATTAAAAGATCAAAAAAGTGTTGCATAATCCGCAGCAATATTTCAGCAAATAGAAAATACATACTGCTAATAGTATGGTATTTCATAAAATAAAACGATAGATACCACAGTACTATTAAAAATATAATAAGTTGTATAAAAGACACTATGTAAAACATCTGATTGGATCTTATTTAAATCCACCTCATTACCAACTGCTGCAAACTGAGATGAAAGTACCGGATTGATTGTCAAATGCGATTATTCTAAAATTCTAGTAAAACTAATCGATTTTAATAGTTTTTAAAACAAGTATGTGCATATTTAAAAAATCAATTATCTTTTTCGTTAAAAATTAAACGATAGAAAGATTACTTCCGAATTTTGGATTTTTTTTCCTTTTTTGCACTGAATTGGCTTCGTTTTCACTTTACTTTGCTCGTTCATCGCTGTCTAACTTGGACGCTTTCGCTACAACATGATGATATATGAACTTGAATATTTTCAAAATGAAACACTTCAGATAAAATCATAATGCAAAATTACGGTATAAGTCAATTCAAGCAAACGGTCATTCCGGACAAACGAATTAACATAATTGCGCATAATTGGTTATACGCTGAAGCTCGTCAGCCTAATTGTAAAAACTTTTAGCGCCATTGCTGTTATTTTACAAAATATAAAAGCATTTATTTCAAAATTTTATAAATTTTTCTGATGGAGTATTTTTTTTTATCAGATTATCCACGGCGGAGTATAATATACAAACGAAATATTAAATATTTTAACTTAAAATCCGTGGATTAAATACAAGAAAATACTTATTTCTAGATACTTCCACTTAACTATAAAAATATTTTGTCAAGAATCTTTTTGATTAAATGCTTGAGTAAATATATTACATCTTAATTCAGTGGACTTAAATGTTTGATAAAAAAAATTTATCCATTCCAATAAAATAAATAATCATTGATACAAGTCTGTCTTAGCGCACCTACATCGATTAAAGTTTCAATAAATTAAATTATATTTCAATTTAGAAACTAACATTAATAAATCTTATATTTAAAATTCTTTTATACTAAATGATGTCTATATATTTTAATATATCTCAGCTGCTTATAACTACTTAATCACTGTTATGCAAAACGGATTATTAATTGTAAGTTTAAATCAATGATTTTGTGACGCATTTAAAGCATGTTTTCATAATAATTATAAGGATCTTTTTTATTCCTTTTATAATTCGTTTGTTAAAACCATTTCAATGAGTATCATAAAAAAAATTGTAAAAAAATAAAATCCCTGCATACACCTTTAAAATATTACATAAGTAGAGCTTCGGATTACAGCCTTCGAGTTCAAGGATGTTATTTGTTGCATTATAATTTAATACAAATGTTTTAAGAAACTCCTTATTCTTGAGGTAATTATGTTTGAATCTTTCATATATTATATTCACGCAAAACTGATTAAAATACGTGGCATTACAAATAAATATTTGCAAAGCTATAATGAAACCAATTTTAAATTTAATTTAAAATTATCTGTTAACTTCCCAGCTTTTTTAAAATTAAAAAAACAAGACAGTTTTTATGTGACAAAGGACCAGATCATTGTCATGAAATTAAATTTTATATTACCTTAAATTTCTTTTAGTTTATCATTTTTATCACATGAAACTTTCCTTTTATAATGCACATCTTTCATTAATAGTTAATTTTAGTTAATATTTTGTTAATACAGATTAAATTTAGCAAATTTAAACTAAATTTATATATTTATTTTTTCATTGTTATATTTTTATTTATTAAAATATTTTATTAGAAAACGTATTGTAGTCGAAAACTTGAAAAAAATATGAAATTTAGGAATTTGTAGATCATATTTTACAACTATTAAATTATAAAATATGATTCATTTATATATCATAGAGATTTATTAAATATATTTAAAACAGAATTTCTAGAACCTATTAGAAAACATTTAAAGTCCTGTGAAAAGTTGAAACGTATTTTTACGGATATATACATTCAATTAAAAAAAATCAAAGGTGAGCTCACATTATTGCAAAATAATTGTGAAGGCATTATTTAGGAAACATTTTAAAACTGTGAAATGATTAAATACGTATTAAGCTATATTTTCACATTTTCATTGGCAACTATTTAGGCACATTACACAAATTTGAACTCTCCATTAATTTAAAATATAGTGAAAATGGTTATAATTAAATACCTTGCAAAATTCTTCACTTAGATTTTTCAGAACTTTCAGTCTTTGAGAATGTGCTATTCTGATTTGTTGCTGCTGTTTTTGCTGTTGAACTAAAACTTTCTAGAAAATGTATGCAAATATCAAAAACTAAAAACAATTTACATCTATAGATAATTTATTAGGAAGCTTAAGAAATTTTGTACAATTCAAGATAACATTAGCATTTAAGATGTACAATGAAACAAAAATAACTATATCATTTTTGATTCTTTCAAAAACAGATAAAAAATAACCATCTCATTGGCATTCAAAAGGATACTAAAATTAATATTTTCTCAAATGTTATAAGTTAAAATTTGATAATTTTTAAATCACAGTTGTATTCTGCAAGTAAAAAATTCATAATAGTTTTGTTTTTCGAACTCATTTCTAAAAGAATTGAATTTTAACCAATAAATGCTTAAATAAGTTTTGTAACATTTGTACATAAATTTTACAATTGATAATTAACACTATATGCTTGTGAAAAATATATAAAACAAATAAAAGCTAATGTCTAAAATATGAATTGGCGATACAAGCATATAATTTACTCGCTAAACACGAGGAATTAAATTTTTAAAAATAAATATTTACGGAGATATATATTCGTTATAATTGCAAGATATTTAAAATACAGAACAAAAAGCTGAATTATTTTTGGAGGAATTTAAAATTGCAATAGAATAAGAAACTTTGCATTTTTAATATTATACAGTAGATGCTTGTTTTTACGTAGGCATAGGGAAAGGGTTCTTAAAATCGAAAGTAGTAAAGTAACTGTTAGATCTTACATTTTTAAAAACACAGCTCTCTTTATAAAGTACTATAAGAAAAAATTATTCAGTTTGAATTATATAAAAAGATGCAAAATAAAATTCACAGTTAAAAAGAATTCTGACTTTCATTTTACTAAGGAAAAAATCACAATCTTTTTATTGTTCTATTTCAAAAGTAGATTTTTAAAATCATTTTTTTGATGCAAAAAAACATTTCACTGTTGATTATCTCTAAGAGTACTTTAATCTTGTTAGTCAATTCATCTATTTTGCATATAGCAGCAGCTCTAAGTTTTCTTCATGTGTGTGTGTGTTTGATTGTTTTTCATTCTCATTTATTATGTTCTTAATTATTTATTCATCTGATGACTTCCGAATAAGTTACATATGAATCTACAGATTCAAACATCCTTGAATTGAAATTTTAGGGAGCAGAAGTTTTCTTTGTCGAAGCTGATGGGTGAATATAACTTATCTTCACTCAAGTCTTCCGATAAATGTCTTTTTTCAGTTATAATGGTGTATTTAATAACGCATACAGGTCAAAATGACTAAGATATCATTTTTTTAACATCATTTCAAGCTTATATTTTCAAGATCATTGCAGCTAAAACGTCAATTTCATTGGGCGATTTTATTAAAGCATGATCTTTTATTCGAAATATGATATTTCCTCTTGAAGTTATTGATAACATTCAAATGTATACAAAATTGGTTAGATTAGGTGGAACACACACACACACGCACACACACGCGCACACACGCACACACACACACACACACACACACACACACACACACACTATATATATATATATATATATATATATATATATATATATATATATATATGTATATAATATATATATATATATATATTATACACATACAAAATCAAATTTATTCTACCGCAAATGCAACAAAAAATTTATTATTTGCGTTCTTACTTGAAGTTTATCTTCAGCTTCTTTCATTTTCTCAATCTCTCCTTCTCCTTGTTGAAGTATGGCAAACAGCTGATTTTGATACTGATCAATGAGTTTTTTTCTTTCTGCTGATTGAATTTTATTAGTTTCCAATACCTTTTTTGTAGTAGAACGTGTTGATTCCTAAAAGTAATAATTACATTAACATGCTTATAGGCATATTTACCTTTCCTTAGCGTATTTGTAATTTCCTCTTTTAATGATGATTGTAGAAAATTAATTTCCCATAGAGAACTAATTATCACTAGAAGGGAAATTAAACCAGAACCCACAGCTTAAATTGGATTCTAAAACACTACGAATATATAAGCTGAGTATGAAAAATCAAATCTATGATTATTGAAACCTTTGAAAGTGAGAGTACTATTCATTTGGCTACCAGATCGATATTGCTGTGGCGGTTGGTTTGGCTTGTTGTTTAGTAGACATATTTTACATACGTCTGTAAATTAGACACGAATCTTAAAGTTAAACTGAATTCCGAGTTAAATAGAACACCATAATACTAGATATTCAACTATTAGCTTGAGTTGATTTCCTGAAGTTTTTTCATAGAGAGCCATATTTATGTGTCGTCAAGAATAAGATCCCTTAAACAACGAAGTATCTATCCACAGTAACATGCAATATCCATTATTTTAGCACTAAGATCGGACATGAGACTTTTTAATTCAAAAAGCGATATCCAAACATTAACTCCTGTGAAGCCATATTTGAAATATGTATGAATAATTGAATTTATATTGCATAAAAATTATTTTCTAGTATAGCAAGTTTCTTCAGTAATTAAAAATTACAAAAAATGCCTATTTTGAAAATTGTTTTTTACTTGGTAAAAATTCAGAAATGACAGTTCCGTAAAGACTTTCCTGTGATTTTAAAAAAAGTATAAAGTAGACGTATTAAGTTTATAGAAATTGATCATTTTGTTTGCATATAACGACTAACTTTATTGAGACAGGCATTTTAAAAGGCATTCGAAACCACTATAAATATCTAAAACTAAAATTGTAATGGAAATGGTGAATTGAAAGCCAGAGTTCTAACCTTCCAGCTTTGATAGTCGTAAATAGACTGCTACTGCTTACTATTCTCACTTAATTACAACTAAGTGTAATTATTTAATGGAAAGTGTAGTTAAAATTACAAATAAATGATTAAACGATTTAAAGTTTACGCAATTATTCAAAACAGTACACTATATAAATGTCATTCATATTTTCAGTTATGTATTTCAATCATAGTGTTTGTAAACATGTTTAGCTTGTTAAAACAGAAGTTCCATAAAAACGAGAAAAATAAAAATGCCTTAAAATGTATAATGTGGAGAAAAGATAACACTTGCTAAACGAAACTTTATAAATTTTTTGATTAAATACATTCATTTAGTAAGTGAGAAAACAATGGGAATTTAGATCTTCATGGAAATTTTAAAGATATAATTTGACTTTTAGTACTAGATTTTTTCAGATACTGATAAAACAATATTGCTTTAAAAATAAATGCTGGAAAACTTGAAATTAAATATCAAATAATTTATTCAGTAGAAAAATAAAGGAAATACTTATAGCTGTATTATTATAAGAGCATAAAATAAATTAGATTTTAATTAAATAATCTTGATTATTATATACAAAACAAGAAACTTAATATAATTAGCAAAGTTTGATTTTTTAAAATCAAATGATTTATTATTACTATTCATCCGCAAATAAAGAAGAAAAAATAGTGTTTCCTGAAAAATTACTTGAAAATCAAATTAAAAACTGGAGATACATTATTAGTTATAGAAGTTTTACTACCAGCGTGTGCACTTGCACCCACCAATGCACATACGACTATATAAAATAAAGAGCTTTTAGAATACATTTTCAAACGAATTTAAAAAAGCTAATCAGAAGTCTTCTATTTAAAAAATAAACAACTACTTTACTGGAACAATAAAACATAAAATTTAAGAAATAAGGCTATAAAATTTTGAAATTTATTTAATACTCTATTATATCTCATGCTTAATTTTATATTAATAAATGTGTGTCCAATAGATCACAATGAACTTCAGAATAAGAAATCTTTGAGAAATTATTATTCAAAGTTTATTATTTGCATTAGCCCCCTTAATGTAATTACAAATACTTATGTACTGGACTTTCTAAGGAGTTTTCTACCCAATATTTTTAGTAATGAACATATATTTAAGAAATCGCAGATCATATCGTCCATTAATGAATTGGACTTGAAATTCATAATAATGAATTTTACTTAGCAATTTCTATAGCTATTTTCACATTTGTCAAAGTTTCACACATTTTAAACTGAATTTAAATACAAATTTTTGTTAAAAGTAATATCCTTTAATTATTATAGATAATAGATTTTGTATTCTGATGAAAAAAACTGAACTTGTAAAAGATAAATCTCTTGAATTTTTATTTTCTATTCATTATAAAATGAATAGTGTCATCATATTTATCAGATTATTGGCATAAAACTTTATACTTAAAGTAAACGTACGTAGAGAATCAAACCTATGAATAGTTGAATTAAATGCCACACACCTGGCAAACTAGCAGTTTCATGCCATTGATGCAAAAATTGGATAATTTCTAGAAAGTGAATTTATTTATATTACACCATATCTATGAAGTGATTTTCTGCAGATTGTTTGACATTATGATATGTTTTTAACGAAGATTCTTAGATTTTGAATTATATAAAAATTTAAAGACATTTTTATCTTAAAAAAAGTAATTGTTTAGCCAAAAGACCATCTTAAAAATGGCTACTTTATATGCATAATTTATTTTTCTGTCACTGATTTTTATAAATTAGGTTATTGTAACATTTCAAAGCTATTCCATTTGTATTTTCAAAGTAAAAAATTACAATTTGTGGAAATTAAGAAAAATTGTTATACAGAATAAAATGCTTTAATACAGAATTGGTTATTACTTTACTGTTACCTTTTTTCACATGAGATCATATGACCAAGACATATTATATCAAATAGATTCCAAACAATGATAAATATCCACGCGAGTTAGGAAAAATATTCAAAATCTGTGATTATTTAAAATATCAGTGGAAGTCAGTGGGATTACTATTCAATTATAATAAATAGTTTTAATATGAGAAGAGTCCGATTGCCTATAGAAGCTGGATTTTAAAA
This sequence comes from Latrodectus elegans, assembly GCA_030067965.1. Lineage (NCBI taxonomy): Eukaryota > Metazoa > Arthropoda > Arachnida > Araneae > Theridiidae > Latrodectus > Latrodectus elegans. Next base: position 117,468,179 of record CM057814.1, read on the forward strand.
CTAATTTTGTAAGATTTTTTAAGAAACCTAGAGTTTGTTACAATAGCTATATTTTTTAAAAACATCTGATTTTTGGTGTAACGATGTTTTCTAAGTAATTCAAGATTTATAATAATGATAAAATAAATTGCGAACATAAAATTCATAATTACTAGCTAAAAAGTAACTTTGAAATTTATGACTTTTCACTATTTGTTCTAATTACTTGCATTGAAATATTAGCAATTCATGTCAAATTCCTGAATCCGCTCTTATGTTTCAAATAAAATTTCAAAAATTGAAATTTATTTTTATTTCAGAAATTTTTTTATCTGAAAATAAGCTTAATATTATTGATTCCAGATTATTGAAATTCTTGGGAATCTTTTATAAATTTTAAAATTTAAACTATCAAAATTAAATATGGCCAAAATAGAACCAGAAATGGTGTAATCAAATTCTACTTTATATATAAATATAAACAAGTTGTATTTCCTACACAAACCTGGATTTCTCATCACAAGAGTTAAAGAAAAGCAGTTAACTTTTAAAATTTTGATACAAATTCAAATAAATTAGAAAATCAATTATTTATATTTTAGTATTAATTATACACATATATAAATTATTGACACATTAATATCTGCTTTTAAAAATATGTAGAATAAAACTTTATGCAAAAATGTAAATTTTTCAGAAAAAAACTTACTTGAGTAAACTGTTCCAATTTCCTACGTTTAGCTAACATAGTTTTATTTAAATCACTACTAAATCTCTCTAATAACTTTGACATACCACCACTAAAATCCTGAGGATATACGGAGTCTGTTTCCATTTCTGTAAAGCTTTTTTTGGAATCACCATCTGAATCTACTGGGGATTTTGGAATTTCATCAATTTCTTCTTCAGATAAAATGGAATCACTGTTATTTCCATTACTTGCTTGTGCGTTAGGTCTTTTAACTTTTTTGACAGTTTTACGTCCATTTTCTATTTTTGCTCGTGGCATTTTAAAATTATTTTAAGTAAAATAACTCAATAGTATTGTTTAGAATTCTAATCAACTCTAAAAATGGTTTTTGTGTTGACTCATGAAAATCGAAGTGTTGCCATGTTTAAAACAAAAAAGTAATTCTGCAAACGATTATCTCATTTTAGAAGTTTTAATATTGTTCAGACATAAATGTCAAAAATCATCTGAGAAATTCTTTTTTCTATTATTTATTTGTTTTTTAATTTTGTGAAAACGATAATGTAATTTTTCTTTCTTTAAAAGAATTTAGTTTACTTTATACATTTCATTTTCAATGTTTTCAAGCATAAATTTTTTATGTATTATATTTAGACTCAAATCTGTAATTTATGTCTATTTTTTACCATAAAGCATATAAGCTTTTAAATAATTACTTTTTGTGTCATGCATTTATTTCATAAGCAAATAATAATAGGGAAATAATATGGCGTAAATATTGTGGAAATAATATGGAAGAGTTCTAATAATTATAAGAGATACATTCCATGCTTTCTAGATTCCATATAAATATATTAGCAGACGATTTCTTTCAGGGAAAGTAGAAAATACTTCAACATCAGAAATAATAATTTTGTATAGTTTACCATTTCAGTTAAAGATAAATTTTAGCTACATGTTAATTTTTTTATCAAAGTATTTTAATGTAATTTTATATGGCATGCCATTTTAGTTGTAGAAATTGGAGTTTCATGTGTTAATTTTATTACATTAGTAATTGTTATTTTATTTAAACTTTTTAATTCATACGAAAAATTCATGCTCTTTTAAATTTATTTGTGTTTCTCTTATATTTTCTTTACAAGAATTTGAATTAAAACGCTGATTTAGTTAAAAAAAAAAAAAGGAACTTTCCACGAAATTTAACTCTAGATTAAATTGACATTTTGTAAAACTTACCAAATCTTGTTAATCTGAAGAAGTAAAAAATTATTGAAATTTCTGTCATAAAGATTTAAGGATTGTAGAAATGACTAACTATAATTCGATATATTTTATATTAGTTTTAATTAAATAACTTAATTAAAATAAAATTTTATTGACCTAAGTATCTGCAACAATTATACAATAATCCGTCGTCAATGAAATGATGAGTCTTTTAGTCTTAATTACATAATTACTCAAAAAAACATCATTGTAAGCTTCCATTTGGTGAACATTATACGATACTATAATCATTTTCGAAAATAATATTTTGAAAACCTGTATTCAATTAAACTTGTGTGAAATAACTGATTTATACTAGATTTGGAGCAATATTAATTTTTCCATAATAATCATATACAGAATCAGCTCTCATTTCAATGAAAAAATATTCTCACTATTACTCTTCAACTTGTAGTTTATTTCGAAGTATTCCTTTCTCTTAGATCGTAATATGAGCTTTGCTCCATTTAAAATAATTTTATATTTTTATTATATTAATTGTTATCCTTATTTCAAATGATAAAAGTAAGAAAAAGAAGAAAAACGCTTAATTAGTAACTAAATTATATAATGATAATTGAATTAATGTAATAATGGTTTTTTGGATTGGTCAAAACTTGTTTTAATCTAGAAATTGTTCCAACAGTAAGGCATAATTGCTTCTATTCAAATGGAAGTAATTAGGCTTTAAAAAAAAAGTACCGCTTTTAAGAAAAGGAGCAAGAAGTAATTGAAATTAAAATATATTGTTACTAATAATTTTTTAAAAAAAAAAAAAAAAAAAAAAAAAAAAAAAAAAAGGTTTGAAAAGAAAGGATTATTTTCTGTGTTCTCTGTTTTAGCTCACGTGAACTAAATGGAACTAGATATACAATTAAAATGGATTCCAGAAAACTGTTGTTCAGCTATTAGCTTCCGGCAAGGTTTCTTTATTTTTCGCACACGAGGACTAATTAGACAGGCCCACAGTTTAAAGTGGATTCCAAATTAACACAAACATTTAAGATGAGGTGGTATTCGAACTCATGAACTCTGTTGAACTGAAGGCCAGAGCGCCAATCATTCGGCAGTTAGGTTGTCTATTATTCGGTAAAGAAAGGGTTAAGAGATGAATAAGATATGTAACAGCTATGTATGCTTTGAAATTTATTTTTTGAGTTATCATTTAGATAAGACATTATACTGACTACTTTAAATGCATATTGATTATTTTATGAAGTAATTAATTTGTTGGTTAGTTGGTTATTATATAAAATAATAAATTTAGTGATTAATCGATTTAAATAATGTATAATTTATATACTTTTATCAAATGTTTTTGTGAACAAATATGTGAAAAAATTCAAACTTAATTCATAAATCATTTCTTCCACATTTTTTGATTATTTATTAAGAGTTACTTGAACAGAAGTAATAAACATAAATTTTAAATATTTTTAAAAAAAATAATTATATTTTTCTGAAAAGAAATTTTTGACAAAATTTGGAGGCCTGTTGAAATTACCACTTTGAATTTGAATAAGTTAAAAATGTTACTTCCTCTTGTAAAAGAAAGAAAGATATTGATTCAAGACATATTTTTCTGAGAGAAAAATTAATCTTTACCAGTGAAACACACAATTATCGTGAACTTTTAAAATGATCAGATTTAGTGACTGTTCTTTTTTTTTTTTAATATTTTTCACGTGTCCTGAAATTTCCAATTTCTGTAACTTTATTTCATGCATTTCACAAGAATTTCCATTTAACAAATACTTTATGAAGGGCCCTCCAGCGACAAGAGAAATTCCAGCCTCACTCATTCTCCAAAACCAACCGAATGTGTTTCATTGATAAAAAAGATACAGCTCCTCATTGAGCATGCGTCTAGGTCACATGACTTTTCGTATTTTGTGGAAAGCGCGCCAATTGGATGCGAGGATCTGTTCGTGAAGTGGGAAAGTATCTCACACTGCTTTTGACTTCAGTCTACTTCCAACGTCTCCTCCTCACCAGCTTTCTGAAAAGAACTGAGTCATGAAGCAACTGGTGTTAACACTTTTGTTTTGATTAAAGGATTGCATTTATTTGCGTTGAAACTTTCACCCCATAAGTTGAATTTCTTAAAGAAATTACTCCGTATAACCTTTCGAAAATATAAAAAATAGAGCAATTTTCTTGCGAGGATAAAATGTAAGAAACTTTAGTGTCTTTCTTCGAATTTGGTGAAAGATTTGACTGTAAAATATATATCTTATAGATATTATTAGAAATTACGAATTTATTTTGTTATAAAAATGAGTGGGTGTATAAAAAGGAATGAGAAAAGAAATTTATCAAGTACTCTTTGCGAAAATAATGAGAGAATTTAACTTTTTAAACTGAATTGTGTCAATAGTGTCAGTAAGATCTTTATTCATAAGTACGTAAAAAATGTTTAAAATGAAATTGAGTCAGAAGAAACAATTTCAACTTGAAATATTATAGACTTGTAAATATTGAACACTTTTACAAGTATTGTTAGTTAACAACAACATTCAGTTAGAAAGAAAACGGAAGAAAAAATTGACAAGAATCATAAATTAATTTTTTCATGAGCAGGAAATATCATACATATTTTAAAGCAATATAAAATTTACTGTAATTTTAGTTACTTAAAGGAACTTATTCTGTAACTTAAAATTGACAATAGTGAAGTTTATTTAAAAACATTTTTATGCTTTTAATTTATTACCAGATGTCTAGAGATATTTATAAGAAATATGTATCAATAAAAGTAAACTTCTTTTTAATTTTGAAATTTTCTTTTGATTAAATCCAGCATATTGAGTCTAGTACAAGAATATAAAGTAAAATATAGTTATATCCAATTATACATAATTTATACAAGTAGAAATATACAAAACTTAACTTACATTTCTAAATTTTCTGAAGTCAAAGGGGTGCATTTGAGTAATTTTTTCTTAAAAAATTTTAGTTTTCATTACTTTATTTGAAATTTTTTTTTCGTTGTGAAAGGCTACACAATAGATTAAATTATGTGTTAAAATGATTGTTTACATTTGCATTCATTCACGGAAAGAATCATAACAATTTTCATTCCTTGCAAGAATTTTTGAACTGAAACTGAAACACTTCATTGAATGATTTCATCGTTAGTGACCGATAAAGATATGATGTTAGAGACAGTCGAAATCTCTGTCAATGATCCTGTATCTCACTCGTCTCCAGAAGACTGCCTAGAGAGGTTCAAACGAAATGATTCACTGGAAAATGGTAAGTTATTTACTTCATAATTTTAATTTTTGCAAAAATGTTTAGATTGAGGTAGATAATTTATATGGATAAAGTATGCTTTTCAGATATGAATTTCCGCCAAGAATATATTTTAGCAAGATTTTTTTCGCTTCAGTAAAGTTATTGCATTTATGATTTTCAAATCGTTATTTTAACTGTGTATATAAAAATATTTTAACTATTATATTTTATTGTGTTCGAAGTATTGTAAAAATTGAAAATATTTCTTCATTCATTATTCTATTAGAATAATTTTTGTCGAGAATTTCTTATAACTGATATATATTTATAAAAATTCATTATATTGCTTCAATTTTAAAATTTGGAAAAACGTGAGAATAGTTATAAGTCTAGTATATTCTATAACTGTAATATATAATATAATCTAAACTTATAGAAACATACATTATAAGTTTAGAATATACTATGGAAATAAGATTAAGATTATGAATGATTTAATACATGTTATGAAAAATATAAATGGTAATTAAAATATATTTTTAATGTTAAATATGGTAAATATATATAAATATGGAAAATATATTCCATGTTAAATATGGAAAATATATATGGTTATTAAAGTATATTTTTATATATATTAATAGCAATTTTTCCTTTGATAAATAGGCTACTCACAACGTGGTGTCAAAGATTAAGAATGCTTGTCTAGGCATGTTTTCAAGAATATATGAACCCAAGTTTTATTGTTAATTACATTTTTAGGTAAACTGGATGGTTATATTAGTTTTGAGTACTTAGTGAAATCTGTATCCTGAGAATTCATTGAGATAAGTAGGGAAAAATAGCCGTTTGTCAGAATATATATATATATATATATATATATATATATATATATATATATGTATATATATATATATATATATATATATATATATATATATATATATATATATATATATATATATATATATATATATATATATATATATATATATATATATATATATATATATATATATATATATATATATATATATATATATATATATATATATATATATATATATATATATATATATATATATATGTATATATATATATAATTTGATTTTCGTAAATTTTAAGGTTAATAACTTTTAATAGATGGAAAGTGTAAAGTATTTCTTTTTCTTTAAATTCATGCGACTTTAGTTATATTTTTAGTAGATTTTTGACTACAAGAAAAATAATTTAAAAACATTTCATTTGCTAGAAGGAAATATCAAAGGGAATTTTGATTCTATCCAAAATTTTATATTCTTAGTAGTGACATCTAGTATATTGAAAATGAACTTTTTTTTACCTTTGCGGTATGAGAATTACGTTATGCACGTAAACTAAAAGAAAGAGAGAATGTAACATATTTTGTAAATGTAAAATTTGGAAATTGTTATTATGAAATCATAAATCTTCTGTTATGTTTTAACTATAAATTATTCTGTGAACATTTTTTGAATAGATAATATGCGGGTGCAAATTATGAGCTGAAAAAATAATTAAATTTTTATAAATGTATATAATAAAACAATATCAATTTATAGCCAATAAACTGGTTTCAATAAACATATTTCTGGATTAATACACTAAATTCTTTTAGCAGAACAAAAGCCCATTTAATTCAATAAATTTTATACTAAAATTATAAGAAAATTAGTTTGAAACATGCAAAATGTCTGCTTATCCAGTATTCAAATTCACTAAGACATTTTACAGAAAAGCGATGCTGATAAAATGAGTGATAATAATAATAATAAAAAAGATGATTTAGTATGAGGCTATATTTTACTGGTTTTAATTAGGATAATATAATCTTCCTCTGTTAGTAATATTCAGTATTAAGATTTAGAAAATCGTTAAATTATTGATACTTATAGAAACGTGTATTTATTGTTTTGGCCTGATTTTTAAAATAAATTTTATTCTTTACATTGATAGACATTAATTAAAATAAAAAACTGAAGCTGAAATATTAAATTAATTTAAACAAAAAAGAAAAAATTAATCAAGAATTCAGTTTTTCTAAAATATGTTTATAAATTTTTATCTATTAAAATAAAAATAAGAAAATGTTTAATAAAGAAACATATATAAGCGTTGCCAACAATCAATATAATGCAACAAAATAATTATAACAAATAAATTCACAGATTTGTGGGGTTATTAGTTAAATAAATATGCTATTGTATTTTTGTTTGGTTGTTTCCCATTTGATTTATTTGCCGTTAACATTTCGAGGAAAATAAGTGAAACAATTTCTAATTTTACGAATTAAATATGATGCAACAGTGACGTTTCTCATTCTTCATTAGCAATTTATTTTCAGAAAATATTTAAGCGAGACAGCGTGAAATGTCAAACAGCAGTAACTAATCACAGTAAATTATTCATTATTTAAATTATGTCAAGTTATTTGCACTTTAATGCATTTATAATAAATAAGAAACGGAATCTCAATAGTCAGCCACAATTTGAAATTTTCCCGAAATGCGATACTTTGGGAGTTTGAAAACTGAGAATTAAACGGAATGTATAAGCAGCCGATAGTTCTTTTAGAAACGAAATGGTACACAATAATTCTTTTAAAACAAAAATGGAATTAGATAACGAAAATGTTTCATTTATTAGATTCAGGTTTACTTTCTAAGCCATCGTTGAAACATACGTGGTTAAACATTTGATGAAACTCATAATTTAGAAAATAGATTTCTTTTTAAAATTTATGAGCTGTATTCAGATTTTCACTCATTTTCATTCAAAATATTAATTTCTTGCTAATAATGAATTTCTATAATCTTTTTAATGCACCCTTAAAGGAGAAAAAGATGGAAACTTTTTAATATTTTAAAATTTATTATTTAGTAAAAATGTTTAAAGTATTTAAAAAATCGTAAAGAGTTATGCGAATCAGAAATGTCCCATTTTAAATCGGCATTAAAGAAGTAAGTTAGATAGGAAAGATGCTTCTAACCATAAATATAATTAACGTATTTTGGCGTTTATCTAGAAAGGAAATTAGAGAAAAATTGCAAGAATTTTGGAAAATATACGAGGGTTACTTTAAAATGAAAACTACATGAAATAAAATTATTGTGATTTTCCGCGATAGTTAAATTATCAAATTCAACAATAATATTATTACTAAGATACATATACGAGGGTCACTCTGACCTTTTTGAGATACAATTAAGTTTTTAAAGTTATACTTACAAAATTTTAGGTTAGTTCAAAGTAATCTCTTCCAGCATCAATGCACTTTTGTAGATGAATTTTCCACAGATTAAATGCCTCAAACCATTCATTTCTTGGAATAGATGAAAAAAATGCATTAATAGTCACATCAATCTCTTTTTATGAATGAAAACGACGTCTACGTAAGTTCTTTTTTAGATTAAAGAATAACCAAAAATTGAACATAGCTAGATCAGGTGAATACGACGGATGTTCGATCACTTTAATTTGATTAAAAAATTCAACTGTTAATCCGGCTGTATGTCATTCCCATTGTGAAGCTTTAGTCTCCTAATATTCAGTTCTTGTAGAATTTCTGGAAGAATTTAGTGGTGTACCAGTGTGCTGTTACTGTCTTCCGTCCTTCCAACTTGATGGCTTTGACCAATCCCGTACTTCTGAAGAGAACGACATACATCACTTTTTTCAGTGGGCGTTGTTTTTACCCCATTGTCGGCGTGGGATCTTCTTCAAAGACATATACTTTGCTTTCTTGACACGTTGGAACTTTAAAAAGCGGTATGCACGTTTCATCACCTGTTACAATTTTAGAAATGATGCGGCGGCCACCATCATTTAGCAATTTAAGAGTTTCTTTACTGGTTCTGACAAGCTCCTCTTTTTGGTGCTCAGTTAGATTATGGGGAACCCAAAGGCAAACTACTTGTTTCATATATAATTCTTCATGAAAATGATTTGGTGTATGGCTGCGGATTCAATGTTAAATTCCTTTTGTATCATTTGATAGATCCAGCGATTATCATCCATTAACATTTTTCGTATGGCAGACACATTATCTGGGATGACTGCTGAAGGGGCATTCCTGTGTGTTCTTCATCCCGAAGAATACTGTGACCTCTTCTAAATTCTCTAAACCATCTGAATATTCTGCACGAGCTGAAGATTCATCACCAAATGCTAATTGCAACCGTTTAACGCATTCTTCTTGATTTAATCCTGCTTTAAAATCGTAGAAATCAAAGGGCGAAAATGTTCTCGCATAACTCCATTTTCTCTTCCGCTTAAAATTTTTTCTACGCTAAAAAAAATTAAAGTAAGTCAGTAAAAAATCGTCATCTGTGTTAAAATTCTTTGTATTTTAAAATTAAATAGTTATTTTTATTTTGTATATTCTCGTCTGCGCTTATCTCAAAAATTTCAGTGTAACCTTCGTATTACGATTTGGACAAATAAAGATAGTTTAAAATGTTGTTTTGTACAAAGAAATGGTTTTTCAAATATAAATCAACTAAAAAGCAAATCGGATGTAGATTAAACACTTAAAAGTTTCCTTTAGGTACAAAGTCGTTAAAACTGAGCGTAAAGTTCCTTTCATCAGTGATTTAATTCACTTATGATCAGTGGTGTGTTGGAAAAACCACAAATACATTCCCTAAAGTGAAATAAAAATAATATTTAAAAAATGAAAAAAATAAGGTCATTTTTAAGCAAAATTGTACTGTGGGATTACAGAGGAAAAAAAAGGAGTAGATGATGTACTTATTTTTTTACCACTAGTTATTACAGATAGAAGACAATTTTAAGAGGTAAGTAAGAATCACATATTTCAATTTTTGGATGGAGCAGAATTACTAAACCATCTGCATAGTGATGAAGAAACTTTGCAATGAATTCAAACCAACATTAATTATATTTTAAAATTTATTACTAATGCTGTAACCGCAAATTCCAAATGATAGCCCATATTGGTGAGAGACAAAAATCCTGAATTCAAATGCCGCCAAAAATATATGGTGATAAACAGAAAACATTTTTTATTAATATAGATGGATAAAGTTAAATTATTCAATTGAAATTAAAAAGAGCAGTTCAAATAAAATTTAAATATTATTTAATTTGCATTGTTTATATAAAAAATTTTAATCTATTTTTGTGTTCCATACATCATCTGTTAAAAAATAAAATTATTAACACTTTTTTAAAAGAAAGTTTTAATTTTGTCTTGTACTTAATATTTTGTCTTGCTCATCATTTTTGTGCGAACAGTGTGAAAATTTATTACCTTAACACTGAATTATCTCACCAATATTGCACAATAATATTTTTTTATTTATCTTTTAATAACTTAAAAGTTTAGATTCATTTGAGCATATAAAAATACATCATGCTACAGAAAAATTCACAAAATAAAGTTTAAGCGAAATTGCTGACAAAGAATTTATTTTTTAATTAATTAATCTAAAATATTATCCTACTTATTCTCATTAATAATATCCGCAATTAATTATTCAGATAGAAAAATATTAAATTGATTTTTTGTATTATTTAATTAAAATATTTTTAACTCTTTTATTTGTAACATAATACTTCTTAATAAAATGTTTATAAGAATAGAATAACTTTTTTTGTTGAATATGCTGGCCTCGATCGTTTTTCATCGATAAATACTTGAAAAACAATCTTGCTTTCAGACTTAGTTTGACTTTTAATCGACTTTCTTAGAAACGCTTATAAATAAGATGCTCAGTCCAAAAGTTAGAAACAATAAAACTCTTATTTGTTTTTGAATTTAATTACTAAAATTAGTTTTGAATGTAAAATTTTAAATTTAGTTTTTTATATTTATTAAAAATAATATAAATTGTATAATGGAATATAAAGGTATTTATTAATGGAAAAAAATTACTATAAAAATATTTGTTAAAATAGAGTTTATTATGAAGAGGATAACTTTTATTCTATCTTTTTACGAAATATTTAGTTATTTGTGGTGTCGTATGACTTCAACTACAAATAAATAAATGTGTAGAAGTAACGAAAGCTCAGACGATGTATATGAAATGAAAATTACATTTTAATCACTTTATCACTTATAATTCGAAATGCTCAGCTTTTTGCAAAAAAAAATTTCAGTGGAATCTTAAGTATAGTTTAGTGTATAACAATGAAATAACTGCAATGAATACAAAATTATTAGAACAATTGGTGGTGATGTTAGAGTTAAATTAAAGAGGTTTTACAAGTATTTATGTGGGTATGAAACTTTTTACAGTAAAATTAAACTGTGGCAAAAATTGATCAAGAAAACTTCATGGAATTGATATTCGAAATTTTATTGACTTCTATTCATAGGATGTACTTCAAAATCATTTAAATTGAAATTCATGAGTTAAAATAATGTTAAAAAAGATTTATAAAAATATTATGTTTCTTAATAGCTGCTTTCTGGAAAAATTATGCATTTAGCTTTAAAATTATTATATTAATATGTCATGTGTATGTTTGTTTGCTGTAAAGTCCAATATTGGGCAAATAACATTGTTACAAAGCAACTTGATTTGCTTAAATTCAAGATATAGTTAAACACAATATGATTATCAAGAGAATTATGAACCAGTCGACCGATGACGGAAAAGTTAGCGCTCCTGACTCCTGAGCTGTGGGTCCCGGGTTCGAACCTCGTTTCGGACATTGTTGTTACTTTCTTTCTCTGTTCCTTTTGTGTTTCTCTGTCCTTTCTTCTGTGATGATGTTTGAATGTGCCCTACCTTATAAACAGGTTTATGGTGGTATGGCACGATCAACGCGACTTGGTTCGCTGGTGCCCGTATGGGTAACGACAAAAAAATAGTAGTAATTTCTGGCCTTGTTATGGCACAGGGTTCGCCACTTAAATGTCCACCGTTGGAAAAAATACTGTAGGCAAGGGTTGAGAATATTCTTTAAAAGTAATAAAAAATTTATTTATTAAATTCCTGAGAATTTAACACTTTTCACAATTTGCATTATATATTGAAATGTAATATAAAAGTGAGAAATGTATACTATAAATTATGTTCTCTAAATAAGAACTTATCTTATAATACCTATTGCAAAGAGCATATAACTATTAGCCAATTTAATTGAAACATAAAATTGTAGAAATATAAGAAATAATATTATCGAGTTTGATTGAAACATAAAATTGTAGATGATTACGATACAAAAATGTTATAAAAATTAAAAATAATTAATCTTCTTTGATTTTTAAATAAACAATTACTTGTATTTTTCTTTGATTATGCATTTTCAGATTTATAACTATTACAGTTTTTCTACGTTGTTTTAAATACTGTAAACATTAAATGCTCAGCAAACACCATTTTAACGTTTAATGTTTGTGGAATATATTAGAAAGTACTTCCTTCAGTATTTCCACATTTTTATACTTCCACTTGAATATTTATTCTAAAATAACCTATAAAAATGATCTAAATTTCTCATAAAACTTGTCACAGTATGATAAAGTGATGTCTTAAACACGTTCGATGAGGAATCACGTATTTTATGAATAAAAACTGAAAAGAGAACATAAAATGTGCTTTAAAGCTTATAACTATATAAAATTCAAAAAATGTATTCTTGATTTTAAAATAACACAAAATTTATAAATCTAGTATTTTATCGTAAACATTTCAGGCATAAATATTTTTTAGGATTTTGACTCATAAAACTGGCATGTGCTGCTGTTTTTCTATTTCATTTGTCTAGAAGTTTACTGTCACCAAAGACTAATTTAAGCTGGAGAGCGTTAGCGACAAATTGGGCATGGTTAATTTAAATGGAACTTAAAACTTTTACACAAAGAAAACTATATTTATTATTATGCTTATAAGCAATATTTTAAAAGAAATTTACAAAATATTATCATAAAAGTGATTTGTATAATTACTTCAATTTGTTCTCACATGGCTCAATGTTAAGACAATGTTCTTCAGAATATGAATTTTTTTCAATGTCATCCTTTTTTAAATAGATGATGATGAATGTTGTGTTTCAGATTTATATGGACTCATCTCTTCAGGTTGAGACATTTCCTGCTTCCTTTTCTTATTTCTGAAAAATATTCCTGAAGGCAAATAACCTAGTTTCGGCTGTCAGGGTGCCCAACAGAGGATTTTTAATTGTACTGCCAGTTATTGTTAGGCATTGTATTGAAAGATTAAAGGCACACTTGTAGTTTTCAGGAAAATTACAGAGGAAAATATTTTGTTTTTTAATTTATTTCAGAAAAAAATATATTTATTTGATTTAATGTTCTAAACATTTTTATTAAAAAAGAGTAATATTTCATAGCAAATTTTAGAAATAATGTATTAGTGAAATGATGAATATTATGTGAATAGAAACTAAAGAAAATGTTAAGTGAATAAAAATTGAAAATCGTATTAGTAGAACAACTTCAGTAATGGTTTCATCTGTGATTCAAAACCAACAGATAAAGCGAATGCAACATTGTTGAAGAATTCCTGGTTGCTTTAAAATAAGTTGTGTTTTAAGAATAAAATAAGAAAAACACATCTGTTATTGAAAATCTTCAGTTATCAAGAAGAACTCTAAAATTCTTATCAAATGGAAACATGTTGAAAAATATTCAAATGCTAAATAATATTAAAAAAATATGTTTTTATTTATAATAAGATGAATCAAAGGCATTGTTTTTAATATGGTTTGTAATTAATGAATACTTATTTTAAGAAGACATTCTCTTAAATTTAAGACTAAAAAGTACGTGGAAAAAACAAATGATATGAATTTGAAAATTACATCTAAGAATAAAACGAAAAACATATGTTCATGATAAAAAAAGCGCCATGATTGATTCAAGTTTTGACTTCCAGTACGAATAACGTATATAATATTTATTTTCTAATTTTTTATATGCATTATTTTATAATGGTTGGCTCATCAAGAGAAAATGCCACAACAATTTCTAAAGTTACTCAAATACATCTAAATTTTTTTTCAATGATGAAACTAGGACCACATAAAAATGGAGCTAATAGCAACTTAGTTTAAGCACCATGGCAAACTGCCAACTTAATTCGCCTCTAATAATTATAAGAAAAAAGTTAACTTTATTCCAGTTTTTAAAGGAAACTCTTGAAATCAAAAAATGGGAAAATGAACTTCAGTCAAAATTAATTTTTTTTTATGTTTTAAGAAGTATATTGTGATTTTATATTTTTAAAAATTTGAGAAACTATAGTCAAAGAAAAAGTGAATTAATGTCCAAAATTCTTACAATTAAAACATTTCAAAATTATATTTACTGCCTTTCTTTAGAATTATTCCAATTGTTTCATTTATAATTATTTTAAATATAATCAGTTGTTTCATTTATAATTGGATGTTTTTGACTGCATAAAAATATTGTTTCTCTTATCATTCTAAGAATTTTAAGTTTTCATTTAATTTTTAATTTAACTAATAGATGTATCTATTAAATTTTGATAACTTTTATATTTCTTTAATATATATATATATATATATAATATATATATACATATATATATATATATATATATATACATATATATATATATATATATATATATATATATATATATATATATATATATATATAATATATATATATATATATATATATATATATATATATATATATATATATATATATATATATATATATATATACAGAGAGAGAGAGAGAGAAATAAAAGCTTGTAAATTTTGTAAAATAAACAAGTTAGCAATTTGGTTGATTTAAAATCTAAGTTGTGCAATTAAAAACAAGAATATTTAAAACACATTTTAACTACTTATTAATGAGACAATAAATCCAGTTTTAAAAAATATTTTCGTGGTTTAATTTTTAAATATTTTAATCTCATAAATCTAAATTAAATTATTTTTGTTGATTTTGTAATTATAAATGTGAGGTTCCTCAGATAACATTTAAAAAGATGTCTTTAAAAATTTTTGATTAGAACAATTAAAAATTAAATTAATTATGTCTTTTTCATATTCAAATTAATATAATCATTTATTTCATTTGAAAATAATAACACACACAATACTAAATCATAATACTTAATTTCCTCGTATTTGTTTACGGATAAGCAAAGGAGAAACCTTACACTTTATATTTTTCCATTTAAAAATCTATTTATGTTTAATATAAATAGATGACACATGAGTTCATAAGTAGATTTACATAAATTTAAATCAAACATTTTATAGATGTAACTATTTTAAAAACAATTTTATATGATTTTCTATTTAATATTTAAAGTAAATATTTTAATATTTAGCTTATATATTGAATAAGAGAAACTTGAAAAAAGTTAAAACTTATATTTCACATGAGTTTCTTCTTACTTTCTTAAAAATATACTCCATTAAATATTTGATATAAATAAATATTTGATATTATTTATATCAAATATTTAATGGAAATAAATATTTAATGGAAAACAGAAGAAAAATTAAAATTCTGTAAATTCTATAATTGAAGCAAAAGAAGAAAATTAATTACTCTTAAATATAAACATAATCGTTTATATAATAGAGATAATATAGATTTTACATATATAATCAATATTATATATGTAAAATTTGAAAAAATGTGCTTAAAGAAAAAAGCCAAAAGAAATAGGAAATGTCTATCTTCTATTTAATGGATTTAAAGCTTTTGATGCAGATATAGTGAAGATGACAATTAAGTATGTTTTTCTAAAATACTTGTATTGATTTAAAAACATGACCAGAGAAATATTAATTGTATTCTAGACTACAAATTACATACAAACGTAATAACGTATGCTATCTCGAATATCGATAGAATGTACAGTTTGAACGTGTTTCAAAGAATGTCACTAAGCGTGTACTGCATACCAAAAAGTTTCAACAAAACATAAAACTTTATGGAAAAATGGAGGGAAACCACAATCACTGTCTGTTACAAACAGGACTCAGAAATCAGATATATGATTTTTATCTCGTGTTCTTCAACAGTAGTAGTGTTATCTATTTTGTAACCTATGTGTGGTCTTACAATTTTCGTTTAATTTAACAAATTGATAATCTGAATAAAATATATGTTTATTGTGAGGGATTGTAACATGTGTTAAATTATTCCTAAAGTTTCTTTCAAAAATCAATTGTCAAATGCAATTTTGCAATGATTAATATTATAAATAGCTATTAGTTTGAAAATTCTTTTCTTGATTGAAAGTGAGATAATTATCATTGATATGATAATGATAATGCTTTACATGATAATGATGTGTTTCTCAAATCTTAGTGATTTGAAAAACACGAATAATGAACCAATTGGAAGAAAATGTTTTGAAATTTTTTTGAAGTTTTCAACGTATATTTGCTGGTTATTCGATATTTTTGAAATATTACTTGAAATAATTAGCCGAATGGATATTTACGGTGACATTTACGAGTGCCGGAAATGGAAATTACCATCGCATAAATTGATTTACGGTCATCACAAATCAGCACACACTTTGCTCGGGAATTCCTTCCTGATGAGAATTGAGAGCAACAGGACGTTAAATTCATTATATTTCCAAAAAGAAACAATATTTAATGTTAATTACAAATTCTCTCTTCTTGAAGCTAAGCATTGGCTTAACTTAACTTTCGTCAGAATCTTTGGAAGTTATTCGAAGCTGAAGAAATGCGAATGCTTACATTTGAAGCTAATTGTTATAAAATTATCCTAGTGATGTTTGTGAGAGCTCTTTTGCACCCTCCAATACGAACGCTCTCCAGAGAATTCAAAACTAGTCGATATTTAAAGACACTTTAGTATTAAAGGGAGCCACCTGAGTGTGAGAGGAATTACTTCGAGTGAATTTTGACTGAGAATACTTGACTGTCTAATATGCTTCAGTAATTGCTATATAATGACGTATTTTAATAGATTTATCTCTTAAGTTTGGGGATCTCGAATGAGAGAGAGAGAAATAAAATTCATTGGTTCCATTAACAGGAAATCCCACGAGATTTTTTTCTTCGTTTACTGTTAGTAGTCTGAATATAAAAATAGGGTTTAAAACTGATGTTAAGAGTTTAAATTTTATGGTATTTTTTATAATTACTAAAACTAGATAGAAAAAAGTTATAGTTTTTATTTCATTATTTTACTTCTTTGAAAGATATTTATTTCGTAAAAGGGATGAAACAAACCATCATATACATATCGATACACATGGTATGTAATAAAATGATATTCAATCTCATACTTTATGATACTAAAAACATAATTTTATATTAAATTAAAATATAATTTTGTTCGGGATCAATTTGAAATATAAACAAGTTATTTTCATAGATTATAGGACTGTAAAATGGGGACATAAGAATGGAAGTTTTTATTTATTAATTTTGTTTCATTCAAATGATTCCTTTAATATATATAATGTATTTAAAGGAAATAAAATAAATTGAGCACAATTGTTACTTTTTGCTTTTGCAATTAGTGGGATTAATAATGTGTAAAATCCAAAACAAAATGTGTTAATAACATATTAAAATTTAAAATCAGGGAACTTAAAAGAAAATTTTGTTTTTTTTTTATATTCAAATATTGCATAAATATTTAATAAGTTGTTTTAGATTTTTGAACTTTAAAAATTAATTCTTATTTTTTAACTGAAATAAATGCATTTACTTTTTAGATTTTATTTATTTTTATTTTAAGGCATTTAAATTTGTTCATACAAATAAATTTGTTCAAGCAATAACAATTTCAAAAAGAATTGTTAATTGATTATTTTTCTCTTATACAATTAAAAATAAGGAAATCCTATGTCCAAGAAATCATGCTTACAATTTTTGATGCATTAATTATATATAATTAATGTGTTAATTAACTTTGTGAAAATATGAGAAATGTGCATTTTATGAATTTTGGCGTATAATAAAATTTGGCTTGATTTTTTTTATCACATATCAGCAATTACTATAAAACTGCAATTTTTTTAATTATTCATATAGTAGATTTATTTACTTTAATTCAACATTTTCTATTTTAAAGTGAAATAAATAGAAAAACGTTTCAATAAACAACTTATCTATCAAAGTTATGCTTTTAAAATAAATACGCAAACGATACTTATATAAAACCACAACCACAGACAATACTTCATGCATTGCCACAAGAAAAATGTCAAAATATTTCTGAGAGAAATGATCAGCATATCATTCAGAATTGTAAACTAAAAATGCGTGATTTACTAAGTAAAAATATGCAAACTTACGAGTTCCAGTTTTAATGGAATAATATTGTTGAGCCATTAAGAAATATCAAGAAAAAGTTTGTGATTCATTTTTAAATTTTTAGTTGGGCTCAATTTATTTCGATTAAATCTATTTTTAGTAAAATTTCAAAAATGGAAAGCTGTAAAGTGTTCCATTAAATACCAAACAAGGAGATTTAGTTTCTTTGAAATGTGCTGCTCATTCAAAATGCACCATAATAAAGCTCAACATTTCTGAGAAGTGCATAATTAAATCTTTATTTGTGAAATGAGAGGCATAAAATTAATTCTGAACATTATGCAAAGCACAATATTTCAAACCCGTTTTGAATAATGGCCTATCCGAATTTAATATGCGAGAACATTAAGTTGCTCAACAGGATTTTAAATATTCTCCACAAGGTAAAAAATGGATTTAAATTCCATCCTCTACAATGCGGCATTTGTTTAATTTATATCAAAGGATTTACCGCAGTTATGAAAAGTGTATGCTTTCTTTTCGTTTGGCTATTAAAAAATGTAGATTACAAAAGCATCAGAATATTTTCAGAAAATAGTTTCAAGCCCCTTGAAATGGTTGTTATGGTATATTCTCTAATACCAGGAATTTTTCAAATGATTTTTCATAAAATACCTTTTTAATCTATGCATAAATTAAAGTATTACACAAATTGAAAGTTATTAAATGTTTATAAAGTTATGCTAATTCTATATAATCGTATGAATACACTGAAAATAGATTAAATATGCAGAAATACTTACATTAATTGCTTTAACTTTTAACATGATAATCTCAAAAATAAATTCTTTAAAATAAAATCGATTATGAAAAGTATGTTCTTTCTAAAGAAAGGTTTAATTTTTAAAACTGGATATGAACAAAACAATAAATTCACAAATATATATTTTAAAAGTAAAATAGGAATCCTTTAATTTTCCAGTTTCGATATTGTAAAGGTTAAAAATCCAGAGCCTTCTCCACAAGTTTTCTTTATAAAATTATTTTATCTTTGACCACCATCAGTTAGACTTTGACTTTAATTTCTGAAATTTGAAATCCTCACACACGATTAATCATTCATGGATTGGTCAGGAGCTTCTTCTGAATATTAGTTCAGGTTGAATTATTTTTATGTATTCAGAATGCAAACACTCATAATATTTTGTAACTTAATTAAATTTTGTCACTTCAAGTTCTATTTATATAGAACGAATTTTATGAACTTATTAATTGAATTTAGTTATTTATAATATTTTTTTCCCTAAGATTATTTTTCAGTTCCTTTATTTAGAAATATTTAAATTAATTACAATGATCTTTGAAATTGTTTCAATATTCTATTGTCTCAAAGTATAAGTCAAAGGAATCTGGGGGAATATATATCTCCAATAATATTCAATTTTATGTATGTTATATTCTGTAGTGGATGTCATGTTATTGTTAAAAGTTTATATAATTCATGTGAATTAATGCCGTATTACATCTTCTGAAGAGACTTCATACACCTCACGTGCACGTTGGTTATATATATTTGTAAGAAATAATCATTCATATTCTGCAGAAATTCATTTTTAGGACATTAATTTGTTTTTATATTTTGATGTAACGTTTTGTTTTTAATGATAGATTCCAACACTAATACGTGAGGCCTATCTATTTAAATTCATTATAATTTCCAAGTGTAGAGTATCATCGTTATTAAAATACTTATTTTTAAATACTATTTCAAGAAATGGTTATATTTTCACCTTAGGATTACAAAACTCAAAAGTTTACCAGTAGCAAAGTGTCTGATGAACCATATTAGAATTGGATAGATATTTTAAATAAGTGTGACGAGTCATTTTTTATTTCATATTAAGGATATTAAGAGTATTCAGTAACTCATGCAAAAAATACCTTGGTATTTGATTAGTTTTTATAATTTAACTGCTTTTTATTTATTAATTTAATTTTGAAGACTTTATTGTGCACAAAAATTTTAAATTAAGATTGAAAATTCAACTTAACATTTTATAAATATTTTATACCGTATACACCTTCCTATTGTCAAAATTATTTAAAAAGAAAATACTATAAAAAGAAAGCTGCTTAAAGATTACACATCATTAACATTTTCTAAGAGATTTTAATTTGTAAAATAAAGTAAAGTAAACACCAGCAGAGGTCTTTGTACCTAACCCTGAAAGGATTTTAACAAATTTGATGGACCCGCTGGAGAGAAAAGAAAACGGAACACAGTACATACAAGACAATGCAATTATGCTTGCATATGGAAACACTGGAAATTATTACAGTAAAGAGGGTTTGTAAAATTTACTGTTTAACACAAACTGGATTGCAATTGAGAGTTAACATGTGGACACGTAAGAAGCATTCAAAATAGGTATCAGACAAAATACATGGCCAAATGTGGTAAGACAAGCATATAAAATACAAATCAAATTGCATGCATATAACAAATAAAGAAAATAAATGGAAAAAAGAAAGGAAATTAAAAATGATAAAACAGAAATAAATACATATACCTGCACTTACTGCAAATTGATGAGGTAATAATGATTAATGAATAATTAATGCATTTAGTATATGAATTTGATAGAGTTGGGTGTATCGGCTCTAAGTAAGTTAGGTCATATGCAATTCTAAGCTAAATATACAAAAAGTTTAGATAGGTTATACATAAGGCATTAAAATAGGTCAATACAACATGATGACAATAATTGTGATTAAGTAATTAAGTAAGAGCGCTGGAATGAGGGTGAGGAAGTAGCAAACAAATAATAATGAACTATATACAAGGAGATGAAAAACAGGCGAAATGTTAAAGGTAGAGAGGGAAATGTCTAAATGTAGAAGATGAGAGAGATAGAGTATACGGATTGATTTTAATTTGTCACTACAATCGTTTGAAATTCCAGATTTTAAAACTGAACCATATATTTTGTGGGGTACCGACTTCTTCAGGACACGTACACCATAGGCACCCGTTTATAGGGTTGGCAACGATTTACAACCCTTTAATAAAAGGGCTGTGATTCCATACCGGACACCCTTACATCCATATCCAGACTGGGATTCGAACCCAGGACCTATGTATCCGCAGTCAGGCACTCTGACCACTAGATAGGGGGGGGCGGCAGATTGATACCTAAAAGTAAAACAAACTTATACTTATAAAGGAGGAAACAACCTCTTTTAAACAGTGCAAGATATTTAAACAGTTTTTATTTCTGAAAGCAAAATTTAAATATCTAAAAAACTCATGAGAAGTATTGTTGAAATTGATAATGAAGAATGCTATTGAAGTGAAATATTTTCTTTAGTTGGTTAATTATTATATTATGATTTCTATTTTGGTAAAAAATATTTATTTCTTAGAGCTATTTCTAAGGAACACATGAGGTTGTCAAACAGGAAATTCAGAAGCTGTTAATATAGAAGGAGATGAGAAGAGATAATAAAATAAAAAGTAACATATTTCTACAATTTCATATTTTTTATTTATTAAAACCTTAAAGTTGAAATTTTAATGATAGTGTGGAATTTTGAAATTGAAAGATAAAGAGGAGAGAAAACTATAAAATAATATAATATTTATTAAAAATATTAAAATTTTCATGTTAAAATTAAAGAATTAATTCTTTATAACATTTTATGTAATTAAATTTTCTTTAACTCCAAATTTAACATTATTGAATTTGATATTTTACCTTTTTAATTTTATTTGATTTTCAAGTTTTATTAAAGTTTGCATCTTAAAAGAATTTATAGGAAATTTTAAATTTAAATTAGTAAGTAACAAAAAGAGTATATTAAACTCTATGAACATAGAACATTATTATAGATGTTTTTAATTTTTAAGCATTTCTTTATGATTAAATCCTAAAACAGAATTTTAGGCCAAATATTATGTTATTTAAATTAAAACTTTTATGTTAAAAGTGATTATGTATTGTTCCCAGTAAGAATATACAATACTTTATTTTCTTGCATACAAGTATCATTACTGATAGTAAATAAGTCAAGTACTGTAAAAAAATGAATAAAAAACTTGAAAAGAGAGATTACAAGGGAAAAAAAATTGATTTTAAATAAATAGAACAGTCTTTCTTTTTGTAAAATTATGCTCATATTGTGAAAAATGATGCTTCTGTAATTTTAAAGCCATTTCTACAACTTACTTTTCTCTGTTGCACAAAATGCTTTATTTTTTATTCAGAAAGATTCTTATTACATAAATGCAAGGAAATAATTATTTGAGGATGAAACCTGTCATCGCTTGAAACTTCATTAAAATTGAAACTTTTATTTATCAATTTTTAAATGCCCTCCATATATTGCTACGAATAAGAAAATGATTTATATCATAAATGCATTCTCAAAAAGTGTTGGCAATTCTTTAAGCAAACAAACTTGATATTTTTCAAACTTTAAATTCATGTGTTTTTGTTGCCATGTGTAAAACATGTGTATTTATCAAGAAGGATAAACAATATACCTATTGACCAGTTGTTTCTCTTTCTGTCTATACAAATTTGCTTAAATTTTTTTAAAACATAAAATTTTCAAAATTATAAAATAAATTCCACAAGTCTATTTTGTTATCAGAAACTTAATACTTTTATTAATTATTCCAGGCTTGTGTGTGAACTTTTTTTGTTATTTAATATATTCATATAAAATAAACTTATCCTATATTATACTTGAAAAAGTTAATTGTATTTTAATATTTTGGTGTAAAAAATAAATCAAGGTTTCTTACATTTTTTTCTTATACTTTATATTATGGTAAAACTTAATTTTAATTGTGACCCATTTAAATTTCATATTTATTCTGATTGGTGATTTTCTCAAATTCAGAGTGATGGTTACTGTTACTGTAAGGAAAATTATTTCTTTAAAATTTTACTATTACAAATGCTTTAGTTAACGTTAAGAGAAGTAAAATATAAATGCAAATTTATACAGCTTGGTCCAAAAGGGAAAATGGAAAGTGAGATATCATTGTGGAAAAACAATAACATGGGAGAACATTAAATCTGTTTTATTGAATAAAATTACGAATGACACTTAATATATTAATTGCTGGAAATGTTTGTATTTATCATGTATGCATGTATGTAAGAGTAATGAATTTGGTTTCATAATTCTCGAGATATCTGTTGGTATCTATAGAGTTACAAAAACTGGTTCCGAAATGTGCTGGAGTGGGTTAGAATCAAATGCATCAATGGCACTACTGATAGTGGATTTCAGATCGTAAAGGGAATTACAGGCATATTTATAATTCCAGTGCAGAGGAATTCATGAGATAGAGATGCCTCAAAAGAGTCTGGGTGATAGAGAGATAAGAAGACACTACTGGTTCAATGCAATCAAACACTCACTAAACATCTTTCCAAGCAATATAAAGTTGTGGGTACCTCTAAGGGGAGGACGGCATCCTGCATTAACAAGTACCGACTTGTCATACTGAGACGATCCTCTTCAGTTCAAAGGATATGCTCTAACAACTCTCGGTATTCCACTCCCTTGTTACTATACCATCACTGAATATATTCAACCAATTATAGTACAATTACCACCTCACCCTTAGTGCCATTGTTTCTAAACTCTGAACGACATGTTTATCGATAGGTGACGTTAGTTTGGCTATTCTTGCAAAAGTTTCATACTATAAATAATACTTCTGCAAAAGTCAGTGATTCCATACTGTATGTCATGCATCTCCATAATCAGTAATTCATCTAAAATGCCAATTATATGCTATTACAACAAGGAAGAAATACACTAATTTTGATACATTGAAATCTAGAATTCAAAATACCTTCTATCCTATTTTTTGGACCATCTTTTATTTATTTAATAATTACCTCTCTCATTAGTATTTATGAAATATAATATTTATTAGAGAAAAGGGGCTGTTAGAATGCTAGCTTTATTTGTGAAAATCAATGGGTGAAAGAATAAACAAAAATAAATAGGCATTGAAGTTAGTGGGTAAAAAGCATGGGAAAAGCATTGTAAGTATCTATAGTGTATCCCAATAATATCCATAATACTTTATCAACAATTTTTATGGAGCAAACTAGAAATAAAAACGACAAATATTGATAGTTTCTAAAATTTTATTACTTATTGATTTGAATTTTTTAAAGTACTCAGACTTAAGATTGCTTGAGTTCAGTGACAATGCATATCTCTTCTAAGTAAAATGTCTCAGATGTGAATTAAGCAACCATTTGATAATTTATAACTGCTGTTAGGTTTTTATTTTCTGCATATATGTCTATTGATATAGGTATCATGAAGTTTTCAGAGTATCCTTTGCTGCGATACGTAAATACCTTGTACTGTCTTTTAAAAGTCACCTTGAAAAACATTAGGCTGAAAATACTTAAATGCAGTCCAGCAGTCTTCCATCTGTTCTGCTATTCATTACGTAGTGTCTGTAAAGTTCTACACCTTATACATTTGAGGTTTATTGTTAAATCTCCATCTTTTCCCACTACGCCACCGAAGTACATAGGTAATATATATTATAGTTACCATTTAAAAGTTGTATTTTTTTAAAAAAAATTTCAACCATTTCATTAGTTTTACTGAAGCAGGAAAATGATTTTATACTCTTCACTGCACAAAGATCACATTTGGAAGGGAAAAATAGTGATTTTAAATGTACGGAAAATGTTTAATATCGGTGAAATTACTCCTTCCTATTGCAACAGAAATGAATTCACAAAATAATGATGACTAAGAAAATATTAGTAGATTTGATGCAAAATAATTATTCTTCTGATTTATAATGCTAATCAAATTACTTTTTGTTTTATATATAGCTGGTATGTTTACAATATAAAAATTTCCATGTGACAAATGTCATCAAAAGGAAAATAATAACAATTTGGAAAATTAAATAAAGTTTGAAATGGTCACTATAAAAAGCTATGTTTTGATTTCATCACCATTCAGTAATTATCTACATGGAGGAATTCCTCCTTAGGTTGGTAATGGTGATCAATTTTGGTGCTTAATGTTGAATGGTTGTGAAGTAAAGTAAACACCAGCAGAGGTCCCTGTACCTAACCCTGAAAGGGTTTTACCAGATTTGATTGACTCGCTAAAGAGGGGAAAAAAATGGAGCACAGTACATACAAGACAATACAATTATGCTTGCAATCATACGGAGACACTGGAAATTATTTCATTTACACAGTAAAGAGGGTAGTAAAATATACTATTTAACACAAATTGGATTGCAATTGAGAGTTAACACGTGGACACGTAAGAAGCATTCAAAGTAAGCAGACAAAATACATGGCAGGATGTGGTAAGACAGGCTGTTGAATGGTTGCAGCTCATATCGAGGAAAAAAAAATTACACTTTGATTCATTCCTTGAAAACAATAGAATGGTTAAGTCTTCGTATTTTAAAAGCAGACACCAAGCAGAAGACCATCCAAGACTTAACTTGCAGCTCTTAGAGATATTAGTTCACTTAAAGGATATTACGACTATGACTTACTTAACAAGACGCTGCAGCCTTTAGTGAACACAACGGATCTTCAGCTAAGTTGAGAATCTAACTCACTAACTTCCGATAATGAGAATGATGACTTTATCTTAACCAGAAACTCGTAGCCCCTTCTTTCAGTTTTCAAAGATTATTTTGTAAACAAAGAAGTTGCAAATTAAATTCATTAGTTGACAAATTATTGATAATTAAATGCATAATTTTCTGTATTACATGTGAAATATACTCGCAGAAAAAGAATTGAAAAACCAAGAAAGTGGTTTCATGTAAGATTTTTCATAGGAGATGGTAAATTACTGTTATTTAATAATTTGCTTGAAATACACTTTTTTCTAAATAAGTTGAAGTATATCAGTATCGAGAAAAAGTATCAAAGAGTGATAAGCATTCTTTTTGACACAATTTTTTTCTCCCCCCCCCAAAAAAAAATCTGACGAATAGAGATAAATAGTAGATAACAGAGATAATAATAATTTAGAAAGATTTTAATTTTTGTAATTTAATACTCAGTTTATTTTTAAATTAAGCGTAACTAGTTAATTTTTTAATTTTTTTAAAAATAATTTTTTCTACATAAAATTTTTCTTATTATTAAAAGCAATTTATAAATATTTTAACTATTAAACTTAATTGGTATTATTTTAATTAAAAATATTTATTTAAATACATAAATAGGAAATTTTATTAACATAATCATAAACATTGAGTCAACATATTTAAAATACTAATAAAATAGATAAAAACAATTACATTAGCATTATTATTCGAATAGTTTTATTATCGTAGTTTATCGCATGACCATCACTAAAAAATCAAAGGCATTTTTTTATAACTTTCCAAGGTGATTTGAAAAAAGAAATTGGATGCAGTATGTAAATCATGAAACATCCAATTATTGAAGTCTCTCAAAATCCGTGCTTGATGTATATTCAAAATGTTTTTTCCTCAAAATTTAAGATTAATAAATTTTTTTTATCAGTCAAATATTCATATTTTTAATTATACTAAGCAAATTATAGTTTCTTATAATTAAAAGGGAATATTTAATATATTAAAAAAGCGGACACATATTTAATTATATTCAAGATATCATTTGAGTTTTCCTGAATACCATGCAGCGAAAAAATGGCTAAATCTTTTATGAATGATAAATCATGTTCGTCAATTTTATGATTGCTGCTGGAAAAAAAAATTTAAATTTTAATGACAGTGAACATTATGTCTAAAAATTTTAAATTTTTGAGGGACGAATTTTTAAAAGTTTTTATCCTCGTATAATTATTTTTTTAAAAAATATTTTTTTAAGATACGAGTGTATAAATATATTTTATTCTCATTGTAAAAGAGAAATTGTTTTAAATGTTTTCGTGTGATTTTTATTAAATTCTATTTGAAAGCCATCCATATTATAATCACAAACTATTGTGCTACTACAAATTGTTTTCTCATTGTAGGTTTCAATTTGTGATTCTTATGCATAAGAATTTAATAGGTGGGATTGGACAATTATTCAAACAGTTAAATTAATTACTATTTAAATGACATTACTTTTCAGTAATCCTTAGCAATTACCTTCCAAACGTGATTATTGATTTCGTATATATTAACCAAATATTTTTTTAACAATAGATTTTTTATTTGTTAAAAATATTTTAGGACCATTTAAATAGCCTTAGGATTTCATCCAGTGCAAATTAACACAGCGTAAAATATTGGCTTATAACATAATCTAAATGCAAAATAAAGTTCAATTTTTGAAATATACAATATCAAAAATTACCACTATTTATGATAAAACTAAGAAATTAATTTTGAAATTAAAATTTTTTTATTTTACAACACTGGAAATTCCTTATTTTTATAAATAATGTTTAACAATTTGTAATTCAGATTTATTCGGAATTTATTTTTCACTTAATTACCCTTGAAATTTCATTAACAATTTCTAGTAATTGATAAATAAAATCAATTGTGAGTAAAATAAATGCCTAGAAGTTTTGATTTTCAAAAAAGTATTTCTATTTCTATGATTGGTTGATAGTTTATTTAAAAGTTCACTTAATTCAGTACTCCATAGTTTAATTATTGTTCTGAAAAGATTGATTTTACCAAATATTTGGTGGATGTGCACAAAAAATTAGAAATAAAGGGATAATTCAATAAAGTTATTTTATAACAGAAAAAGATCAATAAACAGAAAAAGTTAGAAATTCCCACAAAAAACTGAAATGAAGTGAAGTAATGCCATTGGAAAGTTATATCTCTGAACAGTCTGATGGCTTTCATTCAAAATTAAGTGTGTTGAAACCTAAATTGATTTTGTCAACTTTGAAGCCAATTATCCACTTACATTTGTTTTTGATTTACAGGTTTTTTCCTTCACTTGCCATTTGAAAAAATAAAATAAAATAAAAACAGAAGAAATATCTGATGGTTGATTATTTCAGCAACACTTTGATTAAATGATCACTACATGTTAACTTCTGTTATTTTTTTAGCTTAAATACTTTTAATGACACTTGTTTCTAATAAATCCTTAATGAGGGAAAATGTGGGAGTGAGAAAATTTTTTTATATATAGCTACTTTTTATTAACATTCTCATTTGAAATGTTTCTTATTCAGTTATTTATACTACGTATTGAAGAAGCCACATTGGAATATTTGTCATCTTTCTGAATGAAATTTTTTTCATTGAGAAAGATGACAAAAATTATATTAATAAAAACAATAGTAAGATATATACAAATCTCATTTTTGCTTAAAAAGCATAGAAATAAGTTTCTATTTTCTTGGATAATGTTAACTATCAAATTACAGGCATCAATGCCAATAAGTATAGAAGCAAGTTATTCTATAATAAATTATTCGAAAAAAACATGAAATGATTTTTATAATTTTCTATTTTATTTAAATAAGAAGACTAAAAGTTTTGTTGGAAATTATTTACAGCTTGGATAATTCTTAAATATACGTGATTTTTCATATTTCTTTTGTTATCAGATATTAATAAATTGTCAAGGAAATCTATTGCTAATTCACATATAGATTACTGTGTGTACAGGAGTTTCATTTTATGAACCATTTAGAACAAAAGATCAATTTTAAATGTTTCAGAATCAAAAAAAGAATTTTTCTATTATATTGAAATTTGAAGATACAGATAGATTTCATCATCTTTAGTATTTTCTAAATATAACTATCAGAGTGCGTATAATATAAGAACATGAATGAAGTTTCATTTAGAGTAGATTAAACTCGCGTTGTATTTGAATGAACTAAAATTCGTTTCTAATTATTTTGCTTGATCTAAATAAGAAAACTTAATTACATTTTATGGTAACATTAGTGAAGAAAAATGTGAAACAGAACTTGTGTGACAGAGGCAGCAGCATTTTGATGAAACAATAAAATTTCTTTAAGTAAATAAAGATGATTTAAGGGATTTACTGTTTATTGGTTGTAAGAAATCATGTGAACTAATATGCCTTCAAAAATTGTTCCTTAACTCCTGAATTATAAAGAATTCAATACAACCTCAACAATACAATACAATACAATATATATATATATAGATAGATATATATATATATATATATATATATATATATATATATATATATATATATATATATATATATATATATATATATATATATATATTATATATATATATATATATATATATATATATATATATATATATATGTATATATATATAGATATATATATAGATAGATATAGATAAATTATTTATATAAAGTTTTTAAGCATTTAGAGCAGAAACAGATGATGGAATAAAAAATGCTTAAATAAATGAAAAAGATCTTCTATTTCAAGCTTGGTGATGTAGTGCTAGCGCTTTGTACTCCCTAGGTGCAGCTTTAATCCTCGCTTAGGCATGGTCTTCTCAGTTTTTTGTCCCTTCAGTTTGTTGATTTCGATAGGCAAAAATATTGCATAATTGTATTATACAGTGCTAAGTCAAAAGCAATTAATTATATGTCTTTTATTCAAATATAAATACAGATATTACATACAATTAATCTACGGTTTTAGTTATCATTTAAAAATGTTATTGGAACAAAATTGTAATACTTTGCAATGATAGCGAAAAACTAAAACGAAATGAAAGATAATATTTATAAGGAATTATTTCAAATATGTACGACTCTCAATAATTTGTGTTTCTTGTATTAAATTTGTCATAGTTTGGGGATGATGATGCCAATATTTGTCAAAATATGAAACTAAACAACTTCAAAAGCATTATATTACTTAGGAAAAATAATTATTTTTCCACACGTTATTTTTGACCTTAGATGTTTCCGCCATGATTTTCACAGCCTTGGTCTAAGACATGAAAAAGTTTAAGGCAGCTCTAACAAGCGGAACTTTTAATTCAATGAAATTGAAAATACGCATAAACAGGATTATTCTAAAAAGCTTTTACCCCACCTCTGAAGAAAAAAAAAACTGTATTCATTTTAATTTATCACATGTCTTCGAAAGCCAAACGCCTGCTTCTGTCAAATTCAGGCTAATAGGATTTTCAAGGATTGCTCTAGATTTTAAACTTGCTTTTATTTTTAGAAGTAACTCTTACCTAAGCAATTTGTGTGGCGCCATTGTTTTATGTTTCCTCATCCCATTATTATTTTTTGAAAGTAAATTTTAAATGAATTGAGGGGCATTTTACACTTTGCGAATTCCGCAGCTTGTAAATCTTGTCAACGCTGCAAAATAGTTTCTAGAATAAAATTTAACCCAATTTGAAAATAAAATATTTTAAAATTGATTCAAATTTATATAGTTATAATTAAATAAAAATATCATAATAATGTAGTTTATTTACGAAAATACATAGTTCAGAAATAATGTGATTAAGTAAATAGTATTAAAATTTTTAATAAATATGAATTTAAAATTTAAATTCTTGAGTTATATATTTTTTATCAGTATTTCTTTTTCTATCGGTAACTATGCTTCACATGTTTATCAAATGAGAAATATTATATTAAACATTAGAGAAAAATTATGCTTAAATAGAATAATGTATCAGTTTTAGTGTACTGGAGGCAGTTTATTTTTATAAGAAATTAAAATTAATATTATCATGAAATTCCTTTGCAATAAATAATAAAAATTCTTTTAAAATATACAATATTTGTAAAAGTTATCAACAATTAATTTCCCAAAATCACTAGTTTAACAACATATTCATTGTTTTCTATAAAAAAATAATACATGACATGTCAATGAATAGTTAATTATTTTACTAATTAAGATGAGACAAAATAAGTGATAATTGCTATAATTATATGTGAAGCATCTGAATTTATTAGGATTCTTTTTAAAAATATCACCATATATATGGACAATTCATTGAAGCTACATAAGAGTTTACAATTTGTGTGTTTTAAAAGGGAAATTAAATGTGATTTGTAACTGGGAAAGCATTAGTTAAATTCTAAATACATAATGCATTTACGAAACATTCATAGAGCTTCATTTTTCTAAAATAAAATTTTTTTAAAATGTCGATAAAAACTTAAAACTTGCTGATTTTATAAATTAAAAAACTTATGTAAAAGTTAAAATTAAATATTGACAAAAAAAATATCATATCTTACGATGCATATTTCATCACTTTTAAGTTTAAATTAACTCTTTTATAATAATTTACAAATATTTAACACCAGGAAAATAAAAATGTAAGTAGCATTTTGACATTTATTGAGAAGTTAAATTAATGTGTAGCTATTCATAGCAATCCTTTTAAATAAGATATTAATTTCAGTAGATGTTTTGTGAAAAATTATGCTAATTTTTGCTTATTAAATGTTGTTGTTGCTTATGACTTTTGGACAAGCTAAACTCGCTAACTGAATTTTATGCAAAATTAAGTTAGAAGGATGCATCTTTCGTTCATTCAGTGTACCATGAAGTTGAAAGTACGATTTTACTCTAAGACTTCTCCGATAGATGGCACCACCAGAAGATCCAGTACCTCTTATTTAGAGCTGCAGTGGTTTGGTTGATTAGGGCGTCCTTCTCACTATCGGAAGGTAGTGAGTTCGAATCCCAACTTAACCGAAGATTAGCCATGTTCACTAATGGTTGCTGGGTCACGTTAAAACTGGGGGTTGTCGTAATGTCCTCCAAGTAAAATGATAATTCTGGAGCTGCCGGGCCAAGTATTATGGTTCCTTTGCTTGGGCTTGGTCCTCTCTTCAAAATTACAAGCACTCAATTACCTCAACTTTGACTTTGATCTGCAGGGGGAGGAAATTTTCTCCACACCCATGGGGTAATTGCTCAATAACCAACCACAGGCTTAAGGAAAAAGTATGTTATGTATTATGCATTCGGTTGCATTGGGAATTGAACCTAGTCCTTCCGAATGGAAATGATATTTTATTTCTGAAAAATTTGTTTTATTTTTGAAAAATAAATTTATTTGTTTTTATATGTTATGAATTTTACTTATTTATATATTTGTTCATATCAAACTTTTCAAATTTCAAGAATAAAATATGTTAGTTAACTTATGTATAAGTTCAAATAGGTAGAAAAAGTAGGTTTCAAATTATTCTGCAAATTTACCATTGATGATATTCAATATACGTGAAGAACTAAATATAACCTAATATCAAGACTAACCACTCCTTAATGGATGATCCTATGTTTGATCCCAACCCCTACTAAATAGCAGGAGGTGGCTATTGCGCCTTCTTTCGTGTTTAATTGGGTAAATGCCAGGGAATTTACTTGTTTTTTTTATCTTCGATGACCTGTGAATGCAGTCAGTTATCTAGAGAAAATTCAAGTGAAAATCATTATAAGTTTTATATGTTAAAATGAAATATCAAAGCACCTTTGACTGTTATAGGATGATATATTTGTCTTTAAAAAACCATATTTTCAATATAGATTGCCTCGTAAACTTCTACAATGCTTGAAAATATGTTGAATTTTATTAAAATACTACTTGTTGAAAACAATATTATACAGCGATAGGTATACTACTACTTTGTCGATTTAGTGATACACATTTGAAAATAATGGATTAATAATTGAAAATAATTTACAAAAATTTTTTTATCACAGTGACTCTTCCCAAAACTTAGTTAAGTTTAATTTTTTGGTTAGTAAATTCGGGAGTCAATTCATTTCGATAACTTCTACTAAATTTACATTAAATGATTATATTTGTTATCTAAAACTAAATTGAATAGGAAACAAACTTCTTTTTCACATTTTTCCTTTTACACATATTCCCTTTTTACCTTTCTTTGGTTTTTTTAATTTTTGCGAGGAAGGATACATTTAATTATGTTTCTATTTTATTTCAACAAAGATAAAAAAATCACAAGCAATTATCAATTATATTTATTACATTGATTGAAAACTAAAAAGACGAACTATCATCTCACGGTAAACATGTTCTATGCATAACTGGTTACGTGACTTCAAAAGATAATAATTTCTTTTATCCCATCCTGAGAATATTAAAAATTTTTTAGTGCGAATGTTTTTTTTTTATCCAGATATTTTTCATAGTTAATGGATTTCTACAATGTCTAACTAAATATTTTAATATATAATGTTTTGTTAATTCACTGTGGGGTAATAAATTAAAAATCGTTAAAATCATTGTGGTTGTTAATTAATTATATTTTGTTTCCTTGGTTGCAGAGACATTTGTTGAGATCAGAATTTATTCTTGTTTTTTACAAAGAATATTACTGAAATTTTTCATGCAATATTTGGACTTCTATGTATGTTTCATACTTACTCACTCACAGTAAAATGACTTAATGATGAACAATTTACCAAGTTAATGATGTATTCAATAATTATAAAGTATTAAAAAATGTAATAATTATTAAAAAAAAATTGTAAATTCAAGAGGTTTTTTCAATTAAAATGATTATTGAAGTTATATGAAATCATAAGATTTAACTATTAAGAAATAATCGTTCATAATTATAAAATACTTTTAAATGATTTTATTGAAATATCATTTCTATTATCTATAATGCATTTATTAACACCTAGCAAAAACTTAAAATTAAAAGTACAATACTTGAGAAAATCATCAAAAATACTTATGGATGAAGTGTATTATAACTCAGTTTGTTTTACCTGTAGATAAAAAATCATTTCATATTTATAATCAAAAGCGACTATAATATTTTCAACGAAATTTTTAATTCTTAAATGATAAGCTTAAATATTCATTGCTCATATAATTAAAAATATATTTGAGTTAGCAAATATTTTCTATCTGCCTTTTAAGTTTTCATGAATATGTTATCGTGAAAAATGAAAAAAAATTTTTAAGATATGCAATAAATTGAACAGATGAATAAGCATTTTTCAGTGATTTTCTTAATCATTTAAAAAAGGAATTAAAATTTTTTATTGTTTTTGTATAAAATTTTGGAGTTTCATTATTACTTCACTGTCTATAGATTTATTAAAGAACATAAATTATATTAATAAGGAATTTTAATATAAAAAGATTATTTTATTCTCCGTTTACGAAAAGTTATATCAAATTAAAATTTAAAAGTTTTTTTATTAAGTATCGTTTTATATTTTTATTATTATGAAATTATAAATAATTATTTTTTTTTTATCAAAGTTTAAAATTAATTTACAAAAAATGCAAGATAATTTTCATGTATAATTATGTATAATAACGCGAATATAATTTTTAAATATTTTAATTGAAATTAATATGAACAAGGTTTTAACAGACAAATTTTATATTAGTATTTATTCTTTTCATTTCATTAAATTATTATTTCGTATATTGTCTTATAGTAATCTAAATTAAAAAAAATTCATAATTACATCCATAAATTTTTGGTATGAATTTATTTATAGTTATTTGTTTTTACTTAATTTCTTTATGTGCTTAAACGTAATATAATTCTTTCTTGTTGTTTAATTAATGAGTATGAAAATCAGTTTTTAATGAATCATACTTAAACACGAAAAAATCAAGAGGACTTGATTTTTTCCATGTCATTTGTTATAAAAATTGATGATCAAACAAGAAACAATTGCATAATTCAATTTCTTTTATTCCAACAGATAAATCTTTAAAATCAAAGATTTTTTTATTGTGATCAATAGATAACAACTTTAAATATTTAAAAGATAAACTAAACAAATATTGTTGATGTAATAAATACAAATGTCAAAAGCAAATGATATTCTTAGATTTAAATAATTAGTTCATAAACTAAAATATTATACTTTATATAATTCACATTCAGCTTATTAATAAATAATAAATATTCTTTAGAATTTTCACAAAAATTATTTGACGCAATATTTGAATTTCCTATCATTAGAGAATTGATTTTATTGCCAAAATTTAATGAGAAATATGTTTAAAGTTTGCTTTTGGTAAAAATTTCAAAAATGTTTAAAAATTTAGTAAAAATAGAAAATTAAACTAATCCAAAATTGACTAAAATATGTAATTGGTCAACATAATAAATTCACATTTATTCTAATTCAAAAATTAATTACTCAAATATAATGAAATTGAGATATTTAGATGCATAGAAATCGTTCATTATTATGTAATCTAGATTTTAACTTGTTTTATCAATTTTATGATAAATTTTTCAAAAACTATAGAACATGTTTTAATAGATATTTTAAGGCATAATGAAGGATTATTAAATGAAATTTTAATATGAAAACCCAATTGTTTATAAATATAGAATTAACAATAGATATATTAAAATAATATATTAAAATAACAAAATATTATGTGGAAATCAAACTATGCCAATTATTTTAAGTAATTGAAACAGAATTCTATGAGATGGTGGTTAAAATAAACCTATCAAATTAAACATCACCAAATATTAAACAAAAATATACGGATTTAATGTAATTTTTCAGTGCGCATACAAATTAAATTTAGTATTTAATAAAAACAAGTTATACTGAACATTTTTTTTAGTTTAGATAACAAAGTGAATTAAAAAATGCAACTTTCATCGATAATTAAGTTTAAATGAACTAAAATAAAGAAATTCGAAGAAATCTAAAAGCATAACTATGATTGATCATATTAATAATATATTAGTATAATCTATCGAAGTTAGGCATTTTAGCTAGATTATATTCTGCTTAAATATACTTTCTCTAATATAAGCATATAATGATAATATTTAAAATGTGATAAATTACAGATATTAAATTAAAGCTCTTGTGTTTCAAACGATAATAAGAATAAAAAAAAGGATTTTCTATATACATATTTTTAGGACTTAAGTTAAAAATAGTAACAGCCCAAACACAAGTGCAAAAAGGCCCAATATTATTTCTAGAAAGAAATGTATACTTTTCCACTTCCACTAGATTAATGATGTGTGATTGAGGTATAGTATTTCACTCCTTTTTGCGTTTCATTTAAGTAGTCCTCTCACAATTACCAGTCTTGTCAGAGTGTTCAAAGCCACCCTTGAAAGTTCTGAAAAGCAAGCTCAAAGTTCAAGCAGACTTTTCCTGATTTTAAAAACGTCCAGCGCGGTGATGGATGATGATCTCTTCATTGTTTGAACCCACAGGCCTCTAATGAACCTCAAATGAAGCGGGAGGAAAATACGGATCGAGACACCGTAATTGGATGCTAAGCACTTTCTAAGTTTGGAATTGTGAGAAAGCAAAGATCGTATATGCAAGAAGTCAAGATTGTTATCTTTTCATTCTGCAAAGGAACTTTCACAGACTTCATCAGTTAAAGCCTTGTTTTAATTGTGATAAATTTTTTTCAAGAAATGAATTTAGATTTTCACTAAGTGTCCTCTTTGTTTTCAGAAGAATAAAGAAAAAATATTTTTGCATGCATCAAATAAAACTTAGCATTTAAAACATTAAAATACATTGAAAATATTTTAGATGCATATAGTATTTTTATTAGCTTTATTTGAAGATACATGTTTAGTTGTTTTTGAAAATACTTGAGCTCTTACATATCTTAATGAAAAAAAAAATATAAATTATCAATATATGCTACTTACAATAATACTAAAATACAAATTTTATGTTAAACTTTTCAAATGGTCATTAAATTTGTATTTGTATTTGAAAATTGTTAATTTTTGAAATATGTTACAAATTTTAATAGCAATTTTATTTATGACATAGTTTTTGTTTGGTGTTATAATTTCAGTCATCATTGATTAAAAAAAAGATATAGATAATGTTTTTCTGCATAAACAAATAATAGTATGTGATTTTTTGAGTGATTTTTATGTTTCTTTTTTTATCATATACGTTTATGGTCAATTATTTATGAAAATCTGAAAAATTTGTGTACAATATGCATTAACGAATGCACACGCACATGTTAGCATTTCATAGAAATGTAATAAGGTGGTTTAAGCAATTTCAGAAATTTTATGCATATGAAATTAGGTAATTCATTTGAAATAAAATATTGTTAATGTTTTCATTAATTTGATTTAAGAGTCATTTTTTAAATTAAATTTGGCCCAGGTGCCGTATAATCCAGGATGCCAAATTCTGAGTTTGGCGAATTTTCTTATGTATCTATCAATCTGGTTTTTATTTTGTCATAGAGATGGAGAGCTATAAAAATAATGCTGTAAATTATATTTTAGCAACCCTAGTATTTATGTCATCGCGCACGTCACAATACTTCATCACTAAAAAATTCAAAATTTGGAACTCTGTATCATAAGGCACCTGTGCCTTAAATTAAACTATAGTTCAACTTTAAAATTGAAGAACAGAAAATGCAATATTGATGCAAATCATAGTTAAGAGGGAAACATTTATTTAAAAGACACATATAATTTACTTTCAGTAGCTTTAAAATGAAATAAAGGACATTTTAAAAATGCTCATTACGCTTTACTAACGAGTACAAAAAAAGGCAGGAAAATTCTAAATGAGTGTTTTCCTAATATTCCTTCATTTTCGATAAGTCTTTAACTTATTTCTTTTAAGTTCCAACCTTATTTAAATCACAACTGTTATTCATTGAATTGCTTATACCAAAAGAAAAGTTTGATATACATATATATATATATATATATATATATATATATATATATATATATATATATATATATATATATATATATATATATATATATATATATATATTGTTAGAAGGGGAAACGAAATGATAAAAACAAAATCCCAAGAAGTCTTAATTTTTAAATAACCGAGAATTTTAATAGGCATGCACATAGTTCATAGATTATAAATTAATCGTTATTGTTATATTTTGATAAGAATCTTCAATAAATTCTCTTATAAAGAAAAAATAATATATATCAAACATATTCTTTCACTAAAATGCATTCAAATGTTGCATATTTTTGATGAACAATGAAATTAACATTGAAGTTTCTTATATCTAGCATTATATTATACAATTAAAGATGTTTTCTTTTCAGAATTTCTTTGCATATTTAGTAGTGTTGATTTGTTTCGCAGGAATTAAATCTTATTCTCTTAAAAATTTCCCATCAAGGTTGATAAAAAATTTTATTCTTTAAATTTTATCTCGATATCTTCCTCAGTATTTATTTTATATTTGTTTTTTATTTTTTAGAATATGTGTGTGTTAACTCCTAGAGAATATTTTCATTTGTGACACGTCATTGGTTTCTAATATTGACATGTTTGATTTTGTAAATTTATTTAAGAATCAGTGATTAATGATCTTTCAATATTGTTAATTTTCAACAACCACTGAAGAGTTCATTAAAGAAAGAATTTTACATTTATATGTAAAGTAAGACTCACAGAAAAAGTGAACACCTTCTTACTCATCAGGATACGGATTAATATCTCATAGTGCAGATGATGCAAACTTAAGTTAAGCTTGGAATCTGAAATAAAATGAAGCTTAATCTTGCAACAGATTCCAAAAATTATGTAACTGTTTTGAACTAAATAAGAACTTCAAGTTTGTTTTAAGGGTGTAATTCAACCTTCAACAAAAATAAATTGATAATTTTGAATGTATTGCTTAGATCATTCCAGGAATCTTTTGGCTATTATTCTTCATTTTGTATATTTAATGGATGATGTAGATGCAGAGTGAACACGTATTCCATTTTCTAGAAATTATTTTAAGTTTATTGATGGCTTATATGAAGTATTTTAAAATTATCTACTAGTACTTAAAGTATAACAGTTTTCAAAACTGCTGTTTGCTTTTCAACGCAAAATTAAAATTAAAAATTTCCTTTTTTATTCATTGTAAAGGAATTAGGTATATCTGGATTGAAAAGTTTTTGTGCATATATTTCTGCAGATCACCCTGAAAACTTTAAATAGTTTCCTTTCCTTTTCCGCTTTTTCTGCAATAATAATGAAATTCATAAGTTTACTAAATAATTTCAGTTCTTCTTTAGCAACTAGATTTTATCTACTAGGATTCTAAAATCATTTTGATAGAATTATAATAAACAATATGACTAGAAAGTATTAAATTCAATATCATTATTTCTTGAACAAGAAGAGTAAAATATTGTATTTTTGCTTTATGTATGCACGTGAATACGAGTTGCTCTCTATATGTAAGACCTTTCCTGAAAGAAGTTTGAAGTGAATGTTTAAATTACTAAAGACAAAATTTCAGCTAAGCTGTTAAGGTGTTATTCATTATTTTGGGTCAAATAAAGATACTTTCTTAATTCGCGTTTTATCACTTCTTTTATTTCTTTGTATAATTTTTACCTCATCTTATGAATACTAAATCAGAGAAAATAGGGAAAATTTTTTTTGAAAGCAAATTCATCAATTAAAATAAAAATTGTTTATCGCAAAGCGTTTTGAATTACTTCCGGAAACACAAAACATTTTCAGATTACTGAATGAAAAATCATTGGTCTATACTTAAATGTGATTATTTTTTCTGGAATGCCTGATTCTTGGAGTGAAAGATACTGGAGAACTAAACCTATTAAACCATATTAAATAATTACCTTTATGTCTCAAAGAAGCTATAAATTGTACTATAAAATAAATACAATTAAATTAAATTGTTATAATTTTCGTCAGTTTATTTAATGTGCTAATTTTATGTCAAGCTTATTTGCATATTAATTCTTTGAATCACTTTGATAAACAAATGTATCATGGTGCTCTTTTTCTGCAATTGTTTGAGATCAAGAGTGAGATTGGTTGTTGAAAGTCTTATCTCAATTTCTAAATTAATGTCACACAACT
Source organism: Latrodectus elegans (assembly GCA_030067965.1). Lineage (NCBI taxonomy): Eukaryota > Metazoa > Arthropoda > Arachnida > Araneae > Theridiidae > Latrodectus > Latrodectus elegans. Next base: position 117,508,419 of record CM057814.1, read on the forward strand.
TACATCCATACTTTTTCTTTATCAGCTTCTTGAACTCTAATTCTAGACACCAATAAACAACAGAAGATAAATACTGCGCTTCTACATCCAGCATGCATGGCTGTTTGAGTGGGTGCTTACGAGTGTTAAAGGTTTATTCCCTTGTGACACACGAATACTTGCCACTGCTTATGAAAAGTATTCTCAAAGCAGTAGATGTTAAATGTCTTAAAAGGGTTAGACTGTCTGCTACGTGGTGTTAAAAGCTTATAACGAAAAGGTATCATAGTTTAGCAGTGTATTCTTGTTCTTCGAAGGAGAAAATCACAGATTCGATTCACATAGTGTCATAGTTTACATTCTACACCGTGAACATAGAATTTACTCAACAACAGTGTTTATTTGAGCCTTATATGTTCCAAACGAATCTAATTTCTGTAATTATTAGTAAAGTGGCTGAATTATAAAAAAACAACCGAAAAGGATATTTTACATAAATAGCTAATAGCTCTGTGCGACAGAAATTCAACTTCCATGGTGAAAACATTTGGATTTTCAATCTGAATAAAAATTTTGCAAGCAAGCAAGCTAATTCTTCATGCTAAAAAATTTTACCAAAGTATACGTCACTATAATTAACAATATAATTACATAAAAATATTTTTAACATTTTTAATAATTTTAGAATCTACATTTTTCTAAAAAAACTTGTTATAAAATTTGAAGATGTTAAAAATTGACAGAGCTGTATATATATATATATATATATATATATATATATATATATATATATATATATATATATATATGAAATTTTCTCCCCTAAACTACAGATATAAAAGCCCAAGCTTCCATTTTAAAAATATGTGAAGTAAAATTATTGGTTATTTTAATATTTACTAATTTTTGTGCTAAATTTTCATTATTTTTTTTCCATTTTTAATGAGTTCAGAGAATGTTAAGTAAACTAGATGTTTATTCAGTTTTTATTGAAAAAGAGAGCATAAATATGCAGTATTAAATGGTCTTTCAGTTTAAAAATAATGTTCTGCTAGAAAAGTTCTTGTAATAGCTTGAATGAAAGATAAATTTTGTGCTTTTTCAATAGAAAACAGTGAATGCTTCATTTAAATTCTGTGCTGAGACACGTTTTCATTTTATTGTTGTGGATAATAAAATGGAAAATGTAATTATATTTCCCACGTAATAAACTTTCTAAAAAAGCTGAAATCTTCATCCCAACTAAAGAATACTTTTGAACACACATTTTTTTTAAGATTTTGCAGGAAATAGCTTCGATGTAAAAAGAACTAATTTGCAATTCATGTAAAATTTCTAAAAATTGAAAATTTTGTTTACTATAAGTCTTTGTTAAATAATAATAAAATATTGTTTAAGCTTTGGCTTTCAAATTTGTTGAACATAATGATTTTTTCCTGTCTTAACTAAGTAAATTTATTATTTTAGTGACAAAGTAGGATAAAAAAATGAGAATGTATAAAAATAAAACTATTTTCATATAATCTTTTAATCCTTTTTTGTGATATATTATTTCATGCATAATAAATAATATATAATATTCCAAATCAATAAAATAAATTATAAAGTAAGAAGTAAAATTATTACAAATATTGCACATATTTTTCTGTACTTAAATAATTTTATAATATTAATAAAAAGTCCTCAATTGGATAGTTTTGAAAAATTTGTTTAATTTAATCCTAATTTTTAGATTTAAAATCTTGAGTTTTGTATAAAATCAAGATAATTTAATTGAATGCGTTATTTTTTTTTCTACCTTACGCTACACAATTCTGTAGGGTATATACACATCTTAACCTTAAACAACCTTAATATCTTTAAATATTTTCTGTTAATATGATTTCAGTATGCAAAAATGAATTTGATAATTGAATTATCGATTGAATATGGATAATATTATTGAACACGGAGTTTATGCTTAACCTAAATATCTCGGGCGGAAATATGTATCTTAACTCTAAATAATTTCTTTAACTTTATATTCGTTTTACGAGGTTTACTCCGAAATTTTTGAGATACGCGCCGACGAAAATTTACAAAATAAAAATAACGATTTAATTTTAAAATACAAAGTATTTTAACACAGAAGATGAATTTTAACTGTCATTTACTTCAACTTGCTTAGCGTAGAATAAATTTTAAACAGAAGAGAATATGGAGTTGACGCGAGAAAATTTTCGCGCTATGATTTTCTACAATTTTAAAGCAGGATTAAATCAAGAAGAATGCGTTCAATGGTTGCAGTTAGCATTTGGTGATGCATCTTCAGCTCGTTCTACTGTATTCAGATGGTTTAGAGAATTTGGAGGAGGTTGCAATTTTCTTCAGGATGAAGAACACACAGGAAGGCCGCCGTCGGCAGTAATCCCGGACAATGTGTCTGTCATACGAAAAATGTTAATCGATGATAATCGCTGTACCTATCAAATGATACAGAAGGAAATTAACATTATTGGATCCGTAGCCATACAAAAAATAATTCATGAAGAATTACATATGAAAAAAGTAGTTTGCCGTTTGGTTCCCCATAATACAACTGAGCACCAAAACGAGGAGCGTGTCAGAATCAGTAAAGAAATTCTTAAATTGCTAAATGATGGTGGCCACCAAATCATTTCTATTGTAACAGGTGATGAAACGTACATACCGTTTTTATACGTTTCCAATACGTCAAGAAAGCAAAGTTTGGGTATTTGAAGATGATCCCATGCCGACAATGGTGAAAAAACAACGCTCACTGAAAAAAGTGATGAATGCCGTTTTCTTCAGAAGTTCGGGATTGGTCAAAGCCATCAAATTGGAAGAACAGAAGACAGTAACAGCAAACTGGTATACCACTGAATATCTTCCAGAAATAGTACAAGAACTGAATAATAGGGGACTAATGCTTCACAATGACAATGATTCTTCACATACCACCGGATTAGCTGTTGGGTTTCTTAAACAAACACAAATTAAAGTGATCGAACATCCTTCGTATTCACCTGATCTTGCTATTTGCGACTTTTGGCTATTCTTTAATCTAAGAAAAAACTTACGTGGACGTCGTTTTCATTCAGAAGAAAAGATTGATGTGGCTATAAATGCAATTTTATTTTCTATTCAAAGTAATGAATGACTTGAGGCATTTAATCTGTGGAAAATTCGTCTACAAAAGTCATTGATGCTGGAGGAGACTACTTTGAACACATCTAAAATTTTGTCAGTATAACTTTAAAAACCTAGTTGTATCTCAAAAATTTCATAGTGACCCTCGTATATGTTTCTTAGTAATAATATTATTGTTGAATTTGATAATTTAACTATCACGGGAAATCACAATAATTTTATTTCATGCAGTTTGCATTTTAAACTATATTTCTAGAAGAAAAATATATGTGAAGTAACTTTAAGTAACTTATTTAACGCACTACCTGTTTTAAATATTTAAGTAATTAAAAAATTAAACAAATAATAGAAATATAATAAAGAACTTAAAAGTTTGACAGCTTTAAATTAAATACTTTCATTGAAGCTTGAAAGAATACTCGAAAATATAGTTTTTTATTCATTTTAACTTGCTATATTCGCTAAGATATTTATCTCATTCTACAAAATACATATATTTAAACTACATTTTCTTATTTCCTTATAGAGTTATATAATACATTTTTAGAGATTTTAGGGACATACCCAGAGAAGCTTCGGCAAAAAATTTTTCTTAAACTACCTCACCATATAATCGGAGGAATGTTATATTAATTTAAATTTACATTCCTAAACACTATCAAAGCAATGGTTTAATTGAACCAAGATAAGTCACCTTAATATCAAAAGCAATGTGTTTTCCCCTTGAATGATGTCATAATCGTATTTTCTGTTAGCTTGAATCAGATTAAATAAATTATTCTTAGTTTTATATTTGTATTTTGAACTAAATATATAACGAATCACCGCACACACATTTTGAACTAAACTCCGAACATTTTGATTTGCAATTCTTTTGCAATTAATATAAAATTATGTGTCCATTTATAGTTTTAGGAATGCAATTGAGTCTTTGGTGATTTAGAAAAAGACGTCATTCCCACGACCGGGAAGTATAGGGTTTTATACCTTACCCGATTGAAGATCCATCGTGTTCACGAATAGTGATTGGGCCACTTTATATAGGTAATGGCCGCAATTGTATTTACATGGATACAGAAAAGAAGAATGCTCTCTTTTGCTAAGGTTTCTGCATCAGTACTTGACCATAATTCAAAATTAAGATGCGATTGCTAACGTTTAGCAGCATTCTGATCAGCAGAAATAAGAAGTTAAAAATGCATTGCAAGCAGATGATGCACTTTTTGAATAACACGCTAGATAATGATAATAACATTAAAACTTGATGTTACATTTTAAAATTGCTTAATTGCTTAAGTAACCTATTTATGTTTACTTAAGCTTAAATATTAGAGGTATATATTTCTAAATTATAATTTTCCAAGTAGAATATATACGCATTTTTGGCTATTAAAATTTTTCCATTTAAATAATTATAAACATTTTGAAAGCTAATGGATTAAGAAAGTACCCTACCCTTTGAACACTTGTAAATATTGTATTGAAATATTCATGAATATGCGAACAAATGTTCAGATATTGAACTCAGACTATTAGAGACATTACTTTGTAATGTTATTAAACCTTCTATGCTTCTTTTTTAATTAAGTTTCACAGTAAGCTTGAGTCAAGTTTCATAATAAGCTTGAACTTCATAATAAATAAAATGAAATAATTTTTTAATATAAAAATATAATATAAAGAAAATTAAAGAATACACCTACACGAGAAAGCTCCACACGTTTGAAAAATGGTAGTAATTTGCAAATATACCGTTTATTAATATTTTTTCTAAATAAACCTAAATGAAGTGATAGAGTGGTCACATTGAATTGTAAAGTATAACATTCTTCAGATATTTGAATTTACCAATATCCTTTACTGAAAAAGCGCATATTTGCAGTAAAAATAACAAAGGGTCGATTAAATTAGCTAAAAAATGTATATGTTAAATAGTAATTAAAACGTAATTACTCAGTTGGCAAATTCATTTCATAATGATTTCAGAGTGGTTCTCGGAAATAATATGTTATTTATTTATTTTTTGCTTTTTGAATATTTTTTTCATGACATTCTTTTATTATTTGGAACTTTTAATTCTTTCAAAAGATAATCAAGAGTAAACAAAAAATTGTGATTTCAAAATGTTGGAAAAATAAGCTAATTTGGGGAAATTGGGGTGGCGAACAAAATGAAATTTGTATTCATTTCCCTTTTTTTGCTACTATCAATCAAATATCAGTAAATGGTAAAAGTCTATAGATAAATGAATTTTAATATTTCTCATAAGACGAACTTGATAAATATTGACCATAGATTTTTTTAAAATTCGACTTAATACAATAAAAATCACTGTGAATTAAGTTAATAAATATTGCTAATATAATTACACATTACAAACAAAATAGAAAAATTATAATATCTAATATACATATGGTTTTGAAGAAATATTGTATCTTATTTATAAATATTACATTCACAATGTTCATCATTTTCAATATTTGAAAAGTCAAACAATATTTACACTTTGATATTGAATATTCTTGAGCAACTTGGGTTGTGTTTTATTTGTGAAATAAACCTTTTTTTACCATAAGTTATTTCATTAGCATACTTCTTCTCCATTAAAATGAGTTATTTTGTTCCTTTTCAAAAGCGCATATCAGAAGACCCAAATGGGTAAATTATTATAATAACGCCAAAACTAATATTTGGTATGATGAGGATCATATTGATGGTTCTTACGTGTCATGTGATTGGTTATTGATCAGCCTTATATCATTCATAAGGAAAAATATGATATCCCGTGAATCTCTGAATATTCTTGGCTCCTGAGGTCAAAATAATCTCCTCTTAGACACACATAGTTTATCATTGAGTTGAATTATTGCCCCATTGAATGCTCACTTAGTATTATTATCGCTGCTATCGCTATGCTTACTCGATAAGAGCTAGTTGCTCAGTCATTACTGTGATGGATGAAGAAGACCTTGAGACAGCCAACGATTTAAGAACTTTAGTCCTCGGGGAAGAAAATGTATTAATCTTTCACACACTCTGCATAAAGTTCTAGTTTTCGATACAAAATTTTATGGGAATATCATTTAAGGATTAACTTAGTTAGCTCTTAATATTGTTGAGAGATGGTTGAGAGTTTTAGTTGTTGTAGTATTTACGGGTTGTTAAATTTTCTTACCGAAAACGCTTTTTAGTTATCATGGTAACAAACAAAATTATTTTAACTGTGTAGCAATTTTAAATATATGTAAATTATGATAAATAAGATTTGTAAAAAAAGTACTTGTCTGTTATAATTATATTTATATAAGTATATTTCATTACTATATTTTCTCTTTGAAGCTGTCATTGATTTTATGAAATTAAAAATTTCATAGGCTCTTTGTTATAAAAATAAATTTAGGAAAAGTGGGTTTTTTAAATTTTTTGTTTAATTTTAGATAATGTCAATAAATAAGAATGTGAATAAATTATGTACTAAATCCATATTCAATTAGGAGTTTTAATTGCGGAAATTGCATATTTATTTTTTATTTGCTTTTAAATTTCTAATAATTTTAATAAATATATTGTAAATTAGTATAAAGCTAATAAATTATATGTTAATAACATTCAAATGCTTTGGTTCTTAATTACTCAAGTTATCTGTTTAATTTAGTTATTTTAATTTTAAAAATTCGTTTCTATATTATTAAGGTATGGGATACACAGCTTACACTTCATTCTAAGAATTTAGATGTTCATATTACGTGGAGCATTAAAAGTATTTATTTATAAAATATTACATGCTTTTCCACAGAAATAAAACTATGAATCAATGACATATAATAAAATTTTATGTATAATATATGTATATATATATATATAAATGTAGGGAAAATATTTTTTTAAGATGGCATATAAAATTGTAAGTTATATGGATTTTAATTGTCATGAGGTTTTATTGAAAGGGTTCCCAAGCTTCTTGATAGTCCGAGCCATTTTTCAAATTTTGAAATTTTTAGACAGTCGAAGATAAATACATATTTAAAAGGTAAGCAATAAAGGTATTAAATTTTTTTTACAGAAATTAACTTTATTGTAATCATATAAGTAAAAGTGCAATATATGTGTATTAAATTTAAATATTAAGAACTAAAAAACACATTTATTTTACTTCTCTTGATGATTCTTTAAAATTTGGCGACTAATTGGCGACAATATTTTTTAGTCATTCCTTGAGATTTTGATTAGTTCTGTACACTGATCGTTGATTGCATTTCACGAATTTTAAAGAATAAAAAAATTCACATAAGTACGTTGTTCCAAATATTGAAATTGTTCGAAAGGCAGCCTTTTTTAAATTCAGAATATTTCGATTATGGAATAAATTTCCGAAATTCAATCATCCGAGTCGACTTATTTCTTAATTGTAGAGTCTGATCATATTAGAGTACGTTTATTGAGAGCCATAAATACTCCTTCAAAGAGCTACACGTTGCAACCCTTATTTTATACACTTACAATTTTTTATTACATTTATAGTTTTTATCATTTTTGAGTTGAATAAAAAAATCATCGAATTCAATTTAAAAGAGAAGTCATTAAAAGTATATATTCAGTGCTTTCTGCAGAAATCAAATAATACTTTCCTGACATGGATATGAATTAAGACAAGCAGTGACATGGGAGACTTTATCTGATATCGGTAAGCAAAGCATGTTCCTTGTGTGAAAGTTCGTAGGAATAAAACATATAATTATAGAAAGGCGAAGGAAATGTGAATAAATGTGCAGATCGATTTTAAGACATCCAAAGTTGGTTTTATCAATATAACGAAATGCCGCCTCACCTGACTAGTATATTTATAAAGTTATGAAGTTAAGAAATGCAGAATGTTTTTAATTTTGAAAGTTCTCAGTTCTATTTCAACAACTTTGAATACTACTCATCCAAATTTTCATTTGGAACATTTCCTTTCATTAAACTGCTTTTTTCTGAACATAAAAAATAAGAAAGATTAGCATAAATTGGAGTTAATCCGTTAAGATTTCTCTTGGAGTTAAACAAATTAAATTACCTCAGTGTATGGTCATATTTATTTGGGCAAAATTTTGTTTCCAAATTTCCTTATTGATAGTGAATTTTTTCCTAATAAATATAATGATTGGGATTTATTGTTAATTTTTTAATTACAATCCTGAAGTTTTCTTTCTCCAGTGCATTAAGGCATTAAAGGGACCCCTATCGTATGGTGGACCACTGCTCAAAGACATTTTAGTCTGATCACCGATGTTAATTTTAATGATACACACAAATTAAATCAGATCTTTTGAACTAGCATTCATCAAAGAAGTTTATCACAAGACAAATAAAAAGTTAAAAGCTGTGATCCTGATTAAAAACAATCCTGCTCACGCCTTTTCCTATATGCAACATTAGAAATCGAAGATATAATTTTGATTTTAATCTTTTGAGCTAAAGGAAATTCTATCCTGAAATGAATTCTTTAACATCATTCTAAAATAAAAGCTGATAAATGAAAAATATAATCTTTACAGAATAAAAGATCGAGAGATATCATACAGCAATTCAAAGACAATTCATAAAGTTGCGAGTGTATCACTGCTCTGAAATTAAAAAAAATTATTTTACCCATAAAATTAAAATAAACATATTGATTGTAGGGAAAATTCTAAGATATTTCCAGATTTTCCTAAGAAAAATTATGTTATTTAGGACTCTTTACCCTAAATTTCTGCTATTTGTTTTTTGCTTTCAATGGTATCATAAATCTTTATATTATAATAGGAGAATTAATCAAAATTAAACATGAAATTTGTAAGCATCTGTTAAATTTAAGTCGTACTGTTATTTTTGACATGCTGTAATTCATATCTAACTTATCTTTTCTGGACAACAGTTTACGTAATCGATTTAGATTGAGTAGCTACTTCAACAGTCGGACTTTGATATTCTGTTTAGCAATTAGTGAGTTCATCTCGAGTGATGTAGCTCTTCATGGGTCAGTATCTATTTTGTCACATATACTTATTGAATGAATCTGTTAATCCCAAAATTGATCTTATGACTACTGTATATAGGATAAATTATGGATGTATTGAATTGTGGCCGATAGATTAAATATTAAAAAAAAACACATTTTGCAATATTTGAAATTAAATCCAATATATTCATATCTTTCAGTGTATGTATGAATAATACTTTTATTTTTCCATATAAATGTTAAGGACCATTTGGCATGATTTCCAGCCAAGTTGATTTTCCTAATAAATTATTGTTAAGGAAATGTTAAATGATAAGGTTTGTCTGTTTACAAGATTTCATTATTAATCATCTTCACAGTAAACAAACTTTTACTTTTTTTCTTATAAATTAAGTGTAACTTTCTTCTCTCGAACAGTAAATTTAAAAATTAAATTCCAGAAGATCTATAAGTTATACAAAATTAGAAAGCCATATAAGTGAATAAACACAAAAAGAATTAATAGTATGAGTGTTTCTGTATAATTATACTAACTTTACTGTAAATAAATATAAACTAAAATGTGTGAACTACAGAAACAATTTATGATCTCCACTATTATAATTTATTTAAACTGATACCTTAAGAAACGGACATTGTACTCAAAGAAAAAAATATTAAATTCAGAAAAATTATTTACATTTTTAATAAAATACTTTAAAAAATTGTTTATAAATAATCAAAGAAAATATAAATCCTGATAGATTTTCAATTCATATATAACCATAAAATCGACAATTTTCTTTTTTATTTACATAATTTAAATATTAAAGAATGTATTTATTTGCACTTAACTAAGATATAACAAACTAAGATTTCTTTTAAGTTTGTTCTTTTTCTTCTCTGAAACCCTAATTGATAATTTTCGATTTTAACAAAAGTCATATCAAATATCTTATATGTAACGAGCAATACTTCTTGATATTCTTATAGTGAGTATATTATTGAATACATTTTCAGTAGAAATGTTGAAAATAATAATGAAATACTTAAAATAACTATACAGTTGATTGAACTAATGAGATTTAGCTTTTATACACTGTTTCCACGGTCCTTTATAAAAATAATGCGAAAGCTTAACCATGCATTAGTTGTAAGAAGGGAATTGAACAAATTTGTCTGTAATTCTTCAAATATTTGATTTTTATGTATAGAAACGTCTATTATATGGAATAAAATAATTAAGCTCTCAAAAGCGAAACGCAAACAATTCAGTTTCCATGGGATTGGGAAAAACGAGAAGCGAATCATTTAATTTCTAAAGCAAATTCGCATTTCAAGCATTAAATGGAGACTATTCTATAAGGAAATTTAAATATTGACTAAAACTTCTAATAAAACTAACTTCTGTTAGGAATAGCAATGAGCAAACTCTGTGATATCCAATTAGAATGAAACATTCTTCTAAAAACATTTCTTGGGAAATGGGATTACCCTGGTTTACACTTCGTTTCTTCCTTCAGTATAATTAAATGCAATGTTGAAAGATAGCTCCATTGTATTCGCTAGGAAAATACAATGTATTTCGACAATGCAAGTTGTTTATGTTTTGTTTCAACTTATTTTGGACTTAATATTGGAATAGGTATCTTCATTATTAATTGTTGTCCTTTATTTTTTATTTCACCACTTCTGTCATTTAAAGTCTGCAAATTATTCCCAAAAATTGAAACTTATTTATACAAAATTCAATTAAACAGCAATAAGCTGTATTTATTGTGTAGAAAAATGAACTTATCAAATTGTGTAATTAGTTTATTTTTCAAATCTGTCTGTAAGCGAAAGTGTTTTGTCTAAATATTATGGAAAGAATGTAAGGAAAGATAATTTAGCGCATATATTATTATTTGATTCATTTTTTAAATAAAACTTCTAAAAATTGGATGAGAAATGTATGCTCTTAAAATATTGTCTATTCTATTGTTTATTCGGGATATGATGACGTATCAATGGTAAATAAGACACCTAGCCAATCAAATGATGTTAAAAAATAAGCAGAGGATTTCGATCATCTTTAAAAAGTATGCCGAGAATTTGGACAAAGCATAGTGTGTTTGGTAATCTGATACATATGAGTGGCTAATAAAAGAAATTATTTACAGAGTGATAAAAAAATCCTTTAAGATTAATGAAGAACTTTTAAATAACGCATGAATATCAGAGTAGTTTGGAAACTTAAACTTAATTATAAAGTTAAACTCAACTTATACATTGATAAAATAACAATAAGATGTCAGCAAAATTGAGTGATAATAATTAAGCAGAACATCGTTCAAACTTAATCATTTTATTTTTACAATGTTATTTGTACCATAAATATTCTACAATTTATTCAAATAAAAATATATTATGAAGACAAGCTAAAATACATTACTAAAACAAATGGTTATATAAACTAAATCTATAAAAAATTAATTAAATAATGAGCATAAAGCTCTTTTTTTTTAAAAAGGAAAATGGAAAAAATCATTTGTTGTTTGTTGATACTGTTCAAGATAGGAAGCAATTGTGATGATAATATCGATGATTGGAACTTCTCAAGCAGAAAAATTAAGGAAAAACAAATTTTCTTGACTCTATGGGACCCAGTAAGTAGAAAACAGCAAGTTTGATGAGAGAAACAGGCATATTGGATCTGGAATTTTGGTAAACTTTTTCATCGAGTTCCCCCGAAAAAATGATCACTCTTTTGTCTTCATGAGGCAACATCCGTATTTCAACGGTGATGAGACTGGATCAAATTCTGAAATTCTGTTAGGTACGGAATCACCTCCAGTTTGTAACAAGACTCTTAAACTCTAGAATTTATATCATTTCATTTTTGCAGAATGTTTTTAATGATATCTTCTATTTCAAACTCTGTTATATTCTTTTAAGATTCACTTTCCTTCTCCGGACTTTGTTCTTGTCCCCTTCCTTTTATTCTCGTCTTTGACCGCCTCTTTTAAAGCTTCAGAAGTGGGGGAAAAAAAAACTGTGCAGGAGGAAGAGCGACCCAAAATTAAAGTTTTTGAAAGCGTGGGGTGACAAAAAGGTTACAGTCACTGCTATAAGAAAAGGAAAGGAATACAGTAAAAAAAGTTCGTTTAAGCAAAGCAGCACGCTAAAGAAATTACAGCTGAATTAAAAAAATTATGTGATTAAATCACTTATTATAATTTATGAGGAAATAATGATTTGTGTGCAAATGTTACACTTATATGAGAAGAGATTACTTACTTTATTCACTGCATTTAAAAGTGATACAGTATTTATAACGTTATTTTGAAAATGTTAATAAGCAAAAATAAACATTTTATTTCACATTTGCAGCTGTCAAGAGGTTCAATGCACAAGATTGAGATTCAGAGGACCAAGAGAAGCTATTTGCCAGAAGCAGTCTCTAAGTTTTGAAGTTAAATCATTGCAATTAATTGCGGTATTAAATAAAATGCTAGTCATAATTGTTTTTTACTTTACTCGAAATTCTTAGTCTTAGCTTTTGATAAAAAGAAGAATTATAATAGGGTTTGTAACAACGCTATGTTCTATTATTAAGTTGATTTTAATTAGATTTTATTTTGTAATGAAGTAGTAGATTTTGTAATAAAGCTCTTAAGAAGCATTAAAGATATTAAAAAAAGAGATTAAATATAAAATTACAGAAGTGAACATTTGGTTAATGTTATTGTAATAAATATTTATTAGCACTGATTATCTAAACAAAAAGCTGTTCTTTGAAGCATAATATTAACAATTAAAAATTATCGTAATTATCATCCATATTTTCATAATGGTTTTTAAGTATTAAATTAGAAATGAATGGAAATATAATATTGGGAAGCAGAAAGATTACAGAAAGTTAATTCAGAAAATCTATGCCGAAATTGCTTAAAACTCTCATTTGAAAACTAATCTTTTTCAACCATTTTTAATTCATTTAAATTAGTTTGATTTCGTGTGGAAAAGTTTATTATTATCAACCAAAATATTACAAAGAAAAATTTTGTACTTTATCACTACTACACCTATAAATATTACAATTATACTTTAAAATGTTTAATGATATGTTATCCATGTAATGTGAATCGAGTATCAGTTGTACACAAACATCAATTATGTTTTAAGCGCTTATGTTGCGATAAAGCAAACAAAAATTTATTTTTTATTAATTATTATTATAATTTAATAAAATTAATTACATTTGATGAATTTATAGAATTATTTATTATAATAACAAAAAATTATAAAATATTTTTATAATGTAATTAATTGTTACAATGATAATGATTGTAATTAATTTTAATTTTACTAAATCATAATAATATATAATAATTAATTATTAAATATATAAATAATTATTATAATTTATCATTATTTTAATTATCTTTTACTAATCAGCAATTAATTTTTTTAGACTGATCCAACTAGTAAATAGTTTTATTCTCCAAGAGCAGTATTAATATTATAATTGAATGCAAAGTAAGAGTTAGTATGGTGGTATACGGGAGTGAAATGGAACTCCAAATATTCCTTAATTATGAATTACGGTCAAGTGACCATGTTAACACCTGAGCTAGCATTTTACTCTGCAGGCTGGAAGGATCTGATCAAGGAAGATCAAATGAGATCTATTCTTTCGCCAAGCGGATTTCCAGAAGATCAAATCAAGAGTAACTTGTTAAAGGATTAGGAATCGGCTGCCAGCGATGTAAGCTGCAAGTGATAATTTCCAGGCATCACCAAATCTTATACTGCTTACATTTTTATTAGTCCCAATGATTTTAAAACATATATTTTTGTTAGAGAATCTTTTTAATGAAGAGAAATTATTACATTTATTCCAAAATAGAAGAAATGCTTATAAGAAGAAATACTTATTCCACAAAAAGAATCTGTTCTTATCCGAGGATTGAAAATTACACATGTTTTTGTTTAAACTCATAAATTGAAAACAAAAATGTAGATTAAATTTTTCTAAATATTGTTTGAATTTATATTTTTTCTGTTAAATTTAAAAAACTGCAAAAAATGTTGTCAATTTCCTAAAATTATTTATACAAAATTATTTATAATAATTAGATTATTACAAAATTATTTATAATAATTAGTAACAGTTAATTCAATACTTTATACTAAAACTATTTTTAAAATATATATATATATATATATATATATATATATATATATATATATATATATATATATATATATATATATATATATATATATATGAATATAAAATATCACTTATTGATTAAACTAATTTTAAAATATTTAAAAGTAAACTTAAAATATTATTCAAAATAAGTTTTTATTTATTTATAGAGAATGAATTTATTTTAGTAATACATAAATAACAGCTTAAGCAGTTTTCAATTAAATTAGGTTACAAATGAAAAATTGAAATTATGAAAAGTGAACTGAAATGTGAAATATATAGTAAACCATTTTAGACTGATTTATAAGATAATAGTCTAGAGAATGGTGAGATAATGAATCCATTTTAGGTCTATAAATTCAGTTATCAGATGAGCTTAAAAACATTGAGTTTAATAAAAACAAAGTTAAGACTAATTACATTCTAGAAAAAATAAGCAGATAATTTCAAAGAAATTATCTTTATAACTATGTCTTGTGATGATTTTGTTATAGAGCATTTTTCACTTACGCTGAAGCCTTTACTGCAATCCACTTGATATCTGTCTCTGAACATCAAACCACCGATGCCAAAGCAATCACTTTCTGGAACGTTTCCGGTACTTATTTCCATAGGTTGAATCAAGAAATCCCTGTTTAAATTGAATAAAGGCTTTTGTGAATAATCACTTATCATTAAGAATAGCTGATAGCAACATTGAGCCACACTTGCTATGAAAAATATCTTTTTTATATGCTGAACTGAGAATATCAGAAACAGTAGGCTCTTTTGGAGTTATTTATCGTGTAACCATTTGAAATTTAAGCATTTGTGGCGAAACAAGCAACTAGAGAAGTTCAAGAAATTTTTTTTATCCATTCAATGTAACTAATAAAAGACATTATCCATTTGACCAATGATTTAATCACATTTTGTTCACTAAACTCTTGACTAAGACCAAGATAAAGATCTGATAATGGATTAAGACTATCCGAATCTTTTCACATGGAGGATATTGTAACCATATAGCATTTTATTGTTTATTTAGTATGCTCCCTATTTTGGGGACCCAAATTCGAGACATTGGTAGGTTGTTTCATCTATAAGCCTATCTAGCTTTAGATGATTTGTTAAAGACCACTGCTTCTCCTAATAAAATTTAAAGAGGTCGATTCGAAAAGATATAAAACATCCTTTGATTTCATTGTCGTAAATTTTATCCTGATTATTCTAGTATCTAGTAATTTTCGTTACACCAACTCTTCTTGTTATCAAGCCTGCCAAATGGTTAGTACTCGTGCCTTCTGTTCAACTATTTAATTTTTCGAATCCTACCTT
The DNA here is from genome assembly GCA_030067965.1 of Latrodectus elegans. Lineage (NCBI taxonomy): Eukaryota > Metazoa > Arthropoda > Arachnida > Araneae > Theridiidae > Latrodectus > Latrodectus elegans. The sequence goes on from CM057814.1 coordinate 117,524,027, forward strand.
GGGCTTGAATATGTATAGTGATTCAAAATCCACTTCAAATTATTGGTCATAATCTGACTAGCCGCCTTGTGCTTAGTTTTTTCAAGTAAGAGAAATGATTGATCTTTCACAGCAACATTAATTTAAATACGTCTTTTAATTTGTAATTTAAATAATCAAGCTGTTTTAATATTTATTCAATCTGTGCGTGATTGTGGTTATTCCTTCTTCAATAGTTTTTAATTACAGGAGTCATCTAGTCTCTTAACCACTTCTACATTCAATTTCACGATGTTATCTTGTGTAAACATTTTGATACTTGAAATACAAACTAATTTTGATTTATTAAATAACTTTCGGTTATTTAATAAGTCCAATTCTTCCAAATAAATTTGTGAAATATATGCGAAATAAAATATTTTTACTCAATAAATGTTTTTTTTATTATTGAAAATAAAATGAAAAGTTTACTCAAAATGTCTTAACAAATTATTTAAATTGAAAGACATCTAATTTTCTTTGGTTTTAATGCTTAAAAAGGTTTTCTTAGATCCTCTTTAAACTAAAGATTTCAGTCGATTCAGATCTCATGTAAAAAAAGTGATTGTGAAGCTATAAAGAATGGAAAAAGGAAAACTATAATATACTCTTATTAATTAAATTCAATAATAGTAATTTTTTTTCAAGCATAATTAAAAAAAATCTTTTGATATTGTTACTATTAAAATAAAAGTTTATATTTTATGAATGATGTATTAAAGTCAATTTTATTCATATCAATCATATTTGTGTAATGGAATATATTCCAAAAATTAAAGTAACCATTTGTACACTGTTTTAATAATAAAAATTTTCACAAAAATTATTAGATAAATTGTAACTTTCAAAAGAAGCTTGAAGGTAAATCTTTATACTTATATATTAAAGAATTGGAAGCTAACAATTAATAATTCTTTTGAATGACAATTTCCCAAAAAGCGTAACTTCCTGAAGTAGTGATTATTTTTTATATAATTCTTACTGTTTAATAATAAAATATCTTTTATTCAGATTTACATTAAATTTTGAATAAGTAATGTTTATTATTTAACATAAAAATAAATGTGATATTTAATAGAGTATCCTATTCTTAATAACCTTATAAAATAATAATCACCTTGTATTAATAACTAAATTTGTAAGAACTTGTATATTCAGCTGTAATATAAATAAATTTTTCATTATTATAAAAATAAATATATATATATATATATATATATATATATATATATATATATATATATAGTTATTAAATGCAATTTGTGATGAAGTGGTAGGAAATCACATTTTGAAATAAGTAACAAAAAATGGTAAGCATATTTTGCTTAATTTTTATTTTATTGAAATTCATAATGATTTGTACTTTAGGAATGATTATTTCTTGTTTTATATACAAGGTGATTATTATTAGTTTAGAAATATTAATGTAAATCACAAATTTTAGAGTTTAAATTTTTTTACTTGGCACATTTAAATACCAAATTCAATGAAAGTTTGCCTCTCGAATTCTGTGTTTACTTCAATAATAATTCATAATTACGTACAGCTTATGGTTTTTAAGGACATTAAGCTATCTAAGTAACATTCAAGAGTCTCTCAAAGTTTTGAGATGTAATTAAGTTATTAAAGCTATATTCACAAAATGTTTTAAAAACTTGCAATACCGCTAATGGCAGCTGCTGTGTACTTACGCAGGTGAATCTCAAAAAGATGAAATGCTCAAATTCATCCATTTCTTCGAAGTGATTGAAAAAAATGCATAATTTCATCTTCGAAATGTAAGTGAGATCCATTTGTGCTGAATTTTTAAAATAAAATAATAGCCAAAAAACCTCACATCTTTGATGCAAACGAATAGGGTGGATGTTGTACTACTTTGATGAGCTTTTATGTTCATGAAAATGCTTTACAAATCTTGAAGAATGAGAAGATAAATTATCATGTTAGAGTTTGAGTTACACGAAATTCACTTTTAATGAAGATTTAAAATAAATCATACATACATTTAAATAAATCATGTATACAATTTCAATCATATATAAATGAATCATATATACAATTTAAAATAAATCATAAATATATACATTTTTAGTAAGTGAATTTCTTTTTTCACTTTATGGTTTTGTCCAATCATATGTTTTTGAGAAAAGCAGTTTTCATTGTTATTTTTCATAGAACGTTTGTTTTCATAATTGTGTAAGTGAGAGAGAAAGAGAGAGAGAGAGAAAGAGAGAGAGAAAGGGAGAGAGAAAGAGAGAGACAGAAAAAGAGAGAAAGAGAGAGAGAGAAAGAGAGAGAGAAAAAGAAAGAGAGAGAGTAAAGGAGAGAGAGAGAAAAAGAGAGAGTAAAAGTGAGAGAGAAAAAGAGAGAGAAAAAGAGAGAGAGAGAAAAAGAGAGAGACAGGGAGATACCTTTTCCAAAGGGGTAAAGTTTATTTTCTTGATGGATTGAAAAGTTAAGAAAAGAATTATGCATTCTGCCTCATTTACCACAATTTTAGAAACAATGCTTTGGCTATAAAGTTAAAATAGTTTGAGAAACTTTTTACGGATTATATGGTTCTTCATTTGATGCTCAGTGAATTTATAGAAAACACAATGGGATATTGACATGGGCATTCACAAATAACATAATGGGAAAGTGAAGTTATGCGAAGCAGTAGGAAGAACTGTTAATAAATAATATTATGTATCATAGTGAGATCAATTGCAAATATCTTCTATATCATTTGATAGTTTTACAGATTATTTTCTAAATACATATTCCTGATGGCAGAGTTTGGATTTACAGCTGATGATGGATTTCTAGAGCGTCTTTCATCGTGAAAAAGATTATGACTTCTTCGAAAATGTGTAAGCCATCAGAATACAGTGTTACTATATATATAATATTTCATTTACAAACACTAAGTGATGAGAAGAAATTTATTCTCAAAAGTAATCACATATTATATTATTTTAAGAAAAACAATTCAATTTTCTTTGAATACATTATCATTTAAAGTATCCAGAATACAATTACAGCTGTAGTGATAAATAACATGTTATTTTCTGCCATTATTAATTTCAAATTATAAAAGTAAATTTTAACATTTTAAATTATGAAAAAATATTTTTATCACATTTTTGCCTTTATCACAGATTTCCAAATCTTATTTCTCATCCTTTATTGTGATTATTCTTCTTTGTTATGTATCACATTATTTCAGTATTCTCAGTCAATTTAGACAAAGCAATTCAATGGGCAGTTTGAATAGTGGTAAAATAAGCTGATTAACAGTCGAGATTTTCATCTGCTTTGAACATTCTTTTCTGTTTTATGTTTTTTTTACTGATATTTTCTGCTTTTATATTAAAAATTAATTATTAAAATTATTTTGGAAATTGCACACAAGCAACTTTATTTCTTTCTCACAGCAGAATCTTAAAATTTTCATTCTTTTATTTTTTCATATTACATATTTCTTTTATTAAAACTTTCTTAACATTTTTAGTTTTAGTATAAAAACTAGGCAAGTTTCTGTCTTCCACGCTCATGAATGCCAATGTCTTTAAGAAATTTTTCTTAGTAAAGTGTAGTTTACTCTCCATTTCTATCCAAATGAAAATATTTGTCACATTGACAAAACGTCATTTTACTCAGATGTTCCGGGAACTAATTTTAGAAGCAGAGAATGTGCGTGGGAGTATTTGTTTTTCATACATAAAGTTTTCATCTCTTTGTAAGTGATGGAAAACTTCTCAAACCATGTTACTTTCTGCCTTCTGTGTTTATGAATAGCACTAAGATGCTTTTTACTTTTAATATTGAAATACATCAATAACATTTCCCCACACTTTCTTTCATAGAAGCTCTTTTTAATTTCCTTTTCCAAAAAATATATTAAGTCATTCAAAAGACTTTTCCTAACATCGGAATAATTTTAATATTTATTTTGTTGCTTTTTAGTGTAGGAGGAAAAAGAGAAATTGCTTTTCCATTTATGAATTTCATACAGTAAAACAATGAAATTTTGTGCAATATTCAATTTAGGAATTCAAATATAACTCTCATTTCACACATATTTTTAATCTACCTTTGTTTCTAGGATGTAAACAAGTTTATTTTCGATACTCAAGTAATAAAAAATGATGTAAAATATTGAAATTGACTGATAAAAATTCATTGACAGTTACATAATAATTTTTTCTCAATAACGATTTTTTACGTTAAAATGATTTTAAAATGCATTCTTTTCGAAACAAATAAAATAGAATTTAAAATGGAGAACTAATCTATATATCTGGCTAAATCTTTTTATTCACTTCCCTACAGAAGGACCAATCTAAAAGCCATTTCATCTTTTAGTACAAAAGTTTTTATTTCAAAATATTCTTAAAACATATCTTAAAAAAACATTGTTTTTATTTTTAAAGCATTTTTTTCTACACACAGCCGTGTGTTAATTTATGTACTATTTATTACAAGGTTTTTTTCTACTTCTTAAAACAAATATGTATTTAGTAATTTTGGAAGAATATCTAAGTTCTTTCAACTAAGAAAAACTTATTAAAAATGAAATTTTAGTAAAAATTAAGGATTGTAAAACACTAGAATAAAATTTGGATGATTACTGACAGGTTATACTTGCAAAAACGTATTTTAAGATCATTTTACGTTAATCTCTCATAAGTGATTTTAAAATTGTTTTAATTTGAAAATAAAATAATATTGAAAATGGATTGTTTTATTTTTAAATCATGCATAACTCAGAATTTTGGTTTTGCTTTTATGTTTTCTAACTATTTCAATTAGACATATTTTATATATATTTGAACCTCTTTAATAAATTATAATGAAGTAACTGGCCTCCTTTATAATGCTTAAATTAAAGAAAATAATGCTATTTTTATTTTCTAAATGTTAAACTACTATCATCAAACAGAGAATACGTAAGTCATGTAAATAGTTGCATTTAAAATTAATGAATGATTATCATCTGATGAAAAGTAGCAGTATTATTAAAATTGCCATAAATTTAATCAGGGTACACAATTAATTATATAATATACCAATAAAATAAAGAAAGTAAAGAATTTCTATTATTTGAAGCTGTTTAATTGTATGAAATTTACAAAATAAATTTGCTATGGAATCAGGAAAATTACGTAGACACATTATTATCTGTAAATTTGATTCTATTCAAAATTAAGTGAAATAAGGTAAGCGCTTCTAATTTTGCAATATGTTTATGTTTGAGAATTTCAGACCATGATGTTACAGGAATTAATCTAATATATTTAAAATCTTTTGGTTTAAATACGATACTTCATTTGTTTTGTTATTAAACGCACAAGAAACATCCTATTTCGATTTTTAAAGTAAAATTTAGTTCTATTAATATATTAGTAGAAAATTATGAATGACTTTAATCTTATTCTAAAGATATGATTTTATATGCCTAGTAAAATATTTTTTGCTTTCCAAATTGTCACTAGTCAGTTGAGAAAGCATTATGGTACGTATTAGATATTTTTCTTTATGCACAAATAACAATATCATTATTCCGGAGTTCATTTTAAATATAAAAAAATGCTTTGTTGTTGTTACTTATGGCATTTGAAAAATCTAAGATTGCTATGCTATTGGCTACGCGAATTTAAGACATAAAGTACTTCCTTCGCTTAAGCAGATCACCACAAAGATAAAAGTGCGACTTTTCTCTGAACTCCTCCGATAGATGGCACCACTAGAATATCAACTTCCTGAATTTTGATATGGATCTGAAAAGGGGGGGGGGAGAATTTTCTCCAAACCATGATACCCATGGTAACCCATGGACCATAATACCCATGCTCAACGACCAACCTCAGAGCTTCGATTCCACAAATTTAACGAGTTCGTATATTGCATGTACTCGGTGGGTCTTTGGCGGCATTGGAAATTGAGCCCCACGCTTCTTGACAGAAAGGTGATTTCCTGATCACTAGGTTGCTTGATGTTGCACTTAACCACTTTACTGCTCTTATGCTCATCATAGATAAGTTAAAAAGTTTTGAATTCAAGTTTAAAATAATTCAATGGCAAATAATAAAACAAAAATTATTACTTATATCTTATCTCTATAACGTATTCAATTTCAATTTATTACTTATGTAGTAAGCAAATATTTGTTTCTTTCCTTATTTATATTCTATCTCTTATATACTTATATTTTCTTTTACATAAAATTTTAACTATTCGATTTTTAAACATTAAATGTCGAATCATTTCAGTTAATAAAATTTGTCACGGTATTTAATTATGAACTTTCAAATTTAAAAGTGCTGTTTTAATAAAATTTCAATTGTAATTACCTTTACGTGTATAAAAGAACTTTTAGAGTAGACATGGCAAGACTGCTTATTTGCCCGATTTGATAAGCTCAAATGTTTGATGGCTTTTACTGTAAGAGATGCGAATTTCCCTCCTGGCGAATCCCCTGACATTATTATGGCTAAAGAGGAAAAAACCATTTCAAATCGCGTGCAGAGAGAGCATAAATTCTTTTGATCTTCTTTTTAATGCAGAAACTTACTTTGGAATATTTATATCGCTTCTGAGGATACGTGACTTCTATAAATATCGATGAGTTGCTTAACAGCATGAGGAATGTTTTAATAACTATAGATATTATTTATGTCTATAAATATTTCATTTCTTTTAACAATGTACAGTAATAATAATCTTACTTGCATGTTATAAATTTTCGTATAACTTTGGTATCTGTCACTAATTCTGAAATCTATTTTAGTATTTCTTCTATAAAGCATAATATGAATTTGAAGGCTATATTTTCTTTTAACTTCAGTTAAATACTTAATAAAAAACTGCCATTTGAAAACACCAAAATATTAAATTCTGGAACTATTTTTAATATTTGAAGACCAATTTTTATTGTACTTGTGTCGAATTATTTATGTAGGTACAAAACTACTTTTCTAAGGAAAATAAAAATCTGAATATATATGTTGCTTTTTACAAACGACAATCACTTTCTTTGAGTTTAGATTAGTTGTATTATTTATTGTTAATTATTGTGAAAGGAATTATATATATATATATATATATATATATATATATATATATATATATATATATATATATATATATATATATATATATATATATATATATATATATATATATATATATATATATATATATATATATATATATATATATATATATATATATATATATATATATATATATATATAAATATATATACAATACAATAAAAGGGGAAATCTAGCCAGCGCGAAATCAGCTAAAGAAAGATGATTTGCCAATATAAATAAGATAAAACATGAAAAATATTGGAACCAGAAATATGAAATTAAAAAAATACTAAAATATACGATAGAATTGATAAGAAGAAGGCATAGGGACCATGTCTTCATCAGGAGGGAGATGGCCAGCTATGCAAAATGAACCCTCTTTTCTGACATGCTTGTAGGAAAAATGTTTTAATATCTTTCAGCAGTTCCCCCGAAAAATTTTCGTATCAAAAAAAAAAAAAAAATAGTTAAAAATTTTGAATGAATATATGTACAGAAAAGTAAAAATACTCACAGTAAATGAAACACATTTACAGTAGAAATCAATGTTATTTGCTGACTTTGTTATTATGTATTTTTCTTTTCTACTGTACATATGTTTCATTTACTGTGAGTATTTCTATTTTTCAGAATAATATTTATTCAAATTTTTTAACTAAGTGTTTTTTAATACAAACACTCTTCGGGGGAATTACTCGAAGATATTTAGACATTTGTCCTTCAAGAATGTCAGAAAAGAGTGTACATTTTGCATAGCTGGCCATCTCCCTTCTGAAGAAGACGTGGTCCCTATGCCTTCATCTTGTCAATTCTATCGTATATTTTAGTATTTTTTCAATTTCATATTTCTGGTTCCAATATTTTTCATGTTTTATCTTATATATATATATACTTATATATATATATATATATATATATATATATATATATATATATATATATATATATATATATATATATATATATATATATATAAATATATATATATATAAATGTATTTTGATAAGTTATGTGAAAAGATCAAGAATTTTTATTGTAATTATTATTCAAACAACAATTTCATAAAATAATTTGAAAAGTACCTTCTCTAATTAGAAAAAAGGAAATATAAAAACGGTAAACTATTTGTACAAAAAAAATTACTTATTTATGAAAAAAATATCTTCAGAGGAGAAAAAGAAGTGTAAAAAATTTTGTCATTCTCAGCAAAAAGCCTGGAACAATTGTAAACTTTTTTTTAAATATCAAATCTAATCGATGTCTTCATTGCATACTCTAATGTAATTACAAAAGATATGAGAATCCTTTAAATTTTTTTTTTTTTTTACTTTTTACTCTTTTTTATTCCTATTTATTGTGTGAAGTTTTCTTTTTCAGAACAATTCTCATATTGTTTTATCTAATAAAGGTTTGAAAGCACTCCTCATGTTGAAATTATGCAACTTAATTTAGAAATGCCTTTTGTCCATTCATTAAAAATTTTTTATTGGATTATTTGTTTATTAACTTTTTTTTTCATAAAAAGTGAAACCATTTTCATTCATGAGATAGAATGCGATAGTGCTTAACTTGTTAAAAATTTCTTACTTTTCGTACTGTTACAAATTTCTTAATGGATGCTGTTTGTTTTTTTTTAAATACTTTAAATTCATTGAGCACCTCATGTTTAAGAAACAAGTTCTCTATCTGATAAAACATTTGATTCAATATACTTTATTTGCAATAGTTTATTCAATTATATATGTGTAGTTGTATATTTTGATACGGAGAACGAGATCTCCTTCGTGTGTTTATATGATAGTGTCAATGATGATAAAATATTTTTTCAATTTTTTATATTTCTTTTAAATGGAGGTGCTTTTTCTTATTTTAAATAAATAACGCATCCTTTCTTTTTAAGTTATTACTTCAAATTCCCATTGAGTTTTGTTCCTAAGAAAGGTCTGTTATCAAATAAAAATCTATTTCACGCACCTTATTTAGAATTTATTTACTATCGTAATGTATTTTTACACCAGGTGAAACAGTTATCATTTTAACATTTATGTAGTTGGGTCGAACATAGTTAAAAGTTCTCTTAAATTTCTTTTTCTCCACTAAAAGTATTTTCCCCCACTTTTTCTATCAAGAAACGACAATTGCTTTTATTTTTTTAATAATACACTTCAAACTTTTTGTGTATCCTATTTGTAGGATAAAGATGTTAGCTCTTAATAATGCCTTCAATATACTTCATTTAACATTCTTTATTCGATTACTTATTTACTACCTAAATTGTTATCGGAATCGGTCTATAGGTCATCAGCACATGTCTAAGGTTTCATTGATTCACGTCTGTTGAGTCACTTTGGCAGTACCACCAGTCTGAATGCGTCACATTCCTTTCTTCCAGTCTCCTTTACCTTAAACTGTGTTTAATAAACATATGTAAGTGTCTGTCTGCTACAGTTTAGCGTACCGATCAATCTGCTCTTCAAATTTTAATCACTAAGTTTATGGTGTATTCCTCTTCCTGCTGAATGTCCTCAAATTTTTTTGCGTCCCAGTATACTCATTGTTTAATATTTTAATACCCTGAGATAAATAAAGAATGTGCATGAACACTCCACTTGATATCGCAGCATAACTATCGTCGGTTTCTCAAACTCTTTCTTTTATACCTCACTTTAACTACCAGAGAATGAAACTTAATTCACATTATTTACACGACCTGATAATTTCATTTATCTCATAATTTAAATTTTTTTTTTGATTATATGTTAATAGAATTACGCTTTCACTGTCACTAAGTGTTTTGAATATTTTTAACTATCATTTAGTCAAATTGAAAATAATATATTTCCTATATACTAATAGAAAATACAATTTATGTCCCTATAAAGGCTAAATAAAGATATATTTTCTTTTGATGCATAGTGGAACATTTCTATTTTATTATTTCTTCGACACTCTCTTTTCTTTGGATAATATGTATATAAGCACATTTGATTTATAGCTAGTTCATTTAAATATCACTTTAGATAATTTTTATTTCGTAACTTTCGAAAATTTTCGCAATTCTATGTTTTAAAAATAGTTTTTATCAATTGAAAATAGGCTTTCATGTACGAATGGTTCTCACAAACTCGAAGAGATAAAAATCAATTCGCAGTATTCACTAACATTTATCGTTTTGTTAGTTTTCACTGACATTTAACATTTTTCAGGTCTAAAAATAACGTTGAGTGATAAACTAAACCAAAGGAACTCAAATGAATAAAGTTGTGAGACTATAAATTCAACATATAAATTTTGCTAAGTTAACAGTTACGGTAGCAATGTTCTTAATAAAATTTCATTATATCTCATATATATTATAGAATGTACAATGCTTCTAAATTCCATTTATGATTAGAAATGAAAAAATCACTTAACTGCATGAAATTTTTCAACACTAAATCTACTAATAATCAATACTAATCTGCGATCCATACAAAATGACAATTGCAATAATATCTACTTAAAGGTATCTACAATTATATTTCAATGTATCTAAAAATTAAAATATCTCAAGTCTAAACCCTATTTCCCCAAAGATTTAGTTATAGGATTTCTGAGTTATATTAAACTCCTTATGAAAATTAATAAAAGTTTTGAAGTATTCCAAATTTAATATTTCAATTCTTTGTTTTGACGAGTTTCACTTTAGTTAAAAGTGTATTTTAAACATTTTGCGGAATTCTAATTTAAAAAAATAATTTAAATGTCATTAGAAAATCATTTAATTTATCTTATCATTCTACAAATTCAGCCATGATCATTCTTAAAAATTAAAGAATATTTAAGCATCTATAAAAAATGTAATTAAAATATCTCAAGTCTAAACCCTATTTCACCAATAATTTCGATTGCAGTTATTTTCTGATGAAACACTTTTTTTTTTAGTTTGCATTTGGAATTTCGCTTTCAGGTGCTTTTTAAATTCTAATCATCAAATCTTTGAATGTTTAAAAATCGGAGTGTAATTTAAGTGGTTTTTTTCATATTTTACTGAATCATAAGCAAAATTTAATTTAATCATTGCAAATGTAGGATGCTTACTTTCACTGATTGAATTTTTTGGTAGATTAAATTAAGTATCAGAATAAAATTATATTTCACTTTAATTGTCTTAAATAAGCACAAACTTTCTTCTGAATAACCAATTCAAATAGAATTAGATAAAGTATTAAAATATTGTATATATATATATATATATATATATATATATATATATATATATATATATATACTTTCTTCTGAATAACCAATTCAAATAGAATTAGATAAAATATTAAAATTGTATATATATATATATATATATATATATATATATATATATATATATATATATATATATATATATACAATTTTAATACTTTATCTAATTCTATTTGAATTGGTTATTCAGAAGAAATTTTGTGCTTATTTAAGACAATTAAAGTGAAATATAATTTTATTCTGATACGTAATTTAATCTACCAAAAAATTCAATCAGTGAATATATACATATATGTATATATTTATTTCCTTATTGGTATTTAATGTAATTCCTTTAAGGAATTATTACTCCTTGTTGTCTTTAAAAGTAAAGGGCCCAGTAAAATATGCATAAATTATTTATTTTATTTTGGAAAAATTTCGTTTAATTTAATGGAAAATTGTGCATAATCTTAGCAGCTCAAATCATTCTTACTTTGCCAGGTAGTACCTGTTAAAGTTTTTGTTTTTATTATCTCTAATTTTTTGATACTTTATATTTTATTAATTAAATTAAAATTAATACAGAATTCGTGAGAAAATCCACATATGGGATGGTGAAGCTTAATATATATATATATATTTAGTCGTGTAATTAAATTTATAACATTGAAACAAAAAAAATCACTGAAATACAACATGTTAGCTACATTTTATTATAATATGATACATAAAATACTAGATTTTTATATCCTAATCAAGTAAATTATGTATATTATATAATTGAAATTATTAAGGTAATTATCTTCTATAACAGTTCTAATATGTTTTTATATAATTTCTAAGCTATATAAGATTTAAGAAACATTGATATCTGTTTTTGTACTCCAATTTTTTTATTGTTAGAAAAAATAACTTGTAATGAAGTCTGTGTTTATTTTTGATCTTCCTTATTTTGTGTATCTTTATTAATTAAAATATTGTTAGCTTTGGAAAACCTTATCAAAAATAAAATAATATTTTATATTTAAAAGAAATATCTTATAAGGTAAGGATATAATTTTAGCGCGAAAAGTTTCCTATAAATAATTAAACATATTCTTTACTTTATTTAAAATTAAAACTTTATGTAGAAAATATATTCCTTCTTCTCGGATAGAAACAGTACATTAATGACTAATTTAGAATATAACTTTTAAAAAAGAAACATTTTAGAATTCTTTCCATTTTCAAAATTATCTTTGTTTTATTATTACTAATCATTACGCTGTTATGATTGAATAAAACAGTTTACAAGAATCGTTTTCATTATGTTCATGTATTACACTCATATCTCTCAAGAAATCACTTTCTTACCCCTATTCAAAAATAGCTTTTATTTTCATAGACTAGTACGTTTATTTCAATATTACATTTATTTCTGTACCTTTTAAACATGGAGATGAAAAATGAAAGATCAAAAACTGAGTGCTGATTGGTTATATTACCTTAAAAAATTCCACTTATATAAATTGTTTTTAACTTTGTGATTTGTGTTAAAATACTAGCCCTTCAACTAGAATGAATATAGTTTGTGAACTATGTTCATTAAATAGATCTTCATTTTTCTTAGTCTAAAGAAAAAAAACTTTTCGATATTATTTCTCTGATATTATTTACGTAATTATATTAAAGAAAAACGTTTATACCAAGAAACAGTTTTATTTCTCACATAATGTACAAGAATAACTTCTATTAAAGCAGTTTTAATAGAAATGCTTTGAATAGACCTTTGTGAATTTTTAAAAATGAGTAACTATTGGCATAAAAAATGCTTTACAAAGAATTATATGTATTAAATATATTGTCAGATTCTAAGATTATTGATTTCAATAACTCTGTTTTCATCCCAATTTGTAGGGAAACAGTTTAATGCAAACATAACGCATTATACGGATATTGGAATATAATCTTTCCCTACAGTTGAGTTAAAAATTTAATTTATATATTTATTTTCACCATCATTATTTAAGAAGGTTGAATAATTTAAAAAGCCACGCAGGAATGTATGTATAATATCAATGTGTTAAAGATTTATTAAAATCAAAACAGTACAGAAAATTAAACAAGAAGTATTCATTAAAAATTTCACTTGAATGTAAAAATATTGTGAGATTACTTATTGAATGATAAATTAACAGAAATATTTATAATACACTATTGAACGATGTTACTACCATTATATCAAGAAACACAAAAGTTGTTTCTTGATATAATGGTAGTAACATCGTTTTTATCTAAGGAGGACTATATTAATCTTGAAGGAGTATTATTGTATCCCTTTTTAAAAAATATTGCTCAAATAAATAAAATTTCCTAATAAATAGCAAACAATCCGAATCATTTTATGATGCATATAGTATATTGCGGTAACTTATTGATGTAATGATGAACTCGTAAAAAGAGGAAAATTAAGGATAAAATACATTTCATGGACAATAGATACATTAGAAATAGAATTAATCGTGTACCAGTTTCGCGCATCATTATAATGTGAATAAATTTTACCAAGTTTATATTTACATTTAAAATATTTAATTGTTTTTAATTTTCTTGAATAAATATCATAGATATTATTTTTATTAAAATAATAATATCTATGATAATTTTGATTTAATATATATATAACATTTTTAAAAATAAAACAAACTCTATAAAATAATTTTATAAATGCTAAAAAAATGCAATTTTATTATATGATAAATTCAAAATGGAATATTCATTAAGCAAATACTTTTCTTTTCTCCAATATAGTCATTGCACAGATTTTCATTTATTTTTACAGAATATATACATAATTTTCACAGCACGTATACATAATTTTCTGGAGGTTGTGTTTGTCGAGGGTCCATCAGTTTCTCATTGTTAGAATTCCTCTATATCCAGTTCAGTGATTGTATCTAGCTAACATTTATTTCATTGATTGACGTAACGTTGATCTTTGTTTAAGGTGGCTGATTTCTCTCTTTGAATTTATTTTATACACTTTGCTTAAAATTTGTTTTTCACAAATGTTAATGAATCTTTTAACTATAAATTAAATCAAGTAACAATATTGCATGCAATTTATATTTAAATAATTTTAATGCATTTAACATGTAGATCGATTTATTTGCTGCGGTAATCTCTATTCAACAGATTTTATATTAAACGATCACCTTAAAAAGTTTTTACCAAGTGTTTTCTAATTGAAACATTTGCATCGTAATATGCACTGGACATTTGTAAAATTCTTTCTGATGTAAAATTCATAGGTAAATTTTTTTTCAACTCATATATTTTAATATTATTTAATTTGCTAAATTTCTTACTTTACTATTAAAAGATAAATATTCACAATAAATCTGAATGTTTTTTTTTATCACTCTCTTGCAAAATATGTTAATAACTTTAATGTTAAAAATAATGGTAAATACTTAAGATGCCGTGTTTTTAACAACAGAAATGCATATTTCAATATTAGCACTGATGAGTGTTACAAAAATGTAAGATTAAATGCAGTCATGCTTAAATGGTTTATTTAAAAGAGAATTTATTGAAATAGCTAGGACAATAGTATTAAAATTAATTTAATCAATTAAAAGTAGCAAACGGATTACGAACAATTTCCTCTAAATAAATCTCTGAGGTTGAGGCTATGTAATTACACTAATTAAAAGTTGTTTATTCAACACAGAAGGAAACTAATTTAACCCTTCTAAATTGTGCAAACTCTTTTCCTTTCTTCAAATAAATGTTGATAATTAGTCACTAAGCATGTCTTAAAGTTTAAAGCCTAAAATTCTCACATTATTTGAGAAATCCATTGATTATACTTATGTAAGTGAAATGCAAATTGAAAAAAACAAATATTCTTCATAATTTTCGTTAAAATGATGTTCAATATCATTTATTTAAATGTATTCAAATTGTAATATTGTACTTCATACTTAAATCTCATTTTACTTGCATTAATTGCCTCATTGGATGTATAATATAAAGTAAAATTATAAATATAAGTTTGAAATATATATATAAAATGGTGATTCATAAAATTTTAGTCTGCTTAAATTAACTATTTAAAATAAAAATATTTATGAAAAAAATTTGTATTTAAATTTTCAGCAAATTATTATTAACATTAAATTTGTTAACAAACCTTGGTACATCGGTCAATATTTCACACCTTTCATATATAACTGCTTTTAATGATAAGAGAGTTCTGAATTCCGATAGTTGCTAAGAGAACTCCCACATTAACATCCTTTACACTTGGATTCACGTTAAAGCAATTTAAGATCTTCCTTATTTGAATTCAATATTCGGCTTAGGTTAAAGGAAACTGGATTAAGATACGCAATTAAATACTCGAGTATTCAAGTGTTCAATTTATTATACTATTTTTTTATCATGTGTTTAAAAATGTAATAAAATAAAATTATATAAATGTGATTTATCTGTTTAATTCTTTTCCTTGGTATAGTCACCTTTTGGAAATTATTAGCTTGTCATGTAGCTGATTAATTCAATGTCATCAAAACAACTGGTAAGGTTTTGGTTTATTCATGACTTTTTGGAGATAATGGTTAATATTCACATAACTTGAAAAGAGCATTTAATCTTATGCTGAACTTTTACATGATTGTTTGTCCAGCTAGTTACTTAAATGTATTCCTGGTTTTCTCTCTTGTAGCACGTGAATATGGCCCAGAATCTAGAAAAAACCTCCTTAAAAATGGAATTTATGAGAACCTAAGTTTGTTCACTACGCTGTATTAAAGTATTTGCTTCTACAGATTTGCAATCTGAAATTCAGTACCTGTTTCCAGTTATTCAATCTTAAATGGCATCAAAATTTGAACCTCACGCTCTGAATAGTATGCCTATATTAGTTTACAGGCTAAGATGTTTGCTGTTTTTCTGGATATGTAAATTCTCTGGTAGCATTTATACGCAATTTAATTTCACCTTTGAAAGAGGATTCGTTCTTCAAGAAGCTTACCACACGAGAGGCTTAAGTACAAATGAAAATATTTTAAGGGAAAGTATTGTATCCGCACATGATAATATCTCTGATGACAATTTTTCACTAAGCGTATAGAAGAAAATTGTTTTATTTTAATTTCCAAAAAACTTCAGAATAATAAGTTGTCGTTAACATAACAATAAAATTTCATTTTCGAAATTTAAGAATTTAAGTTGTTAAAAAAATTAACAAACATTAATAAAATACAACAAAATTTAAGTTGTTAATAAATGCATATAGGAGCACAATTTCTTGCTATGGAGAAAGAATTATCTATTTACGTTATTAATCAACAAAACTATCTTAATTACATTTTATTTCAGAAGGACTGCCTTATATATATATATATATACATACATACATACATACATACATATATATATATAGATATATATATATATATATATATATATATATATATATATATTATATATACATATATACCCTCATGTGTGTGTATATATATATATATATATATATACATTATATACATGAGGGTGAGATACGCCCCGACGAGAATTTACAAAATAAAAATAACGATTTAATTTTAAAATACAAAGTATTTTAACACAGAAGATGATTTTTTACTGACATACTTCAACTTGTTCAGCGTAGATTAATTTTAAACAGAAGAGAAAATGGAGTTGACGCGAAAACCATTTCACGCTATTATTTTCTATATTAAATTATTTCTATTATTTCTGATATTAAAGCAGGATTAAACCAAGAAGAATGCTTCAACGGTTGCAATCAGCGTCTGGTGATGAATCTCTAGTTCGTGCTACTGTATTCAAATGGCTTAGGGAATATAGAAGAGGTCGCAATTTTCTTCAGGATGAAGAACACACAGGAAGGTAGACGTTGGCAGTAATCCTGGATAATGTGTCTGCCATACGAAAAATGATAAAGGATGATAAACGCTGTACCTATCAAATGATACAGAAGGAACTTAACATTGGATTCGAAGCCATATACAAAATCATTCATGAAGAATTACATATGAAAAAAGTGGTTTGCCATTGGATTTCCATAATCTAACTGAGCACCAAAAAGAGGAGTATGTCAGAATAGGTAAAGAAACTCTTAAATTGCTAAATGATGGTGGCCACCACATCATTTCTAAAATTATAACAGGTGATGACACGTACATACCGTTTTTTGACGTTTCCAATACGTCAAGAAAGCAAAGTTTGGGTCTTTGAAGATGATCCCCCACCGACAAAGGTGAAAAAAGAACGCACACTGAAAAAAGTGATGTATTCCGTTTTCTTCAGAAGTACGGGATTGGTCAAAGTCATTAAAATGGAAGGACAGAAGACAGTAACAGCAAACTGGTGCACTACAGAATGTCTTCCAGAAATTCTACAAGAACTGAATGTTAGGGGACTAATGCTTCACAATGACAATGCATCTTTACATACAGCCGGATTAACAGTTGAGTTTCTTAAGCAAAAACAAATTAAAGTGATCGAACAACCAACGTATTCACCTGATCTAGCTATGTGCGACTTTTGGTTATTCTTTAGTCTAAAAAAGAACTTACGTTGACTTCGTTTTCATTCAGAAGAAGAAATTGATGGGACTATAAATGCATTTTTTCATTTATTCTAAGAAATGAATGACTTGAGGCATTTAATCTGAAAAAAATTCGTCTACAAGCGTGCATTAAGGCTGGAGGAGACTACTTTGAACACACCTAAAATTTTGTTAAATATAACTTTAAAAACCTAGATGTATCTCAAAAATTTCCTAGTGACTCTCGTATGTGAGAGTGACCTTCATCTATCTATCTATCTAACTATATCTATGTATCTATCTATGTGTCTCTCTCTATATATATATGTATATATACATATACATATACATATATATATATATATATATATATATATATATATATATATATATATATATATATATATATATATATATATATATATATATATATATATATATATATATATATATATATATATATATATATATATATATATATATATATATATATATATATATATATATATATATATATATATATATATATATATATATATATATAGGGATTTTATTGCGGATAAAGAGTGCAAGCATTAGTTAAATAAAAACAGAAATATTCAGTTTTCTAAACATCGTTTCACATTAAAATATGGAATGCTTTACAAAGAATTAAAATTTAAAGCATGGAAAAACATTTTAATTTTTAGAAGAGAAAAATTCTTTTGCATTTAAATTTAATTTTGAATACTTAATGACATAATTTGTATGCTAAGGCATTCTAAAGTAAAATATGATCATTAACTATATTGAGGAAATTTTATGTAAAAGATTCTTACTGTTTAATTTTGCTTTACAGAGTAAAAATATTAAGCAGAAAAATATTACAAAGATTAAAAAGTGAGACTAAAGCAACATAGAATATTTAAGAACACATGAAGGCAACACATTTACAGTAAAATTATTTTCGGCATCCTTCGCAATCAATAAAGTTTTAAGATGTTTCTTGCATAATTTTGGATGGAAGAATTGATTCAATTTTCCCTATAGAGACTGTACTAAAATAATAAGAGGCACATATTGTGAAAATTGCGAATTCTTAATTTTTTTCTTGAGGTTAAAAATACATATAAATTTTTGAAATTTAAAGATTTATTGAAGTTTGGGCTCTGATTTGATATGAGGGTGTCAATAAATTGAAAATAAAAAATGAAGAATCCTCGCATCGTGTGACATATTTCTTATCATTAAGGAACGACTATGTAATATTTAATATCAATCCTAGCGGATTCCAACGCACATCTGCACGTAAACAAAAATATGATAGGAAAGCTTTTACAGTTCCATTTTATTGTGGATTTCTCTTCAAATAATTTGTAGAATTTATTTAACATATTGCTAATTAAATGATTATTTACAAAATATTTGTCTTCTCTAAAAGTCAGTTAAGCATTTTACTACTTATAGTTGGATTTAATGATTTAACAAATATACAAATGCAAATATAACTGATAATACAACATTTTGTAATGTCTACAAATCACCATTCCATAGATTAGTGATGCAAACAGAATTATTTCAATTTTTAATAGACAAATATTGCATAATGATCATATAAAATTTCTTATTCGTAAGAAATACCCCTATTGATAATAGGGAAATTAGAAATGCAAATTTACACAGATAAATTAATTCATCAATGTGAGGATTGCCTCTCAAATTTCCTGGAACCGTACTCCCATTCTCTCTCTCGAGTATTTGTTGGAATCTCTTTCACATACCTTAATTTGTCTTCTCAATCGATTGTAGTGAATTGCAAGCGAAATAAGCTTTCTAAATTTGGAAACTGACTTGACATTTATCTTAATTTATTCGTATTAATTATATTGGTGACCTTTGTACATTGTGATGTCTAATAATTTCAGATATTAAAGTATTTATCATCTGCATACTGATAATAGTATTAACACAATATTATTTAGTCACTCAATAGTAATTTAATTGTAGTATATTTTAATTAAGTACATAATTGCAAAAAATATAAATTTTCCAGTTTGAATAAAGCTTTGTTTAAGAAGTTTAATTCTTATATACAATACTTTGTTATATTAATCATTGATAATTATATTGTTTTTAAGTGTATGTTTAAAAATATATTTATTTTAAAATATACTATTGTCTTATTTATTGTTAAAATTATTACTATAATAAGGTGTAAGATATTTAAAGCAAAATTTTATCCTAAATAAAAATACATACCAGAATAAGATTGAAGGTTAGTTTAAAATAATAATCCATTTAAAATATTCCAAAAAGCTAATGAAAGAGAAAGTGTTTCATTTATATTTACTGATTAAAATCAGTCTTGAGTATTTACAATAAATAAATAAGAAAATAATATTTATCACATAATTAATAAAATTAAACAATTATAATCTAAGTGTCATATTCTCTATTTTTTGACGAGATGAAATATCACGAAATATAAATTTAAAAAATGGTATATTATATATATATATATATATGTATATATATAATATATATATATACATATATATATGTATATATATATATATATATATATATATATATATATATATATATATATATATATATATATATATATATATATATATATATATATATATATATATATATATATATATATATATACATATACATATATATATATATATATATATATATATATATATATATATATATATATATATATATATATATATATATATATATATATATATATATATATATATATATAAACTGAAAATCATTAAACAATATCTTCATTTTAGACTCGATAATTTAGATATTGTTTAATTAATAATTAATTAAAAAGAGATTTTTATTATGAATAATAATTGCCATAAATGTATAGTATTATGCATCAGATATTAATTACTGTAATTTATTATTCTTGTGTTCACAATGCAAATCGATCTAGAGTTTGTTATGTCGGTCAGAAACATCTATGAAACTAAAAGGGATAGCAGAAATCGAAATGAGAAGAGTTTGTCGTGAATTATATTATTCTATAACTGAGTTTTAATTGCAATAAAGTTTACTGATAAGACAACTTACATCAGAGTTATTTGAAATCAGTAATATTCTATAGGAATTAGAATATTTAACAAGCGTTGGCGTCTTGCAACTCCTAATGAACGGAAATGATTGGAGAAGTTTTTAATGAGCTGATGAATGAGATTGAAATGGATCAGAAATGCTTTTAAATGATTTAGTGCGATTTACGTGCTCAACACTTTTAAATAATCTCAGAACCCTCCTTCACTTCATATTTGTTCCTATAACAAATGCAAAATAAGTGAAATTAAATCTATTTCGTGGACATATACGGAAGTCACTAATTGCTTAAAGGAGATATCAGTATGCAATAAAAAATTTAAAAGTAAGAAAAATGCATTATGTTTTTTTTCGTGCATGGCATAATTCGAATCAGTAAGGTATTTAGAGAATATTATTCATAAATCAGAGAGTTAGTGACACACAATACAGATATATATTTTAATAATATAGACACTAAACTTAAAATATGCACTATGCAAACAGATTAAGCACTATTTTTTGAGAGTCATGGTCTACCGTGGAAAAGGCAAACCTAAATTTTGAAGAAAAATTTGTCGATGAATTTCGGAAAAATGGCATTTAAAAAATTATGAAGCATGATATTAATGAAAATTTTAATGTTATTTATATGGAGGAGAATTCTGGAAGAGAAAAAGTTTAAGCGCGTGGTTTTATTATTTGCAATACCTGTAATGCTATTTTCATGCATGAGGTATGCGTTTATTTGCTTAAGATATTTCAAAATAGTATATTTGTGTTGACATATGAATGTCATGAGGGAATACTACTTGTATAATAATGATTCTTTAATAATTTTAAATGCTGTTTAAAATAATGAATACTACGCTGTATTTTCGTACCCCCAATTTGCAATAAATAAGTAAAATAATGGTATTAAAACATTTTTTAAGTGAAAATGGGGCAAAGGATTTTATTTTAAGGAATTTCCGTTTTAAGACAAAAATTACTATTTAAACCGAGATATCTATTCAGTTCATGTTGAAAATGGTAAAAAGCTTGTAAATTTGTATTGTATAAATTGGTTCACTAGCTTTGCATATATATATATATATTAATATATATATATATATTATATATATATATATATATATATATTATATATATATATATATATTAATATATATATATATAGCGAAAAACAGTATCCTGGTCATGGTTTTAAATCTTTGGAGCGCGAAATAAGTTAAAATACCCTATTTTAAGCTTGTCTTTTAATGTTGTTGTTTTCTTGTGCCAACTAGGCTGGCATCATGGGGTGCACAGCTCCACTTTTCCAAATGAATCGTAATTTGGTGTGGAGTCCGACTTCCTCAGTACACACATGCCATAGGAACCCGTTTATTGCGTAGACAACCATTCACAACCCATTCATACAAGGAAAGGAATACAAGGAAAGGACAAAGGCAAGATAGATGGAGAGAGAAAGTACATCCATGACCGAACCGGGATTCGAATGCAGGACCTTCCATTCTGACCACTAGACAGGTTGCCGGCTTGTCTTTTAATACATTGTGGAATATATTTTAACCACCTTGAAACGCTCCTGTTACTTACTGTCATACACTTTGAAATTTAATTTACAAGTGTATGCAACTTAATTTAACTGCGTAAATAATGTTTTTATTTTCTTTAAAATCGTCTACGTCAAAGAAGTAACTCATTTTTAGCCGAAGTAGTATCAAATACTTGCGCATATATAAGTATTATTTTGCTTCTTACGAAACGATTCCGCGCGCTGTGAGTGAAACATTAAGGCACAATCACATACTTCTTGAAGTTTGTTAATTTCATTTTTATTCACTTGAATAGCTTTGGAATGTTATCATGCATTTTTATTTAATAAAAAATGCTTTATAAATGATTAAAATAAATAAAAGTAATGGTTTTCAATAAATTTAAAACAAAATTTTTATTTCTTTAAATAAAAAATCATTTATAAATTTAAAAGCTTCTGAATCATTTATAAAATTTTTTTTACTGTAAAAAAGTGAATGAAAACATTTTAAAGCTTTTTTTTTGAATAAAATAGGAAGAAAATGGAACATTTTGCTGGAAAAATGAATGGAACATTTTGTTGGAAATAAAATTATTGAAAATGAATGACTGTCTCAAGAGAAGGAATAATAGGATCACTCTGAATTTTTTTGAAACACATTTAATATTTTAAAATCATATATTAAAAACTTTAGGATTGTCCAAATGAAT
Source organism: Latrodectus elegans (assembly GCA_030067965.1). Taxonomy (NCBI): domain Eukaryota; kingdom Metazoa; phylum Arthropoda; class Arachnida; order Araneae; family Theridiidae; genus Latrodectus; species Latrodectus elegans. The sequence continues at coordinate 117,547,208 of CM057814.1, forward strand.
CTCCATGAGCTCCAACCACACTTGCAGTAAAATATTTCCAAGCTTAAATAATCAGATATTCATTTTTTTGGAAATTAAGAAATGGATTTTTTGCCCCCTGAATCTCATCTGTAATATGAAAATAATTTCCATTAAAGTTATTTTTTAGAATAAGACATTGCTGAAAGTTGCTCTTTAGCTAAATGAAGTGAATATTCCTTATTTCTCATGCATTTCTTAAAATTGAGAAACTCAATTTTATTGAAAAAATATACATGAATACTCAGTCTTTCTAAACGAAAATTTCCACTGTCATGGTAGATTCATTTTTTGTCAAAATTTTTGAAAAATGTACAGTAACATCTAGTTTATTGTGACAGTCTTTTGATCTTTCAATTTGATGATCTTGAATTATAATAGTAAAAAAAAATGAAAAAAAACACTTATTGAATTTTGATTTTTAGATTAATTACTTTATTCTCGATAACATTTGTTGCGTCATAGCATAAAATTGGCTTTGCTAGTAAAGAATTATTAGACAGATTACTAAAAAGCAGCCAAAGTTAAAGCTTGGTTGAAAATATTGAAAATATTGATATACTAAAATGAAAATATTTTTTTATAATAGAATAATGAAAATGAATTCTGATTTGGAATTTTGGCGCAATGATATAAATATATTCATGTAAGTTTTTCTCAAGATGAATATTAATAAAACCTTAGGTAAAAGGAATTTTTTTTTTTTAAAAAAAAAAAACAGATTTGTCGAAATATTTCTATTTTTATAAAAATCGTAATGAATAATATTTTTGCATTCACGTTTTTAGAAAAATACAACAGTGCTGGAAGTATCTGACCTCAATAGTCTAATATTTCATAAATCTTTCATATTTATTTTTGAAGTAAAAATGAAATATCTATCCGACAAAATTAGCGGAAAGTGCTTAAATGTTCCTGATGTAAAATATGAATGCAAAATTTCAATATTTTAAATTGGATTAGTTTCATAAATTAAGAACATTTAACAATATACCGTAGAATCACTTTTGCAAACCATGTCAAAAACTTATATTTAATTCTCATTGTATTTCTTTTCCTATTTTTGACAGTTTCACCACTTTCATTTATTTGCTTCTACGAGGAATAGTTTGTCATGATCGTTGAAATTAACCGGTAATCAAAGCACGACTCTTGAGAGCCATTGGAGCACAAATGAGACAAGCGATAATTGGACAAAAGCGAGATAAAGAAGTTTCTTCGACACACATTGGCTGAATGCTTCTGTGACGTTTGATTTTAATCTCGTTATAATCCCAAATGAAATGAATCACAAAATATGTTAAGAGAAGTGCAAATGTAATGACTTCTCTATTGTAAATTTAACATTCTTTTTTGTAATTTAAGAAGATTTTAAGTTACTGGCTGGAGTGCTTTTCTTTATTTAATTACATCTCTTGATTACAAATGACGCGAACGACAGTTTTAGTATTTAAATTTATTGTTTTATCTCAAAACGATGGTTGTGAAGTCTTTAAATTGCAAAAATTTCCTCTAAATTTAATGAATTTTTATTCCTGCATTCAAGCTACTGAGAAACAAAATTTAATAATCATTGAAATGATAAGGGATTTAAAACACTGGTTATTAGTTTATTGTTATACATTCAAAAGGCTTATGCTGATAAAAATATATTTATTTTTGCATTTTAGACAGTAAAAATATAAAATTCAAACATTTTATTGATGTAAACGAATTTTAAGTTTTATATTTCTACTTTATGAATATGTAAAATTTTAAAAATTGATTCAACTTAAACAGTGTTATGGTGTATGTGATTAAAAATAAAGCTTTTATTTAAGTTCTTCAATTGCCGAGATTATACAAAGTATACTAACGTAGACAGTAGAAAGATTATAAATTGCATTTGCATTAAAGTTTTAGATAAAAAATATAGTTTTCATTAACTTTCATTTAGTTGAATTTTATTAACATAACTATCTTATATTTATATTATTTATCTAAAGAATTGATATTAAGTATTTATAATGTATTTTTAATAAAACTTACTTTAGTTTCATAATTGTGATTATTATTTAATCGAGAGGTATTTAATAATAAGTATTTACTTATGAAGAAAAAATTAATGTTCCAATAAATTGAGAAATGCTTATTTATAATGCTGATTTAACAAATTCAGGCAAAATATAATGATCAATTTTTGAATATTTTGCATACAAATTCATAAAATTACCTCATATACAAGAAATGGGAAATTAAAGGCATGTAATATAAATTGATTTTTATATTCAAAGGGCATAATTTAATCAAGACGTTTGAAATATTAATTTTATAAAAAAAATCCAATATAATTGCTAATAAGTATTTCACAATTTACATTAATATATTCTATTGAAAATTTATATTTAGTTTATCAATTATATTTATATAAGTTTGATTAATTTATAAGGTATATTTGTTTCATACTGTTTGCTTTCAATTTTACATTTTGTAGTAAATAATATTATTTTGAAATTACAATATTTATATAATTTTCATAACGTAACCAACTTTTGTTATAATTTGTATAATATAACATTAAGATATAAATATGTGATCAAATAACTTTCACTTAAAAATAAAACCTTTTTTAAAAATTTAATTGAATTGTAAAGCCTTAATATAATTTATTAAAAAACTTTTTAAATATGAACATTTTGAAGTCATGCTAGTCTATTCTAATGCTGATATTGCTTAATAACAGTTCAGAGAGTATTAGTTGTAATACGAAGTTCTAAGGCAATTTTTGCTTGACGTTTACTGCACTATAACTTACAAATCAGCTGTTAAATGTTAGTAACTTTGAAAGCGCTAATGATATTGATACAGTGGCGTTTATAAAAATTTATTACCATCAAACCATTGTCATTGATGATATATTGGATTTACTAAGAGAAGTCGCAAAAAAGTCCACATTAGAGAAAGAAACTTAATTATAAATTAATCAGACATTTTTATATAATCTTTATTAAGGGTTTGTCAGCCCAATACCATTTAATTTGTTAAGAAATTTGAAATATTTTACTCTTTTATGAACATTTAATACCATTTCTGTAGAGCTAATTCATAATATTCATGTGTCTTTTTGTTGGGGACAAGTTCATTTTAATTTATTCAACAAATTGAGTTTAGTTGTTTTGCGTGTTCTTATGAAATGAGAATATCTTCTATTCTTCGCAACCAATTAATTTCGTCTTTCGAGTACAAATAGTTTAGTTTGTGCATGTTTTGAAAGATTGTGTGCTTAATAAACGTGTCAAAAATTACCCAAACTTTACAACAGAAGAAAATGTGAATTAAGTAAATCATTCAATCTTTGAATTAAGTTATGGAAGTTTTTTTATCCGTTTTAGCATATTGGAGTTTTTATTGAAAAAATTCATTTATTTTTTACGATATGATATTTGAAAAAAAATTAACTCTTACAAATAATTTTTAATTTTAGTTTACTGGCCGATATTACGCATTGCCGAAAAATAATGATTAAATAAGCAAGAAAATAGCTTATTTAACAAATTTTATATTAAAAGAATAGTCCATTGAAATTCTGAAGGTTTATGGATTTATTTCCATTTTGTTCTTATTTGTGTTAAATTAATTCAAAGGAAAGACATATTTTTTGTTGAACTCATAAAATGATTTATAATAACATCATCAAGTTCAAGTTGTTGTTACATATGTCTTTATTGGAAGAAATATAAAACAGTTCAAGTGTCACAGAAAAACAAATAATATAAAAAGAAAAAAAACATTTAAAGTAATAACCAGAAGAAAATAACATGAAAACAAAAGGAAAAATTAAAAAAATTAATAATGTAAAGAACAAAATATAGGTACTGTCTTTAAAAAGAACTCATAAAAGTTAAGGCTTTCCAGTAAAATCTGCTTAACTCATTACGTTTTTATGAATCTTTATCTAATTTTGTGCATACAAATAGATGCTCTGTGTTCATCGTGACTGAATTTGCAAAGTTGGTATAAACCATATGAAGGGGTGCTTACTTTATATAGATTTTGTTCAAGCAATCATAGCCTGTTTGCAATCTGAAATTTGACACAGCCTTTTAACAAGGTTTTTGACAAAACGTTCTCCAGCTGTCTTGATTGTTAGACCAAAGTTTGCTTGTTGATTTTGCCCCTTGGTCAGATTTAAAATATCCGTTAATTTCTTAAAAATATTCTTTTTAAGTGGTTTTTAAAAAAGTGGTTTGATGTCCTGTGGCTCAAGTGTTTTTATTTAATCTAGTGAATCTGGCATTTTGTAAACATCAATACCAACAATTGAAGGGATTAATTGAAAAGAAAATGATTGTTTCGTTGTATTTATATAGGAAAATAAAGATTTGTTTAATTTCTGTAATTATCTGAATGTTTATGTCATGGTTTATGGCTTCCTGTCTGGATGACTGCCTTTAAATCAACTAGAATAAATACTTTAGAAAAACAGTTGCTCTTAATCTTGATGTTTTCCAGAGCTATTGAGATGGCAAAGGTCTCTGCATCAAAATTTCCACATAAAGCTTCCTAGAATAGTCCAACAAGAGTACGTTAGAAAAATGTTCAACTTATTGCTAATGAAAATGACAATTACTTATAACAAATCATTCCTTTTCCAAACATCTTGTGTTATGTATTGAAGCAGATTTAATTAATTAAAATGTTTGAGACTAGTAGTTTTTTTCTTAAGTCCAGAAAGAATAACATTCATGATCTTGATTTGTCAATTTATGGTTACTGTTGACATGTGTTGGCTAGATTGATCAGTTTAGCCAGGTAAATTTCTCTAAGCTACAACCCTTGTTTTTCTATGTCGGAAACATTTCTTGATATTGTGGTTAGGGTATAAAGTAATTTCGCCTTGTTTACAGTGGAGCGACTTTTTTATGTAATGTATGATGACACCGAGAGGGCACTTGAATAATCTGTGCTCTAGTATGAAGTCCAACTTGACTGTGGATATATTTATAGAATTCTTGGGCCGTGGTAACCTAATAGTTAGGGCATTGGTCTTTTATCTGAAAGGGCTGGGTTCGATTTCCAATGCCACCAAAGACCCACAAAATACATGCGATATACATGCTCGTTAAAACTGTGGACTCGAAAGTCCTGTGGTCGGTTATAGAGCAATTACCATAAGTGTAATAGTCTGGAATTTTTTTTATCACCCTCCCCTAGATCAAAGTCAAAATTGAGAGAGTGAGTCCTCTGTTGGTGTCATTTTTCAGTGAAATCTTGGAGCAAGATGTGTTTTCACCTTTGTGAGGCTTTGATTGAAACGAAAGAAGCACCCTACTGATATATTTTAGCATACCTTTGGCTAGCGAGATTGGAGTGTTCAATTGTCTTAAATAACAAAAACAATAACAACAATAGAATCCTTAATCTAGCTGAAATAGAATAAACTTTAAAATTTTACAAACCAGTAAGTTTAGTTTCTACTTGCAAAATGCAACTTTTGCAAGACGAACTAAATTTGTTTCAATCTTTAAAGAAAATGATGAAACATATAAACTATGGCAAGTGGTAAATAGTTCATAGTATGTTAAAAACCATCTATGCGAATACGCGCGCGCGTTATATTATTAAATAAATTAAAAATATTCCTTTCCTGGAGATTCTTATTATATACTCCCTTTTTGACAAACATTTTGTCATATACATATGTGTGTGTGTATATATATACATAAATTGTACAGTTGCAACATGCTGTATTGTAACACCTTATGTGTCTCTGAGCATTTCAGAATTTAATTGTTATCCAGATTTCTTGGTATTATTTATTTAGCAAATAGTTTAAATGCATTTCAAGATACCAATGAATTATTTTGTTAGTAAAAAATATATTTTATCTAGAAAATCTCTTTCCTATTTTTGTATTTTTATGCGTCACTTTGAATCCAAATTTATATAATTGCAATCTAAACTTTTAGAAGTTGATTTCAGAATTTTCTATATGATATATGAATATTTCACTAAATGTTTTAGACGGATGATTAATAAAAATTCTGGTTTCATAATTTTATTTCTTTCACAGTTATTTGCTCTTTCCTTGTCTCTGAGTATTACACAAGAAGATGAGTTCGCTTACATATTATTTTAGGATGAAATTCGAAACCATTCGATTCAATCTCCAAGTATTTAATTCAACTCGAATATAAATGAAATTAATAAAAGGCTTCAGTTAGGAATTCTATTTTTCATATATTCATAGTAGTATTGATAAACAGTAATAATATTATAAAAATTAATGTATTTTCAAGTTTGTCTGAGTTTGATTGTTCAATATAAAACATTTCACATGTACGAGTTAATAAATTTTAAAATAAATAATCTTTTAATCACTTGAAAATACGATTTCTTTTGTGTGAATATGAAATTATGAGCAAAACTGTACGTGTATTATAGATGTGAAGCTATTTAATATGAACATTCTGTATTTGGTGCCATCCACAACTGAATAACAAGAGATATTAAATTTTTTTTTATGCATACTAGTATTTTATGTAAGTGATTGGGAGATTTTCGAGTTTTGTCCCTTACGATACTTGAATAAAGCAACTGTTTATAAGAAATTATAATTTACAACGCGGTACGCTGAGAATTTTGAAGTCTTACAATAGATTTCAGTTTTAAGTATGCAGTGCAATGTCAATATGAACGTAAATAATACACTCCGTCAATAATACCACTCTCATTGAATTGATTTTTTGCTTCTAGCCTCTGTTGAACAAAATTCTTTCTTTATTATTTTTTGCATGGATTTATATTCTTAAAAATCCTCAAGAGGTATTACCGAAGATTCTTCTTCGGTATATGGAAATACGTCACTCACTTATAAAATATTCATCAGAAAATTTTTTCTTGAATTATAAAGTGCCTTGATACAGTTTTCATTTTTTAAACTATTCACTATGCGGGAGCAAATACCATATAAAAGGAATAATATTATTCATATATGATAAAATATAGGGATTTCATAAGGGATATACTATCGCAACTATATTTCCTTTTCATGATTCTTTTATCCTTTTGGAATTCATTATTATCTTCAAATTATTTCAAATAAAATTATATAAAAGGAATTTTCTGATTATATAGATTTTGATTCTATACAAAATTTTCATTTTGTCGCAAATATATTATGTTATTAGTAGCTTGTCTAATTTAACTACAAATTGCTCAAATTTTTTCTATGAACAGTTAAAATTTATTAACTTTGTTTATCAGAAAAATTTACACACTAATTTACTGGGCATATATTTATTTACGTTAATGTTATTCATTATATAATAGAAATTGAATTACAAACACATCAAACTACACTTTTTATACATCAACTGTAGAAGGAATTTCAAAAGGCTATAAATATTTCTAGAAAAAAATTTTAGGGATCATGAATACTGAATTTGAAATTTGATTTCTCTAAAGAAAGGCAAGAATGCTCGTATATGAAGCATATAAAATGTTATAACTTCTTCAAGTGAAAAATCTATCGTTTCATTGTTTAGTTTGGAAATGAGGATGTTTGGTGAATATTCAAATATGTTATTTGTTTATTGAATTAAAGCGCATTCTTTGAATAAGTTTAAGCAAAATGTTTATTCTCTTTCTAAAATTAAAAATGCATATGTCAATATATCTTGCTTATGACTGGTTCAGAGAACATTTATAAAATCACCTATGGCTCTCTTTCAAGCAATACAGACACGTGGTTCCGAATCCAAATGTTGCTCGGAGGTGAATTGTCTATAAATACCAATATTTTCCATTCAATGTTTAATCATCAGAAATTCAGTGATCGTTTGGAAGAAGTAAATGTGTATTACACAATGTTTTCTTCCTTAAAATAAAAGGATTCGAAGAAATTTCGTTGCACTGAAAATTGTTTATTTCCAAATAATTAAAAGCAAGAATGGATAAGTGGAATGGAAAATTCGAAATTATATTCAATACATGAATATAAAGATGTTTTATTCGAATTGTAGAGCAATTGCATCTTGTTTGAACTATCGATAAAAGCATCCCAATTAACTTGGTATAATGAGATGTTCTTTATTTTATTTCTTTATTAATTTATTGTTTATGGACGTGAATAGTTGACTATATTAGATTCATCATAAATAATTAAGTGTTCTTGATTGAACATATTGTTAAATATTTCTATTAGTATTATAGAAAAAAAATGCATAGAGAGATAATTTTTCAAATTAAAATTCTCTTATTTATATATATATATATATATATATATATATATATATATATACATATATATATATATATATATATACATATATATATATATATATATATATATATATATATATATATACATATATATATATATATATACATAAATGTATTAATAAAACAAAATTATTTCAAATGAATCTTTATAATACGATACTATAAATTTTAAATAATTTATTACTGTATTATTTCATATTAATTAAATTGTGTAATTAATGTTTTTCTCATTTTTTAAAATAGAAATCTAAATGAAACATCTATTTAGCACAAAAAAGTAAACTTTTAGTTATTTTATTAAATTTTTAAAATTTAAGTAATTTCTACAAATATGTTACTGTTTCATTTATTCCCACTCGTATTATTATTTTATAAAATTTATTATAAAGGATAATTAAATCTTGTAAATTATATATATATATATATATATATATATATATATATATTATAAAGAAATAAATAATATTAATAAAATAAAACAAATGAAAGTAAGCAATAATAAACAATTTAAGATAAAGTACGTAAATTAAATATTCTATACCTAATAGATTTTATAAAAAGAAGCGAGTATTATGCAGGTTTCATTTGTATTAAACTTAAATTTTTTCAAATTCTTATTGATTTATCACGAAAGATTTTCACCGAATAAATTCAGTTTTATTTGCATTTAGGTATCCTCTTGCAACTAAAATAAGATTTTATTACCGGAAATGAAAAGAAAGTATTCAAATTGAAGCCGAAAAATAATAATGAAATGAATGATACTTCACATAATACGATAGATCATTAAAATGCAATTTAGTGACTTTTATCTTGTTTTAGAACTGAATATTGAATTCCTTTTCTGTATCTCGGGAAGAAAACTTGTTATAACTGACATACATTAAAACATGAATATTACTTAAGAAAATGGGTTCTTTAAGAGAAAACATCATTATTATTATGTCAGTAAGTTGACTTGAAAATTGAATTATTTTAGAACATTGAATAATTTATTTCAAAATCTTTGATTAGTATGGAATGATATTTCTTTTTTTAATAATATATTAAATAATGCATTTTTAAACGTGCTTGATAGTATTCAATTTATTTATATTCAAAGAAAATAAAGTATTTTCTTTTTTAAGGGTTTTAAAAGGGAGAAGTCAATAAAATTATTTGAAGAATTGTCTATGGAAGTTTTAAAAATGAATTCCTTTTCCAACAACAAATAAAATTTTTGAATAAGACCGGTTAAAACTCAGTCTTATTCCTTTGAATAACTTACATTAATATTTTCATGAAAATTTTTCCCAGATATTTAAAATATACATTATCCGAAAATGTATGACAAGAAATATGTAATTGTATATTAAATATGATGAGTTATTGTTCTCAACGAAGTGGCCTGAAACATGTATCACTTTTTAGGAATTTATAAAATAAGTATTTTTAGTTAGGAATTATTTGCAAATTAATACATATATTTATGTTCCTAAAGGGCTTCTAGCCTAGTGGTTAGGACATCTGCCTTCCGTTCGAAAGGGTGTGGTTTGATTCCTAATTTTGCCGAAGACCCACCGAGTACATGCAATATAGGTACTCTTTAAATATGTGGTATTGAAAGTCCAGTTGTCGGTTGTTGAGTGGTTACTATTGAATTAATAGTCTGGAAAGAGTGTGTATTTTTTTTGGTGGTGCCATCTATCGGAGGAATCTTAGAGCAAAGTCGTACTTTCAGAGTAGTGGTCCTCACGTTAACCAAAAAATGCACCCTACTGACTTAAATTTGCATAGTGATGGCATAGCTGGCTTGACTGGTTCAAGTGTCATAAGGAAAAACTTGTTTTCAATCTATTGCTTAGTAAATAGTGCTAAGTACTTTAAATTTTTTAGTCTTTTGACCACACATTTTACAAATGTTATTTTCAATATTTTTGGGAGAAAAAAGGCAGTGAATACGTTTATTTTTTTAAAATAAAATACATTATTTAAGAAATTTGAACTTCGTATACAATTTTTAAAAAAGAAGATTTTTTACTTAAAGGATTCAATATTTCTCTTAAGTGTTGTCCAAAATAATAAATAAAATTTTCACAAAATTTTTAAACTGGTAACAAAGAGTATTGAATATTTCCTTATGTGTAAAGTTTTACAAAAACTATGTTTTCAGGCGTAATCAGAGTGAATTACTTTCCATTTCGATGCATTTTCTCTTTTTGACCTTGTGATCAACTATTTTTATCTTAGCGTTAATCTGTTAGCCACCACCAGAGGATGCTTCCGTTTGCTTTCCCCCAATATAGAGAGCTTCTGGTTTATTTGCAGTATCTCCCGCTGTTACATGCTCCAGTTACTGGTTGAAAGATCGCTATTTTCTTTACTCCTGGAGATTGGCTTTTCCCGTGTTTATTCTGGATTTATAAATGTTCTTCGAAGCAAAGTAATTCTTAGAATAACCTTATAACATTGCTGCTGCCCATTAATACATTGCTGAAATATAACTTTCAGGCACCCAAAAATAGAGGCAGATGACATTTTATTTTTAAAATTATTTTAAAATTACATAAAGTAATTTTAATAAAAAAATGCAATTAAATATATCATTTTATAAATCATATAAGTTATAATGTTTTAATATAGTATAATAAACCAAAGTTCTGGACAATTAATAGTATTTTATAAGAAAACTTACAAAGAAAAAAAGTACATTCGATTCTAATAAACTTAAATACATTTCTTTCTTTCTTTGAACACTGTGTGAGTCATAAATTTTGTGTGCCTATTCCATGGAAAAAGATTTTTGTTATATAAGCTTAACAATTATAATTAATATGTGTTATTTTTTGATGCTTTCTTAATCACATTCTTAAACTGTGTAAAAACATAAGCAATAAAAATAATCTGCAAGTAAGATTATTATTAGGTTAAATTAAATCGTAATTCATTATTTTTATAGAAATGTAATTTCACGTAATTCATGTTGAATTACTTGAAATTACTTATGTTGTTGTTGTCACATGCAATACTTATACAAGTCAAATTCGTTAGCTGACAGCTATGAAATTAAGTCAAAAGGGTACGTTTTTCATTTTAATCTGAACACCACGAAGGTGAAAGTACAACTTTGATCTAAGTCTCTTCCGATAGATGACACCACCAGAGGATCCACTCCTTCACTTTTGACTTTGATCTGGAATGGGAGGAAATTTTCTCCGATCATTAAATCCATGCTCAAAGAACAACCACAGGACTTTTAGTTTTACAGATTTAATGAGCACGTATATTGCATGTACTCGTGGGTCTTTGGCGGTATTTGGAATCGAACCCAGCCCTTCCGATGCCCTAACTACTAAGCTACCACGGTCCTGAATTACTCTTCTCGTCCTTCGACTTGTCCAGTCTGTCAGGAATAGTTTCTTGCACAAAAGAGATGGAAATTACTGCCTATTATTTGCGAACTTTATACTTTTTGTATTTTAAACATTTAAATCTAATTTTGTTTTGATATACATTTTTAATTTCCAATATTGGCGTAATCCAAATAATTAGAATCAAAAGCAACTATTTTGCCTGTATTAAAAATGACTTCCAAGTTTATTAAAGAATTAAATATCTGAGCTTCAATGGTCCATATAAACAAGACTTTGTTGCAAGCTTAATTATAGTGGCTTAAGGTTTTACTCACGTAAATGATCATCAATTCTTCATTATAATTTAACATTTGCTTGGAGCCAATTATGAAACAAAGACATTTTAAATTACTTCAATTTATCTTTGCATAAAAAGTGTTAACAAATATTTATAATATCTTTTGGTGTTATTGAACTATACCTAGAATTTTTAATTAAATATACATTGGTTTACATTCTAGCAGCTTGTTATTTCTTATTTATTCCATTAAAACTAATTAAATATAATTAATTGTTTTGAGAGAAAATATCTAATAACAAATTATTAAAAATTCACCCTAATTAAAGAAAATCAGTTTTACTACCTTAATTTTATAGATAAATATAATATTTTTATTGATTTTGGCTTAGATTGAAAAATAAGATATAGCAAGTTATTTTTTATTTTATTTAAGAAGTGCTTATCAATTATATTGTTATTGCATTTTGTTAATTTAATGTTTTTCTTAACTATTCAAATATCTCTTATTTTTTCAAACAAACTTAAAAAAGTGAGAGAAAAGCAAAGTGATAAGAAAAAAAAAACGATAGGTGTTTAAGAGGATAAAACAGAAAGAAATGCACATGTAAGACATTTTTATACAAGAGAAAATAATTAGTGATGAATAAATTATATAAATATTATTCTAAAAGTTATTTAACGCAATGAGTGAAAATATTATTTTACATTTGATAAGTAATGAACTTTCATCTGATAAGTTAGGTGTTAATTTCTTTTCACTTTGAGAAAATCATTTCTCTTTAATTCTTTTCGGAAAATTGATACTGATAATAATTAGCTATGAAAATTAATTTTCCTAATTTTATAAAATGCAGTAATTTTGAAAGTTTACAAATGCTGCTTTATAATAAAAGTATATTTATTTATGTATGTGTGATCGACACTCATTTATTTTATTTTCTATAAATAAAAAAATTTAATATTTTGCTTAAAGCTTTGCTGAAGCTACTAGATTTTTATGTAAGAAGTATAATAAGCTAAATATTATATTGTTTTCATATTATTCCTTACTGGTGATTTAAGATTTGTATTTCTTTCAAAGGGAAGATATTTATATTTCTCACAAACTATTAATAAATGTTTTTTACAAAAAAGTATAATTTCAAATTATATTTGAAATTTTTCATTTTGGTAGCACTTAAAAAAATTATTCTTTTAAACATTTTTATACCTCTTGTATTGTATTTTGTATGTTTAAATGAACTTTTAATATTTTACATTTTAATATTTTTTACATTCACTCTGATTTGCGCAAGAGAGAAAATATCAAATAATTATCAAATACTTTTAATGAAACAAAAGGATAATTTGTCAAACCACGGAGCTGGATCTCCTTTTGTCATGCTTAAAAATACCATGTAAGTGCAAACATACATTCTCTGCATACTTATAAGAGTTCTTGCAACCATGAGATAAGAAGCATGCTATGAATTACCAAAGTAATTCTCTATCTGAGCCAATTAGTAATAGAACTGATAAGCAATTACTTATCAATCGGTATTAATCGTCTGGTAGCATAACTGTAATCTTAATTTCAGTTTTTGCGAAACAAGTTTGAAAAAAGTTTATAAGAAAGTGACGTTTTTTTTTTAACAAATTACACTGAAATTAGGAAAATAGTAGTATAAAATATAATTATTATGATTAAAACCTAGGGGTACAATTTCTATGCCCATTGCTTATAGCTTCTTGCTTATGCTCTACTTGCATGTTTAGAAAAAAATTTAGATATAAGTATTATTATCCAGCTATAATATATATCAGTTTTGCAGATAAATATACAACCCTGTTTCGCATGCCATTATTTCATGATTTAATGTGAATCATAAGGACTTAAATTATCAAAACATAATAATGACTTAATAAATTGCTATCCTAAGTAACCAGATCAAAATACATTATTAGGATTAGGAATTTTATTACAATCAAAAATTCCTGTAAAACATTGAGAAATTCTCAGAATTGAAAATGAAATCAGTTAACCTCCTTAAACTAATTATTGTGCTTTTGAGTAATGCTTTCACTGAATTAGTAAAAACATAAAATTTTTGTCTAAGAAATTTCCCTGTGGTCTTATCATTTAAATAATGCATATTTTCTATTAAAAAAAAGTCGCGAACATAAAAACAATATTTAATACAATTCCTATCTCTTGAAAGAATTAAAAGCTGCGATTAAAGCATTCTCCAATGATTTCTAATAAAGAAAGATTAAATTAAATTAAACTTCCATGGGTAAATTAAAAACAATTGTTAAATATTCAAACGAATAAACTTGCAATTAAAAAGTTAGAGAATTAGTTTTTAATCAGTTTCATAATCTTTTTTTTAAACGCATTAAATTTTAAATTACTTACTGACTTAAATTCAAATTTTACATGCATAAAAGATTTCATAAGAAAGAAAAAATAGAAGAATTTAAAAGTTTTCAACTTCGTTTAATAACATTAATTTAAACTCCTATCTTTGTCTAGTATAAGGAGTTTTTTCTAATACTTCTAATTAAAACGAAATTAAGCAATTCTTAATCTTTCGAATCTGACATTATGAATAATGCAAATTCTTAATAGTTAATAAAATGACATATATTTATAAATGAGTTGATAACAAATTAAAAATGATTTATTTATCCAAGATAATCAGGAGAAGTTTTGCATATGTGAAGAAGTAAATTTAGTTTTATTTATTTTATTTTATTCATAATATTATTATGGAGGATTAAATATAGAAGTATTTATAGCTTTCCTAATGAGAACAGATGTTTTATAATTTAAATAATGAAATAGTTTTTTGATTGTTATTTAGAATAAATTCCAAATAAGTTTATTGGCATTTATGATATTTAAATGCTATTAATTCTTAACTGTGATTGCTTTAAATTTATACATTGCTGTTTTTACTTTAAAGCTGCTAAATTTACGATCTTAAGTTGAAGTTATTTTATATGTGGTGTTTGAAAAACTGATAATTAACCTAAATTAAAATTTAACCATTTGATTTTAGTTTGCATAATATATAATTTTTTGTGGTGAAATCCTAAATTATCCTTCACACTTGGCGACAAATTAAAAAAAAGTGTCAAGCCAGAACAAAATTCCAGAAATAGTTTGGTTTATCATATCTAGTGTAACTTAGAAGAGTTATCAAGATTGTCACATAAGCCACAATTATCAAAACCGAAATCATTCCCGCCAAGGGTGTAGGCTCTGCTAGGATCTAACCGATGGATTCCCAAGCTTTTTTTTTCTCGTGGACCACTTTCAAAGTTTTACTATTTTTGGTAGGCTCCCTGCAGCAACAGTTCTACAATATTCCCAAAACACCTAATAAATATCACCCCAAATTGGAAGTGTCAAAATTAGCACATTTTTTTGTGTCCTATTTATTAAAATAGTACTTAAAATGTGCAAAATTAAAATATACAAAATTATAAATATTTATTACAGTATACAATAAAAATAAGTATTACAAACAGGTAGATACTAACTTTTTCCAGCGCTGTAAACACTGACATCGATTTACTCACATTCACACTTTCATGTTCAAAATCCTGGAAACAAATGAGTAACATTTTGTTCTTGGCATTTGTATTTATAGTAATGTAGATTGCAAGCACAGCGCAAGCAGTATTTCATCTCTTTTCATGTTTACACAAGGTAGACATGCAAAGGGAGGAAATCGGTGCACCGGGTGCAAGGTTAGCACTTTGCAAGTCTCGACATGTGGTGTACACTTCTACTATTATCTATTGTTCTATTCAATTCTGTGTTTGAACTGAGTCTGAAATATTTCTGAATACCTACCTAGTGGAGGTTTTTACTTGTCTACGTTAATAAGTAAATCCAAGCCAAAATTTTTGTTCTTTACTATGAAAACAAGAAAATTTTTCGTGGGCCCCCACTTACAAATTGTGAACTTTCAAATTACAAATAGGACATTGCTCTAGGAGTCAGGAATGTTATTTGCAAACCTAATATGAGTTGATTGTATTCATATCTTACTGCCATCATGCTGAAAAATTAGCTCATGAGATTCAGACACCAGTAATCATATATAGAAAAATCAAATTCATTTATTCTTTTGTCAATTATCAGGATTTTGGTAATGTTCCTTAAGGTTTTTGCCAACAATACACTTTCAACACCGAGAAATTTGAACAAAACTCTCCTAATCACAACTTTTTACTTATTAATGGTTTGTAAATTTTTAAATATTTGCTAATTACTTAAAGTAATTTAGCATTCAGATAGATATGGATAAAATACATAATTACAGTTAAAAAATGTTTTAAGACATTATATTATAAAAATAGGATTTTATTTTTCGTGAAAACTCTTAATAGATGGTTGAATTTATTCACGTCTAAAAAAAAAAAAAAAAAAAAAAGAAGAAATCTTTGTTGTTGTTTTGTTGAAAAAGAAGAAATCTTTAAAACTCCCAAGTACCAGTTAGGCAATCAAACACCAACAAGCATTGAAACAGAAATATGAAATACAATGTCTATCTTAGGGATGGCGAACCTTTTATTTATGTCCATGCCACAAAGACATAAAAATTCTTTTTTAAACAGGTAACGTGTCACAATAAAATTTCCTTTAATATTTAGTGTGGTAAAGTAAGTATAATTAAATAAACAAATAAAAGCAATTCTTAGTTAAATAATTTTTTATCGATCAATGTTATACCAAAACAATATGCTAGAAACAAAATTCACGTTAAAAACAATTATTTTTAATGGGATTTTGTTGCTGTACACAAGATGATAAAGAATTAATATCCGGTTCATATTCAGTTAACTTCAACAGTACGCATGCAAAGATTGACTAATCCATCATTTTATTCCTATATTTATTTTTTATAAAAATTAATACTGAAAATACAGATTCACATTCAGACGTCTATGAAAATATTTTTAAACAATTAAACGTATCAGGAATTGAATTCCATGAAGTTAGAATTTCATCTTCTGCAATTTTATTTATTTTATCTAATAAATAATTCTAAAAAAATATATTTAAATAATGTTATAAAATAAATAATATATTCTGCATTCGTTTGCAAGAACAAATTTCATTACATATTAAAGTAATAAAAATAGTACTAACACAAGAAAATAATAAATAATATATTAATTTAAGGTAATTTTACTAATTATTTATATATTTTATGCTTATTTAATGATAAAATAATTTCTCATAATATTAAAATATTTTATTGTTCAAAAATAAGCAACATAAATTATAAGTTTAGTAACCTTTAATATAGCTTAAGGTTGTTACATGTTAAAACTTCAGTCGTGACGCAATATATTCTTACAAACAAATGCAGAATATAAAATTTGAAATAATATGTAATAATATTAACCTAAAATAACACTATATCTATTTACAATAAACGGTTATATTTTTTAACATGTCACTGAAGTTTTAAAGATGATGGTTACTAAAAATGACTAAGTCTGTCTTCTGATTCAAGCGCTTCGACAGCAATAACATTAGAAGGCGAAGCTGGATGCTCATAAGTTTTTTTTTTATCTAATGCACATCTTTATATACTTCGAGAGAATTCATGCGATATTTAAATAATAAAATGTATAATTTGATGGTTCCAGTTAAAGTACTAAGATAGGTATTCAATACTGCAAATTTATGTTATAAATTAAGTATAGTTTAATAATTTATAACCCATTTATATCGAAAAATATTATTTATAAAAAATAATTTTGGTTTTGGGCATACGATCAAAATTTTTAAACGCGCCACTTGTGGCACGCGTGCAATTGGTTCTTCATCCCTGGTCTATCTCAAATTATTTGATAATGACTTAAAACGAACTTAGGATTATTTATTCCAAAGATAATTCTTCCGTTAAGACATTATATTTTCTGATATTTTCATGATTGAGCAAAACGGTTTTGAATATTAATAAATTCCTTCGTTTCCAAAAATTAATGATGACTATTTGTTTCTGATTGGGGCTTTTTCAAAAGGCAATCAAAAGCAAAGAGCTTGCAGCTCATTTTAGATGTAGGAAAATATTGATCATTACTCAAAGCCTTGTATATAAAAATATGCAGAAAATGCAATCGTATAAGAAGAGGGTATTCTTTTGAGTTATGTCATAAACGTAAGTAAAAGATATTTAAGATTTTGGTTACGTTTTATTTTCAATAAAAGTATATTTCTATAGTTTCTACATGACTAACAGAAGATTTTTAGTTTTGGAGTATTATCAGAAGCATTGAAGTTAGACAATTATGATGATGCTCGTTTCTTTAGTGTTCATCATTCAAAATTACGGTAACAATTTTAAATGAGGTAAATGTTTGTCCAATAACTTCTTGCTCAAGAATAACAGGTGATCGATATATTGACAAGGCAACCATTACTTGTGCTTCCTTTGACATTGCAGAATAGAGGTAGGTGATGAATCTGATTCAGCAAATGACAAGACTGAACACAAGGGTGGAATAATGTCATATTTTCTGACAAGTCAGGGCTCTAGATGCAGCATTTTGATGGTTATATGCATGTCTAGAATCTTCGTGGCCAACGCTTGTAATGAGTTTGCATTTGATATCATAATAAGAGCCATGCATCTAGAGTTGATAGCATGGGAATACAAAGGGTACATGACACGAACATCTTTAGTTCGGCAATAATTTGAATGATGTTAGATGCCTTCTTAACATTTTAAAACCAGTGGATGTACCTTACCTTCTACAAATGTGAAACTACATCTTCTAATGATCCAATAACACATACATAATGTTACATATCATTTAATATAATGTAATGCTATATAATATATATATATACATAAAGTAACGTTACATATCATGTTTCTATATACTTCAGTTTGTAAAAAATCTGTAACATAGCATAGCATTTTCAAAACCTATGCTATACAATTCTATTCGATTGTTTTACCAGCCAGGTCAACAATCGAATATTATACAGGGTATTCAGTTTTTGTCCTAGTGTGAATGATCATCAGGTCTCTCCCACCGTCAAGTTATGGATGATTGCTAAGGAAATGGCCTGCCATAAAACTTCAGCAATTAAGGTTAATGAAGTGTGATAGGAATTTGAAGCAGCATGGAATAAGTTTTCTTGTTTTGGAATCCAAGTTCTAATGAAAGCTATGCCTAACCGCTCAAGGGTTGTTTTAATTGACAAGGACAGCAGTTATATCTACTAATTCCTCCCTATTTTAAACCTCTAACCTGCTAAGAAATTTTATTTTAGTCTTCATATCAAACTGTTAACACAAAAAGCATCTTTTCATTTTTTTCTTTCATGACGTTACAATTTTATTGGGCAGAAATGTTTTTTAATTTAGTGTTTTTACTTTATTTATTACCAATTATCATTGGTAATAAAGAATCAGTTTCTTACTCAAATGTTAAAAAATTAAGCGAAAATTAAAGGTGATAAACATTATTGTGAACACAAATTTTATGAAAAATTTTATACAATTTATATTTATGCTTAAAACGTAAACAAGAGCCATTGTAAATAATATATTTGTACCATTAATATAAGAAACATTATTTACTATTCAATGTCTCAAGATTGCCTTTGTTTTACGCTCTAAGATCACGCACACAAGGAGAAAAGGAATAAAACGCAAATGTAATGATAATTTGTCAACAAACTATGTATTTACTTCTCCACTTTCTTAATTACTTTTCCCAAAGGATTGCAAATTCTTCAAAAGACCTTTCTAGGAAATTTAAGGATTAAAGGTATATCATGAGCTATATATAATGAAGCAAAAGGGTTACAGAATGATTGTAAGAAAGTCATCTAAATAATTAGGACAAGCATAACAAATTCAGTTCAAATGAAAGATTCTTATGTAACTCAATATCAGCTTGTAATGAAATTAGTCATTGAAACTCAAATAAATAAGTCTGTGTTTTGCATTTCTTATGTGCTGAAAAAAATATGACTACATTTTTCTGAGAATGTTGATAGAAATTACATCTATAATATAATTACAAAGGAAACGTAATAAATGATCATAGGGTTTGTTATAAATAAGGAAAATCAAAAATGTTTTGGATGGCATAAAAGCACTCACTAAGGAATTTTAGAGACATACAATTTTAAGATATTTATTTTGAAGAATGGTTTTTTTTTAATAAAAAAGAATCTTTGTCTTTCATATTAATGATCAAAATTCGATAAAATATATACAGGTATCTTTTTTCGAAATTTATAACTTAATTTTAAATTTACGGTAGTCAATTTAAAAAAAAAATCATTGATGATGTTACATTATGTAAAATCTCCATCCTCTCATATATATATATATGAAGGGATGGAAGATACTTTTAATGAAATATACTTTTAATATATATGTATATATGTATATATATATATATATATATACTGGACTACTCTGAACTGATATTCAAGTATTATCATTGCTAGTTATAATCTGTACTGATATTTCAATTTTAGATTTAAGTAAAATTTCCTCTTTTCATTGCAGTTGAAGTCTATTGTGAACCTGTTTGGGATTCTGTCTTGTGTTGGCCGTCTATTCCTGCAGGGCAGACAGTGTGGAGATCTTGCTTGCAGGTCCTTCAGTACGTAGATGACATTCCGGACGTGAAAAGTGTGGTATTGCCCCCAGGTAAGTTTATTTATGATACTAGTCATCTTTTTATGTTTCTTAGTAATCAATTCGGTAAATAAAAGTTTGCGTGAGAGTCTTTAAAAAAGGAAAGATATTAAAATTAATTCAAAGTCTTAATTTAAGAAATTTTTACAAGATACACTTTTTAAAAGTATAGTCATGAACATAAAATTTAGAAATCATATTGAATTTTTCAAGAAGTAAAGCTTCTATGGAATATTTCATGAAATAATGTTAAAGAAACTCATTTACTTTTTTTATGAAATGTTTTATTTTACAATTCAATAAAATGTAGTGTTTCATTTTAAATTCTTAATATTATAAGTATTGGTATTGTAAGCCATTAAGAGCAAATTGGTTTAAATGCATTCATTACGAGATTTGAATATTAAAAATGACTGAGAAACCTACAAAAGCATTTATATTATAATTTTGTATACATAAGAATTTATTGAAGTATGCAAAAGTATTTTTATGGTAAAAAGCTCATTTAAAAATGTTGTGATTTTGTTGTTGTATAATGTCTGGCGGCTAGGATTCCCATCTTTTAGCGCTATAAACGATGAAAAGGGTGCATCTTATACAGTGGTTTTGGCATCGTAGCCTCAAAAGTGGGTCTTCGTAATTTAGAATCAGGTAATATGCAAAAGATCCCTACATTTTGACTGCAAAACCCAGTAGCATCATTTTAAAAGGAGGACATCGCAACTACAATTTATTTAACAAGATCTGGTTGCCATTAGCGAAAAAGGAAAATCTTATTTTATGTCAGGATTTGAACTCATTACCTTAAGATAAAGAGAAGGACCATCCTAACTACCTGAATACTCCATTTAAGAATCATATATTTTAGTTTGTGCATGTAGACATAAAACTCCTTAAATGACACAAAATTTTACAAAAGAATTAATAACTTTAAATTTTATATTTTTAACTATAAATTATTTTTACATAGCAGTTAAAATACTTTCTGTTCCATTTTGGGAATTTGTACACTATTAAACATTGGGCACTGATCACAATTAATTTCAAAAACTCCTTGTTTTTTTGTAACTATGATTTGGGTATATGACAGAATAATTAAAAATAATCCTATATCTTTTTCCATTTCATTCTTAGCTTTTCACCCCTGATGTTTCGATTTGAAATTTGCTTTCTGGAGAGATATTAATTCTCCCTGTATGTGGAATTTCTTAACTGTTTTATTTCAATTCCATAAGTCAAGTTGTTTCTCCGACATTATTACAAATTGTCTCAGATTTTAAACTTCGTTGGTGCCAAAAGTGACAAAAGAATGAAGCGTTTTTAAGGTTAAAATTAATTAAAAGTTATATAGAATGCAGAGTGATGTCAAAACTCTATTTTACTTCTTCGGTTATTATATAAACTTAGCAAAATACCTCATCAACTCGATTTAGACCAATGAAAAGCAGGATTTAGAAATGTAAAAGACGGAGAAAAATAACAAGCCTTAACTTTTTTTTGAAGCTTTCTGAGGAACAAATTTTTGTAAATATTTTTCTGAATATATATTGTCTATAAAAATTGAGTATTGCATTTAGAAAGTTTATTTTAATTAATTTTATGAACTTTTTTGTGACTTTAAAGTTAATTTTTTCTTTCTAAAATTCTAATTAATTAAATAATGTTTTAAGCTGAATTAATTAATAACTGAATGAAACTGAATAAATAATATTTTAAGCCGAATGAATTATACACACTCACCCATACTTGCATATATACGCATACATCGCTTCACAATGAATATTTAGTTTCCATTTAAATGAAGGGGCAACTGGTCACGTTTCTTATCTTTGTTTAAACAGAAAACTACATTTCTAATCATAAAATATCTGTAGTAAGAAGCATACTATGAATGTGCAAATTATAATGTTAATATACAAACAATATCCTTTAAGAATGATTCTTACATATTTATATCATAATATGAAGTATTAGTTACTAAGTTTTCATGAATTATTCCGAGAAAAATTCTATTTATAGCAAATATTTCTATCAATGATAACAGTACTTATCCAAGTAGGAATGGAGATGAAAAAAGTATTTGGTATCATACTTCAGATACAGCAGTCCAATGTAGATATAAGATTTCTAACAGTTCGTCTATTATAATGATTTCTCCCCGCCAACCAATAATCATTGATTTGGTATTTTTTTCGAGTGCTAAGACATCTGCAGAACATTGAAATCAGGACGATATCCAATTTGGGTAACATGAGTTGCATCTGCAGAGTTATCATAGTTAACATGTGTGACTGCACAATTTCTTGCTGAACCTTTTGGTGACCTCAAAAAACGATGGAGTCACCTGCAGTTCATCAGAAATATAACTATTGGGCGTTCATCATGAAAAGGAGGGACTCGAGATGTGCATCCTTGTGTAATTTATAGCATTACTTCAGGAGATACATTAAAATGACGGTATTGAATTATTGAGGTAAATGTGCGTCTTTCACAATCACACAAAACTCTGATTTGATCATCTTTATTCTGTATGCAATATCAGACTAAAAGATGACATTTGTTTACATGTTTTATCACTAGTCATACAGTTGTCGATATTCCGTATTCAATACTGTGTGCAGCACAGTTGACTCTAAAGTTCGTTGGATGAAGTAGATACTTAAATCTCAGTACGTGTAGATACTCAGTGTATTGTAGAAAACTCAATTTTTTGTTCAGTATCGTAACATGATTCTGCATGGTATGGTATCGTAACTCATTTTATGTTTTTATAGGTAATATATACTGTGTTTCAGTGACTGGAGTTTATTAGTTTTCTCTGTTTAATATCTGTAGAAATTTTATTTTCTTATCTATAAATGAATTGGGTCCACTCATTTTCATATTTATCCTGTTTGCTTAGATTATAGTTGGTATTTTTGTCAGCACTTTCTTTCACTATGTTGGTTTGAAAAATATATGTTAACATGAGGCAGAACTTCGGCTTCAACATTTTGCAATTTGGAAGACAGGATGAGTAAACACGAATAAATAGTAAGTCATTAAGACTTTCTTTTCGCTGGTCTCAGCCAAACTTCATAACTTCTTTATTTTATGGCGCCAAACGAAAAGAGTTCTGCGAATTTAAATAGTGATATGATATTTAAGCGTACAATTGCACTCAGTCTAGTTGTAATCAAATATTTCATGAAATGGGTTACCATACAGTAATCCCCACTATAAAACGTTACTCTTATAAAGCGTTTTGATCTTTGAGCATTATTGATCTTTGAACATTCTGCTAAAAAAGGGCGTCACTGGGACGTTATTTCTGATAGCTCCTACAGCAAATAAACGTGTAATAAAATTGTTTTTTGAATTATTTCATTTATATTTGAGATTATCTGTTTTTTAGTAACATTTGTATACGTGTTTTTTTAATTTAAAATGTTCTTAACTTGATCTCAATAAAAGGCACACATTTTGTTCATAGTATAATTTTTTCTTAATATGAAATTTAAACCCCTTTACTGAGAAAAGTTAAACATAAATTATTCGTACATAACATGTTATACCAGGTTATACTAGCACGTTTTACGAGAATGCTTGCGTACAACGTGTTTTCCTGTAATGCGGAACTAATATACCGCATTATAGGGTGTTATTACAATACTTGGGGAATGGAATTCACCAACTAGTGAAAAAAAAATCTGAGTGAAAATCAGAAAAGTTTTACACAAATAAATTAAGCAGAAATTCATAAAATTTAAAGACCCGTTATTGTTTATGCGCAAAATAATTTAGTCCTTTAATTCTAGCTTTATATTCTAGGCCAAATATTAATGAATCACCGAAATTTGATGACTGTTGTGAATATATAATCATACGCTCACAAACGAATTTTGTGAAAGTTGGTATAACAACGATAGATATTAGGAGTTAGGATGGCAGAGATCAGCTTTGAGGAACAATAAAATGATAAACAGTCCAAATGTTACAATGTCAAACTCACGCGAGAGTAGTATACTCAATATGACCCCATTCAGAAGACAATAAACGTGGAATTTATACACACTCAAGGTGATCTCCTTATGTTTGTCACGTACTCTTCTAATTACAGAACTAAGGCATATAGATTTTAGTGAAGAAATTATAATGCAAATTGGTGTGTCTTGATCACAGACCACGGAATATTGAATGGATTGTGTTAGGATAATCATGGCACCTCTTAGTGAAACTAAACTGGATCTTAATGACTCGCTGTTAAAAAAAGATATGTTATGAAAATGAGAACGGAAACAAGATACATTCATGATGGTACTAAATCACATGTTTGTGTCATTAATTTTTTTAGAAAAGTGCAGATGGGTTATACAGTTATTTATTGAAGATAAATTATTTTTGTCGCATCACTTCTGTGTAAATGCATTTATCTAAGTTATTATTTTCAAGAATTTCAAGAATATATCTATATCTATCTACCTATCTATCTATATCTATCTATCTATCTATCTATCTATCTATCTATCTATCTATATATATATATATATTATCACCCTGGTCATATATAATGATAATCAAATGAGAAATGGTGCAGTTGGCATATCTTCGAAACCTTATTTCATTAAGATTCTAGTCGCGTGATGAAAAAATTGTTATTGAAAGTCAAATAAATATTAACAGTTTTGATATACTCTCACAAAGAATATTCCGAAATACTTGCAAAGCATTACAATCCTAGATGATCGTGTCTTATAACACACAATAACACCTTGATACCTTGCTCATTATTTTCTCATTTCCTACAAATTATTTAGATGCTTTTTCTGCCATAATTTCATAGGAGTAAATTAATTGATTATCTGTATTGTGTGTGTGCAACTGTTACTAATGAACAATTATTTGGTAAATACTTGGAAAAAATACTTGATATTTCAAAGCTAATAGATTATTCATACATCAAATGTTTACTCTTCCATAAGAGATTGATTTGATTAATGAACTTCTCAATTTTGATTGATCTGATATTTACAAGATTAGATTATTTATCCTATTCAGAGACTTTATTGTAAATTCTTTCATATGAAAACGGCATTTCAGGTATGAGGGCTATTGCATAAAATTATCTATTATTTATTTTATTTGAATAACAAAGTAACCAAATGTGTCTGCTATTTGTTCAACCTTCATATTACACTTATTCATTATTTTTCAAGGGAAATTGATTTTATAATAAACGAAATATTTTGCTAAATATAATTTGAGGGTTATTGTTGCATAATATACCATATTACAGCAATGAATCTAATACACAGTCTAAAATTTTCATATAAATAACTGAGGAAAAAAGGAATTCTGTGCGAAACCAAATAAGAGTTAACGTAATCGATTGCCTTAAAAAACAGAGCAGAGGAATTCCTATGATTTAATATTGTCAGTCCAAAATAATTTTTTTTATGAACTGCATTATTTTCATGCCAATTATATTTGTTCAAAAATCAAAATATTGTCAAAGAAATATTAAAATTTCTTTTTTACAGTAGTATTATTGACTGAAATTAAAAAATTGCAATTTGAAATTTATTGCACATGGTTTTTATGTAATAAATGATTGCAAACCAAAATGTTTTTAAACCAATGAAATGATGTGACAAAATTAGCTTTTCTGAAAATAACATTGGGTATTTCAGAACTGTATCGAAATGTAATAGGGTTTCGAGCACCCATTTAAAAAAACCTCTTAAAACAATATATATTCTATGTATTATTATTTTTCATATAAATATATATATAAGTGAATAATTTCTCCGAGCAATATGTTTTTCAATATCCTTATCAGTAGATTTTTTTATCATACGTTTTGCTGAAAAA
This sequence comes from Latrodectus elegans, assembly GCA_030067965.1. Classification (NCBI taxonomy): domain Eukaryota; kingdom Metazoa; phylum Arthropoda; class Arachnida; order Araneae; family Theridiidae; genus Latrodectus; species Latrodectus elegans. The sequence continues at coordinate 117,573,640 of CM057814.1, forward strand.
TTACAATAGGTAATTATTATGAAAAACAATTACAATAGGTATTATAATGATAATTACATTATTGTTATTGTAATTACAATAGGTATTATTATGATTTTTTTTAAAAAATAACAATTCATATCAAAAAACATACATAAAGAGATAAAATTTATTTTAAAATTATCTAGAATTAAAACCAGAATCAAAAACACAATTGCTTATTTATGGAAACTTTAGATTTAAATTACGTTGTTTAAATTAGAATTATTAATAAAATTCGATAGATTTACTTTATAATGTTATTATAAAATTAATATGTTTCATAAGTATTGATTTATTCATCAGTGAATGCCTTAGAAATTAATTAACTTTATTTTTCAAGATAAAAATTTGTTTTAAGTATTTATTCATTGAAAAAATATTTAATGTTTCCTTTGATTTAGTTGAGATTTTATTTTACTGATTCAAATATTTCACAAAATTTATTTTTCACTTTTATTGAAGCTTAAAAAAACAAGATAATGAGTAAAATGTAATTTCATAAAATTTTAAGAATTATCCTTGCCGATTTAAACTAACCATAAAGTGAATGTTTTGTCTTGCCTTTTTCATTTTGCTTTTTCTTCTGTTCTATTGTCCATGTGTTAATGGCTTGAATTAATGAAAAATTGTTTCTCAACCGGATGCTTTGGTATTTATAAAAGAAATCTATTTCATTAACAAAATTATCTACTACAATATTTTTAATTTTGATTCCAACTAGTTGAAACTACATAATCTCTAATATGGATGTCATGACCAAATCAATTCGATTATTGTTAAGGAGATGTACTTTAAAGTGATTAGAAACGAATTCTGGAATCATCGTTTCGGATACTAGTAAAAATCAATGTGTTAAGTACAAAATGTAAAATTTATATCCATCTTTAAAGGATATTTAAGAATGGTTTTATAGATAAATAAATATTTAATTAAAAAAGAAATAACTTGATATTTATGTCATGGGTATAATTACATTAATGCCTTATATTTTGAAACTTTGAATGCTTAGTTGTAAATATTAATAATTTTTATTTGTGTAAAATTATATATTATAAATTATATATGACATAGAAACTTAATGTAAAATGTATACTGACTGTAATTTTTGAAAAAAAAATAAAACATTGTTAAAGATAATTTTTAATCTGCATTTAATGTACGTTATATTAATTTATGAACGTTTGTCAAAATGCTTATTACCACGCAATAAAAATTAAATTAATATTATGAATATTAATTTGCTTAAAAATTTCGACTAAATTTATTAAATTTTCATGATTTAACTCTTCACAACATTTTGAAAAAAAAGTGGGATTATTTGCACTGAAAATGCAAGCAATTTCTTAGCATTGTAGGAATTAAAAATTCAGTTAAAAATTAATAATAATACTATTGACTATATTATATTTTCAAATAATGCCGTATTTCAAACAATGTTTCAGTTTACCCTATTGAATGAAATGCAAAGAGATCAATAATTTCCAACCACCGTGTAGAACAAATATTTTAAATTTCGTAAGAAGGGATTACATTTCCTGTATTTACAATGTAAGCAAATCCATATTTGTTGTATATTAAAAAAGAATATTCAGAAAAAAATGTGCAAATACATATCAATAGAAACATTAAAAAAATTCAGAAGCATAAATATTATATTTTAGGGAAATGTTATTCTAACAATTGGTTTCTACAAAACAATGTAAATATAATTTTATACATATTTACATAACTATTAGTGGAGGAATAGAAAAACACGATGATTTGTATGTATAATGCAGTAAAAATTTATAATATTTTACATGTGTAAATAATGAATAAATATTAGATGTGCTTAGATTTATAAAGGAAACAGTATAAATATTGTGGTGTAATTTAGTTTATCAATATAATATTTATCAAAATAAATTGTGTTTTCGGTTAGATTTACATATATTGTATTTATATAACTTATTTAGTGATATTAAAAATATAAAAATGTTTTAATAATGCATGTACTTTTTAGCAAAATTACCATGATGACTCACATTTACTTTGCATTTCTTTTACCAATAATATTTATTCTCTAAATTATTTATAAATTAAATATATTTTAGATTAAAATATTTTTATACTAAAATAGACCTAAAATATTTTTAAATTCTCCAAATTATATAAAAATTTTTTAATAATGCATGCAATTTTTAGCAAAATTACCATGATGATTCACATTTACTTTACATGTTTTTACCAATAATGTTTATTCTCTAAATTATTTTTATAAAGCAGTAAAGATTTGTGTAATGATAAAAATAATAATTATTTTTATAATTTAATTTTGTAAAAATTTTTTTACTCTGAAATTTTTATACACTTTATAAATATTGTAAATCATATTGCAATTTATTTTCACTAAAATGACTATTGACTGTTTTTTTTAACATAAAATAAACTTTAGTAAAATTTATAAAAAAATTAGCATTATTACCTAACAAACAAATTTAAAAAAAAATTATACAGAATTCAAATAGACAGGTTTTCTTTGTCCTAAAAACTTAAAATATAATAAATTAAATTTTTCAGATATTTTACAGAAACTGGTTTCCTTGAAAATAAGATATATTCTACTCCTTAGCAAAGGTTGTGATTTCCCTATAACATAAACATTAAGTAAAGAAATTTTTCTCAAATGTACTTTGACAGTAGGGAGTATAGTTTTAAAATATTTCCTGAGAGAAAGTAATTGCAGGGCTTTAAAATAGTCTATCGTCATTCGTTAAATTGATTTTTTCAGCTTCTTCCTCTATTTCTTTTTCAATTTATTTTTCACTCTCTCTTATCAATTTTGTTACTGAAGAGTGTTACAAAATCAAACAACGTGCATGTTCTGTATTCCTATCTTCTTTTTCCCCAGAACTTTCATCGATTTTTCTGTGTGAGGGAAAAAACTTAGTTTTATGTTATATATAAAAGAATATTTCTGAAGGTCATAAGATAAATAGTGTCGATTTGCATAACAATTCGATTTAACACATGAAATAAAATATCGCTAAAACTTTTATATAGATAATGATTATTTTGATGAACAATCTACTTTTAGTAACTTCTGATTAGAAAAGCAATTAATTGTAAAGGACTTAAATTCATAGCTTAATGTTGTTTGAAAATTTTTTTAATTTTTTTATTTCTTAAATTATATTATTAGAAATATACATTAAATATCTGTTGAAGCAATGTTAGATTAATTTCTGAAATGTGCAAAACATTCTTAATTATTATTTTTGAGATTTCCTATTTAACAGTTTGGGTTAAATTAGTTTTAAAAATATGCAAAAAATTTTAAGGCAGACGCATTTTAGAAATACTTTTATTTTTAGAAATTAAAATTATTTTTTACTGATAGATATTTTCTAAAATCCTATTTGAAACTAGTTGAAAATATTATGTGTAATTATTCATGAGTTAATTTTGATCAAAAAATTATTGATCAGAGTTTTGATTGCTATGTTCCATTCTACTTTTAAACTTCCTTTAACTACTTTAAGTCAATAAATTTTTATTGCGAAGAGAAAATTATCCATTCTTTGGTTGTGTATGATAAGAATCCCCGAAAGAAAGACATTTATATCTCATTCCCTCTTAAAGTTTGATAATTTTTGGTTTCTACAGTAATCTTTAAAAGTGATTATTTGATCAATAATATGTAGAGAGAGTTAACATCAGAGTACTTCCAAAATAGCAGCCTGGATTCAATCCTGATTGAAGCTAATGCTAAATATTTTAAGACATTATTTATTTCAGTATTGAGAATTAGTTTATCAGTCGAAATTACGCGTATTTCCCTCAAAGGAATTAGGAGCATTTTTCAATTGTTTATCAGTTTATGCTAATTTTTCATAATAAAATATACATAAATCTATGAATTAAGAATAAGGACAATTTGTGGAAATAAAGATTTTTAAGTGAATGTTTCTAGACGTACACAAAGTCGTTTGTGAAATAAAAAAATCTATGAAGATACATATATATGGTAATATTCATGAAATTTTAAAGTGCATTCTTTAAATTAACTAAAAAAAGTCATCTCCTAACATAACCCAACCGGCTATGCGATTGCTATGACAGATAATAATGTGTTTATTTTGTTTTAACTCAATTTGTAAAACATCTGCTTATGTGCAACCTCACCATCGTAATGATGGTAAATACAATCTCAAACCTCAATATAATCTCAATCTCAAAACTTAAAATTGTTGTTACTAATCCCATCTGATATAGCTCCACTACATTAGATCTATGAGGCCATAAACCTTCAAAAAATCGAGGGAAAGAAGAGGTCTCTCAAGAAACTCTTTCTTAGTGAAATCCAGGCAATCAAGTAGGTGCTGAGGAATAGCCTCACTGGAATTGCACTGCTTACAGATTGGGAAGAACTTAATTTGCCCCCTGAAAGTGAGACTCCTAGTGTGAACACTGGCAAATCTACAGGTCAAAACTTTATGACTCTATCATAATCTAATCATACGATCTTAACACCATTGTAATGCTGAACATCAAATTATAGGTATGATCTTTGGGTCTATCACTTCTCAAGTATGTGCTCTAAAATGTGGGTGTGTGTTTAGAAGATGGTTGAAGTTTATGCTTAGGAACTCACGAGTGATTCGTATCTCTTACTATAGCTGATAATATATGGAATTCAAAACATAGTGTATTATTTCAAGTCATGTTTCCAACAGTTCATAGGTTCAAATCCCACCTTAGACTTCAATGTTTGAAGTGGTTTGCTTAGCCTTCATTGAAAATCCTTGTTTAATTAGCCTTCATGTGCAAAATATTAAAATTGATCGATAACTAAATCAAACCAAGTAAAATTATACTTCAAGTAGTTGAAATAATGATGAACATAATTGGGTTCAAATCAGGTATGAGTACTCTGGCCTTTACAAACGATTGACATTTTGATATTAAAATTATTTGTTTGCGATGTTTACTTGGTGATCGAATGCATAAATATGAGTGTTGGTACCCTATTCTATTTCTAAAAATTAACTAACTACTAACAAGTTTTGCTTCCATAACATTTCTAAATAGAAAAATTATCTGTTCCAGGAAGATGTCTCTTTAAATTTGGACCATCATAATTCCCATCTAAACATGTATGTTTATTCTGGAACCCAAAATAACTCCAGTTTATACGAGTAGTCTTGGATTGCAATAAAAATGGTGATAAATATTATCTTGGTAATACGGGAAATATGAAGGTCTAAAATGAATCAAATTACAAATGAAATGCTTATTCGTTGAAAAACCCCACACATGAGCGCTATGTTCAGATTATTTTATATACAGAAGACTATCTATGGATGACATTGAGTTGCGGTAAGTAGGAGACATCTGACAGACTTGCTATCATATAAGGCCATGCTGTGTCAACCATCTATACTCAATTCACCTCAAAATTGCGATATTCATGGTTATAGATTGATAAGGTATTGCACTCTTAACTGTTAGTATAGACTGTCACAGTTAAATATGAAAAAGTCGTTTCTCGGGGTTCAAACTCGGACCTGTGCTGTAATATGTACAGACGTTTTTATTTTCTTGAAATTGCTATCGAAACCTAGTGATAATTCTGTCAGTTTGGAACTTTTATTATAATGCCCTCTGTGTTATGCTACTTTCTAACCTAAGCTTAATTCTTCTGCATAAAAATCTTTTTCATGTATCGATGTGTTATATATTTTGGGTTGTATCACTGAGATCTTTATATGATGTTCTTTCATCCCTTATAATAATTTAAGTAAAATTTAATATGAAAAATTTATTCCATAAATCTTTAATAGTAAATTTTAATTTTCATGTATATTTTCTAAAAATTTTTTAAAGCTTGTTGTTATAATAATACTTTTGTTGAACAAAAAAGGTTTTTCAAAAGTATAAATTACAGAGAACAAAATTTTACTGCAAATAATGTACTCCCTTTGAACATATAAAAAATTAATATATTTGTGTTTTTTTATAAAAAGTAAATTTTTGTGTTAACATTTTTAGTATATAAAATTTTATATTTCTTTAAGTGTATATCTGTTATAAATGTGCAAATGGGTAATAACAACGAATTCAGATACCATACATCTATTTGTTGTTTTATTGTATAAATGAATTTAAATATGATAGCATCCTAAAATTTAAATCTACAGTAAATATTACAAAATGGGTAGCATTGTAAAATAATAAAATTGAATGGTTATCTGCTACAGTGACTGTATTTGTATGTTTTAAATTCCCAAAATTTCTAAGCAATAATATATTATTTTTCAGAAGCTAAAGCTTACAGAATCTGTGACGAGAATGGAGAGTGGTTGTGGGGAAATTGGACAAATTACAATGAATGCCTCAACTTTACTACTACGGTAATTAAATTAGTCTTTTCCCTTAATTCTGATACTATATTTCATATCTTTGATAGTTACTTCTAATTATTACATGTTTATTTAACACCGAAAAACGAAGTGATTAGCAAAGCAATGAAAACAGTATAATTTATGTGTTTATGTGTAAGCGACTTTTTTTATCTTCTGATGAAACTAATTACTTTTATAAAAGAGCAACGTAATGGATTTTTAAAAATACGAGGAAAAAAGAAAATTAAATTTTAAATCAAGGTAATAGGTAATGTTTCGGACATTTTTAGAATAACTTATTCGAAACATAGATTTCATTTCATCGAAGATATCAAACTATGTAATTTCCGGATATTATTAATGCATAAATGATGGACGATTAGTAATAGTAAGTTCATATGTTAAATATCTATTGAAATAAATCCTCATGGGGTGATGCTAGATATTCCTGGAGTGAGAAACTATCAGTAGGTTATGCAATAACTAATTTATCGGAGAAGAAGTTTTTATTTATATGCATGGTAGAAAAAGCCATTTAAGAAACTAAGCAAAAATATGTGTGTTTTTGTTGTTAATTAAGATACTTGGACAAGCCAAACTCACTATGTGGTTGACTATGCGAATTTAAATCAAGTAAAGTGCATCTTTCATTTAACCAGAGCATCGGGAAGGTGAAAGTACGACTTTGCTCAAAACTCTTTCGATAGATGGCACCATTAGAGGATTCACAACGATAAACATACATGTATGTGGTAAAAGTAAAATAGTTTTAGATGTTGATAGCCTGGATAAGGCACGAAACAGACTTTTTTGGAGTCGAATTATTGGAAAAGTTATGGTCTAACATGAACTATAGTGCTAGAGAGTTAGAAAGCCTGAATAAATTTGCCTTGGGATTAAATTGATCACCAAATTAAGGCTTATTTAGAATAAGGAAAATTTCCTTGATTTATATCCGTATAAAATTGTTTATGGATAAATAATATTTAATATCGATAAATAAAAATAGAAAAATATTTTAAAATTAAATCAAAGATTCATTTACATTCGAATTTATTTCTCTCTTTAAATTGGTATCCTTTATTTCTTTTATACATAGTTCATTTAAAAGTTTAGTCTGTTTCAATCTTTATTTTTGTAAACTAATCATAAGCGTCATTTTTCTTCAAAATGTGACAGATAATACATTTTAGGGAAGTTAAATTTGTTTGGGTATGAAAATAAAATAAAATGTTTAATTCTAGAAATTATTTAACCAAAAATCATGAAATCAGGTTCACAAATGAAGTAGCAGGAATTTTCCAAATGATCAGTTTATATTCTTTATTCGCCCTATATCGATATTGACTAGCAGACTCAGAAAAGTGATATTGACAACAATGATTCCTCCTAGCCGTATGACATAAAACAAGAGCAATGCTGCTCGGATTCCTGTCTCAATGAAGTGAAGGCATTGATTAGTTGGCGCTGTCACAAAACTGTTTTGACTTCTAATATTTGATAGTTCTTTTAATTTGTTTTTTTAGAAAATGAAGATTATTATTTTTACAGAAAAGACTATTATAGTGATTTAGGAAAACAAATAATAAAATCATATCTGTGAACTATCTTTTATTAATTTCTTAAATGAAATCTTGATGGTAAAAAATTTCAATCTTAAAGCTTAGAAAAGATGCATTAAAAATTCTTTATTATTAGTTTGGAGAAAAATGAACAAATCAACAAAATTAGTTTTTGTAATAAAACAAATAGAGTTTCCAATTTACATTTTTTATAAAATAAAATTTACTAAATTTTAATAAATACGAAAAATACTTCTCAATTTTTCATATAAAAATCCAATCATACTTATAGCAATATATAAGTTACTTTAGTTCTATAATCCGTTTATTTTTAAAACTATTTAGAGATGCATTGATATACAGTTACGGTGTCTGTGATCACATATATGTTTTGAAACAGTATTTTATTTTAATTTTGTAATATATATATATATATATATATATATATATATATATATATATATATATATATATATATATATATATATATATATATATATATATGATGTTACTAGGAAGACGTAATAATATAATATCTTTTGTCAACTCACAGTGACTTAGTGATTTAAAAGTATCATTTAAAGATGTCTAATTAAACACAAATGGGAATTTCATATATCATCACAATGATTTCGTCCAAAAAACTTTCATTGATAGTGTCGTTTCTCATAGGATTACAAATGATCGATCTTGACAATTTTAATTTAAAGAATGAGCTCTATTGTGTGATAAATAGTTTTACATAGGAGAGAATCCCAGTATGCGTGCTTTGAAATGCTGCTATCAACTGCCAATTTCAATATTCTTCAAGAGGATTACAACCATTAAACCAATTATATTTGGGTATGAAATTTTTTAAATTCTATGATATTCGTGCAAGAAATATCTTATCAGTGTGATGAATGATATTTTTGCAGGAAAGATAATAATTTTTTCTGCCAGGGCAACGAAAGAGTAGCTATACAATATTTTCGAGGGCAAAAATGATTTATCCAGCCTTGAGGTCTTATACCTATCTATTATGTTTAAGGTGTGTTAAGTATGGAACTTCCTCCATTTTGAACAAACTTCTGAATCTGTTCAGCAGTTGCAACATTTTTGGTGGGAACACTAAAGAACTGAACATTTCTACTTAAAAATCTTTTTTTCCAATATCTGTTTGTATCGTTATCAGAAATAATTTTACAGCATACTGAAGAACACCAATGCATCCTTCTTTGTGCGGCTACACGTTAATAAAATATTTTTTCTGATAAATATGGACTATGTTTTGTGTTGTGGCTGAATCTGTCATATACCAATTTGTTACTCTTTTATCACAAAAAATATATTCCGGTGTTATTATGCTGAATCATTTTTATAAAAAAAGCTGTAGGAAATTCTAAAAAATTTCTAATGTGCACTTTATCTAACTGAATTATGCCATGAAATGATTTTTAAATTTTATTGATTAGTTAAAAATGTTATTGGTAGAAATATTAAAATATATGAAAAATCAAGAAAAAATTATTTAAAAATAGTATAATTTATCTTAAAAGTGATTCTATCTCCTGATTAAATAAATATAGTTGATAAAGTTTACTTAATTGAGTATATTTAAAAAAATATTAATCCTTAATTAAATTTCCCGTTATTTTATACAAATGTTTTACTCATAATAATTTTTTTCCGTGAAATATTATGCTCTAAGATTGAATACTGTGATAAAAATGCTCTAAGATTGAATACTGTGATATAGTTTTGGTTGAAGGCAATATTAGGATAAAAACGTTAACTGTGTGGCATATTTTTGAATTAATTATATTATAAAGTTACTTGAAGATATATCTTTATGGGTATAAATATTATCCTGAAACTGATACTCAAGATAAGTTTTGTGCAAAATTTTGGATATATCCTAGACTGCTGTCAGAAATGGTTATGTAAATATGAAAAATAACATAACCATCTCAACTTTAATGCTTAACAAAACCCAATATCATATATTGTTGAAATAAATAAATATATTCTTAGTGGATACATAAATTGAGTTAAAATTATTTTTAGTTAATTTTTTTATCAATTCATGTTGTTTTTTCTCAGAAGGCTTATTTTTTTTATTTGCCACGATATATAATTTGCTTTGTATGTCTCTGGTATATGATGGACATTATCAAATTGAAGATGTTTCATTTGACATCAAATAGTTTATCTAAAATTGGAAGAAATTAAACTGGTTGATAAAAAAAAATATTTATCTGTGTCGTGTGGAATCATAAACATCTGATTTTTATATCATTCTGAACACGCGTAACATTGAAGTTGCTATTTTATTCCACTGGATTGGCAGATTTCGATTCATATATGACATTAATGAGATATTTGCTCCAGTGAATGCGCTACCCCAAACATTTCTATTTCTTAACTTTCTGTCATTTTAAAACAGAGATAAATATGTTTCATAAATAAGTTTCTAATCGGATGTCAAAAATTCACGAGACGTATGTCTCTTTCAGTTTAAAATTGAGGTTTATATGTTTTAAAATAAAAAATAATATATAAGTAAGTTAATGAATTAAATGAACGAAATTGATGAAACATTTAGTTCAAAATTAACACAAAAACTATATAGACAAATGATATAAAAATAAACACATCAGTTTTAAAATTCAGTTTAATACCAAATCTTGAAAACATAATTTTAATTCTTAAAATAATATTGGAATACATTTATTATTGTAGTCCAATACGCTTCTAAAATCAAAACTTCTATTAGTTTTTTAAATGAAAAATGTTAAAGACAAAATGTTTTTAATAAATATGAATAAACAAGGAAATTTATTTTACGAAATGTATTTTCGGAAATTTATGAAACATACATTTTGATGAGCAAGAAGAAATTTCATAATTTAATAAATTAAGTAATAAATAATTTCAATATGTTTGTCATTTATTTAATAATTTGCTAAATAGTAAACTTATAAAAATTGATATGCTTTGAAAAAAAATATAACGGAAATAGTATTTTTATAAATGAAGATATAGCTCGAATTAAAAAAAAAATAGCTCTTTTCTTTCGGCAGACTAAAAACAAAGTATTGGTCACATATTAAATGAATATATTTTTGTCATTTGTTTGCAGCTTATATGACGGAAAACCAAATTCAACGAGACAATGTTGATATTTGAAAGTAACATTCTCTTCTCTATGCCACAATGAATCTAGAACATTAAATGTTGCAAAGTTTTTAATGAGCACATGTGCAAACTTTTTAATCATTTACTCAATATGTTTATTATAATTATAAGTAATTGCATAATATTTATTTAATAACGATGGTTAGATTACAAAATAATTGCAGAATTCGTCTAACTCATTCAAAATATTAAATTCCATAAATTTTGAAAATTTGAGTAAAGATTGATTTTTGTGCAATAATTTATGTGTTCTACAACTAAACTTGTATCAAAATATTTTTCGAATGGTTGGCACATGGGTGACGAACCCTATGCCACAACAAGGCCAGAAACTGCTACTCATTACCCTGTGTGCACTTGTGAACCAACTCATGGAGGAACGTAGCGAAAAAAAAACATGTATCAGAAAAATTTGAAATTAAAAACTTTAATGATTTGCAATATGTCATTAGATTTAAAATCAGCTGTTATCAATAAATTTATAATTTTTTTTATAAATATTATTTATAATTAAAATAATAATTGTTAAATATTATTTTTATTACTTATTAATATTATAATTATTAATTTATTAAATATAATTTATAATTATTTTTATTAATTTATAAATATTATTTATAAATTTTTGAATTCCATCAAAAATTTATCTTTATTACAAAAAGTTTTGGAAATTTTTTTTAAATGGTTTATGGGATTTACAAAGTTTGATAAAGTTCTTTATCTCACTTTCTGAGAATTCAATAAAAAATACATTATCACAATGAAATTATTTTTCTTGACGCTGTGATTATTAAATGTATACGGAAAGTTACCGTGCTGAAATTTTTAAATGATCTAGATAAATTGGTTTATATTTTGTTTAATATTTCGTAAAAATTATGTAGTAATTCTTTTTTATATGAAGCAGTATAGTTATAGTATCAATTCTTTCAAAATGTAAATTCATTATTGTGAACCAATTCACTTAGCAAAAAGTTCATGGACTGCCATTGAAACACGGCGTCTCGATATTTGCTTGCCATTAGTTAATTTATTATTCATGAAGGATATTTATTTTAATTATTCTCCCTCTTTCTCTCTCATCACGGACTTAGTTCATAGAAAAAACTTTAAATATATTTTATTATTCAAATTAATACAAACGATATATTTAAAACTAATGTTGTTAAAATTTTGTTTTTTATAACAATATTTTACTTAAAATTCAGATAAAACACATGTTCATATAAAACACATGTTTATATAAAACACATTACTTTGTTAACGTTATAAAATGTTTTTAAACGTCGGTCATCATAAACTCAACATCTTTTTACTAGTCATAGACATGAAATTGTCAAATTTATGACATAAAAAATTGCTTACATGTTCAAAAGACATATTATTTGAAAATAAATATATTTTTTTTATACATAAGAATAATAAAATATGGTATTTTCTTGGAAAAGAATAGAAGCAATCAATTTGCTTGCGTGAAAAAATAAGCAATTAACGGAAATAAAAGGAAAAGTATAATTTAAAATTTTTGTCACTAGACATAAAATAAAAAAGTAGGTGAATGATTATTGATTTCATGTCTTAAATTTAATTCTTTTGTAAAATCCAATCAATTTAAAAATTACTGAGTATTAGAAGAGTAAAAAATATGTATACATATGTATATTAACTGCAACTGTAAATGAATGTTTTGTTAACTGAAAAAGAAACCTAACATTCCTATTTCTCAGGACATGCCGAAGGCACCTCTTGCTGTCAGCCTCATTTTGCTGGTTTGTTCCCTGGTATCTCTCTTCTTCCTCTCTCTCACAATCTTCATTTTCTTTTATTTCAAGTAAGTGACATTTATGGTTATTATTTACTAAATCTGAGTCCTTAATCTATGTTTTTAGACTACTGATGTATCTATATATCATAATAAAATATAGCAATTATTTTAGCATCCTTATTTAAGTTTTAAGTATAAACATTTGCAATCTCTCCTCAGTGTATTGGAAAAAAATTTAAAGTTACTGATGTGTCCACAAAATAGTGTGAGTGGAATAACTATTAACTTAGTTTCCTCAGTCAAATATATATATATATATATATATATATATATATATATATATATATATATATATATATATATATATATATATATATATATATATATATATATATATATATATATATATATATATATATATATATATATATATATATATATATGAAGATAAATGTAATTTTAGTACTTCATACATATATATTTACAATTCGAATAAATTCGCTTCCAACAGTTAAAGAAAATATTTATTCCAAGTTGTTCTATTATTGCTTTACTACTCTATAAAGCATTTTTCTGTTTCTCCAAAAATTCTTTAATATTTTCAACAAAAACAAATGCTTACCTTTTTAAATAGTTCCAATTGCTCTTTGTTGCATCCACATTCTGTGATTATCTATTTTTTTAAATGCAAATAATAAATATATAAGATACACGCTATGTCAAAAGAAATATATAACACGTGACATTTATAAAGTACACATCTTTAAGAACTATATTATAGTGAATTGGCTGGTTAAAGTCTTAAACATTTCTTATTACTTGAAGTGGAGTTTTTATACTACTGTAACATTTTTTTACTTTTGCTGTCATTTTATAAGATTGATTTTGAATAATTCATTTCGTCTGTCATTTTCTTTTCATTCTCGAATGTTGTATTTTATCAGCCATTAATGGTGTATAGTATTCGTTCTGAATTCCATAAAATGGATCATTTAACTTTGTAAATTTGATTCATATTTGATTTCCTAACTATATTCAACTTATTATTTTGCTATTTATTTCAAAATGTCATTAAATAAGAAAGATTTATATTGTTGAAAGAGTTATTTTTTATGTTACAACCCTATTCTTTATACTTCAATTTTAAAAAACTTCAATGACGATAGAAGTGTATGAAAGATTATTATTTTCCTGAAATAATAAATATACAATTTTTTATTAAGAATTACTGAGAGTAAATTAATTATATATATAACTTAAATCTAATAAAAATAACTAAATTAATTAAAAATGTTTTGTTGATTTTTTTGAAAGCTATTGAAATTACCGATGTTTTTTGACACTTTTATCAATAATAAGCTTTTAACCACACATCCTTTTCATACAATACTAATGGTTATTCGTAAATAGTAAATTTTTGCTAACGTTGCATTGTTTTCATCAAAAGCAATTTTAATAAATATTTAATTTTCTATTTCTTCAAAAATTTAACATTTAAAATATTTTTAGAAATAGAATTTTAGAGGAAATAGAAAATTAAATATTTATTGAAATTTATTTCGATAAAAATAATGCAACGTTAGTAAAAAAATTTCTATTTATGAATAATAATAAAAATATTTTTATTTTTGGAGCATTTTGCTTTCTGCTGTTTTCTTTAATTTTCGGTTTCTATAAATAAACTGTTGAGAGTTACTAAATTCTGAAAACTTTATAAAATAAATATTATTTGTATTTTTGTTTCAATGCAGATTTTTCAATAATTAGTATGGCTAGTTTATTCATAGATAAACAGTGTGTCATTGTGCTGCAAAATTTCTAATGGAATGTATTTTACATTTTCCGTAGATGAATTTTTTTTTTTACTGTCCCAGAACTTATAAGTCATTGTATATTATTTTTTTTTATCCATGTTTGGTAAAATGATGATCCCCATTTATAATAACTGGTATTCAGCTGACTTTTTCATTTATAAAGAGGAATAACAGTTGTAACTCTCTGCACGACTTGTCTTCAGGTCTCTTCAGTGCTCGCGGCTGCGAGTCCACAGAAATCTTGTCGTGGCTCTCATCGTCCATTCCTTGATGCTGGTCATCATTTCCCTGCCTGTTGTGGGAGGATCCAGCATACCTTCATACAGAGACTTGGTATGTTGAACGGCACGAATCTCCCTCTCTCTATATATTTATAGTTAATTATTATGCAATTATAATTTAGAATAAAAATATACCAACATCATCATCTATTTATAATTCAAAATAAAAATTCATACAAAAAACCTTGCCATTGTTTATTTAAGGATAAAGAAAAAGTTTTCAAACATAACCATTTTCCTTTTACTTATGATTTGGAATAAAATATTTAAGTATGCGAATATCTTAACATATTTATGACTAACACTAAAAAATTCAAAATACCCATGCCATTAAATATTTAATCTTAAAAAACATCAATTCCCCAGTGTCATTATTTATGTATGATTTCGAATCCAAGATTCTTGCATGCCTGTGCTTCTTCTTAAAGTTAAGCAAAATTAAGGATTAACTGAGTTAAGTTATACTTGCGTTGAATTTTTAAAAAGAGCTATTGAAATTTGCTGAAGAAAATAATTACAAGAACAAATATTGCATTCGTAATGGTTGTAATTCGTAATGGTTTAATAAACTTAATGAAAGCTAATAATAATCAGTTATTAAAAAAGGTAAATTTTTATTTGTTGATGTTTAGCTTGCAGAAGAAAAATTATATTATTTTCATATCTTCGTCTAGTTAAAAATAATATTTCGTTCATGATTTTGAAACTCGTTTAAATGAAATTGATGCTATCATAACAAAATAAAAAGTTTAACTTTTATTGAGTAAATGTAACGATATTTTATCTTAAAATGAATAAAAATATTGTCTTATCAATTGCTCAGCTTTATTTTTTTTAAAAAATTATTTATTCAATATCAAATATAAAATTAATGAAATATTAATTAAATTTTTTGGAAACAAATATTCACAAATCAGGTTTTATTTGACCTTGACAAGCTCTATATTTGATTGTGATTTTATGCTCTTTATTTTTACTTGAAATATGTAACTGAGAATGCTTTAGTAAGTTTCTATGTTTAGAAGATGTTGATTAGATAAATTTGTTTATTAAAGAGAAGTTTTAGTTAATAATAATGTAAGTAATTTATAAACTACTAAACAAAAATATTTTAATCACAAATTTTTTGCATATTGAGGAAATAATAAATCACATATTTTATCTTTTGTGGACCGTTTTAGCCTAGTTGTTAGAGCATCGGCCTTCCGTCCAGAAAGGCTAAGTTCGATTTCCAACGAACCACCAAAGACCCACCGATTACATGCGATATACGCGCTCTTTAAGTTTGTGGAATTGAAAGTCGTGTGGCCGGTCATTGACCAGTTACCATGGGTGTAATGGTCTGAAGAAAATTTCTTCCCCCTCCAGATCAACATCAAAATTGAGGGATTCGATTATCTGGTGATGCCATCTATCGGAGAAGCTTAAAGCAAGTCGTACTTTCACTTTCATGGTGTTCTGGTTAACTTTCACTTTCATGACGCACCCTACTGACTTAAATTCGCATAGCCATCGGCCAGAGAGCTTGGTTTGTGTCAGAAATAACAACATGCTTTGTATTAGCGAAAACATTTTGCAAGAAGCTATCATCTTAAAACATTAATCACACACGTTTCAAAATATCAAATGAGGAAAGAGAGAAAATATAAAGAATAATTTAATAATAGCAATAACATATTTTGTGTTCCCATGCTGAGGCTATTTTATAATGGGAAAATAACATAATCCGTAGTAAATACATGAAAGGAAGATCTGCAACTGCAAACAGCCCTTACTACAAATTAAGGTACAGAATTAAAGAGATTTTGAGTGTGTTGCTAGAGTATATCAGAACATATTGCTAAGGTATGTAGCTAAATTTAATGTAATGTACCACAAATATTGCAGGCTATACTTGTTATTCTTTAGTGACCTAATATGTTTATCAGCTCTAGATATATAATAAATAGGCATGCTGGAGAAGAAATACACCTGTAATTCAACAATAATCTAGTAATTAGGTCATACATTCCTAATATAGGACCTATTTTTCATCTATAATTAAATGATAGTGCAGTGTAGTAAATTTTATAATGCATTCATATTTCTGTACAATGCAACTGTTCAAAAACATTTTGACATTATATAATAAACATCTAAATGGAAATGATTTTTACATAATCACTACCATTTATGTACTCATCGACAATGACTACACAAATTTGAAAACGATGATTAGACAATTATCTAGAATTGATTTCCTTTTAATGATATACAGTTTTATAAATTTGTTATATACAATCTAATTTCTGAGTCTTATTACGTTTTTAACAGAGTGCTTATAAAATTTCTTAAAAAAAAAAAAACGCATTTTTTTCTCAAATATTGTTGGAGTAGTACGAAGCAAATCTTTTTCGATTGTTATTAATTATCTAAAACGTGTCTAATCGTTTTGAAAGACTTTTTTTTTATGTTCGACATGATTATCAGTTAAAGTATTTGTGATTAATTGCGTACTTATATAAAAATTGAAGATTTTAAGCATTATAGTTATTATAACCGTGCTTTTATTGAAGATTTCTGGTATTTTATCCAAAACAAAAATTATGATTTTTAAATTATAGTTAACTTTTATAAAACATTAGAAATTGCTGTTGACTTAAATTTTTATAAAAATTTTTATGAAATGTTTGTTTCACTTTTTCCAGAATTGGCTGTGTAAGACGGTTGTTTCGGTGAAAATGTATGCAGCTCTGTCCAGTATTAACTGGATGTTCGTGGAAGGGATGCTGTTGCACAGCAGGATCACGACCAACATCTTCCAGAAAGACGCTCCATTCAAATTATATTATCTGATTGGATGGGGTGAGTCATTATTATGAATTCATTTCTCTATATTAAATATTTTTCTTATTTATATTGAATATAATGTCTGATTTCTAAGAATATTTTTGAAAACCTACCTATGTCTAATACATGATTGAATAATAGAGTCACATAATTATAGGGAGAAAATTTCACTACATAATTATAATTATTAAAAAATAGTGTGGAGCAAAGTTTTTAATCAACCACCAAATAAAAGGAATTCTTGCTCTCCAAAATTAGTCCTCCTTGTTAGTAGATATTTTCCAATTGAAAATGTGGATTAATCCACTAGTTTTACCCTTAGAATTTAACCATTTTAAACTCATACATGAAAAACATGTTTATTAAGCCGTATGAAGTATTATTTCAACAAAAATTAAATCTTTCAAGATTTCATTTTTGTTGGAAGTAAAATTTCGTTATAGTTTGTCATAAAGACGTTTGACATTGTCATCCATTAAGGCTAGTGCTTAAGGCTAAAAAATTAAAATTGGTTCAGAAGTGAAAGTTGGTGTATTATTTTGCGTAAAGGAAACTCATTTTTAGAATGGTATGATTTTGTCACAAGCTGTTGGGGCTTATGTCATAATCCCTATCATTATATATCGCATTGATTACTAAATTATATATTGTTATTAATATAATGAATGTTTTCCAAAGAGTGGTCCAATCTTAATGATACATACGTCAATAAATACACTGGTAAAGTCACAAGCCTTGAGGTTAACTCTGTGTTGTTGTTTCAACTAAGATATATTACGCGTAAGTGCTGGATTATTATAATTACCCCGTCTTTAATATAAAATTACATTTTCAATGTCCCATTTCACGCTATATTACTACAGATGTACATCAAGATGCTCTTTGAATTTATCTCTGCTTCACCCAAAACACCCTTTTGTTTTGCAGCTTATATAGAACTAAAAATATAAATTTAAAAATGGATGCATTATCATAATAGTCTAACATCAAATTATTCGAGCCAAAACAATAGTGTCAAAAGTAGACTTTAGAGATTGTTGACAATGAAATGAAAGATAATGTGTAGACAATGAAATGACATTAATAACACGATGTTCTCACACAAATAATTATTAAATAAAATTATTCTATTTGCATAATTGAACATTTGCAATCGTGTTTTGATTTTCTAAGAAAAGTTGCACATATTGCACGCACAAGTCTTCTTTCTCTAGAAAAATTCTTTGTCTATGGGAATTGACTGTAGGACAAAAGACAAACTTCAATACACACATTAAAGAATTAGATGAATCTTCCGGTTATCAAATTCATATAGTGTAGATACCTAGAAGATAACTTTTTTGCTGTTATTTTAAATATAACGAGGGATTTTTAGTCACCAATATGAATGTTTTTAAGAGGGTGAGGAGTAAATAAGTAAAAGGGTATTTTTTTATACCACTTCACTTATATAAATTACTCATATACTTATGTATTACTTTAGCTGTTTAGGAAACATTAGGCTAAAAATTTATTTTTGATTCAAATTTCTGTTTTTATATTGACATTACTATAGAAAACATAATCATAAATTTAAAATGTATAAATTCAAAATTAAAAAATTTAAAACAATAGTATAATACACAAGTATGTGTATTATACTATTGTTTACCTTTGTATCTTTTACAAGAAAAAAATTACTCTCGTGTTCGTAAATTAAGGATAATGCAACTTCTGCAAAGAAAGAGACAGAAGCAAAACAAATGTGTGACTTATTTGTAAAGTCTATGTTCTACAAATAAATCGCATTTAAAGTCGATGTTTTAAACAAAAGGTAAATAGCAAAAAGATGCTATGTGTTTGACATCACTAATAAAAATTGCGATTTTTACTCCTTGGAGAAAATTTAAAAAACCATTTACAGAAACTAATATAACATGGTTAGTATGATTGTTAATGCATAATATGAATCCCAGACTATGCAAAACAGGCCGTACAACACCTAGGCATGCTGAGTATCAAATTATCAATAAGATCTTCGGGAATATTATGCCACTCATTAAACAATGTTTTCCGAAGTTTCGGTAGACATGTGGGAGAGGGTTGATGGGCTGCAGTTTGTCATCCAAGCATGTCCCATACATGCTCGATTAAATTCAAATCCGGTTAGTATGCTGGCCAGTCCATACGGGTGATATCCTCCTATTTAAGGCATTCGTCTACAATGTTTCCTCGGTGAGGGCGGGTGTTGTCATCCATAAACAGAAACTGCACTCCTGGTGCACCGAAACAAATGTACATGTTGTTCCAGAATTACATCCCGATATATGTGGCCTGTCATGGTTACATTCTGAACATGCAGGTTAGTTTTGGAACACATAATTCCTCCCCAAATGAGCAATCCTGCACCACCGTAACGGTGTCGTTCAGTGGTGTTTTCTATGTGGTAACGGGTACCTAGCTCTCCCCATATGAAAGTCCGGCGAGAATCAGATTGAAAAATAAATGTGGAATCGTCAGAAAACATATCAAAAGACCATTATTGTGGTGTCAACGATGCATGCTCCCTACTCCAGGCTAACAGCAGTTGACAGTGAGTTGCGATAAGTGGAACACATCTAACAGGCCTACGAGCATATAGTCCAATGTGTCCTAAGTGTCTGTACACGGTATTTCTTAAACGTGTCATACAGGCAGCAAAAGAGAGCTGAGGAGACATCTGACAGGATTGATGCTGTGCTCAATCTGTTTCTTTTGGCAGTAACTGCCAAATACAAGTCTTCATTCAGCATTGTAACTCGAGGGGGAATTGTGGTGTAAGGTCTACTCACATTACCATCATCTTGGAACCGTTGCCACAGCCTGGAGATGACACTGTGGGCAAATTCAAGTTCCTCGGATACTTCCAGTTGGGTACGTCTATATTCTAGACGGCTGGTAATTCAAGCACGTAAAACATCATTTAACTGCTTCCTTTGTGCCATAACTATGCGATTATTGGACTGAAAGTCTTTTAAAGTGCTTGTGAACAATTTTACTTGTTTGCAACCATTCCTTATATAACCCTCTCTTACACGTCATTGTGACGTACTATCGGCTTCATCTGGTGGTTTCTTGTAATTTGCATATTATTCTCCAAGACGTGCGTGATAATTTTACATTAGAAATTTTTATTTTAGAGTGCAATTTCTCTGTGTGATTCTAAATTATCCTTAATTTATCAACACGAGTGTACTTAGTTTGTATTTATGAGAATTGCATGAAGAAATCGAAGATTTTCTAGAGAGATGGTACATAGATATCGAAAAAAGTAAGCCGCACATAATATATTCAGCATATTTACCGATAAAATTTTGCAGAAGAGAACAATTAGATAGATTAGTTTACATAAGTGTTTTTTCATAATCCCCGTGAAGTTATTGGAATTATTTTAGCTCCTTTTCACTTGAAATATTTGATAATTTCTAATAATGGAAAGCTACTTGGCCCCATATAAAATTTACTATTTTAAGATTTCAGGTTTTTCATCAAATGCTTATCATTTATAAAATGTGTTTTTTTTTAGAAAAATACGTAAAATTGAAAAATAAATACTTAATAAAAATTTTAATACATGCTCGTTTCTGTCAACTAATAGGGATTGATAAAATACACTGCTGGGCAATTGCTAAGAACGGATCACAAATTGAAATGCAGCATAACATTAAGCGAGACATGAGGCCTTGTAGGATAAAATATAGTAGCCACACTGTTCAAACATTAGAATAAAGAATATTTATTTTTCTGGAAAGTACAAAAGCTGTGAAACATCTAAAAGAAAAAAATGCTCATTTGATCATGCATACAGAAAAATAGAACAATGCATCTAAAAGTCAGCAAGCACTTTGAAGAAACGTATCAGTACGGGATATGTCCACCGTGGAGTATGATGCAACATTCCACACGTCGTATCATATTTTGCACAACATTATCCAGCAACTATTGAGGCAATTTTTCCCATTTCTCTATGAGTGCACGGATGAGGGTATTCTTGTTTGTCAGAGGTTAGTTTCGACCACCAACTTGCTTCCCCAAAGCATTCCACACCTTTTTGAATGGGGCTTAGATCTGGAGAACGTGATGGCCATACGTGGCATTGAATACCCTCGCAGCCTAGACAATCCTGAACAGCGAGTGTTCTATGACATTTTGCGTTGTCGTTCATAAAAACAAATTTATCTCCTACAGCACCACGGAAAAGATGAACATGAGGAAGTATAACTTCATTAATGTATCGTTGGCCCGTCATAATCCCATTTGAAACCACATGTAGGGGTGTGCGGCCATTGATCATGATGCTGTCCCACACCATGACACTGCATGTCGGATATTGGTCCTTTTCCTGGATATTTTCTGGACGATAAGCAGTATCAATCTCGCTCCAGATCAGTTGGGGTATATAATCCGATGACAGACTGAACCTGTCTCATCTGAAAAT
Source organism: Latrodectus elegans (assembly GCA_030067965.1). Taxonomy (NCBI): domain Eukaryota; kingdom Metazoa; phylum Arthropoda; class Arachnida; order Araneae; family Theridiidae; genus Latrodectus; species Latrodectus elegans. The sequence continues at coordinate 117,595,928 of CM057814.1, forward strand.
AGTACGCATGCCCAGTCCTGTTAAGTCCAATTGCGATGCTCACGACACCATTGCAAACGGAAGTACAGTGCTTTCTTGTCAATGGGACGCACACAACAGGTCTGCGGGCGTATAGTCCTCCTCCCCTCAAACATCTGGCAAGAGTTTTTCGGGAGATCTGCTTTCCTGAGGCAGCAAGAAACTGATTTGTCTCCTGCGGAGCTGTGATGCGCCTGTTCTTTTTTGTTGATAGGACGATACATCTGTCTTCTGCAGGCATCGTATTTCTAACACGACCTACCCCATGCCTCCTACTACACATTCCAATAGTTTTAAATGACTTCCACAGCCATGAAACAACGCTGTGAGCTATGCCGAACTCTCTGGCAACATCTGTTATTTTTCTCCCTTCTTCGATCTTACCAATAATTCGGCCACGCATATAATCCATATAATCATCTAAGTGATGTCGGGAAGACAAGCCAAACATTTCAAGTTCGTCTATTAAATCTTCCTTGTAAAACTTTGACTTGAAACAACAACTGTACACACGCGTCAAAACCTTTAAAGCTCTTATGAACGCTATCACGTGTTGAACAGATGTGGAAAAAATTTGCATACGCATACTTTTCCTTACTATATCCAGCACTTATTCTAATTTTCCACATTTTGCTTCCTTTCATTTTGTGGTTACTCTGGATGATATTGTTATCCGTTCTTATCAATTGTCCAGCAGTGTAATTTAAGAAGTATATATATATATATGTATATATATATATATATATGTATATATGTACATACATACATATATATATATATATATATATATATATATATATATATATATATATATATATATATATATATATATATATATATATATATATATATATATATATATATATATATATATATATATATATATATATATATATATATATATATATATATATATATATATATATATATATATAAAAGATTATGTGTTATTTATAAGAACATGTGAAATAAAATTCATACTTAAAAACAATTCTTACGTTTATTTTATGGTTGAAAGTTCAAGCAAATTTTTTTCTTTGTTTTTTCTGTTTCAAAACCACATTTTTATATGATTTTGATGTAGCAAAAAATTTTACTTTTAATTTTCTGGAAAAGCACGTCATTATCGTTAAACTTTTTTTTCGCCGGTCACAGCATTATTTAATTTCCTTGTGTGATAACTGAAAGATCTTTTCCATTCTCATTCACTGGTTTCAATAATTTAATAATCCCTACTTTTCATATACTATTTACACTTGTCCAAATTTTAATTGTAATGAAGTGAAATTTTAAGTAACAGTTGGTTTCTTTGTTAAAATTTATGGATGAATAACTCAGCATCACTCCAGTCATCAGATAAATATTTTTGACTTTCCTTTATTATTGTAGTAAGAAAGCATACACTACAAAATAACCTAGAAGTCTGTTTTCCAGCAGCATAAAATGTTGCTTTTTATGCGATTTAAGTGAGTTTTTTCTTGCTTAATCTAATTTCCATCATAGAGTTCACTAATCAATTGCTACAAGTGATAATATCGTAAAGTACTTTAATTCAGGGAATGATCATAACATGGAATCGTACAAGGAAATTGACTTTCTAGATTTGATGCACATAACAATCTATTCTTTTAACAGACGTGGGTTAAGAGTTCAAAGAAACATTTGCACTAAGTTTCTAAACCATAAAATAAAATACATCACAATAATTCTTAATAAAAGTTCATGAAAAATTTGCATTTCCAAATTTTAGTTCAATAATTAAAATTAAATTTATCATTGCGTCTATGAGACCATGTTTAGGCTCAGACATTTATTCGTGAAATCATGAGTGCTTGTGCCACTCATCCTGCCTAGTTTTTAGAGTGTATGACTGCGGATGGGGTTCCTGGTTTTGAATCCCGGTTCGGGCATGGATGTACTTTCCCTCTCTTCTCTTTGTCCTTTACTTGTATGAATGGGTTGTGAATGGTTGCCTACCATATAAACGGGTACCTATGGCGTATGCGTACTGAGGAAGTCGGAATCTACACCAATTGTTTTAGTCAGAAAAGTGGAGCAGTGCAAATCATATTGCCAGTTTAGCAGGCACAAGACAATTAGAAAATGAGTATTTATAAAATGGAGTTCCATAAAAACAAGACTCAACCGATAGTAAAAAGCTCTTAAGAATTTGAAAGCAAATATAATAAAATTATTAGTAAGCACTAACATTTACACTTTTTAAATTATTACCAAACATTTAAACATGTTATTAAAATGATTGATGCAAATATTTATCGCAATTTTTCAAATAAATAAATCTACTTTTTTCATTTAATCGAAGCTAAAATTTCCAAATTATTTGATGGCTTGTTTAATTTATAGATTCAGAAACAGGTTTATATTTAATTCTGTACACTTCATATTTTACACTATAAAGAAAGGTATAAGCCATGGAGCAGGGATGATTAATTTAAACTTTTGTTTTCAACTGAACTTTGAAGTTTAACATCAGATCAGTTCAAGACATTTTAAAACTCTGCAACTTTCAGAATTTCCAAAAAGAAACAACTTTGTTTTCTGACTTTACTTTCACTTGTTTTTTCTTTGAAATGCAACAACGAAAGATCTTTTTCTTCAGCCATTTTTTTATTTTAAGAAAAGTTTTCCCTAATGTTTTTAGTTTATAAGTTCTTTAGTTTCTAAACGTACTTTAAAACTCAGGCAAGCTGGAAATCAGTTGATGTAATTATCATGATTATTCACATAACATATATACCTTTCACTTTCAATGCAAAAATGGCCGATTGACACAGAATTTTTTACATAAATTATATAAATTGATTTAATTCATTTAAAATATATTTAACAACTAATAAGTTTTGAATAATTATCTTAATTTGATAAATTTTTAATAAATGTATTTAACAAATTAATAGAAATATTCTGGTGCTTTCATAGAATTTAATATAAATATATTTATGAGTAAGTTAATGATGTATTTCATATTACTTTTCTGAAAAAGGATTTTTAAAATATGAAATTTGGATTTTTTATTAAATATAAGCTTCACCTTTAAAGCAATTTGAACACAAAATCAAAATCATTCCAGTTAAATAAAAAAAATCATAAAAAGTAAGCCATATTAATAAAGAAATTCGTATAAAATTATCTTGCGCCTTATTTAATGAAAATTCTATAAAGAAAAATTAATTTCATTTTTTTGAAGATATAAACTTTTTGAATTTCAAGACTTTTATTTATATATCAGCATTTTGTATTTTTTAATTTTGCCTTATTTTAAAAATATATAATATTTTTTAATGATTTTAATGTTATTTATAATATATAATCTTATGTTTTGACAAAATTAATTTTATATTATATAAATTGATTTTAATTTTAGTTATACAATAATTAATATTTTTGAGAAGAAAAAGTTGTGGCAGAGTTTTAAAATTATAACTGAAAGATTTTCTTAAGAAATCTATAATTAACTTAGAAAACAAATTTGATAATCTGAAATTCCATATAAAAGGAATGCTGAACGTAAGCAATATCAAATTTTAATATTAGGTCAGCAGATATTTTGATTTATATATATATTTTTTATATGATTTTTCTGTTGTTGAAAATAAAATTATTTAAATTATTTTTTTATTTCATTTGAATTTCTTATTTGATATTTTTTTTCCAATTTATAGAGTTAATCCTCAAAATTAAAGAGTTAATGTAATTAATAAAACTTTAAAACATCTCTAAATAATTTTAATACCTAGTTCTTCTAATTTTGAAATATTGTCAAAAAGACACCATTTGCTTTTCAAATGATTAAAGCAATAAAAATATTTTTAATGCATTTGGAAGCGAGATTTATATTTTACTTATTTTATAAATCAACATTTTTAATTGTGTTGAGGGAATTTATATTATTAATAAATTAAATATTAGATATTTCTTATTTACTTATTATGTTTTTATTAAATATACTTAACGTTATGCGATATATCAAATATTTTATATGTCCTTAGAATAAAAATTTTCATAAAGCACTTAAAGATTCTTTTCTTAAAGATAATAATAAATTAAATCTAATTTTACTTAAAATTTTAATATTAAACAAATGTAGCTATTTATTTTTTATTGATTATACAATAACTGAATATTTTATTTTTTTAAATTGTAATATTTGTAAATTCATCATGAAATCCAAATTATCATGTTGGGTTTCATAAATAAACAATAAAAGATTTTTTTTTTCAAAATTATTCAAATATTTTTAACAAATGCATTTTTTTATGCAGTAAAAATATCTTTTTCTTTCAATGAATTCTTAAATAGGTAAATTTATTATTAATATAATTAATGTATGTAGTTATGGCAATAATTTCTCATTCAAAATAAGTTTTATTCTTGAAAGTGCAAAATTATAAAAATCCTTATTTAACTTATTTATGTTCCAAATGATATCTAAATTTAATATATTGTATTTTATACTTAAAATAGCTTTACAGTTAATATTTTTTGCAATCAGTTTATTGTCTGTCAATATAATAATAAATTGAACTTCCTTCTTGAATAAGTTGATTTTCAGCTATAACTTATTTGCTACGTTTTTTAGAATCCTTATAATGAAATTTGATTTAAAAACATTGTCTTTTTAGCTTTTATAGCTATGATATTAAATCACATGCATTTGTACGCATAAGCATGCGAGATATTATATGGAATTAAATTATTTGAAAAAAATATACCTTTGCCAGACCAATCTTATTATATTTCTGTTTTTATGTGAGAAAAGTAATGAAATTTCACTATTTATTTCAAGGAATTTCTTATCTTTCAGAACCCAATGAACTTGATACTATTTCCATTTTATAAATTGACAATTTGATCATCAATCATGACCAAGTATATGAAGAAATGTCTCTAAATTGATTAAACTGTAACATAGGTATTCTTGTTGCATTTCATTAATTTCTCTGATTGCTTTCATTTTCTCTTTTGGAAATTGATTATTCGTCAGCCAAGAATTGCTACATTTGTAATCAATAATACGTAATTCCTATAACAAGCATATCTGCGACTCAATTTTGGGAAAGCACGTTTCATTTTCCAGTTCATCTTTAATAGATGGAAAAAGTTGTCAAATTTATTTCCAATGTTTTAACCGTATTTCTTTACAATGTAATTATTAAAAAAATTTTTGGATATTAAGTACTTAATTTAGATAACATATTTTAAAAATATAATTATTATGATTAATATTAAAATTTTGTATACGTAAATAAAATTTAAAATGTATAGATTCTTAATTTGTAATGAAAATAATGCACGCAAAAATATAATTTCATTAACATTTTAAGAAAAGCATTTGCTCACAGTATGTTAAAAATATGCTTTATAAAGAATATGAAATTATTATCATAAATAAAATTACCATACATAAATAAGAAAAATATAGGTAAAAAAAATTAAATTACCATGAAAATCTATGCAATTCAAAGCAATTTGATATTTATTATGTTTGAATGCCACATCGTGTAAAATTTTAATGCTCTGTAATAAATATTTCTTTTAAAACATCCTCAACAATAAGAAAAGATCACAAAATATATGAAGCTAATACCAAGAAATATTGCCTTTTGAATCTATTTACGGAAATTCATATTACGTATTTATTTTTTTCTATTTATTTATTTAATGCTAGCTTCATATCAAATTTTGAGTAAAATAAGTATTTGATATATTTTATGCAGGCAGTTTGATATGTCAGGCATATAATATCATAAGTGAAGGAATAACTTATGAAAAACAAATTTTTCAATCATCATCGTAGAAAATATGTGCAATAAAATGCTATAATTTTAAGGTAGGAAAGAATAAATAATTTTATTAGAGTGATGTGAGAAAACTTTAAAGCATACTTGAAAATATTCAATCTCTTATTAATTATTATCTTAATTCAAAGAAATATATATGCAGCATATATATATATATATATATATATATATATATATATATGTGTACACACAAACACACGCACATATATATATATATATATATATATATATATATATATATATAAATAAATATAGTGTATGTATACACACACACACACACGCACATATATATATATATATATATATATATACATCTCTCTTAAAAATTAAAATATGTTCTTGGAAAATCTAATATCAAAAAATATATGGAAGTTAAATTACTAAGAATTAAGAATTCAAATTAATAACAAAGCTAATTTTAATAAATATTCTTGCCTTTATTTATGGTTGGTTTGAAAGTGCAATGTATGGAACATGAAACTTTTAGGAAGAAAGTATTTAATATACTTGTCTAGACATAATTTTGTGTAAAGATAAAATGTAGAGATAATCCTTGAATAAAGTATAAAAAATCAAAAGATTTACAAATATGTTAAATTTAATTTTGTTTGAGTTAACAATAACATGAACATATAATATATAGAAACAGAGTTATTGCAAAAGTACTTAGTCACTCATTGGAAAATGCAGTTTAACATACATTACTTTTTCTTTGGACATTTTGAAAATGTTCCGATATTTAAATGTAAAGTTCTTTTTATTAATGTGTATTTCATTTTACATTGGAAATTTGGTTAATTATTAAATTTCTAGATTCAAGAAATAGTATACAATTATAAAATAATATTATTTTTAATACTTCGTAGACTAAAAGTGCTCATTCTTAAATATACTTGACCTTCGTTGATATATTCATTAGTAAAATCGGAATAAATTTACCTACCATTAATTTCAGTACCATTAAATTATTCGTAAACTACTAAGTTCTATTTAAATATTTGTTATTTATACGAGTAGCTGTTCCTTTTTCAAATACAGGGTGGTGAATGTATACTCTTGTCAAAATTGTACTGCTTTTGTTTAATTCATGTTATTAATGTTTAACTCATGTTCACCACTTTTTATAGTAATTTCATTTGCTTAGGAGATTTAATGTTAGTAGAATAAATAAGTAGTTTTATTTTCCTTGTTTGAAATAATATGCCAAATCAACGACGACAAATTATTTCTTTATTTGAGGAGGGATTAAAGCAAATTCAGATTGACAGAAAGCTGAATATCCACAGAAAAACGACATCACGTCCCATAAAATGATTTTTAGAGCTTAGCCGTGATGGTAATAGACCCTGAAAACAAAAAAGAACTGTGAATACAAATGAAATTCGCAAATTTATCAAGAAACTAACTAACCAAGATCTAGGAAACTCACTGAGAAAAATAGATAAAGAAATATGGGTTAATAGAGAATCAGTTAGACAAATTGCAAAAGCAGAACTTGGACTTAAGCCAAATATACTTCGAAAAACACAGAAACTAACTGAGCGAAATAAGCGTACTCGGTTGCAAAAATGTCGAGCTCTCCTTCGGAAGTCCCCAAAAGGCACATGGAAGCAGTTCATCTTCAAGTACGAAACTTTTTTCACAATTGAACAATCCTATAATCGACAAAATGACCGTTACTGGTCATCTGATCGTCTTGAAATTTCCACAAGAGTAGAACGTCGACAAAAATTATGGTTCGGGGAGGAATTTGTGAATCTAGAAAAACTCATTTGGTTTTCATAGATCAAGGCGTCAAAATGAACAAGACCGTGTATTGCAATGAGATTTTACAATCAGTTTTATTGCATTGGAACCAAAAGCATTCTAAAAATAGCATCTGGGCTCTTCAACAAGATTCTGCCCCTTTTCATAGAGCAAAAGCAACGCAAGACTGGTGTCAAGCAAATCTTCCAGATTTCATAGCTGTGGGAATGTGGCCATCCTATTCACCTGACTTCAGCCCAATGGACTATAGTATTTAGTCTATTATTCAATCAAGAGTATGCTTTAAGCCACATCGAAGTTTGGAATTCATAAAAGCTACTCTTAAGAAGGAATGGGCTAAACTTATGAATGATGAACAGCAGCCCATTTCATAAAAATTTACGGGACGTTTAAGGCTCTATATCGATGCCCAGGGGGGGGGCATTCTGAAAATACTTAAATATGTTGTATCTAAGTAACAAATAATTTAAGTAAAATTGGATTTTTAGAAATAAATTTCATGTTTTTTGTTTAATACAACATTTTTTTTTGTCCATAGGATAAAGTTGTCACCCTGTACATTTTCCTTTTATGAATGTTTTTTTAATACAAATACCTGAATGTGCACAAATTCACATTTTCAATCTTTGCATTTGTTATTTAGTTCCTTATTAGCAGAGTAAATATGGTTATATCCTAACAGGCATTCCTCTACTGTTGATCATAAGTTGGTGTGTCACGATGAATACTCATCTCGATACTCATTGTTGGGAGGGTTATGGCCGCTCACACTATGTCTGGATAATTACAGGGCCCATGATCGGTGCTCTGGGGGTAAGTAATCATTTAGCTTTTAATTTAAGTTTCTAAAGTATAATTTTATATTGCACTTCTGTAAAGATCTCTAATTAGGAATTTTCCGGGTTTCCTCCTTTGTGAAGCCTAAGTACGACTCCACTTAACTTAAAAAATTCTCTCGTAAAGTCAAATCAACACAAAAATCAGATCAATATAAATACTAGAAATGCAAAAATGGCACTTTTAAGATTTTAAATATATTTAAATTAATGATTCACTATCGTAATTTACGATTTCTTAAGTATTTTTTGAATCATTAAAACTGGCAAATTATGCAGAATGTGACAGTAGAGCATATTTTTAAAATTAATACATTTTGGTTATATAAAAATTTTGACAGTTGGGGAAAAAAAAAAAAAAAAAACCCCAAATGTATGTCATGAATTAACTAGTAAGACAAGCTTCACACCATTGGCTGGTGAAAGTTTCCTCCTATCAAATTTGAATACTCGTCTTTGATTTTCAATAAATGATTTATGAATGAATACAAGCATTTATCAATGTAAACTAAACTGTTAAGTATGCATTAAAGCATAAATAATCGAAATAAATAATGGAACTAATAATAAATATAATATTGATCAAAAAGTTTGTTTATCTTAAATATTAATATTTTACTTTTTATCTCAAGAGATGAATGGCAGCCTAGCAAAAAAAAATTGTTTCTTCCTTGGCAGTTTACACTGGGAAAAAACGAAATAGTTAACGTCAGAATTCACGTTTCTAATCTTTTCAGTGAGAAATACGTGTTACAAAAAGTATTTTCTGCTGACATGTTTTTAAATTCTTATCAACCGCGAGTTTCAGAGTGTTATTTTTCTCAGAATTTCTCAATAATATGATTGTTTTTACTTTGACGATAGAATGAAGGAAATCTTGAAAAGTCTCATAATTTAAAAAATTTAACATTTTAAGTAATAGAAATGGAATTATAATTGAAAATTTTGTTTTTCCTCCTCAAAATATATACCTTAGAAATTACATTACACAGTATTTTTCAAAATGATTACCTAATAAAGTATTTTATAATTGGCATATTTTATTGGAGTCTGCTAAAGGACGATTTAATTAACCAATTTGGCTAGGGAAAAAATTGTGACACACTGAAACAATTTAGTTTAATACTATAAAATGTTAGAAATCAATTTAAACAAAGTTTGTATTTAACATACAGGGATTGCATAATTGTAAAGTAATAAAATGCTTATTTCGTATTATATACACTTTTAAAACATACTCGAACATTTATTAATTTTATGAACAAAAATATAGTCAGTAAAAACAAATATCTATAATTTTATGTAAAAAAATTATATATTAGGAAGAATAATTTATTGTAGTAAAAAATAGGTTTTAGTATTGTCATAATTTTTAAAAGGTTGCGAAAGTTTTATTTCAGTGCAATTGTACACATTGTAAGTAAAAAACATTAAGATTTAACAGGAGGTATAGTTGAGTTCCTATTCTATTTGTAATACTGGTTTCTATTGATTATTTCTATGCCATGTTTATTAAATCCTTGTCTAAACCACTTTCATTGACAAATTCCTTTGCCCTCTTCGATGATAACAAGTAAAATGTTTCCTTACATGTTAAAGATTTTATTTCTTTCTTAACACGAGCTTAAAATGCACCACCTATGCATCCCTGAATATCAAAAGATATACTCTTATAACCATATTTACAAATTAACAAAAACAAGAATGCGTCAGAAATTATTGAAAACAACATATTAAATATTTCCAAAAATAACAAACTAATGCTATTCCACCCAATTTACTATTGATCCCATTTATTAATACATCACACATGCAGTATGTATCCAATTAATATTTATATATTAATAAATAAATGCCCATAAAATTAATAAAGCATGCTTTCGTCAAAACTACAAGATTTCTTGAGCCACTAAAAGTAGCATACATTTTATGAATTGTATTCAAAAATCAAAAGTTTTCTTATTTTTCCTACACAACTTTGAGAAAGCTTGTTAGTCCCAGTCAGTTTTTTTTGTCTATAATATTACAAATATAATGTCACAATCTTGGAAAAATTGAAAAGTATCATAATTTCCGAGTTTTTCTTTTCTATTTACGTCATTTAAGGTGATTCTGTTATAGTTTATATTGCAAAATTTTATAATTTACAGAGTAGTGCTTTTCAGTTTCAATTATAAAAAGAGCAGTTTTTTTATTGTTTGTGTAAATATATTAATATGTTAAAATCTATAAAATAAAACTTATCCATTACGTAGTTCTCTTTAGTTTTTATATAAACTATAATTGTGAATTTTTTTTTTGTTTCTAACACATTTCAAGTTAAAATCAAATAGCAATTTAGATGTTCAACATAAATTTTATCGCAGAAGAATTTTTAATTAAAAAGTCTGCTTAAAAAGATTTTGTTTACACAATTTTCTGAAATATGGTGGACATTTCTAACAGCTGTTGCAGGAACTTTCATTTTTCTTTAGATACAGTATATATTGGAAATGTTGCATGTGTATAGAGAACCCGGAAAAGAATTATTTCTTCTCCTTTATAAAAGAACTCCTCCTAGCGTTTTATATTTTCATTCGATACCATTTTTATTCTTAAAAATGAAAAATTTAGCTATCAGGATACCTTTTTTTAAATATACAGCTATAAATATCATAAAAAATAACTGCAATTTTTCTCTCTTAAGTGTAATCTTAAAGTAACTGTGATTTCATTAATTTTTGTACTGAAAATATCAAATTACAAGTAAACACATGTAATTTGATAATAATTCGTAGTTTTTATATTTATTTTATATTATTTTTGATAATTAATTTTACTTTGCATATAGTCTATTTTAATAATTTTGTTTAATATTTCTCAGTGTTTTTTATTTTCAAAAAAAAAAAAAGGAATCAAAAAATAAAATTTAAACAATTTAATTACAAAATTCAAATTTGTTCCTAAATTTTCGAAGAAGTACGTTATAAAAAGCAAATTTAAATGTTAAATTTGACTTGTGTATATGCAAATTGCAAGTCAAGTGAGTTACACACGCCAACATACATGTATATCGTAGCTTGAAAAATATTAATAAACAATCTATCAACTATGGATGAAATAATTTATTTCTTTGTAATTTTGTGATATTTCATTTATTTTTCCTGCAATAAACATTACTCATTTATTTTGTTCCCTTTAAAAAAGTATGGATTATAAAATAATCCAAACTTTTCAAAAGGATAAAGTAAATGAAGTTTTTATAAAATGCGATTTCTATATAAAATAATCATATTATGATTATTTTGTAAGAATATAATATCACTTTCTTTTCCCCATAAAAGTATAAATTATATTTTTACACGGTAAAATGTTTTTTTCTAGGGGAAAAGGTTTTCAAAAAATATATTACAATTTAACTTAAATGATTTAGTTTTGTAATTTGTTTTCCGTTCTACACATTACAGTCATTCGAAAAATTACATTTACAGTCTTTCAAAAAATAAACTACAATATAATTTAAGTTATTTAGTTTACAATGGATTTGCTGTTCTGCATACCACATGGTGTGTAACATCATGGCCTAAAATATCAGAAAGGAATTTTACCATCCGGATTCCAATTTTAATTAATTTTGCAATTAATTAAATTGGATACCATAAAAAGCTTTTCACAGATAATAGATTATATTTATTTATTGTAAACTCGGTAAAAGAGAGATTAGAAAAGTCACGAACTCGGAAAACTCCCAAGCATCCATCCCAACAGCCGTATATGCAGAATGCAGAAATATAGCATCTACTTTTCATTGTCGGTGAGAATGATCCTCTGTCTTTTTATCCAGAAGAGTGCAATTACGACTTGTTCAGATCATATTTTCAATAATAAATATCTTCTTGACTTGTTTATAGACTACTTTATGGGGAAAATACATTTTTATTTGCAATTTGTTAATGGCATTTCATTTTTCACTAAGCATGGAAGAAATGCCCATTATCTATTTACAGAAATTTTATAGAAAAAAATATACTTCATCCAGAAAATTTTGATTATTTCAGCTGAGAAATGAAAGCAGTCTATTTTTCTTCGCATCATGAAATATTTCTTTTTAAACTAGTGTAAAACTAATTATTTTCCGTGCTAAAGGATACTTTGTAGTTTGTTAATATAGATTCCATATTATATGTCCATTTTCTGTCCTTAATAATTTACGACTCAATTTCAATTTTCTTAAACACAAAAAATTTAAAACTTAATTTACTTGTGAATTATTTCGTAAATTGCAAAATGTTTTTCCTTAATATAAAAGTATTTGTATTCAAAATTCTATCATATTGATGTTTTTTTTTTATAAAAAATAAAAATCTTAAAAATTTTCTTTTGTTAAACTTTAGAAATTGCCAGTTATTTATTTTTTTTTGTCTTAAGATAAATTATTTAAACTCTTATTAAAACATAATAAATTCAGAAAATTAATCAAATTAATATCTATTATTACACCAAACTCATTAGGAAAATATTTTTCTTTCCTGGAGAAATATGCGTGAATATTTTCATTGCCACTCAAGAACTGAGTTCCCATTATGTCATGCAAGTCATTGTTCAGTTGATGTAAATTTTTGAAGATGAAATTCGGGAATTTCAACATCAACATCAAATTACAGAATTTGGCAGGCACTGTCTTAAAACTTTGTTGAGATGACAGAGTAATTTTAAGTTTGAGTGTCTTTTGTCAATATATAATAGAACGTGTAAGTCTACATTTTATTACTTGTATATCCCTATTGTCTTTAAGTTTCTTTGTCATTATCTGAACTAGGATCATTCAATATATTTTCCTTACTGAATCAATCCTAGCATGGGTCTAAATTGACTCATTAAAAATGAAAATTTTCTTTGAGGTATTTATTTATTCGAAATTAAGTAAATAATATATGTTAAAAAATATACATATTAAGCACCACAAATGTCATGTATTTCCTGTAATTTTCTGGAAACGGAACATTATTTGTAAACAGAAAAAATATTTTATTTAAATTTTGTAGGGTTTTGATGTAACTAAAATAAAGGATAATTAAAATAAAAAATATTCACGACAGGAGTTACGAACTTCTTTGTTTCGCGCATTCATCTCGGATAACAGCAAAATACAGAATTCTTAGGATTCTAACCTTTGTTAAAAAGCCGAAACATGGGAATTTACGTGAATACCACTTTAGTAAAATATTTGCTTATAAATAGGGACTACTGTATGTTTTTGCAGGTGCTGTTTAGTCTAAAAAATGTATGACGTGCAAATATTCACTGTTAATAGAATTTCTTGTGTTGTAGAAATGCTCTTATTTTCCTACGAATTTTCAAAAGAGTTTCAGACATATAGTGTGAAATTCCTAAGATTTGTTAAGAATATTTCATTCAAATTTATGACATCATGTGGTGAAGGTTTCTCTTGTGTCTCTCTATGTAAAATTCCTCTCTATTGCTTGCAACTAATGATACTTCTTGTAAATTTGTGAAGTATCGTTTGATTGTACATCATTCACATTTTGATTTTAACATTAATATTTTCGATACAAAATTGTCATGCACTCTGAATCTTAAAAATAATTTTGAGATAGATTTTTGGTTAGGAACACATGCATTTGTTACTTTATGCGCAATATGCATTTATTACTTTATGCGCAATATGTATTCTTTTAAATGTTCTGAACGATAAATTTAAACATTGACAAATTAATTCTTAAACTTTCTCACGATATTGCAAAAGCAAGCCAAATTCAGTTGATTTATTTATCTCTCTGTAAATTGCCGTGAATCAGTTTTATTCTGAAAATCTTTTGTTTCATATAATCAATTAATGTTACTCTTATATTTTGCTTAATTAAAAAGTTTATTATATTCCAGATCAACTTAATATTCCTGGTAAACATTATAAGAATCCTTGTGACAAAAATGAAAACCAGTTCCACTTTTGAAATTGTGCAGATCAGGTAATTCTGCATACTTTTTCCTTAAAATATTTTATACTTTTAATTTTTAAATAATCTGCAGCCTCTGTCATGAATTAAATAGTTATTATTTTAATTGAATACCAATGAAGTTTTTTGGGAAAATATTATATATCTATTATGAATTTACATCTGATTCTTAACAAAAAAAATCTTAAATAATATTAGATACATTATATATATATATATATATTTATAAAAGGTATTTTAATTATTCTGTCTCACGATATGTAGTACATAAAAATAAATACTTATAAAAATGATCTCTAGATAAATTTGTCTATTTTAACAGAAATATTTTAAAAATTAAATTAAAGATATTAAGTATGTATTTTAATTTAAAAAAAAGTAATTTAAAGTGGAAAATTCTTTTTGTTTTATAATAATTAACTTAGTTTCACTCCTGCGTAAGCTTTTTGACACTTTATTTCGTTTTCACCGCATGACCTTAAATCGTTGATCGTGAAATAATTTCTTTTGTCAGACGTGCAATGAAAGCGACGGCTTTGTTGTTTCCGCTTCTCGGAATCACTCACCTGTTGTTCTGCGTGAACCCGAGGGACGAAAGCAAATTGGAAGAGGCCTACATGATCACCAACGCTACGCTTCAATCTTCACAAGTAATTTAAGTTATGCTTCATACAACATCATGAAATTAAAGATATTCAATATTTTATTATTATATGCTATTGTAAAATGTTCAGTTTTAACAGCAACATAAATATAACATTGTAAAATTCTCTTTTTAAACTGTACTCTAAAAATAAGGGCTCTTCTGGTAGACACGCAAGCAAGTTAATATATACAGACTGGTTTTGAACAATAAGATTGATCTTTATATTAGTTATAATACGATATCATTACTTAAATATAAATTCCTTTTTATCACTACTATTAATAGAATTTTAGAATAGAAAAATTCTATTATAACATTTTAATTACACCAAGAAAATATATGCAAACCTACCTCAAAGAAGTTAATTTTTATTCTAAATTTTGCACTACGAGATCATGTGTAGTTTGTCTCATAATTTCAGTTAACACCCTAATTTATTTTTCCTGTCATTATTATAGGTAAAATGATAATAAACTTTAACTTTCCATACCCGGATAGCCTTATGAATTTAATAGAGTATAGCTCTACAAGGAGCGAAAGTAATGGCTACTTATACAGTAGGGTACTTAGAGGATGGGCCCTCTTTAACTGAAAATGAAAGGAGAGAAAGGAGCAACCATACCCAAACCTGGATGTATTTATATTGTATAATATGAGACCTATTGCATCGAAGATGAAGACACTAAGTACTCCACCATCGGTCGCCTGTTTAATAAACTTCAAAAATTAAAACTTATTAATATATCAAAATTGAATGTGAATTATTAATGTAAAATTTTTATGACTTATTGTTTTAAGTAAACTAATTTTCTTTTTAAATTTATACAATATGGAACAGATTTTGCAATGCCAAAAATTGAAATTATCTTCTAATTTTATTCTAGAGATGTTTTAATGTTTAATGTTTAGATTAGTTTAAAAAGTACTAGTATATATAATAAAAGTGATTTTTACTGACTAGAAAAAACTTTTTTTACTCTATGTATTAGCTTATATGTAAAAAAAATTATCTTATTTTGCAAAATTTAATTTATGTCAAATTTACTTCCATTTCAGGGAATATTTGTTTCAGTACTGTATTGTTTTATGAACGTTGAGGTAAGTTAAATTTTTAGCTCTAATTTAATGCGTTTAAAACAATACTTAATAATATTGAATAGTTGTTTAATATCAAAATTAGAATTAACAATATAAGTTTTAAAAGAAATAAAGAAAGCCATTTGACTCTAAATTTTTATATACTATGCTTATTTAAGAAACTCAGGAAAAATCTTTCCTAATTGTTTCAAAACAATGAAGCAGTTCCTAATTCTGAGCTTTATTTCAAACATTTAAAGTACGCAACTCTTAGTACACTAAAAAAGGACCGATTTTAAAGTATAAATTTATGTAAAATAAAATACTATTTTGTATTAATATTTGTTGCAAGTAAAACACAGAGCTTGTATAAATTATTAATTCATTTTATAAAGCTATCTTTTCTAAAGTGTTATTTATATTCATATGAATTTCGCAGTTCTTACCAGAAATAAACATTGACGTTTAAATAAGTTTTATCAGAGATTGATAATTATTTATTTTATAAAATGTAAATAAAATTGTAATATATTTATCAGTTTCTAAAAATGTAAACCTAAACAAATGGAATATTTACAGCATTAACTTACGATTTTTTTCACGTAACAATGTTTATCGTACGGGAGTATAGTGGAAAATTATCGCATATAAGAGATGCGAATGTCATACGAGAAGTAAGTTTTCACAGCTCCAAAGATGTCTATGTAAAATGACCAAAACGCGAACGTGCGTGTAAGACAGATTTTAGGTGTGACTATCATATATTGCAATTATAATTTTCGGATAACTTATATTAAAGTCATTATAGTGCGCGAAGATGTTGGTTCTTATTTCTTTCCTCACTGACTATGAGGTGAAGTCAGTAATAAAGTTTCTGAACTCACGGTAGGTAGAGACGATCAAAATCCAAGGCACAGATACCGTATAGCCCAGAATGCCAAATTCTAAGTTTTTGGATTTTTTTAGCGGAATTTCTTATGTATCTGGCAACCTGGTTTTTATGACGTCATAGATATCGAGACCTGTAAAAACTATGCAGAAAATTCTATTTTGGCAGTCCTAGTATTTACATCATCACTCATGTTACAATACATCATCTTGTCGACATTTCTTCATCGCCAAAATAATTCGTAATTCTGGGTTAAAAGGCATCTATGTCAAATTCACTGTCAGTTGTGTTTATTGTAAAGATTAGATGTGATACTCACCTCATCTCAGAAATCAAGCAACAGTCTATGCATTGGCATCATAGTGGATCTATTGTACGGAGAAATTCAAGAACACTGCACTCCCATAAAAATTGAAGTGAGCAGTCTTCTGGTACAGGAAAGGTTCTTCTCTACACATTGACTTTTTGTCAAGGTGTGAAACAGAAAACTTTGAACATTCTTGCACGACTCTAAAAAACTGTGAGGATCCATTCAAAACAAGTAGCATGGATCGCTTGTCTCAAACGGTAAATTCTACAAAAAAAAAAAAAAAAAAATGCTGGAGAAATTTTTATGGGAAGTGTTTGATGATCCCTTATATAGTCCCGACCTTGTTCTCATCGAATTCTATTTATTCTTGTGCATGAAAAAAAATGCTGTCTAGACATTGCTTCCCTTCATACGTACAGACAGTGGTGACATGTTGCTCCATTCTCAGGCTTCTGTGACACTGGACAACAAAAACTTATTTCATGGTATGAAAGGGGCTACAATTTCGATGATTCTTGGTTTTGAAGTAGCCGAAATAATGCTGGATCTTTTGCAATGTATCTTTCTGGGTAGTTATGTTCCATTTATTTTCACGCGCCTTGCGAAACTTACTTTCTTAATGATCCTAATATGTAAAAACGAAACAAAAACTCAACAATTTTGTATTGTAAGAAATAATGTAAGACAAAATGAATCTATGATCATTCCAATCGGGTAAAACATAACCAGGTCAATACCAATCGAAATGGCAATTTCCGTCTAAATGATGAATATTCAAGGTGAATTTTGTCAGTTGTAATCGTGGATAGGATGTCTGTCATACGTAAATTGCTAACTGATATTAATTCTTATAGAAAATTAATTAAATAAAGAACGCTAAACATTGATACTACTGTAACTATTTATGAAGAAGCGCATGTAAAAGACATACTGAAAGAAGAACAGATCATAATCAATAAAGAAATCCTTATTATTTAAAAATGAAGGCAAACGTATTTTTACTTAACCCCTTGACTGACGAATTAAATGGAATTTGATGCGGCAAAAAAAAACTATTTAATTTCGCTTAATTGAACTACACCATCAATTTACACCATCATCCCCACTTTCATATAATGCATCCGGCTTATACATGTTACGGGGATTATTTATAATCTTTACTAAACTCAAATATTGGCTAGTATAACATTCACCGTGCGAGACTTCTGCTAAACTGAACTCTTACTTTCAGTGTGCTTTTTTAAATGAGAATCGTCGAACGAGTGAAGCAACTATGTAATCTAATTGTAACTTGCACGGCGTCCGCCGAAAGAAGCGCTTGACGAATCTGACTCGTCAAAGTCTGTGATGGCCCAGGAAATCAATGACGAGTCAGACTCGTCAAAGTCAGTCAAGGGGTTAACTTATAAAGATGATGAAATCAATATGCCATTTTTGTTATTTCAAGATATCAATAAAGTAAAATATAGATCTTCGAGGATAAACCAGTGCTAATAATGTTCAAAAGACATCATAACATGAAAATAAAATCCATATCAGTTTCTTCAGAAGTATAAGACGGTAAAATTATTCACTTGAAAGACAGTCGCAATTTACCAGCACTCTATAAAATGTCTTCTAGAAATTGATGAAGAAGTGAATGTATGAGATCTTATGCTCCAGCATGAAGATGCAATTTCTCATTTAGCAAGAATAAAAATTAATTTTTTTTTAACAAAATCACATCAAAGCTTGAAACATAAAGAGCTTAGATCTGATGCAGTTTCATGTAATTTTTGACGATTTTTTAATAACATTTTTATTCATAAGATGGGATTAATGGGACTATAATTTGTTTTTGTTATCCATTCCAAAAAATGAACGGATTGAGACAGTTATTTCTTGGAAAATTTACTAGCATAAATGCCATTGAGTATGTTATTTTGAAAACACACTATTAAAGTTATTAAATTATTACTTAAAAAACTTATCTTTCATTTATAACTTTAATGAACTAAATCTAATTTCAGAGTGATTATCTTTATATTAAGAACATATTTGCTTTGAAGAAATTTCTCTGAGTTAATATTGTATCATTAGCCTTATTAAAGAGGGATTTATATAAAAAATTAAATATATTTCATATATATACATAAATATTAATTCAATATATCATTTACTACTATAAAATGTTTTTAAAATCAAAATAAAATCTCATTTTTGTTTTAAATTAAATTAAAATTTTAAATAACAATTTTTAAAAATTATCATTAATTTTATAGAGGTACATAAATTTTTAATTAAAGTGTTAAAAGTAATTTTATTTAATAATAATATCACTAAATTCATAATTTATCTACTTAAAGTTTAAAAAATATAAAATCTTCTTATTAAAGAAATTATTTTGTTTGCATTGCCAAAACATTTTTTAAATATTAAATAATTAAATAAAGTTCTTACTTATATATATTTCTTTAACATGCATAATATATTTTAATTTTATAATACAGCCTACTGTATAGTAAAATATGTATAATATATAATAAAAATGTATAAAATATTTCTTTGGTAGTCAAATATCAAATTTCACAAATATGCATAGAACTTTAATTTATGATTTTGTTGATATTTAATTTTATATAAAAAATAATAATAGAAATTATTTTTATTATTTCTTTAAACTGAATTGTTACTTCGACGAACAAATCAAAGCAATTAAAAAATCCTTTTATCACATTTATTACAGTGAAATTAAAGCGTGTATAACTAACACGAGAGAGAGATATTTATTTTTCGCTTATTTAAAACTGATTTTTGTATGTATTAATACAAAAGACAAAATCTGCAACTCCAGAAATTCAATAAGCAAACCTCTTTTGAAATGTGTGCGTAGAATAGCCATGAATGTAACTTAGAAAATAAAAGATATAACTCACTTTGCTAGAAATCTCATGTGGTTCAATAGCAGTGCTCTAGATGGTAAATCTGGATCTTAGAAATTTTGTATCGAGAAAAATTCACGGAAGTTAAATATATGCTGAAATAAAAATAAGAGAATCAAAAGTCTCTCTTATATTTATTTAATGTTTTTCTGAGAATTTGGCGCAGAAAAAAACTTTAAGCAAAGCTAAAAACCTTTTCTGGAAATAAGTACAAAAATCTGAAAACCTTGAAATTTTTACCAATATGTCTGCTGAAAATTTTATTCGGAAATGTTATGCATGATTTATAAAATAATTTTGAGTTATAGAAAAGGGATGTTCATATTTTGATGAAAAAATTCTTTGTTGAATAGCAAAATCTAATTTCAGGTCTTGAAATAGAACTTAATATATTTTATATTCGAACATAAAACTGTCAAAATCTCTTCTTTAATATTCTTTACAGGAAATAATAAAACAAATTCACGATAATATTCTGTCTCCAAAGCTATTACAAGAGTTCCTAGTTAGATAATTTTAATAGTAAATTTGGAAACTGCAAATACCGCATACCTTATTTTTATAGTTAACGTTCCATTTTCAGTTTTTCTTTTCATATTTAAGCATAATAATTTGCAACAAAATTTTAGTATGATAATTATTAAATTTTAGCATAACTTACACAATTCACTTCTTAGCCCGTTACGTATCATAAATAGGATTTATTCCTAGTAAAGTTTGCACAATTTTATGGAAAATAAAATTGTATATTATTTTACTGCTAATGCTGCTTTATTTAATTTGATACAAATTCGTGTGATGTTAACCTCCAACAATCTTGACACAGAATTGCTTAAAGTATAATTTTATGTTGAAATAAAATATATGGATTAAATATGGAAATATTTAATCATCTAAAAATACACATTAATCGGAGGGTCATTGGTGGAAAATCTCTGATAATCACCAATATCGAATATTACAACAGTAAATAGAGCACTGATGCAAGTGAAGATGTAGTTATTTGACACATTTTATGCAGTTTGTAGTGAAAATTGCTCTGTCGAACACACACATTAATACATATGTAATATATATATAACAAATTAATATAAATATTTAAACAAAATTTAACTAGTAAATTAAAAAATATATTTATATTGGAAGAATGTTATTCTGTAAATAATGGGATATATTTTAGATCTCATTGTATTTCAGTGTTATACTATCAATTCTTAATATAAAATAATCTTTATTTTTTAATAGAGTTTCACAGTGTTTTTTCATTGAGCAGCTATTTTATTTGAAGCTCATTGTTTTTAATCACATGATAAAAAAATATCGCCTCAATAATTTGCATTGCAATGGATAGGGACAGTTTTCTTACGGAGAATTTCAAATGTTACTACTAAATTTTCAATAGGATTCAGATCATAGTTTCTTGTTGGCCAGAATAATGAATTTCTGCTTCAATTTTTGAACCGGTTTTTTCATACTTTTTGTCATGTGGTATGGTGCTGTTTAATGATAAATGATAAATTGTATTGGGGAAGACATCTCTCACGGAACATATTAATTTCTGTTCCAGTATCGATGTATACATTTATATTCATTATCACATGAGTCACCTGAATATACCTCACACTATTTGCAGATTTACGCATAAATATTATGACATTTATTGACTCATTGCTTCAGTGTAATTCGGGTGTACTACTTTCCATTACCTATTCGTGTTACACATTTTCTTAACATATATATCAAAGATTTTAATCTCATCCTCCAGAGAATAGGCTTCAACTGATTTTTTGAAAACTTAATGTATTCTTTTGGCCATTAAATGTCTTTCTTGTTCTATTTAAGATTTAAATAAGGCATTTTCTTTCAAATTGATTTTTATTCTAAAGTGGATAATCTTATCTTTTTATTTTTCTTAAGTTAACTGAATAACCTATTGCATTAATTACATATCGAACAATATCTCATGAAATTCTACAATTATTGTGGCATGTAACTTTTATCCTTCTATAGCATATTATGTATTTTTTTAGCCTGATGATGACTTATTTTTCACCGATTTATTTTTCATATGTAAGCAGATATTTCTTAAGCGAGATTAACTAGGTTTACAATTTAGACTGTCACTACCAACTTTGTTGGCAATTTCATCTTAAAAAAATACCATTTTGTCTCTTTATAACAATTTTGCCTGTTTTCACAGGTATCTACAGTTATTGTTGTTAGTGTTATTTTAAAAATATTTACCGCGTAAAATAAATGAAAATATTAAAAAAATGCTTTAATTTCTAAAATTAAAATACTTTCTTCTCCAAAATTAATTTATTCTTGTAAAATACCTTTTTCATAAATCAAAACATACTGCAGTTTGGTTACTGGCAATTTTTCGGATCTCAGAATAGTAGATATGCAGGGTTAGTACGTGTTTATTACAATAACTTTCAAATTCATATAAAATTATGTTTTTTTTTCAGAATTAAGGAAGCTAAAATTTTTTGTAGCATATATATTCAAATTTTGTGTTTGTATTTAAATTCTATATATTTTAAATTTTCTTTAATTCTATGTATTTATATTTGTTATTTATATTTTTAATAAATCGATAATAATTTAAAATATATTTGCTAATAAAAATGCATGCATTGCGTTCATTGTTAATATATTTCCACTTTCTTAAATTAAAAAAAAACATTTTTTATTTAATTATTTATTCTTAGTTATACATTTAATATTTCGTTATCAAATAATTTTTTGAAAAAGTTTGTTTGAATTATATAATACTGTGAATCATCCTTTCAGAATAAGCTTAACAATTAGGTATATTAATTGACCTTATAATTTTTATACGATAGCAAGGTCATTTAAAATAAAATAAAAAAAAATAAAAAAAAAAAAACTTATCCGCTTGTCAGTAAGATAATGTCATTTGGAAACGATTTTCCTATTTTTTAAATAAGAGCTGAATTTGATGACAAAAGTTAGCCACCAAAATAACACCCCCGATTCGAGATTCCATCAATTTAAATCATTTTTCAAAATATACAAGAAAATAAAAGAATACAAAAATATTTACTTTTGTTACTTACTTTTTGTTATTGTAGATTGTAGAAAGTATTCAGTTTTTTATTTCCAACAATCATTCCTTTTTAATTATATAGTTTGATTAAGCAAACGTTTTGCACAGTATTCTGCTTAAGATATATACTAAGAACATTTGTATGTGTTTGATAGCATTTCTTAAATATCATCATAGCATTGGAAAATATAACACTAAAAAAATACATGGCAATTATTTTGGATATTTTTAGATTACAAGAAAACAGAAATTCTTGCATTGATTTTTGATTTTCACATGACTTATTACCTGATAATTATATCAATAGCCTTTTATTTAAAAGTAATATTTCAGTTTACATAAATGAATAGAATGCATTTTATATCACAATTAAACAATTCATTTCTTAATAATTATTTTTTGTTCAGATGTTATTTAATATATATTGATCTAGTGTCGAATGGTTTAAAAAATACTTTATCGTATTGAATAATAACTCTCAGCTATTAAGGAATTAAAAATAATATAATTCCAAATATAAAAATATTTTCGGTGATATCTGCTACATATCAAACAATTTACATAATAAATTAGTACGATAAAAAAGTTGTTTTTTTATTATCAAAATAATATTTCCGCTGAAAATTAAAATAAATTTAAAAAAAGTGACTGGAACAACAAATTATATAATACACGTATGTCATGAATACTTATATATATTGAAAGTCCGTAACCTAATAATTTACTATATTAAGTTAGGGATTTCCAAAATTTTTTAAGTTAATGTCTAAAACAAATACGTTTCATAATCCTTATATGTAAGATAAAAATCAAATTCCTTTGTAATTATAAATGATCAAGTTTTGCATTTGAAGCGGAAACAGTAAAATTTAAATAAGAATACATGAATGTTCAGCTTCAATTTTCCAGATCATAAATACGAAAATACTTAATTGAATTTGAAATGCTATTGAAAAATATTTAAAAGAAATAAAGTATGATAAAGATCTAGTGTTTCTCAGTTAACAAGACGTAAAGTAAGTTATCTTAGACAAGTCACTCTACAACCTTCCAGCACTAGAACATTGGAATCAAACGAATTGTCATTAGTGATATAATATGCCTTATAACTAATATAGTTGGTGGAACCATAACAACCACCGTGACATGTCCATCCCCGTGATCCAAGACAGGATCCCTTAATTGATGCCAATGGTTTGATTGGAATCGATTTTACTGCGATTACTGGAATGTATAGTTCCCTTCCCATTTCGGTGACTGAGACAGTTCTGAGGATTAGTTGTTGGTGAAATTGCTGATGGACTTATGAATATTAAACAGGAAATCTAGAAGTCATTTGATTGTGATGAATTGTTTAATAACTAACGTAATTTTAAACAATTAATTCTTAAATTATATGTTAACCATCTAGTTTTTGTTGAAACGTTTTGTTGTTTATAATAATGAATGACAGCAAATGCTTTTATCACAAAATAAAATGTAATACTAATTATATATGTCGAAATCCTAGTCATTGTACGACTTCAAATTAATATAAATTATTAGTAATAGTACTATATAAAATAATAGTACTATAGTAATATAAATTATTACTAACAGCATAATATTCATAAACATATTTTACTCAAAAATATTGTTCACCTTTTATAATGAATTTTAAGGTTTTCAAAAACATCTTGTTAAAAATATTCAATTTTTCATACTAGTCTTTGTGGAGAACTAATAAGATGCTATTTCAATCTCTACTTTTTGAAACAAAATCCAAGATCATAAGATAAAATAATGTGAGGAAATAAAAAAAAGTATCACGAATATTTTGTAACTTTTTTTGAATATGTTAGAGATCGCGGATTTATTAAAGTTTGGTGTTTTCAAGGTATTTTAATATTATTTTCAGCTATATATATTTTTTCTGATGTCATTTTTCATCTCTTTTCTTATATCTCTTTAATTAATAAAACTGTTTTGTGGGTATTTAATAACGATTCTTTTTAATCTTTTTATTCCGTTTTATCCCTCTAAGTCTGATATACATCATGAAGATAAAACAATGACTTTTCTTACTTTCCTTTCTTTCATAATTTCAGCACAAAAGCGACAAAGTGAGCTTTTTGATGGGTTTTTAAGAACCTTCCTTTTTTTCTTACTACTTACCCCCTTCATTCTAAAAAGTTAAAGTTACGCAGTGAATATCTGAAAATATGTTTTCCACAACCATTCTTTTTCTCATTCCTTTTGTTGACATCTTTATCTCCGTTACCTGACCCACTTGATTCTAAGGGATGACGGCGCCCGTACGGTTCTGACAAAATTTCAACTTGAAGGGGAGTTTTAGTCAAGCATCCTTGAAAATATCTATTATTAACATTAGCTAAGTTTCCATTGTTACATTTGAAGAATTATGCAGAATATTTATAGGAAAAAAAAAGACAGGAATCATTGTTTATTTTTTCATCTTTCCTTTTGTTCTTCAAATGTATTAGCTTCTTTTACTCTGCAATGTACACTGGGTGGATTCAGGTGTATTGACGAATGCCTTGTTCCAGGTGCAGACTGTGCTCCGCAAGGCGTACGTGCGAGCCGCCCTGCGTCGCAATCCCAACCATCGCTACACTTGGAAGTGCAGGGCGTCCCAGAACAGCACCTACGTCTCCAACTGCGACACATCGGTCGTCACCGAAGCGGCTGCCATACGCCCCGGCCCCAGTCCCAGATCAGTTCATCTCTTGAGGGAAGTGAGGCAGTATGACAAGGGTGGCTTCAGGAAATACGGTAGCACTCGGCGGTGAGTTGTTTTTCCATATCCTGCCAATTATATTGTCGATAATAAAGGCCAGTGTCAATTGGGAAAGATTTGGCTAACAAAATAATATTTTGAGATTATTACAACTTAGAATAGTTGACTTCATTTTAATGAATTAGCCTTCCATACATTTACAGTTAAGATATTTGAAAAACTTACAAATATTATGTCAATACTTCAATAATTTTTTCGAAGATATAACTATAAAATAGTTAGAAAGCATATTGTTTATGCATTATTCATGAATGATTATTAATTAGATTTTTATATAGTACAAAGGGTATTAACACATTTTTAGAACGATTTCGATAACGAATTAAAAAAAAGTAAATAATTTAGAATAAAAACTTTTGGCAAAAGCTTGATATTTGAAGTGAAAAATATCGTCTGCTACTTTTAAATTTATTCTTCTTTCAAAATGTGACATACAAGCATGCTGTGAACTGAAGGATATGTTTTTGCACTTCCGAAGATAAACGTTCTTATTCCAGAACTCAAAAACATTGTGAAATTCATGGTATCAAAATTTCTAAGTGCAAAATAAGCAATCGGACAAGTAAAAACTGTCACTCATTATTTCTACATAGAAAGAAGACTCCAAACGAATATCCGTAAAAGGTACGTACTGTTTCAAATGTTTCTGAAGTGAAATCGCTGGTAACAGGAGAAAATCCGCCAACACAGAATTCAAATGCAAAGTCTTTAGATGCATATGTAGCAACAATAAATAAAATAATAAACCAGTATTTACAACATAAAAATACTAAAATACATAATGTCCACCAGCTTTTGCTTAGACATGTGTCTCAATGAAAAACATTTTGTAGAATCCTGTATGAAAATCACTTAGCAGGAGATAAATGGAAAAACATTGTGACCCTTGATGAAATATGAGTTTACCTAAATGACTGTAACAAAAAAAAGAAGATCTTTTTACTATAGAAAATGAGGAGAAAAAATGTACAAACCCGTTTCCGTCAATGTAAAGAAAGTTTCAGTAAGGGGTTTATGATTGTCGCAGTTTTCTCCTACAATGGGAAATTAAAAATAAAAAGAGTGGAAAGAAATGTTAAAATCAACTCATCGTACTATCAGGAGAAGGTTTTAGGCCCAATATTTACAAATAAAATTTCACTTCTTTATCCCAATGACATTGAAAGAGAGAAACATCATCAACACAAAGCTATAAGTCATACTTCGAAAACTACCACTGCATTCTTTGAAAAATGATGACAAATACAGGTATTACATGCATACATTTTCAACATATCCCTGCGAAGTCTCCTGACGTTTCCCCCATGGACTATTGTGCCTTTGGTCTATTAAAAAATTCTCTTTCTACACACAAACCTATCACGATAGATGGACTCTGGAAAGCAGTGGAAGAGGAATGGAAAGCAATACCCCTGGAAATATTGCGAAAAGCTCTTCTATCATGGAAAGATAGAAGAGCTTTCACGATGCAGACTTACAATCCAGGAAAAAGGCTATCAGGTCGAACATAAAAAAATAATCTTTACATTTTAAACATTAATTAAATGGCCGCGAAATCGTTTTAAAAATGTGTTAATACCCTCTGTA
Source organism: Latrodectus elegans (assembly GCA_030067965.1). Taxonomy (NCBI): domain Eukaryota; kingdom Metazoa; phylum Arthropoda; class Arachnida; order Araneae; family Theridiidae; genus Latrodectus; species Latrodectus elegans. The sequence goes on from CM057814.1 coordinate 117,623,628, forward strand.
TTTATAAAACTTAAATTTTATTTGTATAGTTGATATTTAAAGTACAAAGTTAATATTTCTTAGAATTTTTTTTTAAAACCAACTTCCGAAATGATTCTATCAGTTTTGTTTCATAAATGGATAAATGTAATTTCAATGCTTTATCAATCAATCAGCCAAAATAAACGCATAAAGTTGACAAAAGTGTCAGAAGCAGGTGTATTTGAACCACAGTGAAATGGAAATTAGAAATATAAATAAAATGTTAATGTGTGTTTTTTTAGAGATTCAATAACATTTAAAATAATAATTGTAGCTAAAAAGCTTTTTTCTTAAGCTGCTTTTCATACTTAATTTTTAAATGTACTACTTTAACATATTCTCATTTCGCTTGCTTACTTAATCGCCAAAACATATATTTTTTATCTTTGTTTTCTTCAAATCCTAATTAGTGATTCCTTTCCAGAAAAGTTCACGATTACATTTTCAGCATGTGTTTCAAATAACATTATTGACTATTTTATGGAGGACATATACTTCGATTAGTTAATTGTCAATATTATATAGTGCATAAAATCAAGTAAATATTTTCAGTTCTGAAGCAAAAAAAAAAAAAAAAAAAAAAAAAAAACTACCTCGTTTAACTGATCTAATAAAAGACATAATAAAGAGAAATTGGAACTTTTTATGCAAAAAGTGTGGTGTTGTTTCATACTTCCTTATAATGGATTGTTTACAGTTTCGAAAAGATATGCTTCATTGGTAGCTAAAAATTAGACTAAAATAAGTATTGTTGGTAATTAAAATCAAGAAACTTAAAAATTGCTACTAGACATTAACAGTGAATTGAATTAGTTATTGAATTTGCAAATGCTATACAACCTTCCAGTTCCTATGTCAGAAATAAGATTTCAAGACTCAATTAAAGAGGAAGGAATTTATGAAAGATGAAGAAATACTTTAAATTAGTTAATCAGATTAATAATTACAGTTTAAAACGTGTAGAATTCAAACTATTATAAGTGTATTTATCTCATTAATGGGACAAATTTATGAACTGTTGAATTGAGTGCTATAAAGTTAAGAGTTTTTTTAAGAACTTGGTTTAATAATGATGAATATATGCACCCAGCTCTGATGATGAGGATGTTGATGTGAACTGGGATCAAATGTTCTTCCTTCATTGTGTCCATTATTCATAAGCAATATGGTATCTAACATTTAGAAATAAATGATGCTTAGAAGAAATCCTTAAAATCAGGTACGGGCAGATTGTTAAGATTACTCATGTTTACACATTGTAACTGAGGAGTAACGATGATTACAGAAAACTATATTTGTATATAATACGAGAGAAAGCTCACAAAATTCAAAAGGTTCAGCATGACAGACATGTATACGGAAAGCAATGACATAAAACTTAGTTGCTTTTGTTAGGCTGAAAGCGATACAGAAACAAGCAATGATCGATAGCAACTTTGATTGATCTCATAATTTTCCACTTTAAAGAACTAAGTCTTAAGACTAGATCATGATGAGTCAAAGCAGAATGTGTAACTATTATCATAAATCATGCAAATGAAAGCAAAACTGGTAGACGAATGGTTAACGTTGTGGACTTTAGTTCAACAATTCATGTGCTTGATTCTCACCTCCAAATTAGAGGATTGCAATGGTTTGGAATCCAATTTAGACAATAGTTCTCGATAAATAACACTCGTTTGCAAAAAAATAATCTGTGAATAAGAGACACATTAAACTATGTGCATGTAATAAAAGCCATTTAACTCTGAAACAAAATAATCACCGAAAATATATCTAAGTCTTTTTATCTCCTTACTATCTATTAACGAATAGTTGATTTCTCAATATTCAAATGTAGAACACTTAGAAGCTTGAAATAAAATAACTTCTACCTTTATAATGTAAAACTTAAGCTATTTTCATGCAGATTTTCTGGTCCGCTTATGTTTTAATTGGTTAAATTTTCCAGTGGAAAAAGTGCCTGTATTTAATGATATTACTCTAAAATTTTGTCATTTGCGTTTTTACATAATTAATAATTTTGTTTTATTTAGGTGTGACCTCAATGGAATGGCAATCACTGATGTTTAAGAAAATGCAAGATAAATAATCTAGAGACACCTGAAGCATTTTTGAAGTCATAAACTGTTTCTTTTACCACGAGCAGAATGTCTCATGGAAAAGAATATTTTCACTGAAACTCGTTCATTGAATTTCATTTCATTACACCTTTTGGAGCCCAGAGCCTTTATTGCAAAAATGTATTCAGTAAAATATTTGGCTTTTTCAAATGAATAGACATTGCAATTCAAAGATAATGTAAATACAGCTTTCTTGTTTTATTAATGCTTACTAATAGGTAGCGGACAATGTGTGTATTTTGAACAATATAAGTGTTTTGTATAAAAATAAAATAACATCAACGCAGTTGCATGAAAACTAGTGCATATGAAAGAAATGCTAAATAAGTTTGGCTACGCTTTTACCAGTTAAATATTGCAGGATGAAAATTAATTATTGCAGTGCACATAACATATTTAGTGTCACATATTACACATTTTTCATTGACGAGTTTTTGCGCACTTTTCTCTTAAAAATTAGAGATTTCTAGAGACTTTTAATGTAAATTCATGATTAGTAAAATAGGAAATTTTGGTCGCACTGTTTTTGTAATATGTTTATTGAAATCATGCATTCTTTTTGGCTTGTTTTGCAAACTTTTTTTGTTTTTGATTGCAAAGCTTTATTATTTTGATTCAAAGGCTTTTTCCAGTCTATAATTATAACAAATTTAGGAATAATAATCATTTTCTCATTAGTAAGTTTAAAATACAAAAATATTCTACACACCTTTACAATGTATATAAATATGACACTAGTATTCAATTAAAATTATTTATATTTTATTGATATTTAATCTTTGTATTAATTATTCATCATTTTTAATGTAACTATAAATTATGGATGAACTTATTTTGCTTGTTTAAGTATCTTAGAATATTAATTTGATATCATTAAAGAAAATTTTTAAATGCACTATCATTTGTTGTTATTTATATTTGATAAGATTATTGATTATATCAGAAAGCAAGACAAATTATGAAAGCTTGCATTAAAGTGCTTAAATCTTAATTTCACGAATATAAATTACACAAAAGTAATATAAAATGCAAAATTCGAAAATAATAATTAAAATTATAAAAAATATAATTTAATGCAAATTTTAAAAGGTAATTTTATACGCACAGAAATCTGTATTACATGCAATGTAAGAAAAACATTTGTTATAAGAATACTAAATAAATCACATCGCAAACCATTAAATTACTTATGTAAATAATTAAATACATTAACATATTGATTTAAAAATGATATGTATTGAATCACAAACAAAATTCACAATTGATACGGATAAAATGTATTGATTATGCTATTTATTCCCTTAAGGCGCATTTACTTATTAATAATTCCTAATGAAATCGTAAATGTATTGAAGGTATTATATAAAATGATACTCTCTTTTATCCATACTGAGTTTAAATCTGAAAATTTCAGGCTGTCACAGCTCAAGGTTTGCAAATAAACCGAGGCGCACACATTTAAATAAACATTAATATTTTTATGATTTTTACATGTTAAAAGCTGTTTGACGTTACTTTTAAATCTCTAGAAATCATACATGAATCTGATATTTTAGAAATTTTTTTAAGTTTTCTTGGAAATATGTATCTTAATATATAAGATGGATTTTTTTTTTAAATTTAGACGTACTCATATTTAAAAATTTTGTTATGAGCATTGGAATTTTTTAAATTTTAATTAAAATTATGTAACTACATAGGTTAAAAATAAAAACTCTTCGGCTTAAAAACAAATTACCTATGATTTGGATATGATAAAAAGTGAGAAAAATTAAAAATAATTACTGAAAATATAGTTAATTTTTCTTATAAAAGTAACAAAAATTGTACTTTTAAACATTGAATTCCTTGAGTGTTTTGATTCGTGTGAAGCAAGCAGATTATGAAGGAATTTGAATTCGCCACATTCTACACAAGACGTTGGGAAATTTGTATCCGCTGAGCCTTGGTGTTTCTTCTCATTATCTTGTACATTGAAATTATTACAGTTCCTAGGAGGCAGTACAGAATTCATACTTTAAGAGAAGGCGTTTACAAAATCTAATAAATATGATAAATCGGCATGTTATTCGAAGATAAACTGTTTTATACTGAAGTAGGGTTTCTGGTACAAACACAATAAAATGTACTTTATCTATAAAAATTCAAAAAAACAATTAGATATAATATAGTTGATGATTAGATTTCAGATAAATTTTAATTTCCAATTTATTTTCAAATAATTAAGAAATTTTTTTTGTTCATAGAAGACCATTTTTTGTTCATTTAAGCATCAGTGTAAAATTATTTCATAATTAATTCAAAAGTTATTTTTAAAATATTACTAAAAGTAATTTTAAGTATGGAATTCCTGCTTTAGTAGTACGGAAAATTGTCAACTATTTGAGAAGGATATATATATTTGATTTTTGATATTTATATTGATTTTAACGAAGTGTAAACGTTATTTAATTGGCTGCATTTTAAACTATGTGTTATGTTCTACAACAAATCTAAAAATCTTATTTCTGATTGAAAGATAGGAAACTAAAAATATTTTGGTCATAATAAATTTTACTTTATTTAGAAAGAGAAGATAATTTCACACTTTGTTTAAAAAGTATATGGAATGATATTATAAACTTTGATGATATATATATATATATATATATATGTATATATATATATATATATATATATATATATATATATGTATATATATATATATATATACTCGTATATATAATTGTACTCGATATGAATTTCTTTGGATGAACTAACACTTATATGTTAAATTCAATAATGTAATTATATAAATTAAAATTATAAACTTGTTTTTTGAATCACTATAATTTATCATTCTATTAAGTTATCTTGATTCACCTAGTTTGAATATTTCTTATACATTATTAATCTAATAACGGAAAAAATAGGACTATGTTTGGTTTTGATATTCGATTATTTTTAATACTTTTAAAGATAAATGTGGCAAATAAAAAAAGTTCTGCTTTACACTTAAATGTTTTTTTATACTTAATACCATATGAATTGTTTATTAGGTGCATCATTAACGAACATCATATTCGATCTACGTTATTGTAATATTTTTGTAAAAGTTTGTTGCGTTTTAATAGTTTAATAGCTACCTTATATTTAAGAAATTATGATATTAATGCATTTAAGAAAAAACATTTATTTGTTAAGATATATATACCCGTATTTCATATTTTATTGATTTTTAAAGAAATCACTCCAAAATGTTTCCAAAATGATCAGTTTTTTTTTAAATTTCCAGCAAGAAAATAATAGAATCTTATCCATTTTCCGAAGAAGTTAAGAATAATATTTGAATTTCATCTTCACAGTTTTAATTGAATAATAATGCATTTTCGCCATTAATCTCACAAAGTATACAATCTTAGCTTCAAAAATCATCATGTAATTCATTATTCCAAATGTTAACTTTGACTAAGCACTTTCTGATTTTTGATTTAGTTGTTTTCTGGCTGACAATGCTTATTTTCATTTCATTAAGATTCCTTCCCTAATGAAAAAGCTTCTTAATTGATTACAACTTAAATAATAAAAGCATTTATCTCTTTATTAAAAGGGTTCGTTTTAATTTAAGACTATTGGGGCATATAATTTTGTTGAGGGATTAGGATTTATTTAATTGTGCTCTTACGTCAAACATGTAAAATGACTGCAAAAATCAAACTTTAGCCATCTTTTAATTAGGTAAAAATGTCAAAGAAATTATGCTTTGAGTTAAATGAGGAGTAACAAAAGTTATAATTAGACAATTTACAATTTATTTTAAAAAAATCACACAAAAAACTTTAAAAATGCCAACAACTAAAAAGGGTGGATGATAATTGCATTTACTTTAATGAACAAAAATGAAGTTTTTCTTTAATGAAAAATGCTAAATAAAGCCTATAAAATGCATTTTCACTTATTATTACACTTTTTAAGAATATAATTGAAAAATTATTATGAGAAATTTTATTTTATGCAAAATATGCTATGGTTTTGAAAGTAAAGGAACATTGATATCGTTTTTTTCAGACAGTTTTAGTATACAATGAAATAAGTGAAAAATGTTAAAGTGATGAAATCTTTCAGAAAATTGCGAAAAAGCTGAAGAAAAAAAAATCATTTCTTCACCGAATTATATGATAAAAAATGAAGCATTTAAAAAATGTACGACTAAACTCATTTATATATAAACATATAACTTAATATTCTCAGTAATTAAAGTAATTTATTTAAAATTTACAGTAAAAGGTACTTTTGTTGATAACCAAAGTTGCTTTGAGAAAACTAGGTTTTATAAGATTTGTCATTTAATTTATCTTGTTATAAAATTTTCATATTAATTTTTGAGTTATTTTAGTATTGTATTAAAAATTCTTATTACAATACTTTAGTATAGAGAGAAATTTTAATCACATAAGTTATGAGGACATAAAAATTTTCTACAAGTTAATATGCTTGTATTAATTTGAAAAATGCGTTATTGTATTATGTATGTCTATCAGTTAAATTATGTGATATATTTTGGATTCAATTTATTAATTATTAGCTTTTATGAATATACTAATTGCTTACAGAGGTATTTACATTTTTATTCTCGAATTTTTAAACCGTTCATTACTTATTCATGTATATGTTTTCCATTAAAAATCATTTAACTGTTTGGTGAGTTATATTTTTTCTAAAATTCCATCTTAAATATTTTAAAATATACTTATGCTTGCTCTTGTGCTTCATGAAAATAATATATTTTTAAAATATGCCATGTGAAACAAGTAAAAAAGCAATTGAATTACCACAGCGTTTCTACATCTTTCATCATTAGTGGCCAAAATTTCATAATTTTATAGTAGCAACCCAACCACATACACTAAAATGTATACAATAATTATATATTTTGAGTATTTTCGGGACTAAACACGCCCTTTTTATAGCTCCTGTGCTTACATGTTTGATATTCTAGACGTTTTGGCGAGCAGTTCTTATTTCTTCAGAACATTCTGGAATGTTGACAAGAAGGCGTATCTAGTATGCGAGGATGTGAGAAAATGCTTTCTTATGAGAAAGCATTTGCTCACACCAGAATGTTCGAGAATGTCAGTTTCAATTCTAGCCAGTCTCTTTTGAGTCGATTTATCTGTCGCTATACTTCTCATCCGTCTGCACATATGTGAGCGAATGTTTTCACAAAGAGAAAAGGAAAATGTTCGATCACGCCAATTTCAATTGCTACCAGTCTTAATCCAGTTGATCCTTATATCACAATAAAATCTAACATGTTTTATTATTAATATTTTCTAGTTAATTGCAAAAAAAATTCATCGTATTAAAAATTCAGTGCAAAAGATTTATGTAGTATCATAAATAAAATTTAAAAAGAGCCTCAGCAAGTATTAGAGGATATTCAAGTATCAAAAACTTCTCAGACAAGCGTGGTTCCAAAAATAATTCAAGAAAACATTCTCAATAATACATAAATTTTAGGTTTATCAATACTAAAATAAATGAAGAAGAAAGACACTCTGTATATCAGCAGCTCAAAAACGATGGCGGCAACTTAATAATATGAATCCTAATAAACCTAAATGACGGTTGGAAGTGCTTCATAATGAGTACACGAATAAATCCTGAGAATACTTTGAATTAAAATTAAATTATTTGAAAAGCAAATAATATTCTTTTAAAAAAATTTGAAATGAAACGTTTGTGAATGAAAATTTTACATAACCTTTTCTTGTACGAAATTTCATATAAAATAGCCAGATGTAAAATACCTTACACCATTGTTGGAAAGCTTATTTTGCCAGCAGCATATAAAATAGAAACTATATTTGAAAAGAATTTTACAAAATGAAAATAAATGAGGAATTTTGCAAACTTTTGTTCTCCAAATTCTACTTTGTAAATTGATATTGTTGACCGCTTTTAAATGATGACATACCTAAAGACGGACAATATCAGTTTTATCGAAGTTACGATTAAAGTTACTTTTAATACAGTTTAATAAAGCAAAAGAGTAATTAAAAATGCTCATTTCCTTACCTATGTTTGATTTTGTGATGATATGTCAGTGTTAGAAAAAATAATTTCTCTGCAAAACTAATAGAACTCGAAACAAAAGTTCTTGCATTATTTGTTATCTGAAAGAATCTTATGAACGATAGAAACACATAGAATGTAAAAATTACTTCGGAACATGAATTTCAATATCCGAAAGATTATAAAGGCTTCAAGCATTTGTATTGAAAAAAAAAAGTCATCATAGGGTGTCTGTACACATTGCATGATTTATAGAGAGGCTAAGTCTTAAGAAGAATCGAGTGCTGGTTTGGAAATTATGTCAACTGTTGTTATAGTCATAGTAAATTATACAAAAATATGAGACCCCTGAAATAAAGATTCTTTTTCTCACTTCTTAAAGACATGAGAGAAGTACATAGTTAGTGTTACTATATTGAGTAACACTGATGAGTTGTGTTCTCTAAAACAACATTTGATGACTTTTCTTACCTAAAACAAGGCTATTTTAAATACCATTTCCCTTTTTATCATCCTTCCTCTGTGAAATAAATTTTCTGGGAGGACTTTGAAAACGAAACAGAGAAATCAGATAAATATTATAGATCAATTGAGAGAGAGATAGAGACTATTTCTAATATTTAAACTTCCTTTGAAAAAAATTGCTTTGTGATTCAAGTCCAGTGAATTCACTAATAATTATTAAATGTGTGCTTGTGTGGACTGTAAATTTCAGTTGTAGACATATTCTGTACTGATGAAAAATTAATCACAAACCATGGTACTAATTTGTACTGTTTCTTAAATATTTTACCATTTTAGTCATTTCGATGTTTCTGTAGGAAGTTACATTTATACTCTATTCATATAAATGCAGCAAGATAACTTTCACCATCTTTGTTTTCAAGGGAGATATAATAATGTAGTGAGGACCGAGAAAGAAGATGATGTTTGATCACAAATGTTTTGCCATTCCTCATGTAAAGTTTACAAGAGAGACATCATAAACTAAAGACCATATGTCATACCAGACCATGTTCATTAGTTGAAAAATTAATTTTAGCTAGATACATAAGATTCTCAGGATCACAACGAAGTTATTTTATCCTCTACCATTTTTACGCCATTGAGTTGATATTAATATATATTTATAGTTACGGGTTAAATAAAGATGACGAAGCACTTTACTGAAAATTTGACGCATAAAATACATTATTTATTCACTCCCATTTTAGTTCATTGTACTATATTTAGTGATGTGTTTGGGAAATACTTTATATAGAAACTTTTAATAGTAATTTTTTGTATTTATTTGAAGAAAACAATAATCTGAGACGTTTCTGTAAAATTTTCTCGTTCATTATTTAAATTTTTTGAATATTATACATTAAAATTTTTCAAATGCTCTATTTAAAATAAAAGAGTTTTAGAAAACTGTGACAAATAACTTAAAATAAAATTTTGTGTGTAATACAATTATTTATGTTGTTTCAGTAAAATATTACTGTAAATTGTTTTAATATTTCGTATATTGCACTTATGCTTTCTGCATACACGTTTGTTCAGGTGGCTATTTGGAATTTTCATGATTTCATCCCTTGACACACACGGCCTGAATGATAGAATGATAATTATGCTCTATTAAAAGTTCCAACCGTAAAGCAGTTAACACCGTGGTTGCTAAAACACCTTGTTTATTATATATATGTATATATATATATATATATATATATATATAGATATATTTTATAATCTTAATAAATTACTCTTATTAATAATTATTTAATTAAATAACAATTGTTAAAGAAGTTCCTGTAAATCACTTTATAATTTATTGTATATTGCGTATAAAATGTTTAGAGAAATCACACATTTTAGAATATTAGAAAATTTAGAAAAATAATTGCGATTAAAATTTTATGTTAGTCTCTCTCTCTCTTTTCTAAGAATTTACATAAAATAAATTAGTTATTAGAAGTGTTATGTAAAATTTCTCTGTAGATTATTTAAATTTTAATGACTATCTTGAAATTTTTTAACGAACATAGTTTTTATTTCGATACTTATAAAGAGTGCTGAAATGTGGTGATAACTGTATCTCTTTCTTAGTCATGAAATAATTGAAATATATATTTACTCATATTCATAATTTTCTTAAAGAAATTTAAAATGGCGTGTCTGGAATTAAACGTAAAAATCCTACTGAAATTTTATTTGAATCCAAAGTATTGTTACTGATTGGAAAAGGGAATAAAAAACACTTTTAAATTTCTATTAAAATAAACTTTACTTTTATTGTTAAAACTTCATCATTCCTCTATATTAGAACACCAGAAGAATACTAAGCTAATAATAATAATAATAAGAAGAAGAAGAATAAAGAATAAGTGTTTCCTTATATGAGGAAATTTGTAGGAAATTATTATTTCTTAAATAATTCATGTTTTAAAATTCAAATACAGTTTCGTTTGCAGTTTTTGAAAAATATATACTGAAAGAATAATTAGGCTATGCAGAAACTTTGAACTCATTACAAGTTTACATGTTTATTTATTGTTAAAATAATGTTCATGAATAATAACTATTTTTCATGCAATGTAATTTTATATGTGTGTATCAATCTTTGAAGTATTCTAAATTCATATTTAATGAATAAATTATTTAAGATAGTAGGAAATTTGGCCAACAGGGTTACTTGAATATACCACTTAATCTTCACTGAATAGTTATTTTCTTAAAATACTTAAATAGTATTTCATTTAAATTTCTTTATTGGTTGACAAAACCTATTTTGAATGGATTTGATAATACAATTATATTTGTAGAGTTTAGAATTCAAACATATATTAAATTATCTTATAGCAATTTTTTTCTTTCTTTTTCGAATTTGGGAAGCGAAAATTAAATTAGACACGTGCACTTATTTTAAATGCAATAAAGCATGTTTTTACTCTCAATTCAAGTTAATGAAGGATCTAGTGTAAACCCCAAACGAATCTTTCTCATTTTCATTAATTTCTCTAAAAATTTGATGTATAAATTACTTAAGTATTTAGAAAAAAAGTTTTATTTGGAAGAAATGCATAATTTAGTATAATTCAGAATTACATATCACTAAAATTTACGATAAATTAATAATGCTTAAAGCACCTATTACAGATCGAAGTTTGATACATTTTAAATATGTAAATTTTTCCTAATTGAAAAATTTGATACGTACCTAACAATTAAATTTAACATCAATCTTATTTAAAAAATGTATTATATCATACTACATTGTTTCGAAAGGCGGTGGTAGAATAGTGGTTAGGACATAGCATTATTCTCCGGAAATTCTGGGATCGATTTCTAATACTGGCAAAGACCTATCGAGTACATTTGATATACGTACTCGATAAATCTATGGAATCGATAGTCCTGTGGTCTGTCATTGAGCAGTTAACATGGGTGTAATAGTCCCGACAAAATTTCCTCCCCCTCCAGATCAATGTCAAATTGTGGTAGTAGATCCTCTGGTGGTGCCATCTACCAGAGATGTTTTAGAGCAAATTCGTACTATCACATTCGTTGTACTCTGGTTAAGCGAAAGGCTTACCCTATATACTGACTTAAATTCGCATAGAGTCTACGGCACAGCAAACTTGGTTTGTCAAATTGTCTTAAGTAACAACAACAGAAACATTATTTAAAGAAACAGTTGGTGAAAATTTTAAAATCTGAACTTATGAGAAAGTTATTAGCTACAATACGTGAAATATTTTACTAATTTTCAAATTGAATAGTTTTAGATTTGGCCATTACACGCATAAAAACTCATATTTATTCAGAATTGCTGTTTTAATAATGCTATAATATTTATTCAGAATTGCTATTTTAATATGTAAATAATTCATCGATTGTATCTATATGTATAAATAATAAACTCTTTATATTTAGGTAAATAGTAAATTAAAATGCAGTAAAGTAGTAAGAATTGCTAAAATCTTATGCAAATTATGTTTAACATTTTTCCATAAATATATGCCATAATATATCATAGTTAATCATTAAAGCTAATAGAAAATTTGGCCAACAGAGTCCCATTTATTAACTATTTTATTCAAATTTCAATCTATTAAAGTTATTATATTCTTGTGTGTTAAATATTTTAAGAACATTTCACACTTTTAATTATTCTATTCTAAGCAATATATCACTCTGGTATTAAATCAGAACTGATTCCAAGAACACTTAACTCTTAATTGAGAGTAGAAAACAACTATGACATTTGTGATCAAAATTATTGACTACTAATTTTTTTAAAAAATATAATAAAAATTTTCAGTGGAAATATTATTTCTCTTTCACTGAAGTAAATACAATTTTTCAAAGAAATCAAAAAAATAATTATAAGGGAGTATAAAAATCGTCAACACATTTGAAGGAGCTTTCTTCGAAAGATTTATAACGAATTTCTTATTGTGAATTATTCTATTCTGCGAAGAAAGAAAATCCCTGTTTTCTTGGAGAAATGGAAGGAACCAAATACAAAAATATCCGTTACACTGAATAAGTCCCAGTAACTCTGACTCTTCAAACCTTGTCCAGCTTTCAGTTCTTAATAGCTTTTGTGGTACCATTTTTGTTTCGGTGAGTACTTCCTTATGAAGTTTATTGCATCCTTTTAGAGACATGCGTGTGTAGGTTTGCTGACAGCTTGACATTTTCAGAAACATTTCGGATAGTATTTATTAATATTAAGCCTCAAAATCAAAATATTTTTCATAGCAGTAAATGGTTTGATGATTAGAAAATAACTTCCAGTTTGATGTTTTATTTTATTTAGATTAAATTTAAAATATTTTTACTTTGATTTAAAAATATTTTTGTTTTTTGCCGCGCATGTCGTAAATGGGTTCATTTTTGAATTAATCTATATTTAACCTTTTAAATAACATTAGATAAATTTTTTATTATCAAACTCAATGTACTAAATTAATTAACAGTGCTGCTTAGTGAAAGTAATTATTAGAAGAACAGATATAAAATAGTTTTTAAAATGCTATTTACAACTATTGATCATTAATATGGTAATAATTTAGACATCACACATGTTTATGTTGATACTGTTTTTCAAACATTTATTTCAAATGGAATTGGAGATATAAGTATTCTAAAATTGTCTTCCATACTGAATATTTTATAAAATCTTTATTTATCAATTTTCAAAACAATTGCTTTTTTGCTTACAATCAAACAATTTTTACAAATAAAATATAAAATGGGGAATAAAATTATTATAATTTAAAAGATTGTAAAATATATAAATAATTGTTTTGCAAATTTTAATTTTAGGCAAAACAAATAAATAAATAAATATTTCTATTCGCATAGAATGGGAAATTAATTATAAAGTATCTTGATCTTAGGTATCAAATTCAGTGATGTAAGTTTCTAAAGTCTTACAAATATTTATTTAAATTATTCCGTTTGAATAAATGAATAATGTTTTGTTTATTATACAATTTCCTATATTCACACATATTTTTAATCTAAAAGAATTTTAGAATAAATTATTTTACTCTAAAAGAAATTTGGTTAGGATTTGAAGAAATGATACTCAGTTTCAAATCCATCATCATTTCCCTAATCAATGCACGAGACAAGGTTTTATACATATAAATAAAGGTTTATTTATGTGTTTGATTTATTTTTAACTTACAATCGAGTTTATTTACATTTTTAATAGATGAATTAATAAAAATGGCAAATGAATATATGATTTTTTTTTTACAAATTTATTCAAATAAAATTTATTTCAGTGGCTTCATTATACTAAAGCAAATAAAGTTAAGATATAGCAAAATATATAATGATTATAATCAATAAATTTATTATGAACTAAATTTTATGAGATTACTTTTTACATAAATTTTAAGGAGAAGTTATTAAATGTTTTTATTTTTTCTATAATTAATATATAATTTGAAAGTAAGAAAACAAAATTTATTACAAAAAAAAAAGGAAATTTTGTTTCTTGACACAAAATACTAATATTTCCCGGTTAGACTAACTGAGCTGGTAAATTTCAGTACGTGAATAAAATATTTTGGTTTTAATGTAGAACTGGGTACCCCTTGGTTTGGCGAAAAACGAGAAAAAGTTTTGGAGATTATATTAATTTTCTAGTAACTCCGGTTCTCAGCCTATCTTTCGTGTAGTGGTAGCGGGAAAAAACATCAAGGTTTACCTGATTGTAAATATATTACCAATATGTTCGTTCACCTTTAAAATTAAATACGTATTACTTCGAAAGCAAGTTATTTTGCTGTCATGTTTATTGAAAAAAGTTTCTCCCCTGTTTATAGTAAAAAGTTTTATTTGTCAGATAGTTTTTAAATCACATTTCTTATTTTCCTCATTTATTACTATTATAAATAATTCACGTTTTTATAACTTTGTTAATTCCTTCTTGTATTCTTTTTAATCTGTAGAATCATTTGCTTGCAGTAGAATCAAAAATATTCAAAAAAGATTTTTAAAACATACTCTTTTTTATATATAATTTTTTTCATTTCAGATGTTTAATAAGATTAAGCTGTGAGAAAATTAAGGAAAATAAATTCTACCAGCATTTGAAATTTCCATATTTATTTTCCTTAAAAAAACATCGTTTTTACTTCCATAACAATAAATTATAATCCTTATGTATAAATGTTTTTGTAGGATTTATTTAATCTTTGATACTTGGATAAATATACCAACTTGATTTTTAAATAAGTTTGAGAAGATTAATTTTATGAAACCTCTATTTTTAGCTTATATGGGCTCTTGCAGGGTAGATTAAACACAGGGTTTTTATTATTTTCCATAAAAAATATATTCATTTTAAATTTTGGCTTTATATTTTTTATTTTATCTTCATGTTTAGAAATCAAAGAAAGATATGTTTAAATATATCACTGTTTGGCATATAAGTCCATAAAAATTTCTTAAATTTTTATTTTAAAAATGAATTAAACTAGTAGCAAATCACATGATTAAAGCATCAGAATTTACGAATAAACAAGCGAATCAAGTAGATCAGTTCAACAATTCTTAAATACGAATTTACGGAAGAATTATATTATAAAACAAAAAGAACTTTGAAGGAGAACTAATCTATTAGGCATTTTTGCCATAATATACTGTGAAGAAAAGGCTCCATTTAAAAACAAAAGGCTTCACCTGAAAGAGATATTTCCATAGAAATCACTTTGAAAGATAATTCTTCAGTACTAAAGTTTCTTCTCGTTTTTCCAGTGTGGTAATAAAATAAGTTTTCTTCGACCTTATCAAACTTTTATCAAATTTATTGCTGAACCGGCAAAGTCCATTGAAGGAACTTCAGCTGGATCAATCATGATGTTGTATACAAAAAATTGTCCAATAAAAACACTGAAAGTGCATATGCTAAAACTTCATTACAAGTTGGAATGTCTTGTTAGCAGTTTATAATGCATGATAAATGTAGAATCAAAACCAACTTCATATATGTAACGATATTAATAGGTATTAGTTATTATATACTGGAATAAATATAATTTTATTTTGGGGCAGAGAAATATAAAAGTCATACACACAGTCATTTAAAAATTGAATATAAGGAAAAAGGATAATGAAATTTCAGATATGTTCAATTTGTTGTGCTAGAAATGATATTTTTTCAAATATAATTGCCTTATAGTATTATAGTATTTATTTGATTAAAAGAAATCCTTAAACTTAGAATACTTCAAGTTTTTATTAACTTAAATAGTTTCATTTTGACAAACAAAAATTATAATAATGTATATAAATATCGATGCTGTTTTCAATTATGATAAGAACAAAGCTCAATATAATGTACAGATGATTTAGTTAGCCTAAAATTTACTAATATATAATTAACACTAAAGTTTTTTCGTTATTTTGCCAATGATAAAATGCCCTAAATGAGGCCAAAAACTGAAAGCCAAGCAAAAGTTGATAAAAGGTTAAATTCGAATAGTACTTTGTTGCATGTTTTCAGTAATATAGAATATTTTGGTTGAGTATCAATATGGGAAATTTTGTAGCTGTACGACTGTATATATATATATATATATATATATATATATATATATATATATATATATATATATATATATATATATTATATCATATATATATATATATATATATATATATATATATATATAAGATATTAAATTTGAGTGTGCAAAAATAACATTTTAAATAGAAATTTATAATGTAAGAGAGTTATTCAAAAACCATAGACACAATATTGCAACTGATAAGTCAGAGCTACGGTTAGTCTGACTTGGAAATTATCAAGTAAAATTTCAATGTTTAAAAATTGATAAAAATTTTCAGTTTTCAGTGATCATAGAATATAAAATTAAATCTTTATTTATTACAGTAAACTCATTAACAAAACGTAAAATAATATAGATATTATAATACACTACACATTAGTTGATGGTATACCAGCTTGTTGAAAAATATATGGACTCAAATTTTTTTATCCAAAACTATACAAATTGGATAACTATTTAGATTTGATGATATGAATTAATAAATTTATTGTTAGTAGAGCCATATATTTAAGTAAAATTGATATTTCAAAAAATTGCTTCTTTGCAAAAATAACAGAATATTTTTGTTTATTGATATATTTGAAAACATGTAAGTCATTTTATTTCGCATTGTTTTTTAAAAAAACATTCATTACATAGAGTAAATGTAAATAAATGATTCGTGTATGATGTTATAATTTTGAAACACACTGTAAATTTAATTCAGCTATTCTCACTAGTTTTATTGTATAAAATAAAGAATGTTTTAATTTTGAATTAAAAGGAGATTATTGTTTTTTTATTTTAAAACCATTACGCATACACAAGAGAGACACATGAATGTATGTACAAGAAAGTGACAATTTACTGTTTAAAATTTTAAAGTCACACAATTTTATCGATGTATTTTTACAGTTAATTAATTAAATAAATTTGTTCTTATTATTTAGAAGAAATCGAAAAAGTTCTTAGGAAATATAAACTAAATTGCATATTTGGTAAATTGTTTTTTTAAACTACACCTTTGAAATTCCTATAAAAAGTTTTACAATTAATTTTTTTTATTAATTAGTATAAAGTTTTGTATTTAGATTAGTATTTAGTACTTAAAACACTTAATACAATATATAACTTCTGACTAGTTTACATAGCATTCCCTGCATATTCAAAAATATGCTTTTCTGTTATTCACTGTTGAAGTATTGAATAAGTTTATTTTACTATTTTTATATAAGTAATTATTACTTGCAGAAAAATCAATATTTTTTAACTATAAAGTTAAGTACGCAATTTAAAAGAATTATACAAAATTTACAACTTTCAATTCTATAAAATTTTGAAACTGAAACTGTAGTTTAATTCATATACTTTCTTATATTGGAAGAATGAGTATATGCAATCCCATGCAAAATCTGCATTTGGTTGTATTTAGATTCCCTTTCTTAAAAAAGTACTCTCCCTTATTTTCTTAAAAAAACTTAAATCTGTGCAGTTTAAGAGAATTATTCAATGTCCTCGAACTATATTACGTAAATAGTGTATACGACAATCTAAAACAATGCACGTAAACTTAAGTGATAATTTGCTACAATGTTACGTAAAGCTTGTTTTACTTCAGCTATTTAAGTATAGAAAAATAGTTTCGATACAAGCAAGATTGTGTTTACTTTAAACTAAAATGACTTAAGTAAGTTAATTGCAAGAGAAATGCTTTTGAATTAAGCAAAATGTCTTAGAATTATCTTAGAATAAGAACAAGATAATAAAGTGAAAGTGTGTGTGCATCTAATGAATGATTTGGTACTTAAAAGTACTTAATTAAATTATAATTAAAAGTTTTCTTTGATCTTTAAATAAAATAGTTTTAAAAGCAATTAGACTTTTAATGTCAAAAGTAACTTTTCGTCTTAATTTTCAATCAGTTGTTGAATCAGTTCCATCTGGAATGAAGGCTTTGTAAAATGTTTTTGCTTTAAGAATTTTGAATTACTTTTGTACTAATTGTTAATACCTTGAGAAATATTTAAAGTTCAATTTTGAAATAAAATTATCATTTATTTTAATGATTGATAGAAAAACATAATGTTAAATATCTTATTTTTTACTTGTTACTATAAGCAGTCAGTGGAAAATCTAATTTATTCAAAGGCAGCAACGCTGTTATCTAATTATTTTAAATTGTTGAAATCTATGCCTGTCATTTATTTAGTTAAATGAATCGAGTTCATTGAATGTTCAATGAAATCATTTACGTATTTATGCGAATAATGCAAGTGTTAAGTGACATTGAATATGTGTTAAGAAAATTCCAAATTGCTTAGTAAAGTGAACTTTGTACTGTGTTTTATGTAATGTCACTAGCATTTGTTCTTAAATAATATTTTTTGTTTGGTGTTGGTAAAAATGTGGAATTTATTATATACAAGTACTCTAGTGATCTAATTTTAAAATGGCCTTTTTTGCTAAAGGAAAAAAAAAAAGTCAGACCTAATTGAGTTAGACAATGAGTTGCAGGCGATACAAATGTAACTCTGAAGATGATTGATTTGAAACATTTGATTCAAACATCTAATGATTACGAGTTAGAATTTGTTGAGGCTGTCTAAATCAAATCATTGAAATCCTCTTCAAAAACAAACAAGAGGAAGTAGAAGAACAATGAATAGTAAGGGAAAAGAACTTAAGGGACTTTAAAACCTTTTATTTATTAATGTAAACATATTTGTTTTTATCTCCATATTCATTTATTAAAAAATAAAATTTTTGCAGCAACATGTATATCAATTTGCTTATAATTTGATATACATGCTACAACATGGCCTTTGAGTACAGCTGCAATATTTCATGACCAATTGAAAATATTTTGTTTAATTTACTTCTTTTTGATTTTAGAAATTATTTTTAAACATTTTAATGTAATTCATTAAGTATATTTAATTATCGTAAAAAATATCCATCTATCAGAAATTCAACTCAATGTAAAGTATTAATTATATCTTAAATTATAATAAATTTAAAGCAATAATTAATCATATAAAATTAGAATACTTTTAGAAAATAAATATTTAAAAATGTTGGAGTTGAAAATTCAATTGACGTATAAAAATCTATATTTTAAAATCCTTAAAACCTTGATTTGAACACATTTAGTCATTTATGTTCAAAGAAGGAGGACATTGTTTACTATAAGTACTCCTCTTAAATATTAGATTAATGAGCAAAATAATAGTTATGTTTTAGTTAAGAAACTCGCTTAAGATTGCTGAAAATAAACTGGCTTGGAAAAGTTTTAATTAATGATATCAGTGTGAGAATGACGCTTATCGCATAACCAAAGAAAAGCCTGCATCCACAATCTTTTGTCATTATTTTGTGCAAAAATAATTAAATAGAAACCTGCTCATAGTTGTTAGATAGAATAATTTGGGAAAGAGCCTTCAGTTCTCTTGATAATAATGAGCAGTTGTTTGTTGTAAAACACAGCGTGTAAGAAATTAATGGTATTTGTTACTATTAACATATTTGAATACAAATATCTCAAACAATTCCATCTAATTTATGTAAATGTTATGGATAAATTAAATTCTGTTGTATAATTTTAATAGTTTAATAAAATCAAAATTGTTTTCAAATAGTACCGTACATAAACAAAATTATCAAAGAAGTAACGAAAGAAGAAGTGAGATAAATGCCAATAATGCTTCGTAATTTTCTAAAACAATAAAACGATACTAAAATAAACCTTTATATCTTTTTTAAAACATAAAATCATCTTTCATGTAGTTTTGTTTAAGGAAAAGAATACACAAATAGAGCACAATTTTCATTTCATCGTCAATACTTTAGTGGTAGAATTGTTTGAGATAATTAATGTAAATGAACTAAAATGGTTTAATTATTTTTGACACCACAATTTTTCAATGCTTAAAAGGCAAATATTTGCTACAAATGTTATAAAATCGTTGCTAACAGTTCAGAAGTTGACCAGTGTTTGCTTTCTCGTTTTTGTAAAAGTCAAGTTTTGGGGAAAACAAACAATCATTCGACAATTATAAACTTTTGCTTTTTCGATGTAAATAATCTTCAAAAAGTTTTATTAAAAAATAAATATTCTTCTTATTGAATTGAATTTTAATATATACTGGAAAATGTGATCCATAAACTATTCATTAATTTTATGTTTCATGTAGGATTTAAGGAACCTCATGTGTGATATTCATATTTAAACATGTAGGTAAATTTTCTTGAGCGGAGATTCGATATGAGTCAAAACCAATTATTATTTCAAGCAAATCTAGTTATAACAAAATAGATTGAAATTCTTTGCTGTTAGATTTCAATCACACAGATATATGATAATCAACAGTATGTAAATTTAATGTTTTGTTTGTCGTTCATTTATATTTAGTTGCTGTAATAATTTTAATTACAAATTTACAAAATTATTTTTTGTGAAAGTTTTTTCTGATTTATTCATATTTTCACAGAAATTGTATGAATTTTAATGTATATTTCACTGTACACATCAAATAAAAATATGTCCACAGATTTTCACGGCTTTTCAAGACATTGCATTGAACTCAAATTTTGTATGATAAAAGATATAC
This sequence comes from Latrodectus elegans, assembly GCA_030067965.1. Taxonomy (NCBI): domain Eukaryota; kingdom Metazoa; phylum Arthropoda; class Arachnida; order Araneae; family Theridiidae; genus Latrodectus; species Latrodectus elegans. The sequence continues at coordinate 117,644,487 of CM057814.1, forward strand.
TATCCCTAAATAATGCAAAAATTATTTTTTATTGATTACTTTATGAATAAACACCATTATATTGTCAATATTTATTTTCTTTTTCAACAAAATATATTTTTACTAAAATAATTCTTTGAAAAGTTGTTACAATTTTTAAAATTATGAAAGTGTATTGAATTTTGAATTAACTACAAAATGAAAATGAATGAAACATTAATCATAACTGTCAAATACGTTTTTTAATAAGGTTTATCTGCTTTTTGTAAAAGAAAAAGAAAAATTTATTGAAGAAAAATAAAAAAAAATATTGCAACAAGGAATATTTAAATGTTAGTTAACGAATGTTCATTTTAATTATTTGTGTTATATTAAATTTAAAATAAAATTTTAAATAAAATTAAAATTTCTATATTATTATAGATATAATTTAATGTAAAACTCATTGAAAATCAAATATTTAGTGTTATATTATGTAAATTGTTAATAGTTGCTTTGATTTTTAAATTAGTGTTAAAAATATGATATCAAAACCTTCTTGAAATATTCAGTAATATATGTCTATAAAATCATTTTTAATTTCTTACTAAAAGTGTAATTTGTATATACTGATGGTATTCTTGAGAAATTGAGAGCTAAAAATAATTTAACATGAAATTTTAAGTAATTATTATAATTTGAACAAATTTATTAAACCCATGATGAATTTAAATCGTATAAGAATTTTTTAATGTTTAAAAAAACAAATGCAAAAGGATGATACACAGAGACGGTATTAGGTTTTATGGAGCTCCAAAACAAAAGTTCAATCTCCTATAAGATAGGTGTTCTTGAAAGGCTAATAGTGATATCTAAATTAATAAAATTAAAAGATATTATTGTATTGTTCATTGTATTGGAAATAACTTGATAAATAGCACAGCATTAAAAATGCTGTCTTTATATACTTAATATAATAAAATTAATCATAATTTCTCGAATCTTACTAACTGATTTTCATAAATATTGCTACTATTTCGTTGCAAAATGGAAAAAGTTGTTATTTCAAAATTCTCATTATTTTTTAAATTATCATCTTAATGTTTTTGACGATTGTCTTGCTATTTCTGACACCTTTAATTATTCCCATCAATCACACTTCCAAGAGTATCTAAAATAACTGTTGAAAATAAAACAAATGTTCAGCATTTAAATATTTTAAATTTTATAAGAGATTTGAAACTTGATTTTGATTTCCTCTTACACTTTCAGTACGTTCAAATATTCTTTCGGGTAATATGTAGAAATGTCTTTGAAATGATATATAATTAAATGCTTAAATAAGTTGTTTTTCAACCTAGAAACTAATTTTATCAAAATCATTTCAATTTGATTTTTTGAAGATGAATATATTTATAATTAATCATTATTTATATTGTTACTATTTTGAAGTTTCGTAACTCCATGTAATCAAATAATAATTTTTGGTATTTGGTAGACAATGTTCAATTTATTATACGAAATTAATAACTAGAAATAAGTTTAATCCAAATCTTTTTAATGAAAGTGAATTCTGGTACTTGAGGAGAAAATTAATTTAAAGAAGTCAAAACATTGCTTTCTTAAAAATGTAAATATATTTACATTAGCAAAGAATAGAAAAGTTATATGAGAAATGATCCTTTTCACATATTAAATAAAAAGAATAATTTTATTTAATATGTGAAAAGGATAGATAATACATTTAATTATTTACATTTATACATTTAATTATTTATAATACATTTAATTATTTTACTAAATAATATTTTATTATAAATTTAATTTATTATAAAAGAGATTCATTTTAAATATATTTAATAATAAATCTTTTCCGGGTTTACACTTAAAACTTACAAGCCATAAAATGCAAAAACAAAAGAACATTTTTTATGAGATTCTAAATGTCATTAAAATAACTGCAATACACTGATAATTGCAGAGTTAGAATTAAATAAAAAATGTTTCAATAAAATCATTACGATATTTAAAAAGTAAATAAAAACTAAATGAAAAATACTTTTTATTTGTTAAGAATGTTATGAGGTGTATGGTATATATATAGGTATAATAAATAAACAAAAAACAGTCATGGAAATAAGGAACTCTCAAATATGTAATGAAATTGTAAGTGTAAAAATAAAATTTGTAAGCATGAGTTGAAAAATGGTTAAGTATTTTTTTTCACTTTAATTTATAAGATTACTTAATACCTATGTTTTTTACAGGAATAACGCAGTCTTGGTAAATTTTTCAAGTCACGATAGTGTTATTTCGACTGAAAAAAAATCAATTTTCTCTTTTTTCTACACCCTTGGATTCCTTTGTGATTTCTTTAATATTATATCAGTCTTTTTTTGTTGTGTCATACATTTTAGACTTAAGAAACTTCTCAGTTTGAGGTTCATTTTTTACATTCCATTTCATCAAATATTTGGAATTGAAACTGTGATGTATAATTAAAAGTAACGTAGTTATCTATAATTATTTTTTTATTTCTTGACAGTGTTAAATTGTTTTTTTGCCGGACATTATTTTTTTAAAAATTTATAGTAAAAGAATATTAATGTATTTTATAAGAAAAGAGAGCAAAAAAGTTTATTTAAGTAATTAATCGTGTATTTTACTTTTAATACTGTGAAGAAATAACTATGCCTATATATTTCCGATTGTATTCTTAAAAAACAAATATTCGGTTATTTTGGTTATTCGAAATAAAATTGAAATTACGATTACACTAAATACTGGTAAATAGTAAGACATTTATAACAGAATATACTCATATTTCTGTAAATTATGTATTTAAAGTTTTATATTGTATTCCACTTTTTAATTGTAATATAAATTAAATTTGGAAAAACCTAGATTAAATATATTTTTACCTTGAAGTTTTGTTTTGAAATCTGATTTAATTTCAAAATGGCAATCTAGCATTTCTCTTTTATAAAGGCGCATATTTTGGAATTGTACTACGTAAAATAAGGACTCAACTGGAGTTATAATGAATTGAAAGAAAAGATGAAAATTTGAAATGCATATAAATAGCCTGGGGATCATATTAAGTACTAAACATTTACGAATGATATCTGTTAAAACCCATGTCGTTTCACTGAAATTTACCCTCAGAGTCATAAATAAGAGGGAGAGATATTAACCATGATTTTGTATGGACAACTGTAACACTGGTATAAATTAATGAAAGTTTACTGTATTTACTCCTTAGAAACTTGTGAATAATTTTTCTGTTGCATAGAAAAACCCAGAAAGATCATGTTAAGATTGCTCAAAATATTTTAAAACAGCCTTATTTGAATTATTTGATATTGATTTAATTCAATATTTTAAGCTCAGAATCAGAAATTTAAATTTGAAAACTTAGTTAATTTTCAATGCATTCGAAAAATCATTAAAATTGAACTCATTAGCACACAATTAAGTTTTCGCTACACTTATTTAAAAGTTTTCCTAGAAAAATACCCATTTGTAAATATAATATTGGTTATTTGTATTTTTGTAACCAAAAGTGTCTACTTTTAGGAATATTGACTGAAAATATTTAAAAATGACATATTGGAACTGCAGCAATTCTTAAGTGGAAAACTGTTGTTATTTCTGCATTCTTAAGTGAAAAATTGTTATTATTTATAAATTAGAATTTAAAATATATTGAAATAGCTTGTTCATGAAATTATTTTAATAACAAATCTGCAGGAAAGCATTAAAGTTATTTAAATTTTCTGTCTTTTTTTAAATGAATTACCTTTAATATTATCTCAAACAACAAAAATGTATTGTGCTGCTTAAAATTGGTAAAAAATAATGTTTTCATATTAATTCTATATAATAATTTTTTGAGTAAACAAATTATATAAAACTGAAAATATTTACGTTTAAAATGAATTAATAATATATATTGATGATCTGATAAGAAGAAAATATTAAAATAATCCCATATAATTTCTTTTTCATAAAAAATGAATTATATTTAATTTAAATTGTTATTAATTCATTCAGAATTTAAATTGTGCTATTAATTCATATGAATATGTTGTTACTGTGTTAATAATACATATTTTCATAATTTAATAACTTAATTTCTGAAATTTTAATATTGTATTTTATATGCAGTTTGAATAGGAGCTACAATACAGGATCAGGATTATAAATAACTGACTTAAAATTGTAATCTGGATTAGCAAAAACAGTTCTGAAATTAAAATTTAACATAAAAGACAGGAAAATCATTTCCATTTTCCCTCGATTGAGGAGGAAGTAAATGAGCAATAGGAAGAGTATTGATATTATATATATATATATATATATATATATATATATATATATATATATATATATATATATATATATATATATAAAACTTATCTGTAGAAAATTTTACTTTAATTAACTTTGAAAAATATCTGGAAAAAGTACCACTATCTTCTTTCTTATTAGTAAATAAATAAAATTATAAAACATTATTAGGCTGATATATATTATGTTTGATGTACACATCTATATTAACTTTATATTAAAGTATTTGATTTCGCAAAATTAAAGCATTAACATTCATGCATTTTTCACAGACGAATAAAAAAATCAGATTACCAGCTACTTTACATGCAAGGCATTATTCTTTATAATTTATTCAAGAAAAAATATTTCTGCATATTAAGGAAATTATTTTTGTCCATGTATGTGCGCTAAATTACTAAACACTTATGACGTAATTTAGTTTTAATTAACTGAAATATGATGCAGAATAGCAATTTACAGTTTGAGATTTCATGTCAAAGGACAGTGAAAAACTTTAAGATTATTTTTTGAATAACAGGTACAGAAATGGGAGGATTCCGACCAAACGACAGCTGAAATTTTCAAAAATAGAATTCACATGTATAAATATAAACACCTTTTATCCGTAATAAATAATTAAGTAAATATTCTTTTATTAGTTATTTTCGTTGGAGGTTTTGACGCGTGTCTCCATCTCGTGTGCAAGAGAAAGATAAAAAAAAATAAACAATAGAGAACATCCCTTGATGAGGATGATGGCTCCAGACAAGAACAGGAGGGTGCGTTGCTTTCATTTTGTTTGGTTAATATTCGATATAGAAATGAAATCAAGCTAAATAATAAAAGGTTTATCGCTTGCAAAGGCATTCATTAAACTATTTCTATTAACTAAAAAGTCTCAAAATTATGTGTGTGTGAATAAATTTATTAGTATTAAAACCCATTTTGCAAACATTCGCATAGAATTAAGTAAAATTTATGTATGCATAATTAATAAGAAGTATTCAAAACATGTAAGACAAGTTTACGTCACCTTAATCAGATACACTTTCTGACAAATAGCTTTCTAAAGCATTTAAATGGTTGATATTAATCCAAATATTATTTGTGGGTCAGCTGTATTTCTTATAGCATAAGGTTATGATAATTTTACAAAATTATCATTGTCAGTAGCATTTATATGGCCATGATTTAATTCTCTTGTTCATACAAATCATGTTTTAGCAAGTGGACAGTTACTTATCCTTTTGCTTGGGATTGTTTATAAGTTATTTAGTTATCACTATAATATTTTATATGCCATATTTTTTTATAGAATTTTTTTATATGTTTATCTTTACTAATAATCTTTTTTATTAACTTGAGAATGCATATGGTGGCATCTCAGTGTACTTTTAGCTATAAAATGTACAAGCATAGAGAGGATAAACAAATTACTCATTGTTGTTGTTGCACATCTTCTATGTTTAAAAAGCTTAATCATGCTGATGAAATTTGTCACTAAAAGAAAATCTAGCCCTAAACTTTGATTTGTGAAAAGATCAATTCTGGAAAGCTCCAGACAATCCAGAGTATGGTCAGGAGTGACCTGAAAGTCAGCACATTTCAAACAGCTTGGAAAAATCTTTTTTTCCCTAATAATAGAACAGAAATCGCAAGTCTATACTGGTACCACCTGCAACACTTGAGCCATAACACGTCCAAGGGTTTTCTTCCTGGTACCAATGTGTGAACAGGTGGGATTGTAGAATTAGCAATAACAGCTCTTGAGAGCAATCTAAGTAGCAGGGACTCAGATACCTCTAAAAGTCGACAGGCGCCTACTTTAGCCTAGACATCTGCTGTCGCATTGCCTTGTCTCATGCCAACGTGGGAAGGTATCCATTGAAACTGCACCTCATAAAAGGATGAAAGAAGCACCAGTTTCTTAACAATTGTCTTTCCTATACTATCTTACACATTATGCCAATTAGAAATATGCTGAATAGAGCTTTGACTGTCAGACATGATTCAAACGACAAATCCTACAGACAGGCTCACCACTGCCAGGGTTTGCCCCGTGGTGGAGTGGGGGAAGTAAGTCTAGAGTATATACATTTTAGGGGCTCCCAAGGAGTAAAGGCGACTCCATTTTACCCAGTTATGCATGTGGCGTAAGAGCCAAAATAGTGTTTTTACCTTTTGGTGCGCCAGTCATTAATGTTTGACAACAGAACCCCATTTCCTCCATTTATGATGTCAAAACTACTCGTGGAAATAATCCAAAAACAGCATTGATATATGAATTAGTCAATGAAATCATGGGCAGAAAAAAATGTGGAAAAAAATAATAATATTTTGATTCAGTTGTGATAGAAAATATTCAGAAAATCAATTTATTTCCTTTTAACCTTTTATATTTGATTCGTTTTTATTTCTACATGGTATTTGTTTTGGATATATTATTGTAAATTTCTAGTTATTTTTACAGGTGGATTATAATAAGTACAAAACAGCGTTGAAAAATTTTACGAACCTAAACTATCCAAATTTATAATTAAGGAAAGTTTACTAATCAAAGATAGCAATCCTAGAATCAAATCAAAATACTTTACAAATTTATGAAAAAAAATTAGACATATTTAATTTTTCTGTGAATAATATTCTGATTAAAAAATTATATTTTTCATGTATTAGGTATAAGCCATTTATTAGTTTTTATTGAAGAAAAGCAGGATAAGAAGATTTTCTAGAATGCAATCGAAATTTAAATGTGTTGAAAATTTTTGACGAATTTATTTAGCTATCATATTTTCTTGGTTTTGTTTCTATCTTTAAATATATTCAAAGACAGAAAAATTGCATTATAATTTATAAATTTCACAAATGCTTTATAGTATAATATTACTGAAAAAAAATCGAAAAGACTATTATAATTTCTCTGCAAACCTCTTTTCTTTTTCCTTTTGTTTGATAAAACTATAACAGTGGAAGAGTTTTTGTTGGAGTTTAACAGAAAAAAATGTTTTTCTTTTTTATTCACTTGAAATTCACATAATTTCTGAATTTCTTTTTTCTACAATTCCAAATTTTTCATCTTTAGTGCAGATGTATAGTATTACATACATTCCTTTTTCTTTACTGCATTACTTTCGAGAAATTTCCTGAGCAGCAAGGGTATTCAGATTTAACTTTATTTAAAAAAATATTTAAACTTATTTAATTACAAATGTTTTTAATGAAACAAGTTTAGTGAAAGTGAGTTGTTTTATTCATGTGTTTTGAAAGCTTTGATTTTGAGTGACAAATTTGTAATGATGATTTATCAATCATTATTTTGAAAACAATTACACATCTCATCAACTAAAGAAATGAATAAAAATAAAAATATTTTTAAATTAAATTATAAATTCATTTATGGAAAAATATTTAAAATTAAAGGAATTAAAGTTAATGTTTTTTTCTCATCAGAGCTTTAGTATCTGATGCTAATATGAAAAACATTTAAACATAGGAGCGAATGTATTTACAATTAAGTTATTTTAAAAATATATTTTAAGTTCAAATTGAAAGAAAAAATATTTAACTTCCAAAACCAACATTTTATTTCACAGGTAAGATTTAAATTTTTTTTTTGTAAATTCTAATATGTAAAACAACCTTCACACACATTACAACAAATAACTACTTCTTGATAAACTAATATTTTTTTCATAAATTATTTCATAAATTAATTATTTCATTAAATTATACTTAATGAAATAATTAAAAAAAATCATTGTAAACCAAACGTGCAAAAGTTCTTTAAATGATAATCGTGAAAAAGTAATTGAGAAAGGAAAAAAAATAGAAGTGGACGTAATTACAGATAAATTAATATAATGTATAAGATGACAGTGTGATTTTTTTCAAGATAATTTTCTTATATTAACGAGAAGATAATGTTTGATTAGTAGCTTATTATAAATAATGCTGATTTCTATTTATTAGTTATATCGACTCAAAATGTGGTAATATTTTGATGGCATAGAAATAAAAGCTACTTTAAATCTATATAATTATAAAATGACATATTTATTTTATATTAATTTTTGCATGCATTTCAATAAATAAAAGTTAATTTTAATTCTTTTTTGTATTAATAGGTACATAGGAATTTGGACATTTCATAATGAAAATCCTAATGTCCTCTACGTGGTGGACATTAGTCTTCCGAGTGCTGATATAATTATCCACCACTCAAATATCATTCAAAGTGTATTTTTATAGGTAGAAGGTCACATTCAAATATGTTGCAAAAAAAAAACTAAGAAAACCGTCATGCACTTACCCAGACGGATGAGCATGCAGATGGGAGTTGCATAACTTTCATCTCACAGTATTCAATTGTCATAGGATGTAACCCAGTACTGACTCCAAAGAGTGCTGTCCTACCACAAGGTCACCCTAAACCCACATGTAAATATATATATATATATATATATATATATATATATATATATATATATATATATATATATATATATATATATATATATATATATATATATATATATATATATATATATATATATATATATATATATATATATATATATATATATATTGTTTTAGGTTATTCATCCTTTAGGTTAAAAGTTAATTTTAATTCTTTTTTGTATTAATAGGTTATTTGTATTAATATTAATAAAAAAGAAAACGATTTTTTATATACTCAATTTTTGAATAGAGAGCAAACATCGCTAAATAATTTTGTATAGAAAAACACAGATTTTGATATTTAGTTATTTATATGTTCATAAATTCTCAAATTTCGAAATAAAAAAAAATTATTTGTTTTTAAGTAAGCAATGAAAACAAAAATACTAAAATCTCAAACACTTAAATGTCATTTCAAACTCAGTTATAGAGAAAAAAAGGCATTGAGACCAGAGAAATGAAATTTTTTAACCATAAGAATGTCTTTTTTAATATGAACTAGAAAATTAAAAAAAAAAATTCAGTTACTTTTTATTGGAAAAAAGAGATTAACAAAGTTGACAAAGGGATGAAGTTGTCATTTCGAAATTCCTGATACATACAAAAGTACCTTAACTATTGAGACTGCGGATGTTTTTAAAAGTTAGACTTATGTTAGACAATGTCATGAAAAATTCTTAGACATGATTTAATATTTGCTGCCTTCTCTTTTAAATTCTTATTTTTATACAGAAATCACATTTTAAAAAACACTGTACATACAATGTCACCTTTAAAAATAGTATCAGTCTTTAAAAATGAAAAGTGTTTCTAGATAACTTTTTCATTATTATTGTCTCTATAATCTGGCTCAAATTTTTTTACTTTATTGTATCTTTTCCGCATTTTTAGAAAGAAATTCATATTTGTAAAAAAGTGAAACTAAAAATCTCTTATATAACACACGACACACCACAAAACATATAAAATATTTCACTAAAATTGATAGATATTTTTAGATTGTATATCTTGAACAACAATAATTCGGTATTTTCCAGATTATCAATAAAAAATTTAACTCTTATGCAAAGGAAATATTTGCCTTTTATTATTTAGAAGATGCTTAGAATGAAAGCATTAATATTTTAACGAAGCACATTTTTAGTAACAGATGCGTCCTTACATTTATCATTTTTAATCAATAAAGCTGCTTTATTAATTACATAACATTTTATTCTCTACTATAAGAACTAAAGACACTGCCATTACGTATTTTGTGCTAAACGTTAACAAAAATATTATTATCCGTTATTTCCATTTAAAAATAAAAATTTTAGACTACTGAGAAGGAAATAAATATATCTTAATTTTAAATAAGGTTATAGAAGTATAAAACAAAATACTCCTTCCTTTCTATGATGAAATGTGGTATCTTAAAAACTTCATTTTATTATTGATTAATAAATACAATATATTTGATCGTCTGCATCTACGTTCAATATATTTTATAACTTAACATTTAAAAATAAAAATGATCTAACTAGCTTTTTGTAAGTTTCTTCCTCTTCTTACTGCCTTACTTGTACTTTGAAAGTCTAATACATGAAACTAATTTACTGACAACGAATGGGATTAAAATACCTATTAAAAGGATTTCAGGGGTTTCAGTTATTTGCTTTAAAAACAATTTTTGCACCAAAAATAAATGCAAACATTGTGGATTATTTTTTTTCCGACGGTGAGCACTTAGGTGACGAACCCCATTCCACAACAAGGCCAGTAACTGCTACTCATTTGTTGTTTCCCAGCATTACCTGTGAACTAAGAAACTGAGACGAGTAGTGTTGTCATAGTACCACAAACCCGTTTACAGGGTGAGCCACATTCATACATCACAGAAGAAAGGGCAAAGAAACACAGAGAGAGAAAGTAAAACTCAAGCCCGCACAGGGATTCAAAATCGGGACCCACAGCTCAGGAGCACTAACCACTCAGCCATTGAACGGAAAATTGTGGACTATTTTATCGATAATTTAAAAAAAATCAAAATTTTATGTTTTAAGTAAAAAACTTTTTACACGACAGTTTTATGCCATGCTTCTTCAAACTAAACATAATAAAATTAAGTAAACGATTTTATGTAAATATTTTTGCACATTTGTCACTTTTGAATGCATTCTTAACACTACAGATTTATTGATAGAATTTTCTTGAAGTATCAAATTTCGTAAAATGATATTCCTAGTGTTAGAAGGAAAATCACCGATTTTAATAAAAAACTTTCAATTCTTGTATTTTTTTAAAAAAATATTTACAGGAGAATTTTTTTTTGTATATTCAAAGGTCCACTGTAGTCACTGTAAAATGAGTGCAGAACGTGAGAATAAAGTTATGTTATTTAAATATATATTCTTAGATACCAAGTGTATATTTTTCATTTTAAATTATATGATAGCGTGTTTCAAGACACATTATAAAGTTAACCTTTCAAGAAACATTGATAAAAAGAAGTAAAATATAAGCGTAAAGCAATACCTTAATAACTATAATTTCCGATTTGTTGACCACATTTTGAGATCTTAGAAATATTTGCTAAACATCAATGCATGTACACGAAATTTTTATAAAGACACTGATACTGCTATCCAAACTTATAAACTCCTACATCATTGGTTGAAATACTACATTATAACAATTTAATTTGCACACTATACTTGAGCAGTAAGTTATTGTTAGGCACCTATACAAGTCTCTGTTTTAATGTCTGGGAATACTTTTTATGAACAAAGAATCCGATTTTTATATTGAAAGTTAGAAATTCTGGAAATCTCTCAAACACCCAATTCACGAAATAAGCAAACAATAAATAAAACATTCATTTCTTTTTGTATGAAAACCCTTCTTTTATATAGAGGATGTTGGCACATGGGATGTTGAGGAAACATGGAGCATTCAATTCCTGAGTGAATAACCCTATTCTGGATCAAGGTGAGATCCTAAATGCCTTCTTAAAAACATAAAGAGGAATGCTAATCAAATGGAGTGAATATCCAATCATTTATAACAGAAAGTTTATCCAATCTTAAAATATTGAAATTATATATTAAAAAAATATCGCAGTAAATCCACTTTAATTGGAATTAAATCATCTTCATTCAATGAAATCCCCAAAAAGATTTAAAATTTTAAATAAGTTAGACAAATTTAATTGAATAATGAAATTTACTTTTAATTTACTGAAAATATTTTAGTGCTTTAAATTAAGATGAAGTAATTCAAAATATAAATTTTCAAAGCACGTTATATTAAATAGTTAAAGTACTTAGATATTTTACTAACTAAGGGACATTAACTATTTACTACTTATACGTTCTAAGCTGTTGTGAACCATATAAAAAATAATTGATAAAAATATTTAATTTTGAATTATTTTCTTAAATTTTCGTTTTAAATATTGATAAAAGGGAGTGAATTCTATTTTGAAAAGATTTAAAAAGAAATTTCCTTTAAATAATTTCCGAAAAAGGAAACCACTGCAAATTTAAGGATAGTAAAATGATATTGTAAGTATATTATATTATGTCATTTAAAAATACATAATTTAAAAATGAAAATATAAAAATAGATCCTCTTTCAACAACAAAATAATTATACATTATTAGAATTTTTAGACATCTACTTGGAAACTGCAATTTTGAATAGCGCATGACGTCATATTCTCCATCTGGAACCTATTGAGCGTAAAAGTCAATTTATATAGCTTTCTTTACGCAGTTTTTTGAAGTTTTGTTAAATATAAATAGGTTACATTTATAATACTTGTTTGCAGATAAATTTAGAGAACTTCAATTTCGGATGCAGTCTTATCTCTCGAAGAAGATTAGTTTCTCCTTTAAAATTTAATATTTTTAGTCTCAAATGTGTTTTTAATCACTTCTTATTCCTGTTTAGTATCAATTATTGCAATGTGAACAAAATCTTAATAATGCACAAACATATAATATTCAGGTTTTACGTTATTTCTGACTACTAAGCTTTATGGAATATCATTTTTATTGGATCAGAAAAAGTACTGCTTAGTTAAAACATTATACAATTGATCAATTTAGAAAAATCAATTTACACGAGCATAGTTATCTTGCTGACACAATTTTTGAAAGCTTGTTAATTATAATTAACTGAATATCAGTTACATCTGATAATTATTAATTTTGGCTGATTAATTAAGCGTGTATTTGTTAATAACGTAGTGTTTGAAACAGAAAGAGAGAGAGGAATATTTAGTAATATAATTTTTTTTTCTAATTTACCTAAAAACTTTTCTTTTATTCTTAAAATTAAAAAATTAATCTGTGTTTGTGTTTATTTTGTATTGAAAAATATCATAAATGTTTTAATTTATATACTTAAATTCAATTTTAATTTTCCATAGATTATTAGGCAATTTAGTATCTATCAAATATATTAAGTATAAGCTAAATTTGAAGTTTCATGCCTAAAGCATTTTCTCCTTTGTTAGAATATTTGTTACATTTATACCAAAGAGCCTGTAATACAAAGAACATATTTTAAATGTAATCCTTTAGTGAATTCCATCAAAACCTTCGACACAGATATGAATTTAGATTAATAAATGCTTTTTATATGCAGATGTAAACACGACATGTTCGAGAATAAGTTTGAAAATATGAAACGGGAAATACTCATAACAGAAGTGATTTTCAGCAACGGCATAAATTACATAAAAAAAAACCAAGTTATTTTCTTGCCCTCCTATGATTTGGTGCCAAACAGTGATAGATTAAATAAATATTTGTCTTTTTAAAATTTGATGTGAAAAGTTTTTGAAGAGTATCGAAAACAGTCTCTTCGAAAACATCCTAATAATTTTTCATATATTTTAAGCAAATGCATCTGCATTTTTGGGGAATAGCATTTTTAGTATTTTTCCGAAAATTTACAATGAATAAGAATAATGGAAATTCCAAAATAGTCGCACAAATACTTTAATAATATATTTTCAAATACACAACAATAATATTTTCAAAAATATAGTAAATTGTTAGCAAAAATTCTGGAATAAGGATAATATACGTTTTATACTTATATATATATATATATATATATATATATATATATATATATATATATATATATATATGTATATATAATTTTAAAAATTTACTTATTAATGATTTACAGTAAAAAAATTGCATTTTTCTTATATATAAATAATAATGAATTGCCATAAATACTGTGGTAAAAGCAAATTAAAAATATAAAAAAATGTCAATTGGTGGTTGCTGAACTTGGGAAAAAATTTCAAAGTATAATTCCAGCAAAATGTAATAGAAAAGCGAATGTAAGGTATTCGCCGAATTTCAACAAGAAGATTAAAGAAAGGGGGGGTGTACGAGAATAAAATAAACTAAACAGAAAAAGACTACAGATTGGTAGATGTTTTGGGAATTTCTAATCAAATTATAAAAATAAAAGTTTGGTTACATGTAAAGATTAAACACATACTGCTTAAAAATAATATAAGGTATTTAAATAGATTATACAAATTTCCCCAACAACTAAACTATTGTTCACTGCTCTGTTTCAGCTTATTATTACTTTTATTTATTTTTTTTAAAATTCGGAATATTATACACAGACACCGTTGATTTGTTCTACGATACATCATTTACAATGCTCGCATTTTTCAAATAACAGTGAAATTATGCAATTGTTGAAATAAATAAATGTCGCAAGGAATTCTGCGTACTTGTTTTGTATAGATAGTTGAGAAGTTATCAAAAAGATTTTGAGATAATGTTCTCTTCCGATCGAAGTATAATCTCCTAGCCCTGGGACGTGAAAAATGATTTTTATGACTCAGAAACAGACTGTCTTAGTATAAGCAAATATTTATTTTTAATTTGAAAAGTTAAGGGTAATTAAGTGGAGTAAATGAAGTATTGTGTAATAGTAGGGGCACAGGTGCCGTATAATCCATGACACCAAATTCTGAGATTGGCTATTTTTTGGCGGATTTTCTTATGCATCTGGCAACCTAGATTTTATTACGTCATACATACGGAGAACTATAAGAATTATGCAGAAAATTCTATTTTTAGTAACCCTAGTGTATACGTCATCGCATACCTCACGATACGTCATTTTGGCAACATTTCTTCATCGCCAAAAAATAAAAAGAAAAAATTCAAAAATGGAAAGATATCTATGAGCTAACTTCTTGTGTACATGAACTATGCAAACAGATCTTTAAACATAGTCATCCTAAAAATAAATTTCTAACTCAAAATGTTCAAGTAGATTATGGAAAATTCTCTCACTATAATTAAAATATATTATAAGCTTGAAAGAGAGATTTATTTCATAGTACAAACTGAATCAAAGAGAGAAGTGAAAAATCACTCATTCAATTATTTCAAAATTTCATTGTCTAAAAATTAGCGTAGTATGTGTTTCTCTGAGCCCCAGACATTTATAAAGGCATGGAGTATCAGTTTTACAGTTATATTTGAGAAACAAATAATTTGTTTTTAAAGATAACGTTCTTATGAAATGCATTGATATAATAACATATTGCTTAACAAAAAGTGTTTGCCAAACATTTTTGTTGAAAAATAAAAATTATAAATTTGTATTTGAAAAATAAAATAAAAGCGCTTAGAAGCAAAAATGTCAAAAGCTACGTTCGTTTTCTTATTTTCGTAATGTGAATTACAATTAATTTCCGACAAAATAAAACAATTAAGAAATGAGATAAAATTGTCTGTGCATTCTGGTATTTTAATAACTCAAAGGGTCATTTTTATCTAAGAAAATGTTCATAATAATTATAAATGAAAACAATAAATGGAAGTAATATTTAAATAATTGTAATAAACAATAACAGTTTTATAAAAAAATAAAGTTCTATATATTTTGCCTCAAAATTATTATTGTGAATGTAAGAATACAAATTACAGTTTTGAAACTTCAAGTTTAAAAAGTGCGGATAAAAAAACAACACTTTACAACGTGAAAAAAAGAAAATATAGGTGAAAAATCTAAATTCTATTTCTCAGTTAAGAACATTGGTCCAATAGAGGGGAGAAAAGAAAGTAAAAAGAATAAACAGAAATAAATCTAGCATTCTGCTGTAAAAGCTTAAAAAAATATCAGCACGTCGTATATTATAAATATTACTGTACAATTATTATTAAAAAATAAAAATTAATTATTTTATTTTAATAATATCTTTAAGTAACAAGAAGAGTTCACTAAACAAAAAACTTCATGATAATTACAATTACCAAGGGTTGTATTATATTTTTGATAAAGTACAGTAAAAACATGAAGTAATACATAGTTTTTGAAATCGCAAGTTGTTTCTAAGTATGAAGGAAATGTTCAAGGAAACGTTTTTTTCAAAATATATGAATGCATAGACAAGAATATAGTATTTAGTGCTTGTGCGTAAACCTGAATAAAGAATCGTTAAATTATGAGAATAATTTAAATCTTCAAAAGCTTTTTTATGATGTCACGTACTTTGGTAATTTTCTTTCTGTGAAGATGAATATAAATATATTCACCCTGAGTATTTTAAAAGTGAAACGTTATGTAGTGCTAAAGTAAAAATTACTTTATTAAGAGATGCAGTAAAATTTGCATATAAAAATAATAGTATTTTTTAAACAAAAAGTGTTTTTCAAATAGAACTCAAGGCTTATAAAATACTTTCAGCCTATAGATATTATTTAAATTTATAAAGTATATATGTGATAAAACGGAATATATATTTCTGATGTACACTAAATAACTTATTATTATTATTATTAAAAATTTCATGATTTTTTTCTAAGTTAAATACTTAAAGTAAATATTTCAAGAATTCTGATAATAGAAAATTATATTAAATAAATGTTAATCAAATCTAATATATTTATTTCTGTAAATTGTTGTACCTCATTTGAGAATCAAAATTCGGTAGAATGTTACTTTTACACTTAAAAAATTAATTTACCGCGCGTAGAAAGAATGATAGTAAAAATTTTTAAAAGTGCTGATGATAGAATTAAAAAAAACAACTGAAATTTTAATAGTTTAAATATTTTTACATTTGAAAAATGATTCCCATGATAATCGTATTGGTTTTCATAAAGAGAAGGAAACATAATGTAAATGAAAACATTAAGATTCAAGCATATTAAAGTATTTTTATCTTTCGAAACTGAAAATATGTAAATTTGTATGTATGCATATTTATATGAATGTAAAACCGGTAATGTCAGTGTTAATTGGGGAGTATGATAGCAAATTATAGCTGATGAAAGGGAATATTATAATTTTATTCTCATTTTTGAAAAATTTAATTTGTGGCAATCTTAAAATATCTGTACGCAAAATAAGCAAATTTATGTAAAGCAGGAAAATATTTAGACAATATAGACATTGCATTTTATGTCTAGATTTAGAAGCAATCTGCAAGAGCGGAAATATTGGCAATATTCAAAATAATTGTACTTCAGTTCTTCAACTAAATTTCTTAACATTGACATAAATTCCTGTTCCTTTTATGATTTAACATGTTACATTTATAGAAAACTACAATTAATTTACTATTAAAAAGTCAAGATAGTAACAAAACTAAATAATAATACTTGGCAACTTTTTGCTTATATATTTAGGCACACAAATGCGAGAAACATGTTTCTAGATAGAATTTTTCTCGTTGCTTAAATTAAGCAGTTATTTAACAGTTTTGGATATATCAACTTATAATCAACGTAGAAAAATCTTTTCATTAACTATGACGAAACTAAACTAACAATTTTTTATTCTCCGTGGTTAATGTCAATTTAATGAGTCATTCGTAATCTCTTCAGATGAAAATGATTAAATCTTAATGAAAATATTTAAATGTTTAGGTATAACCTGAGAGTAAAATGCATTGCAGTGCGGTTAAATTGTTTTTAAATGTCCAAGGATTTTACTAAAAAAACTAAAGCAATAATGATTAAAAGTTATTACTAATAATGATAATGCTGATGTCATGGAGTTTTGAAATTATGCTGGTTAAGAACACTGATTTTACTTGGTGTAATTAATTCTGATTTCCTTGGTGAAGAAAGAATATTTAACAAAGAAATTTTTGCATTTTGTAAAATCTTCAATGTACAAATGAAAGAAATGTAGAAAGGCGATATAAGAAGTCTAAAACTAATGACTAAACTAATATAAATAAAAAATAAAATAAAGGTTCTTAGAAATTTTCAGCTTCACTTTGTACATTTAAATTTTAAAGACAAGAAATTAGATTTTCTTTTTTCAAAAAGTATAATCTTACATATTGAGCAAGGTTTTTTTCTTGATCATTTAGAAAGAATTATGCAGAAATTTTATTGGGGGATGAAACTTTGCTGCCATGACAAATGAAAAAACCATTAAAGCAACTTTGTTACCACAAACTAGTAGCTTATTTAAAACTTCAAATTCAAATGCAAAAGGTTTAATACTAAAAAATATTTTCATTTGCCTTATGGACTTGTTTTCTTTAAAATAAAAATGTTTATTATTGGTATTTGTCTTTTTAAAAATTTGAAAAATATTATATGGGCATTCATTAAAGCCATAATAATCTTCTGAGAATTATTAAATTGATTTGGTTAGTTCAGTTATGAACCAGTAATAAGAAACATATATAAAATTTTAATTTTTCAGTAACAACAACTTGAATAAATATTTATGCAAATATATAAAATCATGTTCGATAGAAAGTACATAAAAATATTTGAGATATTACTGATATCATTTTTCAAAACAATGCATTGGACACATTGGTTATCTTTAAATTCTAAATATTTTCAAACCATTTAAACGTAATTCACAAAGAAGGGCTATTAAACTGGTGTAGGGCTACATAGGCACAAATTCCGAAGTATGCCACTAATTAATAATGTAATATAGTTGATATTACCTGACCATTGACAGACATGTTACTTATGCAACAGTTGTAGATTTTTAAAATTTAAAGGATATTGATAGATAGTTATAGCGTTATTTGGATTGTCATTCCATCAAATATTAGTCGAGTCCGTTCTGCTTATTTGAATAACCAAATTCTGTGACGTGTAAATGAAAATAAGACTCACCTCCTTGAGAAAATCCTAAGATATAATTGATAATGTAAAATATTATATTTAAGTCTTATCTAATATTAACAGACAATTTAAAGATTATCCATCATTTTGACTTTACTGATAATGGAATAAAAGCATTTTTAATATTTTTGCTTTTGTGTGTGTGTGTGTGTGTGTGTGTGCTTAACATTGCCTTCTTTATTTAGAGTTACATATCAGTCTGTTTCTTGCAAGATGTAATCAATCTCAAAATTTGAAAATATAACTGTATTAAAATCCTAATAATTTAAGCATTCGTTTATTAAAACTTTTTAATATATCATTGGGAATAAAGATGCAGTAAGAATTAAAGATGATATTTTAATTTTGTTAAATATTTAGGCAATTCATACATAAGTGTATCAGATTGTATACGTTTTTTCTTCATGTGAACAAAATTTTTATAGCTTCCGTTTTAGTCTATTTGTGAGTACTCTTTTTATTCACAAATAAAGATCATAACAAATTATTTTATTTAAAATAAGTTCAATATTATTAATTATTCAAATACTTATTTTCACAGTTAAAATATAACTATTTTTTTATTTTATGAAGTATACTAAGCATACTTTCATGAATATATTCTGTCACCTTTAAATTAAGATTCAATTGTTAGAATAGTTTTCTCTGTTCCTTACATAATTTTTTATTTATAATATTAAGTAAGGAACAGCGTTAGGAGAGAATAAGGAACAGACATAATGTTCCTTACTTAAATTTTTACAAAATAAATTAAAATTTATTTTTCCCTAAATAAACGATATCCTATCTTCCTTTGATAAATAGATGGCACGTTTTTCAGACAGAAAATCAATATCTGTAACCTTGTTAGGTTGGTCACTGAAGAAAATTATTGATAGAAACACAATACTGAAGCTTGGAAAGCACCATCTATAGAAATAGAAATAAATCATGCGCTAATCCCTTCTACAGTAATACGTTGAAAGATTCACTGACTTCATGCTTCATAAATTTGCTACATTGATTTAACTATAAAAAATAAAAATAAAAAAATTTAAAAAAGAAATTCATTTACAACCCCAGAATTACTTTGTTTTATTTGTTCTTAAGATGATTATATTTCTTTTAAAAATATCAGAAAATTTTTGCCCCATACATAAATTTTCCTCACATATTTTAAAAGTATTCACCATGCCTATAAGCTAAAAAGCAATTAATCTTTATGTACAAAATAATTTACAATTTATCTATTTGGACAATATTTATACCAATTGTATAATTTTATAAAAACTATAATTGTAATTTTAAATAGAATAGTTTCTATAAACTTTAAGTATTTAAAAATGTGCATAAAGAAGTGAATTGTAAGGATTGAAAATACAAATACAAATTGTTTTAATCTGCAGCAGTTGTTGTATACTATATCTAAAATATATGAATATTATATCTATATACATTAATTATTAAAATATTTCAGGTCTGAAAATATTATTGTATTTTTGTTATTACTCATACAAATAACACATTAAATATGTTTCCCAATACTTTATGTTTTTTTCATCTGCTTGACTTGAAAAATTAGATGCAAATGCATAATAATTTAGCATTATATTTGTCGTAAAGAAAAAAATAGAATAACTAATAATATATATATGTTTGTGAAATATCTGCTTTTATCTACTTATGAATGTCTTTTTGTAATTCACTCTTAATTTTTCTGGTTTCTGGGTAAAGTTAGGGAAATGCCGAATTTACAAATTTTTTAATATATAAACTATTGAAGTAAGAAATATTGCTTTATTTTTGTTGTTTCAATGTATATTAAGTCCAATAAAAAACTCGGAAACTATATAAAGTATTTTTTAAATGTTTTTATAGAAATAAAATTTAGAATATCATGCATTATACAAAGAAATTTTAAATCCAATTACAAATGTTCTACTATTTTAATACTAATGGATGTAATCAATGGCAAGGAAAGAAACTCATTTCGCATCACAATATAAAATAAAATAACAGAAATATTAAAAAACATTTTATTTAAAATTTCTCAATATTTAACAGTTAATAATCTCTTAAAATTTCTCTATACTTCAATGTATAAGATAATTTTTTATCTGAACACATTTCTTTTGTATTTAATACTATTTATTACATAGTAAAATATTTTCAATTTTGCAACAACTTCAACTGCAATAAAATCTTTTTTAATGATTTAAAAAATCATAGCAACTTTGAAAATTTTAAAATTAAAATTTAATAATATAAATTAAAGCTATAGTGAAATTACAATTATTTTTAATTTCTATTACAAAATCATGTGCATTATGTTGTAGTTGGTGTAAAATTTTCTATGTTTGAAACTAATTATAACTGTCTTAGTATTTTAGTAACAACTAGCTTAACAAATCAGTAAAATAATTTTAGAGCGAAAAACTTTTTATCCTGATATTTTAAAGTCAATATTAAACTATATTGTTTAATATTAAAAAATTCTGATTATGATAAAAGTCCATGGTTTTCGTATAACAACTATGTATAAAAATTACTTCAAAAATCAAGCAAAGATTTTAACTACTTTATATTAGAATATTTCTTTGATGAGTTTTAAAATGATGGATCTCTAACTGTTGTTATAAATTCCTACAACAATATTGGTATAAGTAATTCATTGTAAGCAAATTAAATGCGTGATGTTTACTGCGCGCCAAATAGCTTTGGCACTGTCTAACTCTTACCAAAGTTCTGCAGCGTTAAGTGCTTTTGAAGTCACATCCAGAAAAACTGCTTACTGATATTGACTGTATATACGCTTTCAAGAACTGAAAAGATAAATGGAGGCCGTGGTAGCCTAGTGATTAGAACAACGGTCTTCCTCCTGAAAGTGCTGTGTTCGATTCCCAATGATGCCAAAGACCCATCGAGTACGTGCTCTTTCAATCTGTTGAATACAAAGTCCTGTTGTCTATCGTTGAACGGTTACCAAGGGAGTAATGGTCTGGTGAAAATTTCCTCTCCCATCAGATCAAATTCAAAATTGGCAGATCTTCTGGTGGTGCCATCTATCGGAATAGTCTTAGAGCAAAGTCTTATTTTCACCTTCGGTTGTTGTAATTAAAGAAGATAAATGCAGCCTACTGAATTAATTTTACATATCCTTCGGCTAGTGAGCTTGTCTAGACTAATAGTCAGAAATAATAATACCAATAAAGAAAAATGCTTGCTTTAATTTCAAGCATCTAGAAGGCAGGTGTCGAGCAAAAACAAGATTTTACGCTACTTGCGAGTAGTTCATCTGTTGATGGTATCAATCCATAACCCTCACTCCCAATAGAGTAATCATTATCAAAATGTTTTTCATTCCCAATAATCTTCACTTTTTATTATTAATTTTCTAAAAATAAACAGAAGAAAGTGAAGAATATTGATTATAAGATCAAAGTTTTATCATCAGCCTATTTATAATATTGAAATAAAATATATTTTAATGGTAAGGTAATTTATATATCAATTTTTGAACAAATAACACATTCATAGTCAATATACTTTGGAAACTCTGAAAATTAAGTCAAGTTCAACTATTTCAAAAGTTGAGATTTAAAAAGCTGAAGTGATAATGTCTAGTTAAAAAATATTTCACCCACTCAATTCGCATGGGAAAACAATTTTCCCTACGAAAATTCAAAGATCAGATGAGCTAGAGAGATAATCGGTGTGTGTCGAAGTGATAGAATCCGAAACTGACTTCTAATGAGAATCGGAAACTGAGAATTTATCAAATCATGGTGGACGGGAAGGAAGATATAATTTACAAGAAAATCAATAAATTGTGCGTGAACATTGACACGGATAGCGAAATATATATTCCTCTTTATAAGAGAAAGTAATGTAAACAAATGGTATTCAGCTAATATGAACAAAATATTTCTAATATGCATAAACATTTAATTCTGGAAACTACTTTTATATTTTCCTTATTCTGAATATTCCTATTATTAATAAATCAACCAGTTCTATATTAAAATATCGTTATCAAATTGTATTTTCTATGGCTCAAATTCGAAATATCAAAACATAACTATTGATGTTTACACTGTAAACTAATTAATATGAATATTTGAAGCAAAATAATAATTTACATTTTTTTTATTAAAAAAACTTACATTTCACATTTAATAAAATCTAATCTCAGAATCAATACAAATTTCAATTTCTTATTAGACATTTTCTCATAAACTCTCAGCTCATATGAGAACATTATTTTTATTTTACAAAAAAGTAAAAATTCACAATAATTCCTGTGTTTAAGCAAGTTGTAATTTTTTTTTAATCTTAAACTGCACTTCATTATTAATTTAATTTATATGTTACTTGCTTTTTTTAAGTTAAAATAAATGGTTAAGTTCATTTTAATAAAAATTGAATGTATTAAATAATATTAATGAAAATTTGAGTTCAAAATTAGTTGTGCAAAATTGTAAAGTAAAGGTTATATGAAATAAATTCAGAAATCAGAAAGAAAATTTTTTATATGCGTTTAAAATTAATCAAAAATAATAATCTCAAACAACTTGAGTTAACACTTTGAATATAAAATTAAAGTATATTAACTGTGATAAATTACTTTTATTTGGTCCCATTTTTTTTTCAGTTTCTAAATTAATTAGGATTTTGCTGCATGTAATTTATAAACAAGGGAAGATCTATGAAAAGTTTTTGTTTCATTTACATTTTATTACAGATCATTTGGTAAATTCGTAAACTGATAAATAAAATAACAAATTTAAGCAAAATGTGATTTCCTACATCAACATAGTTAAATTCATAAATTGACAAATGAAACAACAAATTCAAGCAAAATTTGTGTGATTTCATACATCAAAATAGTCTCTTTCAAGAATGATGTATTCCTTCCAATACTTCTTTAACATTCGTATTATTGGTTATTTTTGTCTCAAAACAGGTTTCTGTTTCAGCAATCATTTCTTTACAAGAGCGAATTTCTTTTCTTTAGATTTGTAAACGGGAATAAATCGTTGGGAGCCACATCTGGAGAAAAAGAAAATAGGAGATCAATTCGAAGTGCAATCAAAGCAATTTTGTGACAGTTGAAGTCGACTTGTGAAACGGACATTGTCTTTGTGACAGAACACTTTTTCTTCTTCTTTCGCTGTCAGTTTTACATATTTTGTCTTCTTCAAGTGCAGCGAAAGCATGAATATTTGGTATTGATGGTGTATCCTTTTTCAAAGTAATTCGTGAATAGAATACCATGCGCATACCAAAATGGGGAAGTTGAAACCTTGGCACCTGAAATTTGCATTTTGTACTACTTTGGATATGTTTCTTCGATTGCTATTTGAATTGATTATAGGCATACAGAGTTCAAAATTATCGATGGATCGATTTCTTTTGGCAAATGGAGAAAACGTGTTACTTACAAAAAACATTTTTTTTTCATGGAAAAAAAAGTTTGGTGTAAGTAGTTCTTACAAAAGGATAAACATACAGCTTTCTGATATGTCATCCAAAACTCAACCAAAACTTCAATTTATGTCCGTTAAAATTCACCATTTTATAACAACATTAAACAGGTTTCTACACTTCGTAAAAAGGGTTACCACTAAAAGCTTTAACACTCACATTCTTTTCAATTTGTAAAGTGTTGTAAATGAAAATAAAATTTTTCTTTGTCAATTTTTAAAATTACTTACAGAAAATATAATTTATCTTATCAATATTCAACGCTATAATTAAAATAAACTTTTCAAATGAATAAAACATAGCTAAAAAAATATTTGCATTTCCTTAAAAAGTACATTTTGTTGTGATCTACTGAAATCAGTTGTGAGATTGATTTTATCTCAAACTGATCTGTACTTCAAAAAATTTACTAATATATTCAGTAAAATATTTAATAAATTTATTTTTTGACATACATTTTTTTGATTAGCGTGTGTATTGTAGGTTGTAAGTGAATCAAGATATATTTGGAAGCAATTATTTTTATTTTAAAATAAAACCATTATTAATCACCACTTTTAATTGTGTGATTGATTGGTAGTGAATTTTTTAATCCGAATTTGTCGAGGCGTATTTCTCATCTGCGTTTTTACATAAATGGCCCCATCTTATCAGTAGCGCTGTAGCTATTATTCCGAGACAGTACAGTATAATTATTTCAACGCATATATGATAACTTAATTATTTGTTTCAAATCTATGTGTATATATATATTTAACTGTTCATCTGCATAAAGTTTAAATACATAAAATTTAATGTTTTTATTTATATTTCAGTATTTAATGTTACAAATTAATTTTTTTTAAATATTTCGTTATATCTATTTAAGAAACATACATAGTAACTTATACTACATAAAAGCTTTTGCATTAGTAAAATAACTGTAAAGTGAATTTAAGTTAATTATTGTAATAATAACCTTAAATTCACTTTATTTAAATCACACAAAGTATTTTTTACTCCATATTTTACTGCTGATTAAATATTTTATAGTTCACAATTAAATGTTCTATATATATATATATATATATATATATATATATATATATATATATATATATATATATATATATATATATATATATATATATATATATATATATATATATATATATATATATATATATATATATATATATATATATATATATATATATATATATATATAGAACATTTAATTGTGAACTATAAAATATTTAATCAGCAGTAAAATATGGAGTAAAAAATACGTTGTGTGATTATATATATATATATATATATATATATATATATATATATATATATATATATATATATATATATATATATATATATATATATATATATATATATATATATATATATATATATATATATATATATTTAAGTGCTTATAAATAATTTATAAACAAATCTGTATTGGGTAAAAAAAGAAATTAAAAATAAATAAAAAAATAGTGCATGCGAGTTAATCAATATGATTGATTTTAATTTATTCACCTCATCTTAATACATTTTAGTATTTTTTAAGTTATTAAAGATATAAAGGGAGATATGAAAGATAAATACAATTTAAGACACAGAAGTTGAGGTAAATATAATATTATTGTCCTTCAAAAATTTGATCAATTGATTAGATAACTGTGTGCTCTTTGAGCTTTTGTGCAAATAAACGTAAAATTGATTTATCCCAAATATTTAACCTTAAAAAATCTCGAATATATGAAATTTTTTAAGCATTAAGTAATTTATTAAAGAATGTAATATAAAGAAATTACATGATACGATTTTTATTTGTTAGAAATTTATAGCCTGAATAAAACCTATCAAATATTTACTTATAAAAATAAGAATGAAAAATAAATATATTAAACCTGCTACTTATCATTAATTAAGAAAAATATCTTTACAAAATGAATAATTTTTAATCAAAATGTATTGATATAAGAGAAAACGTAAATATTGTGAAAAAGAAAATAATAAAAACGTGTTTATTATTTACTGTTTATAAATATATAAAAATAACAAAAGTGAAACAGAATTGTTATACATTAATGGAGGTTGCGGTGGTTTCTAGTTGATTAGAATGTTCACCCTTGTTATCAGAAGTTAATATAACTTCTAATCTCTATTTAACTGAAGATCCATTACATTCTCTAGAGACAGACGGGATGCATAAATTATGTCGGAGTCGCAATGTCCTCCATGTGAAATGATATTACCAGGGGTGACAGGTCAGGAGTCTTCTGCTGTGTCTCTCTTCTAAATAATGAATATCCTCCACTTTTGAGGCAAAGATGGCAGATACATTTGTTGCCCAATAGCTGGTGGTTGCTACCATTTTTCATAAATAATTGGTTGCTACCATTTCTGTACCTCGTGAATCAGTACTGTAAAATGGAGGTAATACCTTAAATAGCGTGAGTGTGTGGGCGGCAGTTAAAGTTTTCATTTTGTATTTCTGAAGATCCAATTAATGAAGACCACCTCTATTACTGTGCGTGCTTCAGTTATATACTTTACTATAAAGCAGGAATGCCGTCACTGAAATATTTTGAAGTACTAATTTGCACACTTCTCTTGTAATTTTTTTATGTGTCTAAATGTATTCGTCTTAATATCGGAAACATTATCATTTGATATTTAACTCTCCAACTTATACAAAATCAATAAACCATATAATGTCAAAAGATTATTTATTAATAATATAATATTATAGTACTAATCTAGACGTAGAAAACTATTGTTTAGTGGCTATCCATATAGGTAAAGGATATTTTACTCTCATATAGGCAAATTTGAGTAGTTTCTTTTGAATAATCAAGTTTCCCTCCAAGAATGAAATGTAGGTCAAAACGTGTTCTGTTTGTCTCTCTCATCAGCCCTTCCTTCAAATGATTATAAATAAATATGAAGAATATAAATTTACTGAATAAATATTTATTGAGAAAATATGTTTTATTAAAATACATACAATTAATTACTCAAACCATGTGCACTTTAGTTAACTTTGAATTTTTTTCACGAAAACGAACTTTATTAGGTAATCAATATTCCCCCAATATACTGACATCGTTTATCACGAATTTAGTGTCATAAATAATTTTAAGGAATTCTTATTTAAAATATAATATCGTAAATTTTAAAATAAATTATCACTTAGGAAATATTGCATTTAAATTCTTGCTGTGTGTTGCTAACATTTATTTATATATTATGAATAACATCAAAGCTAATACACCTAAAATATAATTTGCTTGAATATTTAATTTTTATTTTTGTATACGATTAAGTATTTCATAATGTTTTGAAAATAAATACTAATTTAACCACTAAAGAAAATTAATTTTCAATTCAAGGGTGTGACAAAACAGATAATATCGTGAAGGGGAAATACTAAGATGTAGCGTATGTTATCAAATTATGTGATCTTGAATGTATACTTTCATTTAAAATAGCTACATAATACTTTTAAGAAAATGTGTATTTGCAAAACAGTAATACGTAATTATATATAAGGAATTATAAAAATATACCAGTGCAGAGTCTGACTTAGAAATTTTGTTGTATCAGAGTTTGATGGTATGGACATGTTATGAATTAAAATAACTAAGAAAGAATTTTTAAGCGATGAATAAAAAACTAATTGGAAAATACATAAGTAACAAATATTAGTAGTACATATAACTTCGTACAACTTGGAATACTCATCAATATTCAGAATTAATTTTAAAGCTCTACCGGGATAATATAATTTCAGAATTTATTTATTTTCATTATTAATTAGCAAAACCAAACAATTTTCTGTTATATCACCACACAGATATTCAGAAAACATACTAAAACTAAAATATTCTTAAAATAAAGTTAAATAATTGTGTTTACAAAGAAATTTAGAGTTTATGCAGTTTCAAATTGTTCATTTGGAGAGTAAAAAAGCTTACTTACAACACTTTAAATTTTTTTTTTCCGAAATCTATTGTTGATTGCAAACAAAAATATAAAGAATAAAAGAAAAATTAAAATACGAAACGTGATTTTGTTTTGTAGGTTTTTTTTAAAAATGAATTTCATCTCTATTGATATAAAATTGAATGTTAATTGACATTTCTTCATACTTCATTTATCACTTGGTAAATATTATTATTGTTGGAGACTGCATTTGATTCCATGTATATTAAACGAATCAATAACAAACAATTTTGCATTTAATTAATTTTTTTCATCTCAATTTATTGATAATTTAACAAAGATAATAAGGAAAACTACATTTCCTACTTTTTGAATCAATTTGTATACTTTTAATAGTTATTTTCAGTCGAGAAATATTACTGCTGAAAAACAGGTGCAGTTTTGTTGGATATTTTTTTTACACATTGTTAAAAACTCATATATATTTACTGTTTGTAGCTAAGGAAAAGTACATGTGAATATATTTAATGATATATTAAGAATAGAGAATTAAAATAGTTTATAATAACTGTAAATAAGTAATTAATTATTTGTGATAACATGGAATAATCAAAAGTAATACTTTAATTTTTAAAAATTCTATTACTCCTTAAAAATAAATAAAAATGTAAATTAATGCAAATAAGTTTATTGAAAAATATGAATTTATTTTTTATAGAAAATTAACCTAGATTGAAATTAAAAGGTGAAAATGAACTTTTATTTAATAATCAGATGGTTATTAATATTTTTCAGGAAGTAATCCTATCTAAATTTGATTATATTTTAAGGCACGAAACATTATATTGCCAATATTTGTGTGAAACATAAGCAAGTATTTTAGATTTCTAAAATAAGTGTAATGCAAAACAAATAACATTTGTAAAATTAATAACTATAGATTTTTTTTAACAATTAATAATGATTTACTTCGTAGAGAGAGAGAGAGAGAGTTTTTGGTATATCATCCATTTTCAAACAATGTCATTTGGTTTGCTTTGCTTTTTGTGATATTTGACTTTTAAATGATTGATCACTTCACTAAGAAATGCTGAACTGTCACTCCCATTTTTCTCTGTCAAATTTTTTTCGCAATACATTGTATATGCTTTATCTTAATAAAGTTTATTTTTGCTTCTTTTGAGGATTTGATTAATTATTTATGCATTTTTCGTATGAAAATTTTAAATCTTACACTGTATAATTAATTACATTGCAAAATTTACTTTTATTATATAAAAATTAGAGAATACTTATTCCTTTAGTTTTTCAAATACAAAATCGTAACACTTATTATTAATCATAATAAAATTAATTACTACAATTTCATCATGAGACACCATTAATAATAATCAAAAAGCTTGATTAATGCAAATTTAAACTAATTTGGGAGTATTTATTTGTAAATGAGTTTCAAACAACTAAATTTTTATTAACTTCACTGGTAAAAAACCACTTAAACATGGTATGACTCAAAGCTTAATTAGATATAGACATATCTGAGATTGGAGAGAACTGTTCACAGAGTGGTGGTGGTTCTGTTTAAAGGAGTTGGTGGTCGTGAATGCTTATACGATCATCTCTATAGAATTATAGTAATGGATTCCCCAAACTGTGATTTGTGTGACTCTAATCAACCCATGATTTACAAACATTTAAAGTATTGTTCTGTACTTTCCAAACACGAGGAGAATATCAAGAAGAATTGCATGTATATTATTAAACTAAGCAATAATGTTAGGCATTCACGTAAAATAAAAGTTTTAAGTTTTCATCAAACCATTGAAGATGGAAAAGATTATTTTTATCTTTAAACAAATGAGTAATATAAGAATGCTTCACAGATAATATCACAAAGTATTTCCACATATTTTTTCAGTAAGAATTTGCTAAATTGACTCAAGCACTTATAACGTAATCCGAATATTATTTCTAGCAAATTTGTATTTCCGCAAATGAATTAATATGATTATTTTTATTTTAATTACATATATACCAAAGTAAATTTAAAAAATCATACTAAACGAAGCATTAAACATTATTTACTTTTAAAATATAGAGAAAAATAGCTGCTTTGTTTGAAAAAAATAATGATGTCATTAATTGATTTAAATGCAAAGTGTGAACTGTACTTTCGATATCAGGATTGTGAATATACATTATCTTCCGTTAAACAATTTTAGCATTTCAGTACCAGTTTGCTGTACCGGTGAGCAATTGATATCGTACCGGTAAACAACTTAAGCATATCAACACTTAATTTGATGCAACTATTTAACAACTGATATAACCATTAAACAATTAAATATATACCATTAAACAATTTAAGCATTTCATTACTTAATTTATGCTATTAAATATTTCATACATGAATTTAGACTGTAATAATTGAAACAGACGGTTGAAAATTTGTAATTTACATTTAATATACATTTCAGAAAAAGGAAATTAACATTTATATTGGTTTTATATTTTTTTACAGTAATTTGAGTTGTAAATCTATTATAAATCATGACACAATTTCTGATTTTTCCCACGAATTGAAATCTCTTAATATATAATATACACATCTAATCTTTTGTGTACCTCAAAATTATACTCAATATTTAATATTTGTATAGGTTTACAGTTCTTTATATTCAAGTTTTAGTAATAAAAATGTAGCTAAAAATTTAATAGAGAACTATAAACTTGGACAAATATTTTTATGAGACTTTTGATTTTTGGGACTTTAAGGGGCATCTCTCACTAAATTTAGTATCAGTAAGAAATAAAAAAATGAGTTTAATACTATATTTTATTCCAAAACCATAAATGATATTTAATGATTTATATCTTGAAAATTCAATATTCTTTTCAAAAGTCTTCACCTATGTAATGATCAAATAACTATTTTTACTATTATGTAAAATGTTTGATTAAAATTTTAATTATTATAAAGATTACTATCTTTAATTAGATTAAAACACATTTCATTCTAACTGAGGATTTCAATTAATACACTTTTTTTACAGTAAATTATACATAAAAGATATTTAAGTGTATAATTGAATTTCGCATGTAGTTGTTATTTTTTTAAAAACTGTAGTATATTCTTTGCTAAAAATAGATTTTTTAACCCAAAATATTTTATTTGATACGAAAACAGATTTGCGTGTTATGAAATTTAAAAAGATCTGAGCATATTTTAATGTAATATTGCTTATATTAATTTGGTATGGTTCTCTAAAATCAATATGTGATCCATATGAATCATTATTTTTGAAGAAAATTATTTCTAACTGAAAAAGATTCTTATATTTAAAACTAGACTGATCTTTCAAATATATTCTGTTGTGAAATATTTATATGCAATATTGAATATATTATTTTAAATTCATTCAGCGATTTCTATTTCAATATTATTCCAATTATTTTATGTTTTAGAAAATAAATATATTGGGCTATAACATAGGTATCATTTAAAAAATTGCTTATTTAATAATATATTTGCTAACAAATTTGAATTGATGTAATTAATTTACTTCGAGATCAGATAATTGCAATTTTTTATTCTAGCAATAGGAAAGAAAATCAATCTACAATGTGCCGCTCAGGCAGCTGTCTGATCCTAGAGGTTAAACAAACAAAAACACAGCTTCATAAGACGGACTATGATGGGCTAAAAATAGCTATTTCCAAGATTAGAAAATTAATTTATGAGCTATAACTATTGGATTTACTGACCGATTAGAGTGATGTAATTGTACGATGTTAGTAAATGAAGCTTTACTTACGTTATCTTTTATTTTTCCTACTCTTTTTTTTCTGAGCAATCCTTAAATAAGTTGGTGGTCATTAAATTGTTCTTTTATGATATAAAATCTAAGGAAAAATAGCATATTTGAAAATTAGAGCTAAATATTAATTCAAGGCGAAATTATTTTTAACTTTTCATATTCTAAAAAATGAAATAACCAAATATTATAAAAGCTTTGGTATTTCGCGTGTTTTTTTTTTTTACATATAATAGTCTAATTTTTTTATTACCAACTTATTAATCATCAGGACATTAACATCAGGAATATAACTAACAAAAAGTAAAAATATGAAAATAGGACAAATATACTAATAATATTATTAAAATTTAAAAGCAGGTTCATTTAAAAAATGTTCTTACTTTAATAAGCACATTTTTGTCAAAAGAATCAAAATATGCTAAAAGATTTCTATTAAATAAATATTTCAATATAGTTAAAAATTCAATTTTAAGCTAGCACATGAATTTTCTTAGAAACTCAAATTATTAAATAGTTACAATAAAATGAATACGTTTAAAACCTGTTGCTTTATGACTTAAATATGATCTTTCGAAATAGCTAACAATACTTTTTAATTGTATAAGAATTTGTAATGAATAAATGTGTAATATTCATATCTTGATATGAAACTAACATTTTTATATTTATTATTAATTAAAAAGTGTTTTATTTTACTTTTACCTAGATTAAATTAACTATTTTAATAACATGGAATTTTAAGATGCTCATTTAATTAACTTCATCCATTACTTGTGCCTTAAAGAGAAAGAAAATGTTTTAATAAAATCTATATTAATGTATTCTTTTTTAAATCTCTTAAGATAAATTTATATCTCCAAGGGTATTTTAAATATGTACTGAAACATGTTGTGTTTAATTTTTATAAAGATTAAACTAATATTTTAGTAACATATGTGGCTCATCTAAACGACAGTTCAGATTATTTCATATATGGTTAGCTCAGCAGAAAAGCAAACGCTTACTCCTGAAACTAGTAACTCCATCAAATCAATACTTCAAGAACTGCATCAGCAAATAAGAGGAATTCCTTATTAGATTTGATACTTTGCAGCTTAATGTTTTCATAAAACGATAAGAAAGTCATTGGTATAAATTCTTTGTTTTCTGTGAGATACTCCAAGATTTTTTGAAAAATATCTTTGTGATGGATTACACTATATGTTAAGTTCTTACAAAATTTTACATTTATAAATATTATTTTTATATTTGAAAGATTTATATCAATATATAATAGATAATATCCGATATGTATAGAAATGAAATATTGTTGCTCTAAAAACAGAATGTGTAATAAAAAATGACTTAAGTATAAAAAAAAGACTTAAAATTACTTGTTCTCTCTCACTCTTGAAATGTTATTTTTAAATGCAATTGCTAATAAAAATTTACATTAATATAAATATTACATTAATATAAATATTTACATTAATATAAAGTTGTAAATTAATTTAAGCATTGCATATAAATTGGTTAATTTTGGAACTTAAATGAATATAATCTGAGAAAAGAAGGTAGATAAATTTGTTTGTATTAATTGATGTAAGTATTTACTGTCAGATTAGAGAGATGTTAAATATGTAAACAAAGGTACATATAAAAATTCGAGTAATTTCGATAAATAAAATGTGGGATAACAATAAAATTAGATTTACGTAAATCGTTGTTGTATATAACTATTACTACGTTAGTGAAAGATTGAAAAATAATATCACACGTGTGTAAATTAAAATATGTGAGTTTTGTAACTGTAAATAGCCATTTAGCGCAGTTCAAAACCCATCAAAACAATATATTTATTATGAATGGAAATGCTTGTAATCATAATTAGATGCTTACATATCTGAGCATTTAAATGTGTCTGTTTTCCTTCATACGGAAATAAGTATAATAAAAGTAAAATAAATTTAATAATTTTTTATTTTCATTTATGACAATATATAAAATATTATATCTTTGGAATTAATATTTCAAAAAGCTATTTTGAGAAATTTTGAAAATATTTATATAAAATCTAATAAATAATCCACAAAGTATAAAAATTCTAGAAACTTCAAAGTAAAAAATATTTGTGTAAATCTTTATAAGCTTATGTCTCTACCAACAAAAACATCTACATATAGCCATAGTTAAAAACAATCTGTAAAAGCATTATAGAAGGCATTTAAAAATTATCTATAAAAGCGTGAATTTTCGATACTTATGTTTTTGTATTTATAATGTTTTCTATTAATATTTTATCTATAATCAATATAATTTTAAACAAATTTTATATTTCTGTGAATATAAAATTTGCTTTAAAAAATGCTTACTTCTGAAAATAAAAATATTTTTTAGGATAAAAAAATTCTAATTGTATTTCTAAGCATTTGTAATTATCTTTTTTGGCAACATAAATTTAACTTTAAAAAAAGTTCCGTAGATATAAGGGAAATCACGTTACATAGAAATTTTATTGTAATAATTTAAATATAAAAATAATAGTTAAGGATTTTTTTTTATAGGTTTTCATTTTTATTTATGAGAGCAACTATATTTTGTGGCAAATATTTTTATGTCTTAATTTTCTGTATTCATTTTGTTTCATTACTTATTATTGAATTATATAAAGTAAAAATTGGAAATTTGTTTTGATTACTTTTTATTTAAACCAATTATTAATAAAATTGCTATCAAATTTATACATTTGATAACAATTTTATTATTAATTTGTTTAAATAAAAGGCAGTTTAATAGCTATGCAAACTAAATTGTTTGCATAGCTATTAAATTGCCTTTTACAAAAATGCTCTTATTTTGCTGTGAGGTAAAGCATTGCTTATATCAAATGAGAGATTAGCAATCATTTATATTACTCATAATTAACAATTTTTCTTCAATACAAACAGCAAGATGATGAACTTCTAATTACATGTTTTTGTAGACTGAAAGTGAACAATAAATAAGATGATGGTAACAAAAAAATTTTCCTGTTTTCATGTTTCCATTTAATGAAATGAGGATAAGTATGAAAATTAGTGTATGACGTTGATAAGACACGAGAGTAGGTATATCAGTCCGATGTTCAACACGCATATTCATCAATCGTATCTCGTACAGCAGTGAAGAGAAATGGACAAATGCTGTCTGGTGAACTAGTCGTCAAGTGTCTGTTCACTGGTCACTAGTCCCTATGAGCTGCTACCAACAAGCCACGCGGTTACTGCTGACTTATACTCACAACAGTTGTAAGGTGTGCAACAGGCACTGCAACAATAAGAGAAATCACTGGTTAATCGCTAGGGTGTATTGTTTTTAGCATATAACGCGAAACCATATACCTCAAGAGTGGCCAGGAATCGATACAAGGATTTGGCTGGGAGATTTTACGCCCTCCTTCTTTTTTACCTGATCTCTCTCTCTTTCATCAACAAATTATCACCTCTTCTATTATCTTAACCATCATTTTCGTGAAAAATTTCTTCACTAATGAAGCTGAAAATCACTTACGCATTTCTTTGTTTTCAAAACCTCCCGAGTTTTATAGCAGTGAAGAGAAATGGAATGTGAAGTTAATTGCACAACAGGAGACACGTTGGCAGAAGGTAATGGATGCTAATGGTGATTATTTCGAGGACTAAAATTGGACAACACGTTCCGTACATTATAGTCTTTTGAAACATTAAAAAATGAAGAAACTTTCTTGTTTACCTTGCATAAAGTTTTATAAGTAATCTGTCTTTCAAAACTCGTTTTTTCTAAATCAAAATTAAAAAAATTCGGATGAATATTCTTGTTATTGGATAAATGTAGCGATTATTGTTGGAACTTTTTTTTAATTTAATTTTGCTTTTAATAATAATAGACCAAAACAATCTCATATTGTGTGGTGAAACGAAAATTGATTTCTTTTAAAGAAGCGAAATATTTTTTAAATAAAAAGAAATACATTTTACTAAGAAAAATATTTTTTCAGATTTTGTTTTTAAGCAAAAAATGATGTGTCATAAGATTTTTCTAATTTTTATGGTATAATTTCACATAGGTGCACAATTAAATGATTTGAATAGTGAAATTCAATATTAAAATGTCTTTATTCTTAAAATAATGTTAGAAATAAAATAATTGCACTGCCTCTTATTATTTATTTTATTTAAATAAAATAATTTAATATTTGTTGCAATAACTGTACGTGTTCTTTATATTCTTATTACTTGTAAAATTATTATAAGTATATCTCATGCTGTAAAATATCTTCAAATAACGAGAAATGTATTTATTATGAGAATGTATCTTATCCTACAATTTTTCCTTTAAATTTGAAGTCAGCTTTATTTAACAAAGAATGATCATAAAATATATCCATTAGAAATTAATAATTCCTACATTAATATTTAAACTAAAAATTACACATTCATTTCAAACTGAAAAGCAATTAGAGGGATAAACAATTTCTTGAGTATAAACTTCTTTCAATAATAGATTACGTACGATATTTTTCATATTCATTTATCATCATTTCGATTTCAGTCGCATTCCCTAAGTTTACTTTAAAAATGAGAACTAAGGAAAAAAATATACGATATTAACTCATTTTCATTGTTCTTGATGCATTTAAATATGATTGAATCTCAGTAATATGTTA
The DNA here is from genome assembly GCA_030067965.1 of Latrodectus elegans. Lineage (NCBI taxonomy): Eukaryota > Metazoa > Arthropoda > Arachnida > Araneae > Theridiidae > Latrodectus > Latrodectus elegans. The sequence goes on from CM057814.1 coordinate 117,681,245, forward strand.
AAATATTTTACAGAAGAAAAGGTAATTAAACCAAAAGTGTTGTGAGTGCTATACTGATTTATTTCTTTGAAGTTCGTAAAAATAAAACTTAAAATTCAATTTTAATTAGATACAATTCATGCGAAATTTATAAACTTCTTTTGATTAATATAATTTATGATATTTGTTAATATGGAAATATATAATATTTTTAAAGTTATTAAAACTTACATTACATTTTCGAGGCAATTATATTCTGTATAATTGGGACTACAATTATTTGAAGTTTATTAGTAATAAATTTTAAATTTCATATTGAGAGACTTAAATACAGATTTTAGCAAAGTTTCTTTTAAAATATTTTAGCATGTAAAATAACAAGAAATATAAGTAAAAAATGGATGTATCATAACATCTTTTTCTTTATGCTTATTAGTACTCTCATTCATATGACAGCAAAATATTATTTATTAAAACTATTTAATCACAAATGTATTATATTAATAATCTGCTTATAAAGAGGTAGATTTTTATTGGTACAGTCAATAAAGTTTGGAAATCTTCATACTAAAACACTGTATTTTGACAGTGATTTATTATTTCCTGCAGCGTTTTGGTATCAAATCAATCATGGTTATTCTACAAAACTGCAGATTTAGAAATGAATTGTTGCAGTGATAATGTTTCTTTATTATTCTGTAATGCATCTATCTGTAGGGTAAAATTGGATTGTATGAATCAAGTTAAAATTTATGAAATATTGCATTATAATATGTGTACTTCAATTTGTGTGTTATAAAAAATAGGAGTGATTTCCTGCTCATTAAGAAAATTTAAAATCATTCTGATTTATAAATTTGTCATAAAGTTGTAACAATATTTTTATATTGTGTGAGATAATGCATGTTGAGAATATTTATCTAATTTTATAGTTAAATCTATAAAATAATGAGTTTTTTAAACTCAATAAAATATATGCATTTTAAAGATTGTTAAAAATTATAAATTAGGAAAATTATGAATCACCCCAGAAGCACTTCCAAATAGAATTAACAATAGAAGGAATATTATAAATATCTTAACTTTTAATTTTTCTTCCATAAACTCCAGCAATAAAAAAATCATTAGCTTTGGATTATTACTTTTAGAGGTTTTAAATTAAAACATTTATGGTTATTTTTACAGCTTTATGAAAATTACACAGAAATTCATTTTTGCATAGTGAAAGAATTTATGTTCTATTTGTTTCCTAATGAATTGTTCTGAACATAATATCGAAAAGCAATGATAAATGTATCATTTTTATAGAAATGGCTAAAGAATAAATGGGTAATTCTTTCTGGAGTTATAGCAAATGCTTAAGGAATTTTATATTGTTCTGAAAGGAATGAATAAATGTATCAATCTTTTTGGAAATTTATAGCTCTATAGCCTATTCTTTTATATGTGTACTTACCACTTTCGTTGATGAATTTTTGGCAAATTATAAAGTGTTGATAAAATAATGTTTTGAAATTCTTTCCTGGTGAAGCAACTGTATCAGTAGAGTTAAAATGAACTATAAATTTTTTTATCAAACATTATTTTTAAGGTAAAATATGTAAAAAAACAAAATACTTGAAAAACTGAATAAAACGAAATATGAATTAAAAATATTTTTTCAACTCAAGGTTTAATGAATTTTGAACTCATCTTAACTACAAAATGACTCATGTTAAAAGTAAATAGATAATCAAGCTCAAGTAATAATGGATTTTCATTCTCTGACATAAAAGGTAATGTATCTTCTGCGGAGTAAAATGTTGTGATTAGCAGAAAATCACTAAAATACTCTCATACAATTAGATGGTTATCTATGTGAAATGATAATAATGTAAAGCAGATGAACATAAGATAAAATAAGCATTAAGTGAATTGTCAAATAAAAACTTGTTTTAAAATTTGAATCGGTGAAACTCATTTTATATCTATTACGATAATTTATTAGAAATACTATTTTATAGAGTCTAATGTAAATGATTTTACTAAAACATATGCCACTAATATTATGAATGCTGTTGACCTTAACAATGGAAAGAGCTAATTGCATTGAACTGAAAAACCACCTGTTATAGTTCAGAATGAAACGTGTGATTATCTTCAAAAGATAGAAAAAAAAACTATTGGAGTATTTATTGTATAATGCCCTCCAATAGTTAAGGAATAACATGTCTTTTTTAATCTGACCATAAAAAGTAACATTGAAATTTATTCATATTAATGAACCTATCTAAATTTATGCAAAATGCTAGCTATGATTTTTCTGATGTAAGAAAAGGTACACATGAGTTAGAGAAAGTAAACTAACACCAGGCTTTCGTAATTACGCGGATTGAACCATTGTTGATTTTCAACTTGAACAAACAAATTCGTTGACAATAGTCAGTGGAGTCTTGCAGTGTCTTAGAGAAACAATTTGGCCAGTTGGATAAAGTGGTGGTCAGGTGGATGGAAATTAGGATATCACAGGTTGATTCTGCTGGGTGCCTTAAAGTGTCCCAAAGTGTGATCTATGTCTTTTGGAGTTAATATCAAACCGAAGCTTCTGTGCCTAGAAGACATGTTTCAGGTCAACTACGAGCTACAGCATCTGCAGATTACTGTTTTATATCGTTTTTAATTCAAATTAGAAGTAACTGTTTTGTGAATCAAGTTGTTACAGCCCCTTCTGTAGAATCAGAAAGAAGAATTCTCACTAGTACGGTATAAAAACATCTTCACCGTTCAAGATTCTATGTAAAGTGGTCATTGAATGAATCTCTCTCAACTGGGGGCAGAGAAAAGCCCTCTTATTTGGGTAAGGAAACAATTTTTCTGGATTTAACAACTATGCGCTTCTGTACGTTTTACAGACGAGTCTAAATTTACATGGGAGTATGATTCAGGATGCGTATGATATAGGGGAGAAGTATGAATCCAACATTATGGAGAAGACACTATTAAAAAGGTAATAGAATAACGGTTTGGACTGTGGGATATCACTCAGTAGTGACACTTATTTGTATGTGTTTCAGGTAGAAACTGTGACTTGTATGAGATTTGAGGGATGAAATCTTGGATCTATACATCTATTCCTATGTCAGCACAATTGACTATTTGACACAATTGGTAATAATTTCATTCTGATGGGTGACCTCACTGAATTGTAGTTACAGAGGGATATCTTGAAGTTCTTGGTTGCGAGAGAATGGAGTGGCCATCTTGAATTACAGACCAGAAACTCCTACAGCATTTATAAGACTATTTTAGTAGAGTGGTTGTGCTGCTTCAAGTCCTTTTCCATGGTCTGTAGATAAGCTGGAGAAGCGCTTTCTTTATGTCTATCTTCGCTTCTCATTTCGGTTACCAAACATTTAATTGACAGCATGGTAATTCAGTGTCGACAATGCATTTAAGCTAGGAGTGGGCATAACCCTTATTGAATCTCCTTTTTCTAAAGTTTTTGTGACATTTTACTACATAAAAGTGGGATTATTCTTTTTTAATATTAGACTTTTCCATCAAAATTGTTTTTTCTGTTGTAAATCACTTATGCGTTTTTCTTATGTAAAATTCTATGATGCAATTAATATATACCTGTTTTGTTCACAAGTCATCCAAATTTGGTGAGTCAACTTTCATTCATTTGCAAATTAGGCGCAAAAAAAAAACAGTTGTTATATAACATTCCGAGTCCAGTGTAATTGCTTTTAAGAAATATTATTTAACAACTTAGAGAAAATTTTCAAGTCTGTGACTGTCCAAAGAAGAAGAATTAAACACTGAGAATCATTTAAATTATTAACAATAAAGTACACTTGGTTGCTTATAAAAATTTTCATTATAAAGATAATTTTTGTTTAAAATCAAAACTCTTAGCTGTTATATAAAGTGATGTGACATTATTACACAGGAATTCTTTTACAGTGCATTGTGTCTTGAATTACTTAAGACGAAATTTTCAAAGATCACTCCTGTGTTTATACGGTGAAAGTTATCAAGCAACAAAACTGCAATTAAGTTTAATTTTTATTTAACTTATCAAAATTATTGAAATAATTAAAAGAGTTTAAATTGATAGGATTATCAAACAAAATTTCTTAATATACGATCTTTTATAGTGAATTTAATAATGAAAAGTAATTGCAAAAATTGTTTTCACTTTTTTATTTCGTGACTGAAAATGTAATTTTGTTTTTTATAAATATTTAGTTTCATATATTTATTTGATTTAACTAATAAGATTGAAGTTAAAAGTTTGTATGGGTATTTATGAGTTTCACACGAGTTGTGAAAAAAGTTTTGGACACATTCTGACAGGAAACAGAATGATAAACATAAGATAGTATTATCATTCAGTATGTTTTCAAGCATTACATTTCTCTGGAATATTCATATAGATGATAAAATAGTTTAAGATTTATTCATTTGCAAAAACTAGTAAATGATAAAAATAGATTTGAAAAAATCAATTAATCAGTATAAAATATGAAGAATTTACTAAATCAAAACGCTATGTATGAGTCTAACATTGAATTAATGATACTTGAATTACGAAAATTGTTTGATGCATTATGGAATTATTGAAAGTCTTGTATTATGGGAAATCAAGAAAAAATGTTGTTTGAAATAAAAATGAATTTCCGCACAGTGAACAACTTCACAATAGTGACTGCTTTTCATAAAATACTTTTTAATATAATACTACAAAAAATTCAATTCCAGAGTTTGATTTAAATAATAAATTATAAGCTTTCTTAGATGCTACAAATAAACTTAAAACTATTTTAGAATACATCAATAGAATACCACTAATAAAAAATGAAATGAGGTATTGACTGAAACCGTTCATTTTTATAGCAATAAAAACCTTAAATCAAATGGAAATGTTAATTAAATATCTTTCTTCAAAATACTAAAATGTTTTGAGTTAATTAACTCATTGACATTATACTCAATTAGAAAAATGAAAGAAACAGCAATTAAGAAAACATTTAATTTCTCCATATTCTACAAAAGATAAATGGTAATCAGTAATTTTAAATGTTAATATTATTTCACGTCAATTTCTAAATCAATACATTTAAGTATAAGTATAAAACTAACGAAAAGTTTTTGTATTGTAGTTACTAAATAATTTTATTTGTTATATTTGTATAAAAGCAGTGTCTACGTACACGATATATTTTATAACTTATCTTATATATTTTATCATCTATCTTTGAGATATAAAGGTTTATCTCCTTCTAAAACTATAAAGAGAAATCTCAACTTGTATCTAATGTCAGCTAGTGTTGTACATCCTTCCCCTATTACACTCTAAATTACGTACATTCCGATATTAGGAATTGTTGCATCATTCATGAAAAATCAATCAAAGATGTTATGCAGTTCAATCTAAGTGCGACTCGTGAAAGCAAAAGGAGAAATCGTCTATCTGTAAATTGGATAAGTAGAATATCTGGGATATGTACGAGATTCTTCTTTTTTTGGTCATATCTTCGGATATTGTTGTATTATTCATAACTAAATCAATCCTGTTTTTTTTCCCAAACGCTTCAGTTATTTTGATAAATGAATAATACGATAAGAAAGCTTTATTATATTCTTTCAGCTCTAAATTTATAGCTATGATAGGTTTTATTATAAAATTAAGAGTAGAACATATAATTTTATTTGTATTTGATAATTTATGTTGAAAAAGTATTTTTTAAGCTTTCTCTGAAATTATTTTTGGCTTTATTTTACTGTATTTTATTAGTTGCATATTTATGTAAAAAGTTATACATAATGAATATTTTTATATATATTATTGATTGAAAATACATGAGTCATAAACAATTATACAAAATGAGTTCAGGTGTCTATTTTAATCATCTAAAAATAAAAGGAGCTTTAAATTCTCTTAAATATGCATTTTTTCGAATTGGTAATCTTCAAGATTGATTTAGACATTTTAATTCACTTACAAAAATTATGCTTAGCTGAGTAGTTAGTGTTATTCAATCTTAAGTAGTTGGTCACGGGTTTGAATCGCGGTTCGGACGTTCTCCCCGAGGTTTCTTTCTTTGTTTGTTTCCTTGCCTATTCTTCTGAGATGATATATGAATGTTGTCCACCCTATTAACAGGTTTGTTATGGTATGACGTGGTTCATGCTGCTCACCTCCGTGACTTGATTCACTGTAACCTACGTTACTTGTTTCTACCGAAGCAATTCATGGCCTTGTTGTGGCTAAGGTTAAGTTTCCAAACGTTCACCATTTGAAAAAATATTATTTCTCCGGAGATGTGATGCCATGAATTACATATAATAGCGTTCGATTGAAAATTGAACAAAATTTTATAAAATGATATTTTAGTGATGTTAAAAAAGTGAAATAATTCGGCATGAAATCAATATGAGTTAAATAAATTTCAAATGTTTAATGCATTAATAAGCTCAAATAAGAAATAGCATAGTTTCTAAATTAGAATGTTTGAGAATATAAATATCTATTAGTAAATTTTTAAACGAAGTAATAACATCATATACAAAATATAGACATCAGCGAAATTTTTAGTAATATGTTTTATTGAGGAAGACATTTTTAATGTTTATTTTAACGAGTATTTGCATACACAAACTAATTTATGTGACATTTTAATTAAAATACTCTACTCACAAAGTTATTTTTACATTCAGTTTCCTATCCTCTGCAATTTGTCTTAAAAGAAGTTTAACACATAATATTTCACAATTCTAAAGAAACTTCTTGCCAGAGAGAATTTTTTCAGACATTTTGTTTTCCAATATTCTACAAATAACAGTCCATTTATAAACTGCTTGTCAATTTTCGACAATTTCAACTTGCGGGTGATGCCTTAAAGTTCGAAAATTACATAATTAGATAAAAATCATTCATCTACCATAAGTAATAAAATTTTAAAATATTAATTTTCTAGAAAAGTACTTTTTTTAAAGCAACTAAACAGAGTAAACAATGATTAACTCAGTAGTTGTCAAATGTTTTGTTGTCAGTGATGAATATATTACTTACATTTTGACAGTAAGTATGTCAAAACTTTAATTAAATATTTTATAAATACTGTATACAATGATTTTTAAGAGCAATTATTATGATGTTCATGTTTATAGTTGTTGTTGAACTGCATTTTATAAGCGTGCGCCTCATGTTTTGATTAAAATTAAAATTAATGTTTATCATCAATTTTTCTAAAAAATTTCTATATAGTAAATTGTTCTAATATATAAAGTGTTTCTTAAATAAAATATGATATATTTCAAAATATATTGAAGATTAACTAGAGATTAATTAATTAATGTTTGTTTAAAATATTTGTATTTTAAAACACAAATCAAGATAAAACCAATTTATTTTTAAAAATAGAAAAATAAAGCTTATGTAATATTATGTAATTAATAGAAAACGTTTCATGTTAAATTATCATTTTTAAAATGGTATTTGATATTATGTAATGAATAGGTGAATGGACTCGGTAATATAGTATTGAATAAAAATTTTATTTTCTCAATTATAATGTAAGCAATAGGTAATTGAAACTATCCAATATATATCAAACAACAATACGTGCTCATTAAAATAGTCACTCAAATAATTACCCCCCGGCAGCAGTGATGAATTGTGCGTTAATGAATTGTTATGGGCTAATCAAGCTGTCTGGCATCCAAGTGAAATACAAATTTGAAGAGTATTACATTAATAATTTAAGTGTAAACTAACACAAATGAGTAATATATTTTAATTACATATATTTAAGAATTTTAATAATAATTAAGAGAACATTAATTCCAGAGAGGATAGCTTATTGTTAGAATATAAATTAGTAAAGCATACGAAAATTATCTCAGTTTATACTGATAAAATACAGATATGCTTCAAATAAGAAAATGTTTATTATTAAATACACACACACACACATAATTTAAAATTTAAAACATTTTTTTATCGATTAAAGATAAAATAATTAATTCCTTTGTTACACACAATATTTTGATATACATTTTATGCTTAAAAACTATTTCATAAATATATAGAAACCCATTTGCAAATTAAAACAATTCATATGGTTTAAAAACTGCATTTAATGTAATGAAAAAATTTAATAACATGTTCGTCTTATTTCTTCAATATTCGTGTTTCACTATTAAAAGGACTTCTAAGAAAAGTGCATTTAGAATGAAAGATAATTAATAAAATATGGCATTTCTTAAAGAAAATCCTATCATTTTGAGAGAAAAACTACTATTCATATATATCTTTTTATGATTTCTGCCTTAATAAGTATGATTTAAATCAATACTTGCTTATATCTACAATCCATTAATGAAAACTTCAAATAACATCATTGAATGTAAGATAGCGTCTTTCAGATTCATTAAGGAAAATCTGCTGCATATTATTCTCATCTTTTTTACATCTTCATTTCTTAGTTCTTAGAAAATATTGCTTCGAAATTATAAATGTAACCTGAATTCGTTTCACTTTACTGATTTTTATGGATGAATTGCAAAATTAGAGAAGATGAATTTTATAAGAAACTTTAAACATAATTATACGTACATTGTATCCAATAGAATAACTAATATTATTTTCTTTGAATATGCTGATTTCTCTATGTTGCCATTGTAAATTTTCTGTATTTATTTACTATGAAAATAACAAAAATGAAAATGAACTTTAATTACATTTAATAATATATTTTTCTGTTATTATTGAAATAACCCTAGAGCATACATCTCAACTTCTTTAACTTAAGTCTTTCAAAATAATTAGCTGTATTTGTTTTGAAAGATTTTTTAAACTCTTGGTCCCTGAAAAAATATAATGTTTTTCCCTTTAATTTTAAAAATTCGTTAACTTCTATGTAATAAATTATAGGTTAAAGGTGTAATTATATAATAATTATATAACATACACACACACCACACACACACTCATATATATATATATATATATATATATATATATATAATAGTTATAAGGGAGTATATAATAATGTTTCATGGACCTGGTATGGTATTTATGGTGCATGGTACATATTCTTATTGTAATTGATCTATTATAAATGATAGATAAAATTTTTTTGATTTATTAATTGTTATGAATATTTGGTGTTTTTGTAAATATCAGAAAAAGTTAGTCTTAAAAAAATTATACAGTGGAGTTTAAAAAATAATTGTACTCAGATTATCGTGTCTATTGAAAGATAATAAAAAAGTATATTATCGGAAAAATACCAATTTTATTGTTTTTATTATTCGCTACACTGCCAAAATAATAACTTTCATTGAATATTCTTTGATTATCTTACATCAATAAAATTACATATTAACGTAATTACTTTTTTTGGAATTAAATTGGCACTGTTTTTTAAAATACAGTGTATGACACTCATTTATGTTCGCAATTGTTTGACATTTGTTGTTTAGGTAAATGATAAATTTATAGACAAAAATACACTGTTGGCCATCCAAATTTGATTAACAAGAAAGACAAGTGATACCAAAACAAAATTTATTTTGTAGATGACATGTTGATTAAGAATCAAATGATTAAGTTTATAGACTTCTAAAAAGTGTAGCTCTTTCCAAAATCAGTAGCCAGAGTAGTCATCATTGTTAGTGATCACCACTGCATAACTCCTCTACATTTATTCAAAGAGTCTTTGGATGTGTTATCGGAAAACAGTAGACCAAGTAGCTTCCACACGTTTGCCAAAGTTGATCTGATGTGGCAGCTCGGGAGATAGTCTAGGTCAATAGCAGAGCAACCATGGACCACATATTTTCTATCGGCGAAAGACCCAGAAAGTGAGCTAGCCGGTGTATAGCAATTCAACCTAAAGATGAACCCTTGGACAATGCGTGCCACGTGTGGTTACGCATTATCCTGTTGAATTATGACAAGCTCTGAAGGCAAGAAAGAACAACTGTTACAATCACCTAGGAGATTTAGCTCTGGCTGCTTACTTACTGGCAACTCGTACCAGAGGAATGTGAGGGGTATATACAATACCAACCCGTACCATCATACCCGGTGCAGGACCAGTGTGTTGGTGCATACGCAGCTGTTCTGCAAATTCTCTCTTCGGTATCTTTATTGACTCGATAGCAACCATCGTGGTGTTGCAAACAGAAGCATGATTCGTTAGTATGGACAATTTCATTCCATTCTGCCGAACACATTCTTCTTTCATCATACCATTGACCGAGGAGACGTCTGTGGTTCTGCGTAAAGGGTAGACGAAACAATAGACGTCTTGCAAACAGACCATTGTACTGTGAAATCCGTTGAAAGGTTTACGTTTTCGCCAGTGAATTTCCCTGTACCCAGGTCAAATGAGCTATACCAGTATGATATCCACTGAATGGTACGCGCCGACACTGGATGATGCGTTACTGACTGAATCTGCTGTACTTTGATTCAGGATGTGGCTGAACAATCCGTCACTGCCATGCGTACAATTTGCCTGTCGTCATATGAAGTGGTGCACTGAGGTGGATGCGATCGAACACATCAGTCTGTCATACTCTCCTGCATCCAACGATCACACATCCTAACTACAGTTGTTTGGTTTCCTCTAACACGACTACCGATTTCCATGAAAGATTATCCACAATGACGGTTGGCCACTATTCTTCTTCTGTTGAACTGAGATACTTGATCAAAAAATGATCGCTATTTTTTACGAGGCATACTTGATAGTTTTTTTGAAAAAACCACAAAAAAATAAAACATTGCTGTATTTGAAATCATAGAAATCTTCTAGCCTTAAATATCGGTTTCAATTGGCACCACCAGCGTGCTTGATGTGCACCTTTTCTGAAATTCTAATCATTTGCATATTTTACCTCTGCTGATGCATTTTAAAAATTTCATGTTATTTGTATGCATCCTTTCGGATTTTGCATTTACGGTGGCCAGCAGTGTACTTATTATATAAATAAGATTATAATTTTAACTGTTGTTGTCTTATGCCAACTAAGCTCGCATTATTGGGTTGCTGCTCCACTTTTCCAGAGGAACCTTAATTTTGTATAGAGTCCGACTTTCTCTGTAGACTCATCCCATAGATATCCGTATATAGGTTAGGCAACCATTTACAACTCTTTCATATAAGGAGAAAACCTAGACAGGTTAGATAGAGAGAGAAACTACATCCATACCCGAACTGGGATTTGAAGCAAAGTCAGTCATCCCTAGGTCATATCTGCAGTCAGACACGCTGACCACTAGTCAGGGTGGCAGCTAAATCTTAATGATTGTTTTAGTTAAAAAAGTAAAAATTTTAACAATCGGTCTTACATGAAACTAATTATTTTCAACATTAGTAAAAATTACTTGAAATTTAGCGTATAGCATGTAATTATGTGTAGCTTTTGGTGGATTTTTAGCAATGATTAAAACTATTCTTAATGCACAAGTAGGTGATTCAACTGCTTTAATTATTTCAACATTATACTTATGTGTTATAATGGAGATCTATAATGTTTTACTTGCCAATCAGCTGCTTTAATTTTCAATATCTGTCAAAATCCATGATGATGATTGACGTTGCATCAAAGGCACTTTGTGTGGTGTTCCGCAAGTTGTTAAATTGAATTGCCGTTTGATTTCTATATTGATCATAGCTATAAAATATAAATATATAAAATAAAAGTTTTAAATCAATGAACAAATTACTTTTCTTTACATTTTCATTTGCAAACTGTGTCTCTCAATGAAATCCTTGAAAAGAAGTTAATATAATTAACTTAAAACCTTCTTATTAAAAATTATTTCTGCTTTAAAATTTATTAACTCACAAAATTAATCAAATTGCGTATTGAAAATGTTACAAAAACTAATAATGTGAGTTTCTTGGTTTATATTTGATAGTTTATAATCATAATATTTTTGTATCTTAACTCATTAGATTTGCTACGAAGAAATTAAAATTTATATTCTTGAACTCCATAAGTAACATATTTCAATGCATTTAATTTATGATCAGTTACATAAAGAAAATTTAACATGAATAAATGTCATGTTACTTATTTAAAAATTTCCCAAATAAACTTATTTATGTTGTTATTATCCCTTAAAAAGAAGCATTAAATAGGTATGAATTTGGAAAACTACAATATAAATTAATAATCATTATATTATTTGCTTTCAAAGTCAGTCCTATTTTAATATTGCTCTCTCGCTCTCTCTCTCTCTCTCTGTTTAATGGAAATATTAAATTCCCAAGCATTTTCCTTACAGGAAGCATTGATGTTTCGCTTAAGAGGTTCTGAGAGACAATCCACAAAATTTTTGAAAAAGTGGATTCCTAAAGGAATTCAAATACAAACTTTACAATTATAAACCTTTTTGATCTCCACACCTCCAGGCTCTGAGAAACCAGTGCAACAACTCTCGTATTTCTGCTGAGCAGTCAAAGAGAACCGAAAAGTGCAAATCTGGAGAAAATGTGTCGCTAATTTTCGATGGAAATTTATAAGGCAAAGCAGAAAAATTTTAATTTTTTCATCAGTACTATGAATTATAAATCAGATTCCAAGAACGTTTTTAAATAAGTTAACAACCTAAAGGCTTTTTTTTTCACAAATTACTAGAGCCCCCTTTTGGTGTGTTTTAACAAGTGACAAAAACGTTGCAAATGCTTTTAGCTTGATTTATTCTAAATCACAGAGACTCGGACACGATCCCAGGAAAGATCAAAAGGCTTTGAAAAATAATATTCATAAGGCTGTTACTTTTCTTTTATATGTGCGAAATAAGGTGTAACATGACATACCTTAATACATTACCCAATTCTAATTTATTACCCAGTATCTTCATTTGCGACACTATTGCAAATAAACTATTTTATTTTGGATAAAAATAAGTACATTTTTCTCGCAGGCACCTAACTATGCATTATAATCCTCGTCAGTTTTCTGCACATGGTTCTCACTAAATCAAATAGATAGAATATTAGTTGATGATTTTTGTCATTTGATACCCTATATCTGTCTATTCTTTTGAAGAGTATGCCGTCACACTCTTGGAAAATTCTGCTCAAATCACAGTTATGTCTTCTAAGCAAAAACAGTGATTTCTTCTTCCAATTTAAGAAAAAATTGATATTCCTACTTTTGAGAATCCAATAATATTTGCTGAGAACCCAATATAAATATATATATATATATATATATATATATATGATTGAGTCAACTGCTAAATGGCTACCAACAATAAGGCATTTTTAATATAGTGTCGTTTTTCCATTTTACTTATTTTATCGTGAAGTGCAGATTTATCCCTTATTTGGGATGGCATTTTAATGGTATGTAAGCTAAGGCATCAAAACAAATTTGTGTTCTTCATTCCTAGCAATCATGTAAATCAAATCTAAAATGTATCTGATTCAAAATTTACATTCAAATACTTTTTCTTCATGCTATAATATATGAATCAAGCAAAAAATGAATAAATATTGGTATGTAATGAATAAATATTGTTAATAATATATAGTAATAAATATTGGTAATGAATAAATATTGTTAATAATATATATTAATAAATATTGGTAATGAATAAATATTGGTATGTAACTAATTTAATAATGAAATATACATTCTTATCTCACGGAAAGGTTTTTCCTTATATTATTCTGCAAATCAAATGTTTTGTTTTAATGTTTTTTAATGTTTTATATTAAATGTGATATATATATATATATATATGTATGTATGTATATCCTTGTAAATATAGCTTATAATTGTAATCAAATGCTAAAACACATTTTGGATATAATTAACATGAATGTAACTGATCTATATTTTAGCATATACATTATTTACAACATTATAATCTCCTTTCTATTAATTATATCTAGAATTTTAATTTACGAATCAAGAATATATATATTAGTGTACATTCACTCACAATCCAATAATGATTGCAATCCAAATAGGCAAAGGCAGAGAGAGTGGGAGAGGGAGAGTGAGTGTAATATGTTTTCGGAAATTCCCATAAATGAATCAATTTCGATCAAACTATTCGCCTCAATTAAGGAAAGCCACCGAACTATTTCAATCATGGAAATGTCCTGGTCGTTGTTATGGTTTAGTCAGGAGCTAGTCATAAAATTTATAACAAACCAAATTATGCACTTAAATGAGTATCAGTCACATTGAGATGTAGTCAAATGACAGAGGTTAAGCGCAGGAATAAATCGAGGAAAAGAGTGATGGTGTTAAGAAAACGAAACATTTTCCATTAAATGACAAAATGTTCGAATAAATAATTATCAAGATATAAAGAAAACTTTCCAATTTATTGAAAAAAAGTATGATTTCTATGCATTTAGGTTTGTTTTAATGGTTTTAGAAAAAAAAATTCTCTTTATTTTCACTCTCCAAATTCGTTTCATTGCAAATAGCTTCAATTTATTAAAGAAAAATGTTATTTTCACTTCTTAAACTGAATTAAGTTTTACAGATTTATTTCACAAATTTTGTGAGAAATTGAAGGAGGAATCAAAAATAATGACATCATTCACAAATTAAGAATATATGCATAATATGTTGTTATACTACAAAAAAAAATAGTATTCACCAGAAATATAATTAGAGAACTCCCTTGAATATAAAAGTATGTCATTACTGTAAGTTGTAATAATATTTTAGCAGTAAGCACACATTTCTTTCATTTGAAGTATAACTTTAATTTTTTATAAATTTCATTTCTTGTTGCTTAATAGAAAATCAAATTATTGTAGTATAGTAAGGTCTACAATAATTAATCGGTATGAATATATACATAATATAAATAATAAAGATGTATAATAAACATACATAAATAATAAGAAGTTATGTGTTAATTAAGTATATTAATTTAAATACCTACACCCCCCCTATGTATTGAGAAGTTTTTAATAAAATAAAACCAATGCAATCTTATCATTTTAAAAAAACTGCATTGTTTTAATTTGTAGAAAATAAAAGAAATCAAATTTTTAGTTAAAAACTGTATTTTCTGCATGAAATTTCATTTTTAAAGATTTTCAGTTTAATGCTAGTCATTGTCAGTCAATCAAATGACAAAACAGATGTAAATTTGTAAGGAAAATATTAGCTATTAAAATTAAAAATTTTAAGTGAAGCTAAAATCTAATCACATTCGCAATCAATTTTTATAAATATTTTAAGTAAAAAAATAATTAATGTATGTTTACAATTCATTAAAATTCAGTACTCCTGAAACAAACATGATCAAATGTTTTATTCAACAACGAATGTTGCTTTATAGAGAGTCTGCAATTCGTTATTTATTCATTTATCAATCTTCTTTCTAAGTTAATTGAATGTAAGCTTATGAAATTATACAATAATTGTTAATGTCAATCTGTAATTTGATGTATATTCAAATTTAAGCAATTGTGTGAAACACTCAGTAATTAGTGCCAAATACAGTATCCAGAGAGATAAAATCTATTAAAATTCAGAAAAAGCAGCTAACTTCTTCCATGTGTTACTAATAAATTATGGATAAGCTCTTTTTATATATTTTCTGTCCGTTAAGTGTTTCCTAATAATTAATTTTCATACTGTTTAATAATAATTAACAGTCAAAAGTTAGTTTTTCACTTATGAAAAATTAGCTTTAGTTAGTTGCCACTTTCATTTATTAGCCCAGAATATTAATGAAAATTTTTCTTCAAATCAGACAATATAAGAATTATTGAATTAAACAGTTTCAGTTGTTGAAAATAAGCTACTTACACAATGAATTCTAATAATAATTCACAAATACTTTTATGTCACATTTTTTGCCAAATAAGGAATAAGTTATAGTTAAATAAATGAAATTTATCACACTTTTTAAAGTTAAAAATATTTTGTGGGCATTATTTTATAAGGCAATTTTTTTCTATTTTGTCGTACTGAGGTTTTACTACAGAGCTTGCTAAATAACTAAAAAAAAATTAAAATAATACAACTTACACATTTTTAGCATAGTTGTGCCATAATGCAAATTTTAACATTGATTTTAATATTATATTTATTTACACTTTTGAAAATGGGATCATAGAAAGTTGAATATTAGTCATAATATGGGCCTTTTTCAAATTCAAAATTCAACCAATTTAATAGTAAATGGAAAATAACCATGTTCTGTTTTGCATTTTATAAAATTTAGATAAGGATTGTAATGCAAAATTTTGCATACATACACATATTGTTATAAAACAAATGGAATTTCAGATTCTGACAACATATTGAAATTTAACTTTTTCTATAGGATATAAGGTCCTTATCATTTAACTTGTACCTTTCTTTTGGTACAAGAAACAAAATTTTTAATCTTAATACAGCAATTTCTTTGCTTTTTAAATTCTTTGCACAATCAGGTATATATAAATATGCACTTTATTTTCCCATATTTCTATTTTAAATGCATGTTATCAAACGGAAATAAAATATTAAAAATAATTTGCATATTTTTTTACTACAGTTAATTAAAGTAGGGGTAAAACTAATGCTCAGTGTAAAATATTGAATGAATAATAATAATAAAAAAAAACGATCAGCACAGAAAATAAGCTTAGTTTTAAAGTTCTGTTAATTTCAATCAAGTCAAATTTTTTTTAAAAGAATTATACTAAAAAGAAGTTAAGTATTATCGATTAATAAATATTATTTGTAATTAGTTGAATATTATTTGCGATTCATTTTTTCGATCTATTCATTCAGGATTTTGTCAGGTATGATATTTAACATTTTCATCTAAAACTTTAAGATATGAACAATATTTTGCATCATGATCTGAATTATTTTTAATCATATTTATAATCTTAAAATGTATTTCGCCATGGGAAAAAGTTAAATTACTCTACATTGGATAAATTTTTAACGACGCATGATTTTCTATCAGCACATTTATGTAGTAAATCAGAGTTTTATTAGTCTGCTGCAAAGTAAAGCTTGCGTGTAAAAATGAATCTTTAATTAAAGATTTTCTATGTCGTCGAATGCAGTTTTTATATTTATTTTTAAGAAATTATTTTAGTGAATACATTATCAATCATTTAGCAACATCATTTGGGGATGTGACAGATTGACCTTTAATCAAACCTATAAAACTCTTTCCTCTTGCATTTGGTCTCCTATTGCTGTAAACCATTGATTACTTGCTGTTAGAATGTTCTTAAAAATTTAGAAACAAGGTGAAATAAGAAATTAAGAGCCGGGATTGATGTGGTCAAGTTAATCCTAATTGAGGCAATGCTATTGTTAATAACTTAACAGTGCTGTTTAAGTCATCAATGGAGAAAAAGCTTTGTCTTGTTTGAGAAATTCAAACAATGTGGATTAATTCATTCATTTTGAACTAACTGTCAATCAAAAGCAAGTAACTTAAGAACACAACTTGTTTTTATTCAAAAGGTTTTGCGTATAAGAGAAAAAATATAATTTTTCAATGCAATTCAGAAAAATTTAAAACAATAAAATATTCGCTCAGGAGGGATTTAAACAACTTGCTTGAAGTTCTGAAATCCCTTGGATTGGAAACCATTCATATTGAGTGCCCAGAAGATCATTGGCTACAGAGGGCTCTTGTTTTAAATGAAGCATGACAAATGGTTACTCTTCTGATTTGTTTTCACTCTATGAATCGATCTGGAAATACAGAGCTACTTTTGATGGGGATGTTCAAGCTCTATTTATTGCACTGAAACTATTAACTATTCTCAGTACAAGTTTGGAAAAAGTTCTTTTATTCTCTGATTCCCAGGCTGCAGTCCAAGCAATTAGTTATCAAGAAAACACTTATCCAAAAGTGTACTCCAGTGCCGGGAACTCATTAAACTTCTAGTACAGAAGAACAAAACTATTATCATCTAGTAGATTCCTAGCCATTGTAGCATTTTCAGTAATGAATAGGCTGATTTCCTTGCTCGTAAGAAGACACAGATGATTCAGCTTAACTGCTTCTTGCTGCCTTACCACTCCGAGAAACTATATATAAAACAAATAATGAAAATTAATAACTCTTCTTGGTTACGAGAAAGAATAAATAAACAAGAACTCGAGAGAGGCAGATACAGAGTCTATACCATAGAAATCTCGACAAGATTCTGCATTCCACTTTCGTCTAATAACAGGTCAAGAATGTCTTGATGAACATTTATTTTGCCTATTGTTTTATGATCATCCTGATTGTCGATAATGGGTCTCTAAAGAACCCATGAATCACAACCATCTCCATCGCTGTTGTTCACTCCATGAGCTTGACTCAGCAATTGATAAATATTGGCATGCAAGAGAGATTCTAGAGAAATGATTTCTGTCTTTCTTTTACTCTTTGTATCTACTTTTGGTGTTTATCTTTTATTCTTCTTGATTATAGTTTTTGTTTTTCTCGCCATTGGAAATAAGAACAAATAAAAAAAACTTTAATGAAAGCACATCCTATTTTTTATAATTACAAATGTTTAAGTTAGATTATTTTCTTGTGTCTGGAAACTTTTACCTTAGTTCTTAAAATTTTAATTTTATTGTCTTAACTTTAATCTTAAAAATCTTTAATTTAATTGTAAATTCATCTTATTTTATTGACGGCGAATCTTTAATTAAAGTTCTTTATTTAAGATTGAACAAATAATTTTTGTGCTGAGTTTTAAAGTTAAATATCAAAAAGTTCCAAATTTTTTAATTGTGGATTTTCTTTCGGATTGAACTTGATTAAATATGGTGCATATGGTATGAATGTCAGAAAGGTCGTAAGTTCAGCGAATTTTAAACCAGTTACCTGAAAAAAATGCGTTATTAAGCAGATTGATTTGGAAATCTACTTAAGTCTTTAATTCTCTGTCAGATTTTGTCTTTAATTCTCTGTCTTAAGAAAATGTATTTCTGGAGTTACATATTAAATTAAAATTTTCCAGTGGGCTAGTGATTTTTAGTACAATGATTCTCCAAGACCAAGACAATTACAATTTTAAGAATATTTTATGATTTTGTCTTTATTAAAATACCAAGAATTTTAAATATTATTTATAGACAATATATTGTTTCGAGAAACACTGTTTTCTAAACAAAACAACTCCTTGCAAAATTGAGCAATCCTTTAGTTACCAGCGAGTACTAGTGATTTCAATGTTGCATGGTGTGCAACATTCATACTCAATAAATTCCTTATCGGACATTGCTTAAGACGTTCATACTCATCGTGCAAATTTCGGTAATTTTAGCAACTATTCATTTTCTAGTTTGCAATAGAATATATATGATTCATTTGCAATGTTTCTATGTTCTTTTACCAAACTGTTATTTCACGAGGATGAGACAGAATGATACGAAAGAATACAACATGCAAGAATGCTATTTAGTTAACTAAGCAAGTAATAAAAATTATTTTATCTATATTAATGTTTTGATCTATTTATTTTTTCAATAAAATATTTAATTTTTGTAAATAAATTAATGTAAAATAAATAAATGGCAACATATATAAATAATAAATCTTATAAAATATTTCATTCGCTAAATTCTTAATATCTTGTCCTTTTTCAAAACTTTCTCAGGGAGAGTGATTTTGTAATAGTAGCAGAAATCAATCGGAATTACTTTAAAAAGTAATTTCAATTTCTTATTATTAAATTGCAAAAGATACAAGTAATTTACTGTGAAGTTTTCTTTTCTTTTATAATGACTAAATTATTCAATTCTTTCTCTAAAAAATATTTTTTTAATGAAATTCAAATCTAGCTTCATCATATGCAGTTTGTTCTAAATTTGTTCTTGTAAAAGTAAATCGTTTTAGTTAGATATTTCTTCTTTTTTTATAGTAGAAAAACGTGTTTTTCTTCTTTCAAAATGCTTATCAAAAAGAGCAGGTGTTTCAATTCTTTTATATCGGTAAATGTATTCAACGATTGGAAATAATCAATATAAATGTGTGTTTTTACATTAGAAAAAGTTTTTAATGAAAAATATTTTTTCTGTCATTAGTTTATCACATAATGCAAATAGATGCAAAAAATTATTTTGAAACCAAGAATCACTTATTTGTTTCACAAGTTATTTTTGATCATGATTATTAAATTGGGGAGGGTTCTACTTAACACTTTAGTCATACTTCTAATTTACCTTTCGTAGAAACATTGTAAATTTAAAATAAATATTCAATTTACATATCATTTTGATACTTCGTATATTATATTATGCATAATATCATGTAAAGGCAAAAATATGCATAATATCATGTAATAAATATGTTAAAAGTCTACTAATTTGTAACAGTAACTAAATATGAAAACAATGCAGTTTGTTAAATTGGATGGGTACCCAATGTTATACTTGATGAAAACTAAATGACAATACTTTATACTATCATTCATGCTATTGTTAATTAGAAAATGATTACTCCATATTATAACTATGCAAAAATATGATATCTCTGGACTGAAGTGGGAAAAACTACTCCACATAAGAAATCGAATTCATCTCACTGAAATATCAATTTAAGCATACTTACAAAGAAAACAAATTGCCTTATAGTGCATGACTTTAAAGAAAATTTTAATTAGATTTAAAGGATGTTCTTACTTTCTATTAAAAGAATACACGATCTGCAAACATTTAAGTGAAGTGCAATGAAAATTATATATACAAAGATATTTTTTGACATTATTTTAGTGGCATATTTGATATTGAATCTTATTCTTTTTGTATGGTCCCTGTTAAAATGTTTTTTTCTGTCCTTCAAAAATAGTGCAAAAATTCTAAATATTTGTTGCAAGCACTTACTGAGACAGATTCCAACAGTGATACAACGTGATATTTTTCTTGAAAAATCCATTTATGGATTTAAAATCTTCATCATTCTAATGCCTATGACGAAAAAAATTGGTTAAGGGGTCTAGGAAATCAGTCAGGCTTTCTTTTAAATTAATTCATTCACTTATTTAGCTTATTCGTTTCTCCTTCTTTACGAGAGAAATCAAAATCAGTTAGCGACTTTTGAAGTAGAAAGCGTTTTTCATTGATATTAAAAACCCCCTTCTCAGATGATGTAGATTATACTTAAAATGAGTCTGTATGTGTGTGTATAACACATGTATAACAGACGAATAATATCATGCAGTATTGAATATATAATAATCAGGTAGTATTGATTTTTACATCTAGCGTAAGTAACCTATCAGAACAGTGTTGGGCATTATTGTTAGAAATGTTGAAATATTTGACGTTTAATATTTTTTCAGGTATTTTCTATTTGAGATTAATCTTATAATTTTATACAATGCAGTGATAAATACCATCGCCAAACTTTGCAAAATGTGTAAATAACGATAACTACAGATATGGTGTAAGACCGTTATCATATTAATCGCAGTCTTAATTACAAAAGTTATTCTACGAATCATATATCAACTGAACAATATATTAAAAAATGGTCTTACTATATTACAGTCTTACAGCAAGACAGTCTTACTATCATATAAGAAAACAATAAAGCAAGTCTTTCATGTTAACGATTTATATTAAAATTTGTCCACGATTCAGTTTGACAAAGAAAAAATATTAATTGATTAGGAGAACGGGACTTATTACTATTCTCTTAATCAATTTACTATTGTTACTTTAAGATAGTTAGTTATTTCATTTAAAACATCATTAAATTTCATTTATCAGTGGTCTCTAAATTGACAGTTACTAAGTTGAGATTTCAGTTTATATTGAGGATTTAAGTACCATTCTAGATCAAAGGATGGATTGGTTTCATCAATGCATGGATCATTTCCTCAGTTAAAGAGTTCGATATAATTATCTGCAAATTTCATTGGTAAATAGAAGAACATAAATTTGATTCTATCATTAACTAACACGACTTGGAATTTTTGATCATCATTAGTGTTGCTTAGAGTTTCGTCTTTTATGCAGGAATGATATTTGCAAAATGTTTTAGAAAGGTACATCCCCTAAATGACCTGGTATATGTTTTCAGTTAAATGATTCACTGCGAATTATGTGAAATATTTTAACTTTATGTAAATAACTGGTGTTTGATTTCGAAAAGCAACTTGCTCCAGTCAAAAACTTCCTCCACTAGATTTTACATGCTCATGCATATTTAATCTACTTAGTAAGTAATGTGGAATTTTGGTAACATATACTTCATTTTTGAATGTACATTGTTTTTGAAGATTTTCTTAAATTTCAACAATTATAAATGCATTAAGAGAAAAGTACAAGAATCTAGCATCACTTCAATATTTC
Source organism: Latrodectus elegans (assembly GCA_030067965.1). Classification (NCBI taxonomy): domain Eukaryota; kingdom Metazoa; phylum Arthropoda; class Arachnida; order Araneae; family Theridiidae; genus Latrodectus; species Latrodectus elegans. The sequence goes on from CM057814.1 coordinate 117,703,523, forward strand.
TTTATTAAAAGTATCCTATTGATTGATCGTTAAGAAACCATAAATATGTAAATTACAATAATAAATAATATATGATGTAGATCATATTTTTCATTGATGACTAGGTTGATTAACGAGTTAAACAAAATAATCTAGTGTCTGTAGTTTAATGAAATATATTGCAGTCAAATGCATTTACAGGCAATGACTAAAATTTACGGTCAGAAATTAATAAATAAACTACTTTATTCACTTTTATTTATGTTTGGAAACTCGTCTCGTAAATGTAACTATAAACTAGCACTAAAAGAACATTAATGAATAAATATATCACATTAACAATTATCAGTATGAGAAGTATAAAAAACTCAGGTTTTTTCACAAAGTATAACAAAACAAGTAATTTACTAATAGTAAATCCTGGTCAATACTGTTTCAAGCAAATGTCAAAATTTATTTAAACATATTGTTTCTTCTATACATTAAATATATATTTTGTATACAAATCTTTTTAATTTCTTTGAACTGTTTTATTGCTTAAGGCATAAACAGTATTTTTATTCTTTAAAATATATTGATATAAATTATATTTTTTATATTTGATGTGTATTTTATATATTTGGATTACTTTTGCTAAATTGCACTTATTTTTGAGGTCTATAACAATGTAACAAGTGATTTATATACGACTGCTTCATTGATTTAACAAATAATGTAAGACCAAAGAAGAGGACTTGTGCAATTCTTATGGAGAGATTTCTATAGTATCTTAAGAAAGAGTGTAAGAAGTCTAGATCATTAATCACAAAGATGTAGAAGACATCTACAAATTGCTTTCTGTGTGATATTCTTTGTCTCTCACTTAAATATGAGATTTTGTTTTCCGTCTTCTCACTCAAATAACATTATATACCATTACTATAATGTGATACATAAAACGTTATCTTTCCCATAATTCTTTGTATTTTACTTATTCTTTTTATTTTTATTATTAAACATAAATATAAATTTTTATTTTTTACACAATAATTTCCCATTTTGTTATAAGAACTTTTGTTAAAAAGTAAAACATTTACAAAAATGAGTAAAGTTAACAAATAAATAATTAATTAATTATTTTCTATATTAACACTGATTAGTGTAGTCTTAAAAAAAATCATTGAATTCATAAATAGATTCAAACAATTTTAAATAAATTTTAGAAAAGGACTGCGATTTGAGTTCTTTTGAGAAATAAAAGGAATATTATTATTCATGTTTCAGTAATATATATGGATTACTTAGTTTATAATATAATAAAAATCTTCTTATATATATCTAATATATAAATATCTTCTTTAATAAAAATAATTAAGTAAATATACAAAAAACATATTTTTGAAAACAAAATATGGTTAAACATATTCGATATTAATTATGGTTCATAAAAGTAAACTTTTTATATGATTTATTATTTTAAAAAGTCAGATAGAAGTAATCAAGAAATTATTTGATTAATAGTTAAAAATAGATTGCTCAATTAAAATATAAATAAATAATAATTTTTTTTTGCGTTTTGAACATTTAAATAAAGAACATATTTTGGAAATATACATTGTAAAGTTAAAGGATAAAATTAATTTTATTGACTAAAGTAATAAAATCATTTTTGCGACTTGTTCTCTAAATATTTAGGTTGTTAAATAGTTTTTTATTTAGTTATGTCTTGGTAACTTTAGGAATAAAATATACTGCTCAAAACAGTTAAATGATTTTGCAAATGCTATGAAATAATTGTAAAAGAAAATTGCTTTTGCTTAAAATGCAAGAAAAGAGTCACAAATGCAAATGTATTTCATTTCAAAATTCGCAGCATGCAAATTTTGAAATTGACATCGATGACGACACATTAGTGACAAATAATTAGATTTGATTTTCAATTCAATGTAAAACAAAGGGAAAAAGTATGATCAATATTTAGTAAGCTGGTTGTTTCAATGAGTGTGATATTTCAACGAAACCACTTAACAGATTCAGAAACTTAGAGATTTGTTGAGTGGTTAGAGGGGGGAGAAGCACAATTCAAAGTAACAGAAGAAATCAGAATTACACAAGATTTGATTTCTGGAATCTGGAACCCTTTAGGAGACTGGAAATTAAGTTAGATAAGTTTAGGATAAGTAGTTTAATATGAAGTTAAGGATAAATTTAAGACTGGCAAAAACATCATATGAAAACAGTTATTTAACACAGTTCAGATACACCGAAATATGAATTACAATCTTCACTTGATAACTTCATATTTTTAGTACTTGATAACTTCATTTACTTAGTAACTTCACTTGACTACTGGTGCTAAAGTTTCGGCACAAACGGTTCAAGTCATCCTTCATTCTGTAGGGCTATATGTTTACCGAGGAAGGATATGTGTCAAAATAACATAAAGCATCGTGACACACGCAGGGAGAGGGCAACAGAACTTGTGGACTTGAGGACAGGTGCAATATTTTTTCTATTACCCACCCCCTTTTGTTCATTTTATTCTCATAATATACTTATTTCCATCTGGAGGGAATACGTCACTAGAAACAATACTTCACTTGTTCATGAAAGTATCAAATTTCATGGTGGTGGAGTTATAGTCATGATGGTGGAGTTATATCATTCCACAACCTCAATGTCCTTCAATAGATTTAAGCCATGCATTTTTTTGCTATCAAATAAATATTTAAAAAAAATTAAGAAATTTTGTATATAAATGAACTATTAATTCCTATACAATTGTAAAAGGATAACACACATTTTATAAACACTAATACATTTCTGAATATATATATATATATATATATATATATATATATATATATATATATATATATATATATATATATATATATATATATATATATATATATATATAATATATATATATATATATATATATATATACACATATATATATATATATAAATATATATATATATATATATACATATATATATATATATATATATATATATATATATATATATATATATATATATATATATATATATATATATATATATATATATATATATATATATGCTAGAACAATATCATATTAATAGGTTTGTATTTGTATTATAAAAACAATAGATAGAAGAAATAAATAAATATAAAGTTAAGATATGTAACTTAAATATATTTCCAACGTGTGGGCGTCCACATGACTTAAACTTATGTGTTATAGCACTTAGACACTTAAGCTTTATATTATTTCATTGTTTGACTAATATGGTATGTGAGTGAAAGAAACAAAAGCTCTTAGAGTTTTATTTATTTTTTATACCAACTCCTTAGGATCATAAAAATGTTAGGTGAAACGGAATCAATCATTATTGTCCTATATGTTTTTAGTGATATGAGAACATAATTTCATTATATATATTAAAGGAAGCTGTCGTCTATAATAATTGTTTATTTATTTGAAACCATCTTGAATGTTTTTGTAGATTTTGTTGCTTTATTATTTCGTTCATATTTAAAAAAAATTGAGAAAAAAATGTGATAATATATTTATTAACAGTAATAAAGGCTTAGAAGAATTCCATAAATAATATGCCTAACACAGTTTTAACAATATGACAAATTTTTCGAAAATTGTTATTTTATTTTGTTAAAATAGATTTAGGATTATATTAAAATAACATTTATCCAATTCATATTATTAAAATAGATAAACATATTGTTTTAAACATTAATTTTGTATAGTAAAATTACTTAAAATTAGTTTATTTAAAAATGTTTATATTGATATAATTCTTGCGTGTCATCAAAGTGTAAATAAATGCCAATTTTGTAAAATATTACAATTGATTTTGGGAATATTTTTTAATTAACTAATGTAATTCATAACTTATTTTACTTCAATAAGAACGTTTTCTTACGTTAAGAATAAAATAGTAAACATTTTGAATAAAAAAACAAATTTTTAAGATCAATAAAAGTTTGTCTTGATCAATCAATCAATCAATCAAAGGAATTTTTGATAAACGACAAAGTTTCACATTAAAACATATATTTTGATATTAAACAAAAGTATACAGAAACTATATTGAAAAGAATCATTTTCAAATTCCTTTAAAACATCTCTGAGTTTCAATTCTCCAATTTACTTCTTATTGTGTAAAAAATACATATTTTCATACAAATCAAACTAAAAATCTTTTCCACGGAGAAACGTATACGACAAGTAATATATTCATTATTAATCGGAACAAAAAATGGAAATTAACCTAAGGTTTTATGTAAAAATAAGGAAACATTTTTGTTGTTCGCAATCAATATTCATTTCATCAAATAAGTTATTTAAGATTGTTTATTTTCTTTTCGCAGGAGAATTTTTACACAATATAAAAAGTAATTAAAGCTGAACATTGATGTTTGCTTATATAATTTATCATCAAGTTTGTATGTGACTTAATAATATTTTTACTTGAAGAATGTTATACAATTATTGTATTTAAAACAATTTGTGCAAAATAATTTAAAATATTTATAACCCTTTTCTTTAATAAATTCAGGATTTTCATTATTAACAATTTTTGAGTTAGTCTATAGAGTTTATTAACTGGATTATATATAAAAAATAATGTTGAGTTTATATTTAATACTTACTTTGGGAAAATTATGTGTATTGAAAAATTAAAAAAAATTAAGATTATATAAAAACAAGTTTAAAAAACAATATAAGTTTAAAAGTAAAATACACAAATGTTATGGAATTTATTATATTTATCACCCAAATGTCTTCATATGATATAAATATTTTTTTTTATTATACTCAAAACTACATTAATATAAAATGCTTTATTTTAAAATTACATTAGTAATATAGGAAGTAAAAATTTATTATATTTTAGAAAAAGTTGTTTTTTTCTGTAACAATAAATTTGAGTATTTTTAATAAATATGAATATTTAAAAAAATAACTTAAATATAAAAATTTTTACATAGGTTATTTCAAAAGAAATATGCAAAATTTTCCTTCTAAATGGAATCAAACTTCTTAACAAAGTGCTTGTCAGAATTACAGCTGTAAAATGTCAAAATGAAAGATATCCGTTGTCAGAGTTGTCAAAACTTGGTGTCAGAATTAAAGATATGTATTCGGGATATTTGTGATTGTGCATTACTTCCAGTAAATGATAACCATTAGAAGTTCATTTTCAAGCCAATTTATGATAAAAGTCCATTTAATAATTTATGTTTCTTTCTAAATATTTCACATTAAATGATAAAAATATATTTTGAATGTTCTAATTTGTGCTTTATATAAGCAATTGCTTATATTTAAAAATTAAGAATATTTCATCTAAAAATCAAGTATAATAAGGAAATATTTTAAGACAGAAATATAATAATTAATTTATTTCACCATACTCCAAAAATAAACTTTTGTTAGGAGTTTTTGAATTTTCAGACTAAAAACCATTAAGTTTCCCAAAATATTTGATTTTTAGATACTTTAATCCAAATATTTACAGTAAAATATCTGAAATAAGCTTATATTTATTTTAAAAAATAATTCTTTATTATTCAGTTATGGTGTGTAAAAAAGCTATTTATGTTTTATTGAAATTTATTTAAATTTAGTACAGCATTTAATCCTTTTTCCCATTAATTCAGATCATTTCAGTTTGATTTTTTATATATTTCCTACAATTTAATAAAATAAATATTTGTACATCATGTCATCATGTAGTGTTTGATAAAGCGATAGGAAAAGAATAATGAAATTTTTACTGAACTTATTATAATTTCTAATTTTCAATTGACAAACAGTTATTTAATCTTTAAAGTTATTGAATTTAAAAAAAAACTATTTATTTTTAATCTATTAAGCATAAAGGTTATGGAAAAGTACTTACTTGAATTTGTAAAGATTTTTTTTACTACACAATGCTTGAAATAGATTGATATATTTTTGTAGTTATTATATACATAAAATATTCAATTAATAAAAGCAATAATAAAAGTACTTCAATCAAAATTATCTCATTAACTGAAACTTTTATCAGTAATTTATTTAATTTTATATTAAGAGCATTATAAATAATTCAAAATTTTTTGCTATCATTTGCTTCACTTGAACTATTACAGAGTGCATAATTTTCAAAGCGTTTGAAAAAGTAATACAATATTTCTAAGTGCTAATGAAACACTTCACATTCAGTGTAAATATACTTTAATATTAAAAACACTTGATACAATAAGATATTTTAATTTATGGATAATAAGGCAAATATTTTATTAGTCAATATGAATTCATAATTACAATCATATCGACAAGATAGACAAATCATCAGAAATATTATGCAACGTTTTCATATCCAAAGGATTTTTTTATCTTCAGCACTTCTGAATTAATCCATTTTTATAATAGTTGCTCAGCTGATATAAATATATAAAAAAGACCTGATTACTATTGATTAGTACAAAAATGCTTTTATTGGCTCAAAAGTTTCAATCAATATAATTTTTTGATGTGTCAGTTTTATTCTGTGTCAAATAAAAAATCCAAAACTAAAATAATTAGAATAATATACATGATTAAACAAATTAATAATCTAATACAATTCAAGGAATCTTGTTGTTCAAAGTTATTTTTCAAAATAATATTTCATTATCCAGAATACTATTAAGCTTTTTTTTATTTACTTCACAAAAGCTATTGAAAATCAATGAAGAATAAATACGTAACTTTCATAAAATTTTTTAAATTTACCTTTGTGTTTCATTTATTAAAACCTTATTTATAATTTTTGTATAAAATATTTACTTATTTTTAAATTGAACTTTCTAATAAATTTTGTTTGTTTGTCATTCATTTAATAAATAATAGAGATTCGGTGTAGAATCGGGTACCCTTTGGTTTGGTGAAACTTTTGGCGATACATCTAGGTGATTAAATTTAATCAATGGTAACCCTATCTTCGGATAGCTTTAGTGTAGCAATCCTCTTGTTAGTCACATTTTGAAGTCAAAAAACCATCAGAGGACCAAGAATTACCCGATAGTAAACTTTTTCCAACAATAGTTATAAATTTTTTATTTATTAAACTGGTGCTCATTAACTAATGTAAGTAGACCCAGAGAACTAATATTCATTGAAATTTTAAATATTTTTAAATTTTCATTTCATAAATTATGTCTGAGTACTTCTGTGATTCTTTTCAATAATCTGATACACATAAATGTTAAGTATATGCAATTATTGGCATTTCTAAACTATTTATCTATCATGAGTTAATATTTTTTAAACATCAAAAGATTAATCGATACTTTCAATGATAAATATTGTTTCTTATATACATTTTTCTATCTTCAATTGATAAAACGTTAAAAATATTTCAATTTATAATACGTTTAAATTTTAGCCAAATGTTTCTTAAACTTACCTGGGGTATAAAAGGACTCTAAATTACCATAAATAGGTATCTGAATATTCAAAAGAAAGAAATGGAAATATATTGTGTATTGAAAAAAAGATGTGCATTTTTAATATTGAAAAGTAACTTTCCAAAATAAGAGTTTTCAGTTAAATTCTGGTTTATTTTTACTATTCTAAACTTTTTTCAGTTTTATGGAACTATTTACAAACATTTTCCGTTATTGTAAATTTTTTCAGTATTAATATAAGGGCATGAAAATTCAAAATCGATTGCGTGTATCTTAGTAAATAAATAAAAAATTGCGAAAAACTATTATTCAAATTTCTGCGCATGTAAATAGAACCCAAAGAATAACACCCAAAGAAAAAAGATTCCACAAAATGTAACACAAGTTCTCTAAGCCCTGGAGAAACTTTGGAAATTTATCCGACTTGAATATTAATTATTTGACTTTTATGGAAAACATTTATCTCGTTAACCTTGCATTTCTAATTTATTATTCATTCACAATATCTTAAGAATAGCTCCTTTAGGAAGCGATGATAATTTTATGTAATAAATTTTGTATACATCTGAATTTATTTTTCTGAAATATTTTTATTTTGAAATCTCTATGAGTGTCATTAATTTGCAAGGAGTTTTAATATAATTTTTTTTGTATAATAACTAGTTAAAACTCAAATTCATTTTTTAATTTTCAGATAAAATGTTTATATTTTTATACCGAAAATTTCTTTAAAAAATTTATTCCAATTTAGTGGAATTTTTTTTATGAAAAACACTTATAATAAACTATATGTTGCATGATATTTTCTAAGAGATTTTTTACGCCAAGCAACTTTTTTGTTTTTTGTAATAATTTTTACAATATGCTAAACAGTTATATTTTATTATCATATTTTAGCAGATAATGATATATTTTATTATCATATTTTAGCAGATAATAACTGAAAACAAATCACAACAAAATTACATTTTAATGATGAAAAAGAAATCGGGGACAAAATTAAATTTCTTTTAAATTAGAATATGAATATTGTTTTACGGAAATCATTGTTATATCTTGTCAATTAAAAAAATTCGAATAAACCATATTCTAACGATTCTGGAGATTGAAATAGAAATTATATCAATTTCTCTATTATTGATGCTTTAAAATATCTAATTAAGTTTCTGATTTAAAAACAAATTTACAAATACTCATTCTTATCTGCAAGGTAAAAAATATATCGAAACTTCAGAAAATTCCTTGCATCTCTTTACGCATTATTGAGTCCACACTTCAAATCCCTGAAGCGATTTGAACCTTCTCATGCTTAATAGAATATCTATTCCGTGTATTTTCTCAAGCAAGCTTCATTATGCAAATTAACAGAATGTTGCAAATTTTTATACATCAATGCAATTTACTTGGTTTAAAATTAGAGTAATAATGACCTTAGAAAAGTATTTAGATGCATAGCTATAATTTGAAAAAGTGATTTTTCTTTTATTTAGTAACATTTCTACAAAGTTTTACTTTCCTACGTTTATGTAATTTTGAAATTTAAGAAAATCTAAGTTTATAATTACTATTTTGCAAATAAAATACAAACTAAATTTAATCAGAAATTTTGGGCATTTATATTTTTGTAATCTAAATTTAAATTTTAGCCTTTTTTGGAAATTTTCAAATATTTATGCAAATTATTTCCATCTTTTTCAAGAATCCAATTAATATTCCTACTTTAAATTGAAATGAATTTACTAAACCCTTAATAAAATTATTAGTACATATAATGATGTATTTAAACGATTAATATATAGATTTTTCAGGAAAAATATTTTTCGGTTTTTGAAATTGTATTATATTCTATGCAATTCTATGCTTTCAACAAAATCTATAAAGTTTTTGTTAAGGATATTTTCTTTTGTAAGTTTTATGTACCAAAAATTAATGATTTAGTATATTTGCTTTATGAGAACGATTAACATTCCCTTATTATATTATAACAGTTAAATATTTTCTATTTGTTATATTAGCTGCATATTTTCCTCTGCTATAAATTGTATGTATCGGAATTCTTTCAATACTTTTAGCCGTGCATACTTATATAAATACCTTCGAAAACAATAGAAAATTTTGCTTTAAAACCTACACGAGTTTTAAATTTATTATTTTTCCATTTCTGGACGATACTACTTAAAGTCATTTGAATAGCATATCAAAATTATTAGTAAGTCAAGAATGATATTTTATGACTTCTACAAGCCTATATATTCTGCTGCCAATTGACATTGATCAAAATCAAACTTGAGTTGGTAGATACTTCTCCCTTTTATTCAATGAAAACTAAGAGTTTTTTTTAAACTGGGAAAAAATGTGTTTTGTTCAAGAAGCCATAAGAAAAATAAGCATGCAGTTTATGTATATATCTCTAACACCATCTGCTCTATATATATGCTTTTTAAAGGTGATAGTTTTCTTATATTTTTACATGCATGTCATGCGGAATTTCTTCAACAATGTTTTAATGGGTGTTAAACATAGAACGATGAGAGAAATTCCAAGTCTTTTGAAAGCTATGGACAAATTTTAAAGACGAAAACTCTAAAAAAATAAACATGCGATTGATAACTTCTCGGATAAATATGATTCCTCATGTAAGAATACCATATCTTCCAATATAAACGCATAAAATGCTTGAAAACATTTTACAGAGATAAATATTTCTCTGATTCTTAACTGATATAATGAGGGAAAATAAAATGCTAATCATTTCTTGAATTGATGGTGAAGATGAAAAAGATTTTACCTAAATGCAAATCGGTGATAACATTTCAGTGAAGAACTATGAGTAATAAAATATGCACCTTGCACTTTAGTCAAAAGTTCAAAACCATTTCTAAGAACATTTAAAATACGTATTTCTAAATAAATATAAATAAATCATTATTCAACTCAGTTAAATGTTTAATATATGAAATAAAAATGTAATGATGAGACTGTGTACCTGTAGATGGGAATTTATTATTTGATATTACAGAAGCATTCAAAAAACTTATCTGCTTCTTTCAAACTGAACATATACGAGAAGTATGGTATTTAAGACACTATTTACTCTGACTTACATAAAATGCTTTCTTCGTTGAATAAACTCATGGAAAAGTTATATTAAGTTTTGTACCAAATGTTACACAGTTAGTTGCATTAGTGTTCATGAAAATCTCAAAATTCTAGTAAACACGAAATATTATCATTAAAATCTAATGCGACATGTTAAGTTTAAGTGTTGCATCAGTAAATTTGCATGTCTAGATTTCATTCTCTCATTTCAAGCATATAAAATCATAAATCATATTACTCATAAAATTATGATTTTGGCGAATAATAATGTGAGAATAATTTTTAGAATTATGATATACTGATAAGTAAGAAATAACGATGATTCAATGCTTAAAGTGAATAGTAACACATTCACACTTTAATTCTTAAACCCTATATTCATATGCTCTCTTATATGCTACAAACAGATGCAAATATATTAATAAATTTTAAATGCCATTTCTTAAAAATTAAATAAATTTAAATGTCATTTCTTAAAAAATTACCTATTTTATACACATGTATAAACTTGATAAATAGAAAAACTCATATAATTTGCATTTAGTTGAGTTTAACAAAATTTTATATTTTTAATTAATAACTAAGAAAACTTTATAATGCATTTTTGATATTAGACGTTCACGTTAACAGAAAAATGCACATTACTGTTAAAAATTTAATTCACAATCATAACAGGATTTCACATCTAAACAAATCACTTGCTTAAATGTTGAATACACATTAAAAGGTGTAGATAAATTTTCTATTATTTTCATTTAAGTATCTTTCGTTTGAATGCTCTACTTTGCATTTTTATTCATCAGGGATTATGTAATTAGAAGCTATGTTTTTATATAGAATTTGAAGCTATCCTATAAAAGAAAAATATTCTTTTTCGATTTTGAAGTGAAATTTTATGAATTGAAACAAAAGGAAAACACAGTTTTGAATGAATTCAATATTTAATTGTTACAATTTTGATTTTTTTTCAAAATACATGGCATAAACTTATATCATAATTTTCTTAAATTTGGTTCAGTTTTTCATTTAAAAAGAAGTCTGCACTCTTACCTAACACACTTTCTATTTGTCTTTAATTTAGAAATTTTTTACATATCTCTATTCCTAATTACTTATTTATTGAAATTGAGTAAAAGTACCTATATATAGGTTTGTGAATCAATATGCGAGGAAGAGATTCCTTTTAAATTTACAAATAATTTTAAGAGATTTCATTAATATTTTTTAAATTATTTTTAAATCATATCAATATTTTCCAGAGTCAGCTATCTACCGAATTTCGGGCTACATTTGAAGTATTTTCTATTTAAAATGAGATAATAATAATCTCAAAAAAAGAGGTAATTACTGTAAATAATGGGAAGTAATACATAATGGTACACAACAAAAGTTATTTTTCTGGAGTTATAAACTAAGAAGATCATTTAATATAATCACAACTAGTACCTTACTAATTAATTCTAAGCTTTATGATGATACAGAAAAGGCTTATGTTACTTTTTATTTTTATCAATATTGTAGTTAAAATGATTGCTTATAAAAATATGATTAATTTCACAACGTTCATAGTTTTGCAGCTTTTTGTTTGCTGAATATTTCTATGGTCATCATATTTTGAATAAAACGCAGGTCGTATTTAGAAAAAATCCAGGACGAAAATACATTGAAAAAAAAAAACCTGATAATTGTTTGCTTAAAATGTAAGAATAAAATCACTATTTTTAAGTTAAATGAAAAACTGATACTATCTCTGCCCATATTTCGTATTATTTTTAATTTTTTCGTTCATTCTTATAATTACTTTCTGTTCCAGTCGTTCACAAATTGTTTTTATTTTGTCTGAATTCTAATGTTTATAATAACAATTTCATTTGCTTTAGACATTTTATAAAACATACTTAGAGTTTGTTAACCATTGTAGTACTTTTAACATTTCCAATAAAAGTCTTGACAATGTAGTAATAATTGAAATTAAAATACAGTTTCTTTACAATTTTCTAGATATAGCGAAATGGGGAAAATGAGATTATAATCCAAACTAAAAGAAAACAATTAGTTAAGAAAATATTTAAAATGGAATATTACAAAAATACGTTTTTGTGTGTATTGATTCTGATTATTTTTGGTGTAATGTCTCAAGCACCAAAATCACACCATGCACTATTATAGTTGCTTATCTTAAGAAAGTAAGTTTTTTTCCATTCTTTCACGTATTCTCTATGCAAAGTTGTAAAAATTGAAAATGAAAAGAGTATCATCTACATTTGTGTCCATAAATTAAGGATAATGCAAGTTCAGGCAAAGAAAGAGATAGAAAAAAAAAAAAAAAACAAATGTGACTTATTAGTAAAATCAATGTATTAAACAAAAGGTAAAGAGCAAAAAAGATGCTATATATTTAATGTCATTAATAAAAATTGTGATTTTTACTCCCTAGAGCAAATTAAAAAAAAATTATCTCCAAAACCAATATAACATGGTTGGTATGATGATCAATACATAGTATACGCCCCAGACGATGCAATATATGCCGTACAATGCCTAGGTATGCTAAGTATTAAATAATCGATCTTGTTTTGGGAAATATTACACCACTCATCAAGTCGTGCTCTCCTAAGTTCCAGTAGACATGTGGGAGGGGAATGACGGGCTGCAATTCGTTGGCCAAGCATGTCCCATATTGCTCTCCAAGCTAAACTTGAACTCGTCGGAAATCATCACACAAGACCACTGTTGCGGTGACCAAAATGCATGCTCTCTACTCCAGGCTAACTACAGGCGACTGTCAGTTGCGGTAAGTGTAACACATCTGACAGGCCTATGATCATATAGATCAATTTGTCCTAAGCGTCTGTACACGGTCTGCCTTGAAACTGTTGTACCGGTAGCTGAATTGAGCTGATGATACTGTGCTCCGTCTGTTTCTTTTGGTAGTAACTGGCAAATACTGGTCTTCATTCGGCTTTGTAAATCGGGGGTGATCGGCGCTTTAACGTCTATTCACATTACCATCATCTTGGAACCGTTACCAACAACTGGAGATGACACTCTGTGTGGTTCCAAGTTTCTCAGATACTTCCAGCTGGGAACGTCCACATTCCAGACGGATGTTCATCTCCGACGTAAATGATTATTTAAATGCTTCCTTTGTGCCATAACTATGCGGTTATTTCACTGAAAGGCTTTTAAAGTATTTGTGAACAATTTTATTTATTTGCAATCATTCCTTATATACCGCTCTCTTACACTCTCAACATTGTGATATACAATCTTCGCCATCTGGTGGTTTCTTGTAATTTTCATATTATTCTTCAAGATGTGTGTGATAATTCTGTATGTGAAAATTTTATTTTAGAGATCAATTTCTGTGTGGTTCTGAATTACCTTGAATCTATGGGCATGAGTATAAAATAAGAATTGAATACAATGAAGAAAACTTGAAGTTGAATACACAATGATAAATGATGAAGTGAATACAATAAAAATAATAACAAAAAATTTATGCTGATCAAATTTTAAATATAAAATTAATTATCTATGAAAGAAAACATAACATTTGCCTATATTTTCATAACAAAAAAGAAATAGCTACAATGAACAAAGAGAATGGTTTTTAAATATCAACACTACCTATTCAACATGGTGCAAATGATTATATAGAAGAGATGATAGTGGTATTCATCAAACATGCAATGAAGTGACATACCTATCAATCCCAGTATCATATATTTTCTATCGGATTTATTAGAAAAAATCCTGGTTAGCAAATTCATCATTCAAAATAACGTAAAAAAATCCTTGTTATTGACATTTTCACGAGGATATTTTCAGGATATGTTATCCAAACCTCAACAATGTACATTGTAGAACACAAGTATTCTTTATAATAATCAGACAATTTGCATAAAAAATTCGTTTAAAATTCTTCTTTATTAAATATAACTATCCAAATAATATTGAATATAGCTATTAGGCTTAGGATTTAAGATGGAAAACCATTATTCCCATGAATATCTGATGTTTGAGATTCACAGAAAAATATTGTGTCTTCCAAATGAAATAACAGAGGTTATTGTTGTGTTAGCATATTTATGACTTACTATATGAAATGTGTATGGGAATAATCTACAATATTTTCTTAAATAAACGTAAATATCATAAACGCATTTATTTCCTTGGGAATAGAAACTAACATATAAAAGAATATAATTTCATTGATATTAATTGAAGTAGTCTGAATGCTATGTAGATATTTTAAGTTTAAAATGATCTTTTTATTCTTTGTCTTTTCCGGTTTGAATACAAATCCTTCTTTTTGATCCAAATAAAATATAATATCAATTAGTTCAAGACGCTTCATACGAACATTTTTCAACTTCTTTATAGCTCAGGACTTGAAAATGTCACTCTTCCAAAATACTCAATATGATAACTGGATTAAAAGCGTGACAGGATGAATCCTGATTTCATCCATCAATGTTTGTTTCCATAGAGATGACTCATACCCGGTGTGTTAACCATGGGGTTATGTAACGTATTTCATAAAAGCACGAAATTCTATAAAATTCTGTAATTTGCTCAAATAAATTAAAAAATCGTATTTGAATACATCGTTATTTTATATCTATTTTTTCACAAAATTTGCAAAAAAAAGGCAATTTGATTTTAAATATGTGCTTAGTTTGAAACTGTTATGAAACAGAAATGTAATGAAAATCCAAGATTTTATTTTATATCCATCTCATTACAATTTTTTTTATAATTATTCTTGCTATTTTTCCTTTTTAACAAATGAATGTTTTTCATTAAAAAAAACCTTTATTTCACATAATACATCTTTTTCCTAACTGTCGTTATATTTTTCACAGTATGAAAAGAAATTAATTTTTAAATATCATAACTTTTGGGTATTATCTATAGATAATCCAATACATTCGACTTTCTGGCATTTATATTTTTGTTTACTTTGGATTATTTTCATCGCTTAATTTCAAATACTCTGTTAACTGTAAGAATAATTGGTGTATTTAACAAGAATTTTTAAAAATAATTCAAACATAAGCATGCGTATTCACTTGAATTTTAATTAAAATGCAATGAATATAAATTGCTTAAAAATATATACCTCATATATCAATATCTCTTTATCTCTACCTATTGAATATTAAAACTCTCTTTCTATACATTCTATTAAATAATATTCACATAGTAAAAATTCCATTTTTGCTAAGAAAATTTCAAGTTATCTTAAAAATTGGATAATTCCAAACTTAACATTTTGTTAATGATGCTATGTTCTGCAAGTGAAATAGTTTTGACAGGAAAGAAGATCATTTATTAACATACCCAATATTCACTGAAAGTTTTGACTAGAAAATATTGTCATAAATGCCAATATTTATTAACTGATTCAGACACAAAATTTAGATTTGACTGCCTGTACTTATTTACAACAATTTGAAAGGAACAGATTGTTTCATGTTTAGCATAAATGCATAGCTATACATTGATGCAATCACACTTTCGAATTTCTATATGATTTTTTAAAAATGCATTAGTTTTCTTGGACAATATTAGCAAATATTGATAATTTTAGTGAATAAGTTTGACACAATATGAGAATTTCGAATTCAAAATCTCTTAAACAATAATATATTATTAAAAGATTTTATGAGTTGAAATGCTTAAAACTATTATAAATTTTATGGTTTTATTAAAAATGCATATCACTTGTATGAAATAGAAACTGCGTTGTAAATATATAATTCGAGAAATTTAATTTTTTCTAAATAAATAACGAAATTAGTTCTATTTTATTTTTGCCGGTCATTTAATTTCTATTGTTTTAGTACTTTGCATTTTTAAGTACTTACAATATTTGAGAATTCATAGATATACTTAATTCCCATTTTATTATCATATTCAGAAAAATATTTTCACTTGTAATGCTCATAGTGCTACTTTATAAAGTTTAAAAATTAAAGGTATAGAGGTGGTTTCGTAATATGTTTCAATGTGAATTTTTATAAAAACTTATTGAATGTTATATTACATTTTCCATAATATATCTTCATATTAATCATGTTTTTCATGGAAAATTAATATAGTTCAGTAGATATATAATTTAATAACTTATATTTAACATATAGTTGTTTTCTCAGAAAATGTTTTCGATTTAAAGAAAATTATTTATTCTGTCTCTTTCTCTACCTCTTAATCAAACATAAAAATTTTGTAATTTTTTTTTAAAATTTCAAACTTTGTGAAGTATTTTACATATTTTTCTTTGAATTCGTCTAAGATTTACTATGAATTTTAGTTTCGTACTAAATTTGCCAAATGGTTTCGAATAATTTCATGCTGTAAAGAAGAATCCTAGAATTCAATTATATTGAAAATATTGATATGAAGAAACAAAATATTAAATTAATATTTTTTAGGTGTTTGTAACAAAAAATTATTAGTTTAATAAAAGATTATAATCGATGAAATGTATCTTTACCTGTCTGGTTTGTTCCTTGATTTGAGAACACTTTTCAACCTTGAGTGTTAATTCGACTGTTATTAACAGTTTAAAGAGGATTCAAAATCATTACAAGCATTTTTAGTTACGATGGAAGAGTAGAAGCCTAAACAAGAAGCCAGAGAGCTGAACTTTCTGCTGTCTGCTTGGCTCTCTAACAATTCATTTAATGATACATTCAACCTATTTTTGTGTTAGAAACTTCCACATTATTTTTATTATTTTCTCTGAAGAACTTAAATCGAAACCATGAAAATTTATTTTCTAAGATCATGTTTAAGAATAACTACTGTAGTTATTGAGTTCTTTTAATAATTAATTGATATAATAGGGGAAAATAACTGCAGAAATTTTGGAAACTCTCAGGTAAAAAAAATCTCACAATTAAAAAGTGTAAACAATGTAAGATAGGGGTAAATTAAAGCATCATATAAATGATTTATTTTTTATTGGAATTGTGGATCAGAGTTATAAAGGCTTATATAGACATTCCAATGCCGTTTGTATTTCAAGAACGTTTTTGTTATATAAAATAAGCAAGAAAGTTCTTGCCATTTTCAATGAATAAAAAGAACATGACGTATAGAATTTTTAGTCTATTGTTTATCTATCATCACCATCGTCGTCTAGAATCATTTGTCAACATGTCTGTAACTTTCATCTAATAAAACTCAGGGGTTTTGAATGCAAAGAATACCGTGAGTGCTTAAGTTTTGTAATATGACAGTGAAAGGTCAGGAGGGCAAGAAGGATGGCACAAAGTCTCCTAACCAATTTGCTATATGTTATTCTTGAACACGTAACATTCGGATTTGCGTTTTCGGCTAAGAATGGCATAACCTTGCGATTAATCAGGAGTGGTTATTTCTATTGCAATGTCTGTTGGACACATTCCAATGACTGCAAGTACCGTTTGGTTGATACAGTTGAACTGGAGACCGTTTGGTTCATACCATTGGACTGGAGATCCTTTGGTTTGTTGATAGCAGCTCATAGTGAAACGATTGAGGATTTGTCCACCTGACACCAGATCCATCACAAAGAAACAAATCTCTCTACCTGAAATTGTGAAACCAATGCCTAGCACTACGTTCATTTACAGAACCCTCCCTAAACACTTGATATATTCATTGACGTGAGCAGGTGATAAATCCACTCTGAAGTTGTAAAGCAAACAAAACCGAATGAGCTTCTTTGAGACATCCTTTACTCTTGACTATTGTAATCATACGAGTTAGATTGATGAATGTATGCGGTTGACATGTTTTTATAACGACTGATATTCTTATTTTTCACTGTAACCAGTGTCTCAAGCACTTTACACCCTAATTCGCATACTTATTCTTATTTTGCTCAATGACAAAATGAAAATATTAGATATTTTTAATTTATATTATATTTTATTGTAACTTAAATACAAATATTTATACAAGGATAATTTAAAAAATCAACTGCATTCAAGAAAGGCTCATTTTTATAAACCTTTAATTTTCGAAATATTTAGTAATGAGTGGAAAGTGTCACAGATACCATGATAGATTTTATTTCCAATTTACGAGCAAAATGTTTCGAATATATGTCATTTTTGTGAACACCTTCATCTGAAATTTTTGCTTCTAAGCATTTATCATCGATTATTTTTATTTTATGGCTAAGAAACTTCAATTTAAGTCTATTATCAGAGAATAGCTAAAGAGATTTCTCCTTTAATTAATATCCTTACCCCAATTGAAGCTGCGAATGACTTTTCACAAATCATGTGGAGTTTTTCTGTCTCTAATTTCAGTAATCTTTAATTTAACTTTCATTTATTTTAAAGTCCTAGAATTGGAGCATGTAGAGAAATGTGCAAAAATACTTTAAGACAACTAATTTAAGCACAAATATCTACGACAATATTGTAAAAAGAGACAGTAAGTTGAAATAATTTTATGAAATTGATGTATCTAGGAAATAATCATGGTTTAATCTATGCTTATAATGATATTAAAAAAAATAAGATATCTAGAGCGTTTCGATTTTTAGGCTTTATGAAAAATGCCATCGTAATTAAGAAAAGCAAATAATATTTATATGGGAACTTATGTGAAGATAAATTTATCATAAATAAGCTTCACTACTAACAAATGATAATAGAGAAATGAAATTTCATTTCAATACTTTTCAAGGAAAATTAAAATTTTTATTGAATAGGTATCATGTTGTTTTTGTTGCACCAACATGCTTTCCTGCACATTGTCCTGGGTCATTTTTTTACCATGTAGATAGAAGCAGCCGGGGAAATCTTCGTGACTTGAAAGCAAAGAACAAACCGAAGACTCATAATATTTATTTTTTCACCACCCAGAGGTGTCATTTTCTTTGGAGGATATTGCGACTACACTCAATTTTAACGTACTTCAGCCGTCATTACCTATTACGAGGATCTTAGCTTAACCGGGATTCTCACTACCTTCGGATAATGAGAATGACCAATCAATCAGATAACCATGGCCTTAAATGTATCATGTGATGTCATTATAGATAATGGCAAATGATAAAGGAAATTATTCAAACAGGAAAACAAGGAAAGATAACAAACAGGAAAAACATTCAGAAGTGCAACGACTGTTTGCAAAACAAGTGGATGAATAGCTTATGATTCAGGTACTTTTGATTTATTTATTTATTTTTGAAGAAAACAACAGCATAATCTCTCTTACACTAAAAAAGCCGAAAATAAGATTTTAAAATAAGTTTTGAAACAGAAAATTAAATTTCCTTTTAGGATGATATTTTTGATATTTTGTTCCGTACATTTTACTTATAAATTGTAAATTAAAATATTTTTATAAACATTTCATTAATAACAATAGAGAGGAAAATAAAAATTACTTTTAAAATCCTACACTTACATTTCTCTATTTTGCAGGCTTTCAGTTGTAAAAAAAAATTTCAATTTCACTACGAATTTGTAAACATTTGTGACTTCTATAAAAAGTAATTAAGAAATAATGAATTACATATTGACAAAATAAAATGTAATAATAAATTCACTAGGGAAATCCTTCTCCCCTCTACCTTTCGAAAAAAAATTATTTACATACTTTTTAATGAGAAACAATTAGAATAAATTTAAAGAACATATTATCTTAAAGTAAAAGTAATAATATTTTCAGCAGAATTTGGAGTAAGAAATGCTACATTAACTGCTATTGAAAAATTGAGTTTACATTTTTCTGTATTTGATTTACTTTTTAGAAGTGTCATTGAAAGGGTTGATTATTTTGAAATTAATCTCATAATATTAAATATTTTAAATATGCATTTAAGGTGATGAGAATAATTTAAACATGTATTTTTATCATTAATAGAAAAAGCAAATTTAATTTCAAAATTATATGAAATATGCATAGTTTTTCTTTGGAAAACTATTAAAATAATAGGTCAAAATTTTAATACAATATGAATTAACATTTACAAACGAAATTGATGTTTATACTTTGTAAAAGTCAATTGATTTTTTTTTCAGTAGATATTTAAAAGTAAGAATCTCAAAATATATTAATAATACTTTAAATAAAACAATGATGTTGATAATTATAAATATTTTATTGTTTGTAAAACTCCTTATTATATTCCATTTTTATTAATATTAAGATTATAAAATAATTGCCATTTTTACACAATATTTGATAAGTTATAATATATGGTTGTTCTTTTTCTACTACTGTAATTCAATTTATTCTAATTAATTTCTAAATAATAATATAAAACTAATGTATGCATTAAATATTAACAACTATAAAATATAAGCAAAATCATAGAATTATTACAGAATTAAATTACAGAATTATTACAAATAAAAAATATTTCTTTAGAAGATAATTTATATATTACTTTTTAACTATAATTTTTTACTAATTATTAAACTCGCGTCATAATGCAAAAATTTTAATAATAGTAATAATAGTAATTTTTATATAATTTATTTTTCTAAAAATTCTAACACTAAAAGAAAAATATTTATAGAATATTTAAAAAGATTATTAGATCATAATTTTTTTCTAAAAATTATTTTATAATTAATGAAAAAAAATATTAGCAATTATTATGTATCTCTCTCACAAAAGGATTTTTAGTAAAGTAAATATTTTCTTGTAAGAATAAAAATTATTATATTTTATAAGAGTAAGTGTAAGGAACTTAAACAATATAAAATAATTTGTTTAATTATTATAAAACAAAATCTTTGATCTAATGAGAATACTTATTGCTTTTGATATTTAAAATAGAAATTTATAATTTAAAATTAATTTCATTTTTACAAAGCATATCAGCTAAACTTAGCTTTACATACATTTTCGTAAAAGTACATACGTATACCTCATATTTCCTAAATCACATTTTGTAAAATATTTTGTCAAATACAGTTGCATAAAAATGCATATACCTCAAATAATAATACTTCAAAATTATATACAATATATTTGCTATATTTCTTTGCATTATTATTAAGACATAAATTGTTTTACTTTATCTTTGTATTCTAATACAATTCTGGAAAACGTTAAATTTTAAACTTTACACTTTTCGGGAAATTTAAAAATTGCATAGAAGAAAAAATAAATCAAATGAGAAAGCCATATTTTTGTTATTTAAAAGTAAAATGGAAATCAGTTCTATGCTATAGAATTCATACTCTTATAGACGAAATATTAGATAAGCGAAACTAATTGATATTTATTTACTTATTAAATAAATAATAATTAATTATCATGTGATTCCAATATTATTTATAGCAAGATGTCATAAGTTGTTAATTTATTTGTTTATGATTTTGCCATTCAATTTTTATATTTATTCTGGATTTCTGTAATTTAGATAAAATGCGCACTTTTTTTCTTTCATCGGTTATATATTTTTCAACATATTGTTAATTGAAATTTTAACATTTACAGTCCTACAACTGTTAGGACTGGTGAGATTTCATATGGGGAGGGTGTGTCTTCATTACCCCGAATGTGGGTGGATCCTAGTACTCTATAAACAGATACCAAGCGAATAAATTACAGGATCCATAAAAGAGAGAGAAAAATATAAATATATGATTACATTCAAAGTAAAATAGTTTGCGAGTTGAGCTGAATGGTCCCTTGACTAGAACATTATTTAGGTAATGGAATTATAGTTAAACCATTACTTAAACTTGTTTCATTATCTAAATAACGCTTTAGGTAATGGAATCAAGGATTCACGAATATTAGACCTTTAAATCTTAATCTAATTTTAGTTCAGTAATCTCAAAACGAAAAAAATTTCAGTTGTTGTGAGCTGTTAAGAAAATTTTTCATAAAAATATATGTAATGGAAATATATTAAAGCATTAGTCATGGATAGTACATAAGATTTGCATTCAAATTGATAAGATAAAAATCAAGTATTTAGGCAAACAAATATTCTCACCATGATTTACACGTAAAGTGAGAATATGAGTATTTAATTGATGTACTTAATATTTACAAATTGTAAAGCAGATATTGTCCGATAATTGCACGTGCATTGAAAGTTATTCAACATTGCACTATTAAATTTGAAAGCATGTTTTTATGAAATTCCTTATAATTTGTATTTCCCTGCATTAACTATCGTAAGTAGGTTCAGATATATTTTTAAATTATTTATATATTAATCGACCTATGTAATATTCATTAAAAATTAAAAAATTGGTGTTAAGCAATAATTTTAATGAAGAATAAATAATATTAATTATTGGTATAAAGTAATATTTGAAGCAAAAAAGTCTGTACGAAAATATGAATTCCTAGTAAAATAATCTACATTCAATTAATTTTTATTATAATAATAATATAACAGTTTAATCAAGGGATTTTATATTTTGGTCTAAATTAATTATGTTGCAGAAAAACATTTTTAATAATATACATTTTTTATAAGAACAAAAACAATAAATTTAAACAAGAGTTAAACAAATTTATTTTGAAAAAGGAATTAAGCTAATTTAGCTTGATAGCTTTTTAATATAAGCTTTGTGTTGTTGATATAAGCGATTATATATATATATATATGTATGTATGTATGTATATGTATGTATATAATATATATATATAGTCGAATGATATTCACTTCTGGTATTAATAAATTAATAAATATTTATAGTTCATGATTTATAGTTTTTAATAACTTATTTCGATTATATTACTATAGTGCCTTATGTTTGCATCATAATGTTTCTGTTTTAATATTTAATGCTACCAAAATACATCTTGACATAACTTCTAAAGCAGAATCCTTTGAAATCTTTGAATAATTTTTTGATTATATGTGTTGATACTAAACGATATTATTTGGAATTTCGTATTAATTTCTGAATCATATAATTAAGCGTAAAGTGGTTATTAGTTTAAAATTTTAAAGTATAATAAGAACCATGTTTCCCTAGATTAATAAGTTTAATTCTTTTCAAATCGAAGTAATACATTAATGAAAGTTTGTATGTTATTGATATTTAAAAAAATACTGTATAATTATTTTATACTCAGTTAGTTTACTCATTTTAAAACAATTTCAAAAAATATTTGTGAATTAATTTGATTAATATAATTTAATAAAATGTTTATATTTCAATTATTTTGAAATTATAATTTACATTAAACTAATCTTAAGGCTTAACTGATAATTTTCCACATATATTTCATGCAGAATGCATGATTTTTTAAATCACAATAAGGGAAACGGTCAGCAAATATCAGTTTGTAACTAAAGAGGTGTTTCTTTTTTTATTAAAGTCGGGTGTATATGAGGTGTACGAAATAAATTTAAGTCCACAAAATATTTTTTGCCAGGAAAATAGAAAATAATAAAGTATTGCAAAGTATATTACTTAAAAATTTGTATTGAATTTACACTAAAAACTTACTAGAAGCTTAAAAATCACAAAAGAAACTTTGAAAGACAATAAGGATAGTAAAGAATTTCCAATGAGTATTTTGAAATCTTTTGTCGATTTAAAATGAATAAGACTTTCTAGAACATGAAAGACAATGAAGTTAAATGATGTAAAATTGTGCGATATTATTTGCTAAATAAAATTAAAAAAAACTCTTTGTTATTTTTAATTCAGATACATTCAATTTAAATTTAATTATGAGCATTGATTTACACAGAGTGTTCAATGGCGATAATAATTTTTCACTTCAAACAAAAGATTCTTGAAGAATTCTTAAAAAGTTAAACATTGATTAGTAATCATGATTTGGCGTTTTCAATATAAAAAATAATATTTAAAAACGTTAAAAAAACCGATATCAAATTAAAATAGCATCTTCAGAAAATCAAAATTAATATTAGGATTCTTTAAACTTTAAAAGTACTTCGATTTCTATCTTGAGGCAATAACTTATCATTTAATACTTTCCGAAAAAAGAACTTTTTTAAGCATTCAGCGTTAAACGTGTCTTTCATCTTACTCTAGGAGGAAATGTTGCCTTGCTATCGTAATAAGCATTGGAGAAATATCAATCAATGAATCGATAAAACTTGAAATTACTTTCGAAAACAAAAAATTTTGAAGATCGTCTGTGAAAAAACTTTTAGAGGTTCTTAAAAATGTTCTTTATTTGTACGGAGATCAACTACTAAACTGTATATTGATCTGCAAGTGTCATTTTCTTCCAAGATTTAAAAGATAAAAAAAAATAAAACTTTGCTTCTTAAAATTTTTATTTTTAATTTTGAATGAACTTTGAAAATTAAAAATTAATTACCTCAGGAGAATGACATAAAACTTATATCTAACAAATAATATAAATGTATATATATATATATATATATATATATATATATATATATATAATTTACATCCTTGATCCTCATCATTAAATATTACAGGAAATAAGGGAGCATCTATTCTTTTTGAAAATTTATATCAAATATCAAAGAATACACTTTAAAAATTATGGATAATGAAAAAAATCATCGATTTCTGTCAAAATATATCATATTTTTCTTTTTAACTTTTAAACTCTAAATTAAACCCTTCATATATATTTTGAAACTACTTTTTATGTGTGTAGTTATAATTAACAATATTTTTATTAACGTCGGTTAATAATTAACTTTATTTCTGGTGATTAACTATATTTCATCGATGAATTTAAATTAAAAATTTTTCTTATTATTTATAAATAGAATATTGAATATCTTTTAAGTTATTAATTTTTAAGTTATTAACTATTAATCTTGAAACTAAAGTCTTTATGATCACTTTTATTATTATTTAAATGACTCCATAGGTATTTTAATACTTTGTTTATAAATATTGGGCTCTATCCACTAGTGTTTGAATAATTATACAGATGCGTAAAATATGTTCTTCATAAAATTAAATTTCTCAATAATTTTCACTTCCTATTTCTATAAATTTATACAATTGCTGTATGCAATACGCATTTAAAGTAAAATGTAGATTGAATTGATAAATATAATTGCAATTACATTTTCTAAATTTTCACATTCATTTACTATCACGCGTAATATAGATGTATAACATAAAGTACAATAAAAATAATATTTATAAATCACAAATTCTAATCTATATCAATGGAAAACAAAAGTACATTCTGTCTTTGTACACTATGACCCAAAGTTGGATTGGTATCATAAGTACTAAACACAGTAGTTCTATAAAACAATTTACATAATGGTCAATATTAAGAAAAAATTCTCATTAATTTTCATAATTGATCTACACTTCAAAAATATAAATTTTTTTTTACATTTAATAATTCCTATATTTTATATAAAAATTCCTATTCCATTTTCACTTAAAGTTATTGATTTTCCCATTATCATGTTTTTATTATTTCAGTCAAAATTTTTTACGCGCAATATTAATTTAACTTCATATTATTTTTATTTACTAATAATAGACACAACTTTATAGTTTAAATACGAATACATTTATTTCTTTAACTCATTTGCATTCATATCTTGACAGCCTTTTTTCATATTTCTAATTATTTACTGGTCAGAAGATAGCTGTAAAAAATTCAATATTCATTACTATTTGCAATTACAACAAATCCAAATATTTTGAAAATTTAGTATTACTACAGGTAAAGTATTTAATAAATACAAGAACTAAATGTGAATTTTTGTCATTATTCAGAATACAAAAAAAATTTTATTATTAAATAAGATGTTTAAAACAAATAAATTGAGCATTTAACAATTACAGACTATAATGATTCTTTTAATGATGAGTTAATACTGGAAAAGGCCGATTTTTAAAATTTTATTCTCATTAAAATACATTGTAATAAAAAAAGCATACAACTAATTAAACTAACAATGTGAGAAAAAGACACTATATTTAAACTTCAAATTTATTATTTTAAATAAAGTAATGAAACTCTTTTAACCTATAATATATTACTGTCTATCACATTCTTGATTATAATGTTCTATTCCAAATTTCAACCATAACGCGATAGAGTTTGCTGGAAATAAGTACATGTACCTAACCTTTGGGGGCTTTGTTATTGATTAGATCTCATCAGTAGTCTCTCGAATTTAAATACGGATTTAATGGAGTCGTCTTACCTCGTTAATTTCGCTAGATACAATGAGTGCAGCCAATTTTTCCTAGTGACATGAATAAGTCAGTAGTTCTAAGGTGACAAGACACATCCAGCAGGAATCATTACCATTGTCTCATGTTGAAAGATAGTCAAGGTCACAATCAAATTTCTCACACCCATGACATTTCACACCTGTCACTAACTTCTGACTTCTTCATGAATATGATTATTAGGTCACTATAATCGGAGGTTTGCCATCATTGGTAGATCTATACACTAAAAGTTTTTAAGAAATTGCAGAAACCTTTAAAGATCACGTGGTTTTCTTTGCTAATCATAAACATGAAAAAAATCTCATAATTACTACTTAAATACTTAATTAAGGGTCCTTTTCTTTAAAAACTTAGAACAAGATGCTTGTTGAACAACGACATAACTTCAGTCATACATATATGTATATATATATATATATATTTGAAATGAATGAAATTTCCTCCAAGGTCAGCGTTTCCATTTATTTATTTATGCTGATCAAGTATTCATTTGAAATGTCAATGCATGGAACAATACAGAGGAATTATATGAATGGTACGCTACGAATAATTGGAAAAATTATCCTTAAATTCATATCTCTGAAATCAGATAATTAAAAATAATTTCCATCATGTGAACACCATTCATTATTATGTTATTATTAAAATATTTTGCTTAATATATAATAATCACAAAAAAAAAATTTCATTAGAAAAAAATGTACTTTTATAAAATAAACATTTACATTCATTCCAATCGAAGAGACAAAAGAAATGAAAAATAAATGCTGATAATCATTTTAATCCTTCTATTGAGATAGATAATGTTTGTTCTAAAATATCAAATACAAAATAAAATATAAGAAAAAAAGGAATCCTTCTATGAAGTGAATTATATTTACATAAGATGTTGAATATATTTTACAAGTCATTTGTGCCTTCAAAACCTGATTTTGGAAGACTATTTTTAGTAAGAGAATTTCAATTTACACGTATGCCAGACTCGACATTCAACATTTTTTAGCATGATTCATGTGCTTCAAAGTAATCCTTCCTCTCAAAATATCCTTTTTAGACTTTTATGTTTACGAAATCTTATTTTATAAAATAACTATTATTTACAAATAAATGTAAAAGACATAAAATAGTGCAATTTAGATTTAAATGTATGGGAAACTAAATTTTTACATAAAATGCTTTAAAATGAAAATTTTTCTATTTAGTATTGTATTTTAAATTTCGCCATGTTATGCAAATCAAATTTTATTTCTATTTAATGAAACGTAGTTTAGAATTTAGAATAAAATATTAAATTTTAATTTATAACTAAAATTAATTTCCTTTAACTACAATACGTGTGCATCATGTACTGATGATTATGCGAAAATCTTTATTATTTAATTAAAAAACATTAATTATGTAAAATTGCTACAAATTAATTAACTAATCATTAAATATTAACGGATGTTTGTACATGAGCAGAATCATAAGCACTTTTTTATTTGCAAAGTTTAAAAAAATATGGTAAATAAAAATGTTAAATTTTCATTTTACTCTCTTTCGAATTAGAATTATCAATATCAATGAATATTACTTACTTTACTTTTATATTAAGTTAATAATGCGTTTCTTGAATTGATATTAAATAAGGATAATAGAATTTTATAATTTAAGGTGAAAAATGTGTTTTATGATTGTACTAAATATGATTTATATATTATATTATGATTTGTATTTATATTGTTTCTAAGAAGTATTTTTATTTTTTCCAGTGGTATAACAAATGATAGACTAATAATTTATCAATTTATGTTGTTGTTGGTACTTATCTCAGGTTGTCTAGATAGGCTAGACAACTCTCATAAAACCAAAAATATCCAAAATATCTAAAAAAAATTTGAGTCTCAAAGGACATTATATATTTCAAATTTAAGCACGTTAAGATGTGTCCAGGGGAGGCCATATTAACGGAACACCAATGACAGTCTGGAAATGTCCTCTGCCCCTGCTGAAAGGTGATTTCTCTCGTATGCCCACTCAGATTGCGGGAAAAAGCAGTTTGATAAGATATTGGTCTAAGTTTGAAGGTCTCACCCGGACTTTTGGCGAAGTACCATGGATGGCTTGAAGGAATTTTCATAAGCCTATTGAATACATTATTTTAAAGGGAAGAAATCTCACTAGATGTGAGCTCTCCATCTGCGTTTTCTCCCTCTTTGGAAGCCGATCTGGCCAAGAAATCCGCTCTTTCATTCCCCTCTACTCCCACGTGTGAAGGGATTCATTGGAAATGCACTGTGTGTTTGGGTGATAGTCTTTCAAGAAGATTTAGTATGTGCATGCTGGTTTGATCTCAAACAGTGCTTCAATTTAAAAATGCTGGATTGAAGCACGACTGTCAGTCAATATCCAGGTATCCTCTAATTGATCCTCTACCTCTACTGCATACTGTAAACCTCTTCTAATGGCAATTAGCTCTGATCTAAACACGGAGCAATTATCTGGGTTTCTTATTTTGAATTCTAGATCTCAGAAAACTGAGTTTATGTACACTCCACTGCCCGAGACTCCCCCCACCTTTACTACCATCTGTGTAAATTTTCAAAGAACATAGAGGAATATTATGGATGCTTTTTCAATTTATTCAAAATATATTATAATTGCTCAGACAAATGATAAATTTATTTTATATTGTGAAAAAATTATTATGAATGATTTAATATTTTTTACGTCCTTATGTTGGCTCTTTCAAGCATAATAAGTCTTGCAGTCCAATAAAGAAATGAAATATCGCCAGGAGAGGAGAGAGTCTCAAATGTGAAGAAGTGCGGTCTTCCTGGAGGGCAGAACATTTCCAAAGATGCTCGCCATCCATGTCAACATGTTCCTTACATAAAATGCAGTCATGTGAATCCACAAGCCCTATGTGATATAGATGTTTCTCGAGAAAAACATGCCCAGTAAGTAACCTGAAGCAGGAGACTCCTGTAGATCTAGGTAGATCTCTGGGAATACATGAGCTCAACTTGGTCCTCCAAGAGGCATCAGATACATTCTCTTTGTAATAAGTTTTTCGCAGGTGATGGATAACCCGTATTAGAAGGTGTTTGACATTTCTCAGGCAAGTAGGAATATCTGGAAGGCTTAAAAAAAGAAGCCTCTTTTGCGAAATTGTCTGCTTTTTCATTAAAAGGCAAGCCGCAATGGATAGGGATCCATTGTAAAGTAATTTCCTTTCCCGCAGATAGTAAAGTGTTAATGATTGTTTTACAGTTAAATTCTATAAATGGATGATTTAAATGAATTATATGCATCTTCTGTTATAAATTAAAAATCTTATATCATAAATTTTTAATAATGTTAAATGTGAATGAATTTAAGTTTTATATAATTCTGTTAATTTTTTATGTACTAATTTTTTAGTACTAATTAATTAATAA
The DNA here is from genome assembly GCA_030067965.1 of Latrodectus elegans. NCBI lineage: Eukaryota > Metazoa > Arthropoda > Arachnida > Araneae > Theridiidae > Latrodectus > Latrodectus elegans. The sequence continues at coordinate 117,733,599 of CM057814.1, forward strand.
TTCATTACTAGAGTTTATGCTAGAAGTTTTACATTTTTAGTTTTCATTTAAATATAAAAATTGAAATAATTACAACTTAGAAAATTTCTATTTAATACACCAAATCTACTAGCTAAAATCTAAAGAACTGAAACAAACAAAACAAGAAAAGTTAGAATATTAGCTCATTAAAAATAATTTACTATTGTGATGCGCTTATGTACTCATCTCATACACTAACCATGTAAGTATTAATTATATATGTTTCATCCCATATCTGTATGAGTATCATTTAAAAAAAATATACATTGATTTTTATATACATTGATGATTTTATCATTTTAATTGCCTGGAATTTGATAAAATTTACAATTACATATATCCCGAGAAATTAAATTTTATTAAAACTGATACTGAGATCTTAAAAACTGAATTTCTAAATATTTTAATAACGATAAAAGATAACCACACATTTACTGGCATATATGATAAAAATAATAATTTTAATTTCAAAGTCAATAAACTAATTTTCTGAAATTCAAACATTTCAATAAAAGATTATAAAAATATTATTTTTTTAATCGACTTAATAGAACATACAATATATGTAATAATTTAAACAATCTCAATAAGCAGATTAATAGACTAGAAAATATTCTAACTCATAATGGCATTCCAACTAATTTATTAAACACTACTTGGCTAGTAGAGCATTGCTTATAAGAGTGAAGTAAGACGTAGTGTTATACTACAGAAGGGTCACCCAAGCAGATTTAGACTTGTAGTTAGATATGGATTTAGATATGGTTTTAATTTGATTATTATAAATTAAATGTATTTAGGCAACATTGGATTTTGGCTTATATATTTTATATTAAATTTTTGTTCTCGTATTCTAGTTTGAAATTTTGGTTTGAACTTTTGGTGTGGCTTTGAGGTGTACTGGCTTCTGTAAGACTTTTTCTTTGGACCAGTGCTGAAAAGACATACTTTGTGCCAATGTGGTCAACATCCCCTGATGAAGGTACATATTGGTACTTCATTCCTTTTTATATCTTTCTTTGATATTTTTCTATGTATATATATATATATATATATATATATATATATATATATATATATATATATATATATATATATATATATATATATATATATATATATATATATATATATATATATATATATATATATATATATATATATATATATATATATATATATATATATATATATATATAGATATAGATATATATAGATATAGATATAGATATTTGTAAGGCAAGAAGAACCCCATTTTTTAAAATTAATATATGCCTCATTTATTAAGCATTCAACAGTTTTATGTTGAAATTTCAAGGTCATGAATGTATATTTCTTTGTATATTGTTTATAAAATTTCAATTTAAAATTAACATTGTGCATTAACGAATTATTATAGGAAATAAAGGAAAATCATAAATCTATGATATCTATGATTCGGAAGAAAATTGTGAATATGTAAATAAAGAATTCTCAGAAAGAAACTGTAAAATATATTCAATTTTTTTTTCTTCGGAATGGTTAAAATAAGAAAAAAATGAATCAGCATATAAAAATATTGTTTCCAAACACATGCAGAAAACATTGCTTGGGTACAATGCAAGAAAATTAATATAGCATGTACCCGCAAGCAGCTACTGAATATCATTTTCGTTTTCATGAGATAATATTATCAATAAAAGTATAAGACGTGATGAGAAGAATAATTTTAATGTCTAGGTCAATAAAAAGAGATTTTGTCTAAATAAATGCTCTGATTGACTACAACGAGATGGATTGGATTTTTGTCCAAAGTTCAGGCTCGTAGTTTTATGTACGGCAACCAAAACTTTTAGCATATATTTTAAGAAGTATCCGAAATATTTTAACCAAGTTTAACATCAAAAAACGAGCTCCATGCAGCCCGAAAGTAACATGCATTAGAAGAAAGGAATGACAATAGCTACAGCATTGTTGTTACCTACAACGATTATGATCCAGGGCCGTATTTCGCCTCTATACCATAAGATTTCACAATGTAAAAGATATATATATGTCCATATAGTCCATATACATACTCATGGCGAATCATACAGTATCATAGAGCCACATTAGCATGACCTGTCCTTAACAAATTCATGCAAATAAACAATCCCAATGTGATTCCGAATAAAACGTTGATTCATGAGTACGCCTATATTAACTTATCACATTTCATTAATTCATCTCTTTTGTAGAATAATCTTAGGAATAGATGCATTAAGTTTCGATTTTTGAATGAATATTTCAAATGTCCCTTCTCTTCTTATTTATAACTTTTAACCCCTTTTTATTTTACTAAATTGAAATATTTTGCTAATATAGAAGTCTCAAATATTTTTATGAATTATTGTTGTGGCAATCAATTTTGCGAAGATGAAGATAGTGAAAATGTTTCTAATGAATATATTGTTCGTCATGGATTTTTTTCAATTTTTATAATGAAGAACTGTAGCATATTGTTTAACGTGCTCCATATTACGGATACGATTCATTCTACTCTCTATTTTAAGTATTTTCGCACTTTTTTAAAGAATAGCATTCATGTTCTCTTTTAACTTTGACTAATAACTTTTACATTTTAAGCAATAAATCTGCAAATTGAATTTGAGCTAATTGAAATTATGTTTCTATATTTCAATTAGTTAGCAAATAAAATTAATATTTTTGCAACACTAAATGAAGTTAAGCAAACAACTTTATTTTTTTAATTATACAATATGTAAACAGTGTCAAAATGAGAACTACGTAGAAATTATTTTTTTCAAATTACATGCAACCGAACAAATGATTATAAGCATTATAAATAATCAATAGGAAGAATGTTGATTCAAAGAAAGAGATTGAAAATCAATATATCTCACAAAATTTAAAAAAAAAAAGATCAATTAATTCATTTTTAACTAATTTGCTTATAATCTTATAATTTAATTTTCGTTTAAATGACTCTAAATATATTTTGATATTCTATAAAGATTTTGAATTATTTCGATATACATGGTCAATACTACACTACTGGCCATTAAAATTGCTACATCAGGAAGAAATGCAGATAACAAAATGATATTTATTGGACAACTATATTATACTAGAAATAACAAATGATTAAATTTTCAAAATAATTGGCTGGATAGATCCTGAGAAATCAGTACCCAGAACAACCAGCTCTGGCAGTAATAAAAGCAGTTATACGCCTGGGCATTGAGTCAAACAGAGATTGGATAGCATGTATAGGTACAGATGCCCATGCAGCTTCAACTCGAGGCCACGGTTGATCAACCGTAGTGACTGGCGTTTGGTGACGAGCCAGTCGCTCGGCAACCATTGACCAGACGTATTCTATTGGTGAAAGATCTGGAGAACGTGCTGGCCAGGGCAACAGCCGAACATATTCCGTATCAAAGAAGGTTCGTACAATACCGTAAACATGAGGTCGGGCATTATCCTGCTGAAACGTTTCGCAGGGCTCGAATAAAGTGTAGAGCAACGGGTCATAACACACCAGAAATGTAACGTGCACTGTTCAAAGCACCGTCAATGCGAACAAGAGGTGACCGAGACGTGTATCCAATGGCACTCCATACCATCACGCCAGGTGAGGGGCCAGTATGACGATGCACGCTGACAGTGTGCGTTCACTACGATGCTGCCAAACACGGATGCGACCATCATGATGCTGTACACAGAACCTGGATTCATCTGAAAAGATGACATCTCCCCATTCGTGCAGCCAGGTTCGTCGTTGATCACACCATTGAAGGCACTCTTGTCTATGTCGCAGCGTCAAGGGAAGCCGCAGCCATGGTCTCCGAGCTGAGAGTCCATGCTGCTGCAAACGTCGTCGAACTGTTCGTGCAGACACTTGTTGTCTTCCCGTTTCTTGACTCACGGCTCGTGACGTGGTTGCACGATCCATTATGGCCATGCGGATAATATGCCTGTCTTCTCGGCTGCTAGTGATAGGTGGCCATTGAGATCCCGCATGGCGTTCCGTATTACCGTCCTGAACCTATCGATTCCATATTCTGCTAACAGTCATTGGATATTGACCGACGCGAGCAGCAATACTCCGATAAGATAAACCGAGATCCCGGTACGCAACAATTCGACCTTTATCAAAGTCAGAAACGTGCTGGTACGCATTTCTCCTTCTTACATGAGGCATCACATCAACTTTTCACCAGGCAACAACGTTCAAATGCAGTTTGTGTATGAGGAAACGGATGAACAATTTCCTCATTTAAACACACTGTAAGTATCGCTACTGGAACCTGCTTTGTCTGAATGCGCTGAAAAGCTAATCATTTGCATATCACTGCACCTTCTTCCTTTCGTATAAATTTCACGTCTGTAGCATGTCACCTTCTTTGTGTAGCAGTTTTAATTGCCAGTAGTGTCATTACATACATTCCATATTTTTAATAATATAAAAAATTGTAAAAATAATTTTAGATTTCAATGCTTTACAAATAATCTTAAAAATTTTTGTTGAATATTATTTTTAACTTAATAAATATTACATAATTTATTAGGTTAATATAGAAAATAAAATTTAATTAAAAATTGCTAATTGTGCTTAGTATTTTATGAATGGTAAATATTTCGATAATTAATGGGAACTTTATTTTGTTTATATGAAATATTCAAATATTCTCTGTTGAAGAAATTACAATTTTCCACATTCCTTAACTAAATAAAATATTTAATCCGTTGACATAAGAAGTCTAAATTGTTACACAGAATCGCATATTTCACAAGTTTTTGTCAAGTCAACATTTACAAAATGCCTTATGATATGCAAAATTTTCAGCTTATCTTTAGGAATTTTAACTTGGTATGGTTATGTGTGTTTTAACATTTATAATACATATTTCTTTTAAAGATCAATATTTCAAAATATCCATTTAAGCAAAAATTTGCAAATGTACAAAACAATATAAATTATTATTTCTTATTTTGCTTAGTATCAATAAAATTGTGAATATTGTTACGTCAATAAATGAGTTCATAATTTCAGTATTCTTATATAATTAATAATATTTATGTTTAACAGTTTTCATATTGCTAAATTTATATTAAGATAAGCATAAATGATTATTTAAAACTATGCTGCTAACTTTAAAACAAATAATGGAAATTTATTTCCCAACATATATAAAGTTATTAAACTAAATACTTAATTTTTGCATGATTTATATTAAAATATGTGTACATGCTGTTGAGTGCAAAGTAAAATTTTATTTTAATTATGGTAAATTAAAAAAAGATTTGAGTAACAAAAGACTAATGCTTATTCTTTTGATCTAACTAATTAATAAGTTAGTTATAATTAATAAATTATATTCAACACTTTGTTCAACATTAAAAAAATATGAAAACGTTTAATAGTAAAATGCAAATATTTTCAAAAATTTGCTTAGATCAATAGTTTCATTTATTACATTGATTATATAAATCTAAAAAACTAATTAAAAATTAGTTTTAATAAAAAATTCAAATTATATTTAAATTTAAATCTGCTATACTTTGTACGTTCTCACAGTTACCTTGATTTTTAACAATTAAATATCAAAACACCATTTTTTGTATACAAATGTGAATTTGCATACACATATGTATTGTTTGTATACATCTCAACATATTGCTATGTTGATCTTCCTTTAAAAAAGAGTAATGGACTTTAGATCGTGATAGCACAATCTGCAGTAATATTATGACCAACTTCTTAAATTATAAATTATTTAAATAAAATGATTTATTCTAATCGAAAAAAGGCTTATTTTTTCACCTGAAGGATCTGTATATCTACTTAAGTATCATAATCACAGCTTCATGTTTATTTATAATATAATTTCAAATAAAGAATTTTTCAAATGAAATTTAATTGTATTTTAGTATTAAACTTTATTTAATTTTATCCTAATATTATTTTAATATAGCTTGATTTGTACATTCAAAATTTTTGAGGAATTTAAACTGTCAGAATCAAAACACTGTGAAGAGAAAGCAAATAAACATACACTTTTCAGCTCTCAATATCTATCAAATGTTTCATAACTGAAGGAAGATATAGTCTTGATATATCTATCAAATCATATATATCTATCAATCAATCTTGATCATATCTTGATATATCTATCAATCAGTCTCATGCATCTTAATCTTTTTTATTTTATATTGTTCTGTAACATTGTAGTAACATTAAATATGGATTTTCAAGTACATTCACACAAAGAAAAAATCCATGAAATAGATAAAAAAAATTTACATTTTCTTTTTATAATGTTGAATTTTAAAATAAGTTTGAATTTCCATATGGTTTTGTAGTTTATAATCTCAATTTGCAAACACATTTATACCAAAGATCTTTAAAATATGAGTTATTAAAAGTACAAACCAGAATAAATTGTATATTAAAATTTTTCTAATTAATCAAACTTTAAATTATCAATGAAGTGAAGCAAATATTAATTTAGATGCGATTATGAAGATGACTGTATAAAACAAATTTGTTCAGAAAAAATTTCATTACGATATTTCCACAAGTATTATTAGTTTGAATTTAAGTAAAAAATAGAAATCTTATTTTTTCAAATTTGAAACAAAACTTAGAAAATAATGAAATTGTAAAGATTTGGTTTTTTTTTCTTATTTTCTTACATGTTAAGTTTAAAAGATAAAATAATTCTTTACTGTTTAATGTTGTTATTTTATAGAAATAATAAATTTTATGCTAACAAATTGTTAGAATCATGCAATTCTGTAGGATATTATTTAAATTTATCAAAATATTAAAAAACAATAACACAAATCTCTACTATTGTTGTATTATTTTGTTTTAGGTACACAAATCATAAGAAAAATTTGTTTTAAATTTCTATAAGCGTTTTCATAAAGTATACAACGTATTATTGAAAAGCTTGCATTTAATATTAAGTTGTATTTCACGAATTATATTGAAACAAATGGTTGAGCTGATTTAAGTAAGTTAAAAATTTCAGTCATCAAGTGTCAACAAGAAGTATAGCTTCAATAAAAAGATAATTTGCAAGGCATAATTTCATAACAACCAGCATATCAGTTAAATAATTTCTACAACATTTGTACATTACCGAGATGAATTCTTAAATAATTTTATGATAGACTACGATAGCCTATTCGGTTAGGGCCTTTATTGCGTCATCGGAAGGTAATTGATTTTAACTACTGATCCAATCGAAGATCTGTCATGTTCACTAATGGTGGGATGGCCATGTTAAATGTGTCGTAGTCGTAATGATCTCCATGCGAAATGATACATCTGAAGGTGGTTGATTAAGTCTGGGTTTTATCTGCTTGGCACTGCACCATGAAAACCCATTTCCGAAACTATGATGACGTACCTACTGAGTGTCAAACTATATAAGGGTCATTACTTCATCAGTACAGTAATGAAAGGTGGTAATTCTAGCAGTCGGGCGTCCTACAAAAACATAATTGTATTACAATGTGTTTGTGAGCATAAAAATAATTTATTTGTATATTCTCTTTTATGCTCCCATTCATAATATTCATTTTCTTTAAACATATCAGTAGTTGATACTAATAAATATCTTTGATATTTGTATAGTGATTAAAAAATAGCTTAATTTATATGATTGAAACATTATTATTTTGAAGCTAATTACAATCATCGATAATGTTACCATTATACGGCTTGAAATAATTTGTAAAAATATAAATGAATTTTAATTTCAAGTTGTAAATTTACATACAGGATGATATTTTGGATAAGTTGAGTAGTTTGTATGCTTAATCAGAAACAATATATTTAATTATACATTAACAATATAATATATTGCTTATTATATTAATATAACTAATTTATTAATAATAACTAACTTATTATACTAATATAACTAAATTTATTATATTAATATAACTCAGAGAAAATGGTTAATTTTTTTTATTTTTGAGGATTTGAAAACTTGATATTACAACAAATCTCAAAAGCAAAATAATTAATGAATTCAATTTATAAAAAAATATATATTTAAGATATAAATTCACACAAATTCATTTTATAATGGGAATTACTATTTATAATGGATGATTATAAGCAAAATATTTAATTGTAAAAAAAATTGTCAGGAATGTGCTTTTTTTGCATTTAAAATTTCCTATTGTTTAGTATACAACGTAAAGTAAGAACATTTCATCCAAGTGGAGTAATGTTTTTGAAATTCTAAATTTAATTAACAATAACGCACATTATATATTTAGATATTTGGAATTAATTATAAACATCTCAAATGCATTATATATATATATATGTGTGTGTGTGTGTGTGTGTATTATATTATATATAATGATTTATAATATTTTATAAAAAAAAATTAATTTTGGAAATATAAATTACTGTCAATAATTTAAATTATATATTGGAAGCTCTTGTATCTAATATCTTTCCTTTGTCCTTTGTCAAAATCTCAGATGCATTACACTCGTTCATGCTTTTTCCATCAAACTTTTGAAAACTATTCACATAAATTTAAGATTTCAAGTTTTTTTCTTTTATATATAAGTGGGAATATATTAATTAAAATTTATGAATGTCATTTTTTAAAAGCTTGGATAAAAATGGATAAAATTTTAAATAAATTTTATCCAAAATATTTAATAAAAATATTAAATTTTTTCAAAAAAATTGTGATTGTACATTAACAAACATTTGATGTAGAAATTTCAGTCTTTTTCATTACAGTTTAAAATATTTTATAACGTTTGGCAGCAGCAATGCCTAATATATTTAATGTTTAATTACATTTTATCTTTTTATTATTTGTGATTTTGCATGTATTTTCTATTTAAATGTAATAAAGTGATTTACAGCAAGAGAAAGAGACAGTCATCATATCATATGAAAAAAATGATCAAAATATATATTGAAGAAATATCTATATAATGAAGAAAATATATTCCTATCAACACTAACATAGTGTAGTTAGCTGCCTTATATAACTAGAACTGTATTATATATCAGAAAGGAATGACGTATAGTAAAACAAGAACTCTGAAAATTATCCACTCATTCAACCTTCCATTGAATCAAGCAATAATATAATTAATCATTACTTCGGTAAAGTAAGTTCGAAAATATCGTACTATAGATAATTTCATAAATGTATTTTATTATTTAGTTTTTATATTGATAGAGTTAATAAATTTTTTATACAATATAACTTACAATTTTAAATTAATTATATTTAACTTTTCAAAAAAATTGTGATTGTACATTAACAAACATTTGATGTAGAAATTTCAGTCTTTTTCATTACAGTTTAAAATATTTTATAACGTTTGGCAACCGCAATGCCTAATATATAAATGTTGGAGATAGCTGGGATTGTTGATTATAAATGTATTAGGATTTATTTTCTAAAGTTTATTGCTCTGCACTATATTAATAAGCTTTAACTTCTCTTCTTTTTGGTTTGATTTGAAAAGGAAAACAATCCTAATGATAATGTATTTTATAATAAAATTTTTATTTTCCTTAATATCTAGATAATTATTTTTATTCTAGAATTTATCAACATTAGTGTGTTATCTTTTATCAATTGCAATAATTTTATGTAAATAATGTTATTCTCAATTATTATCATTTTATCGTTTGAATAAAAATAAAAACTTTTTAAGCTAAAGCTTTCTTTCTGAAGTTTTCTCTAGAGAGAAATAATATTTTTCTCCTTCCATTGTATGCAGAGATATTTCAGAAGTCGATCGATAAGATTCGAAATTAAATTTCGAAGCAAAATTAATGCTTTCATCTGCTTATAAAGAAACTTTTAAATGTACTTTCTGTTACGCACGTTTACCATATTTCTAACTATTTACTTTAATATTTAACTAAATTTATACTGATCAGAAGAAATAGGATTTAAGATTTTCATTTCTATTAATTTCATGTCAGTAAAATTATAATTTCAATAATGCTTAAATATGTAGAATAAGTTATGTTTACTAATTAGACGCATTTCTTTTTCAATTTCTTTTGTTTCTTCCATAACAATAATTTAATTACTTTTTCGTGACATAATAAAAAAGTAAATGCTGAAAAAGTATATATGCAAGACGATGTCACTTTCAGAGATTCAGAAACAATTTATTCTTGTGACTTTCGCCTGAATAATAACCAATTTAACAATATATATAAAACTTATGTCACACAAAGAAATCTGAAATATATTTTGACATTAAATACAGATTTTCGTAAATAGCTTGACGATTTTACTTTTTTTAGCATGAAATTCACACATTGTATTAACAAAACAATTTCATTCTACTAGTAAAAAATGACTTCCTACTACTATGCAGTCCTCAATAAAATAAAATGATTTGAGTTCTTGACATTTCTAGCTAAACGTGCCTCACAAACCTCATGTATAATTGAAACCTGCACTCTTACTTGTTTATTTATTGGCGTATGTGTGGTGAATATATTTACGTTTTTGATAGATGCCTCGACACTTAGTAGAAGGAAATTATCATCATGTTAGATTTTCTTTCAGTGCTTTGGAAAATTAGATTTCAGGCCTTTTGATTCATAAGCTTAAACATTGCAGTTTTTTTATATAAATATTTAACACACCAGAGTTTTAAAGAAAAGTATAAGAAAATTTTAAATGGTTTTATAATACACTTTTAGTTAATATCATTTGAATACTTGTCAAATAGAAATACGTTCAACAAGACACTTTCTATAAAGAGTTTGCACATGAAAGTGCAATAAATATATAATTTAAATAAATAAAAAAAGTAATGCATGTAAAAATGTATTGTTATCAATTAAAGTTGCTTATATATATATATATATATATATATATATATATATATATATATATATATATATATATATATATATATATATATATATATATATATATATATATATATATATATATATATATATATATATATATATATATATATATATATATATATATATATATATATATATATAATATATATATATAAATATATATATATAAAATAAAAAGTATATAAATATAGTTCTACGCGCGCGCGCGTAAAGACGCCTATGCTTTTTTTTTTTTCATATTTTGTCATAAATTCAATTCTTTTTATTTCAATTTATAGTTCTATTTATCTTTTATATATATATATATATATATATATATATATATATATAATATTATATTACATTATATTATATTATATTTGTTGGCAAAACTTCAAGATTTGTTTAAGTAAAAAACATAATTAAATTTTAAAGAAATTTAAACAATAAATTTCTGAAGAACAAATTCATTATCTAGAGTAGCTTTCTGGTATATCAATAACTGTACTTATAGGCTTAAAAATTAGTCAAACAGATATTGATACTGATGTCTATGCAGCTTCATCACCATACCACATTTCGTCATCAGTATAGTGGCTGGTTTCAGTGATAAACCAATCACTTGGCAAAAAGCAACTAGTTATTTTCTGTTCGTGAAAGATATAGATAATGTGTTATCCAGGGTGCTAGATGAACATTTTCTGCTTGGAATTCCGATCCGTAGCAAGGAAGATTCGAATAATACCATCAATATGATGCATTTTTTTAGAGAAGTATTATTTTGTCGATCAAGAATAAATGGTAGAACCACTAACTTTAATACTTTAACATATTAGAAATCTATTTGCTAAACTTAATGTATAATTAATTGATTGTAGCCAGTAGATTTCCTTTATAACCAAATGATAATAAAAGTGTTTAGCAAAAAAAAAATATATATATATCACATCATCACAACGCAATTAAAAATAATATCCTAAAACATAGCCTCGTTCGATGAAGAATTGATCACTTAAAGCACTCCTGTATATCAAGAAGCTTCACAAGTAAATGAAACTATGGTCACAAACGTCCTTGCTGCTGTGAAAGCATCGAACTGACCAAGAAATATTTGTTGTTTTACAAAATATTCTATTTCTTTAGACACTTTCTCATAACTTGGATTAACAACTCATGATGAAATTATATTTGCTTAGTTGTTTGTAATAATGTAGATAGAAAGTTATGAGAATGCTCTTGCAGAATAAATGTCAATTATAACGTTGTTGACTTTAATCTCATTCTTGAAAAGTTGTAAATAATATAGTATAAATGGGATAAAATGATACTATCTGCAGTGATATATTGTATTTTTAAAGATTCCGTGAAAAAGAGAGGGATCAAAATGGTATTAAGTTTCAAAATTTAAAATTTCCATTTTTCTAATATTTTAGCTTTTATTATTTTTTAAATTTGTTTTATGTGATATTTCAATTTTTGGATGAAAATTATTTATCATCTATTCATCATTAATAATGATAACTTTCTTATTAAAATTAGTCATTCATCAGAAATATCTTTTCCTATGCAGTCATTAGCAAATTAGGTGCTTAAATGCATAACAAATCAGAAATTCAACTATTTCTATTTTCATCAACAAAACCCCAACAGCTTTATTCAAAAATTATACAATTTTATATGATTGTACCAATTGAATTTCAATTAAATCTTGGCTATTTTGATTAAATATGTTATTTGTACATAATATGGTCAGAGTAACATAAAATTAAATGTTATTCTGACCATATTATGTGAATTTTATTTATGTCCTTCAGATACTTATCGAAAAAATAAAAAGAGAAATTGTATGCGCGCGTTAACGTTACATCTTCAAAATACTGTTATATCCTATCAAGCATAAAAGGAATTGAATCAAACTATCCAAATTTGTATACGTTTATTTACAATTCAAAAAAAATATTGCAAGTTTCTTTTAACATAAACTCAAACAAAATTGTTAATTACAATAATCATATGTTTTAATCCATACTAAATAAACTGATTCTGTAAAATGTCTTCCAACTCACTGTAATAAAATCAGTTTATATTTTCAAATCAAATTTGTGTTACATTTTCACTTTTATAAGAAAATATTCTTAAAATAATTCTAAACATAGTTATATGTTAATATGTCCCTTTTTTAAAGAGAGAGAGTACCTATATTTATATTAATAAAATTACTTGTTGAATGTGCATTTAAAGTATTACTATTTGAATATAATTGATTTTCAAATTTTAATAACTACTGTAATCATATAACGGATTAAATATCTAAAAGAAGACGTTAAAAAAACTATGCATAAGTAAAATAATGTTTGACAATATTATCATTCGTACTGCAGAAACTCACTCCTCTTCACTAAAAATATATGGAAAAATGCAATCATATCAAAGCAAATGTAGGTGGTATCCGATAATATCTAAGTCTATCCAGTAGGAAAAACAACCAACCCACATACATTTCAAATAGAGAATATTTACGATGTGGCAATATAAAATTGAAGTGTGCTATAAACAATTCAAAGGAAATCGTTATGACATAGCTGCAGTAGAAATTTAATATTCATTTTTAGCGAATATATGCATTGATACTCTGCTTTGAAGAGTAAAATTCTAGAAAATTCTTTGATCTTCCAGATACTGTGTGTAGTAACATTTTTAAAATTTATTTTTTATGGTGCATATAGAAATGTATTTTATAAAATGTGTGTGTACTCATGTATGTGTGTATCTATTTTATTTATTATTTATTTCCCCCATGAATATGTTTTGGAACAACAATATGTGAGTGGATACATATGTAATAAGTTGTAATTTTTTTTTTATTTTAAACTAAGTAAAATAAAATACTACTACACAAGTTATGATTCTTTTAATAGAAATGGAAAACAAGAGGCAAATTCTCTAAATTTAAGTATATTATCTATTTAAATTATATGAACTGAATCCATGCAATAGGTATATTAATTATTATTTAAATTGATTCAATATTTGGATAATAAAATTTTGTAAATTTTTGCTATTTATATTAGAATTAAATAAATGCTTTGAGCTAATTTTTTTATATTGCTTACGTTGGAAAAATTCCTCAAAATACTTGACACATTTTTACATACAATTATAAGCAGTTTTTCCTTCTTGAATGTCTTACTTAATAACTGGAGCAGGGTAACAATCAAATATATTGTTTAATAATTTACAGGCAGTATAAGTAGTATGCGAATGATATCTTAATTGTAATCAAAGCAGTACTTTATCATATCTGATATATTTTGGAGTTTGCAGAAAATTCATTTAAACGTATTTTAATAATTTGTATGTATTAGTATTAATTTATACAAATTATTAAAATAGTATTATTATTAGTATTATTATTAGTATTCTTTTAAGCATTTTTAAATATATCAGTATTTTTTAAAAATGAATATTAATACTAATACATGCATTTTTAAATATATTTTTGACACGTTTTTTTTTTAAAGTTTAAAGTCTGCTTTCAAAAAAAATTAAAAATTTCTCAGTAATTATATGCAAAACCAGAATTGATATCGCAAAAAATAATTTTAAAATATAAGTTAAATGAATAAATTTTTGATTTACAGTTAGATTTAAATAACCATAAGTTTGTTTATCATTTAGTTTTAAGCAAATATTACTTTCATAGTCATTCATTCATTAAAGAAAACACAATAAATAGTTAAGGTCATGTTTTTATCATTATAGCGCCCCCTGTCTACAACACCACCCATGACATCATCAACAAGGAAGCGAGTCCCTCTCCAGCAACCATAGGAATGAGACGCATATCCATATGACTCACATGTTTACCCTATCCCTTTAACTTTATATGTTTAGATGTAATTTTGTTTTATTTGTAGTATATGTATCTATGTTGCGCTCAAGTTGTACCTTAAATTGTAATAAATTATTTTGAGCTAATTAAGGAACTTATTTCTTTGTTCCTATTAAACCACATAAGTGATACATCACTTTGAATAATAAAAAGTTCAAAACACAAGAATAATAAAACGTTCATTTAATTATCTTCTATTACAAAACTTTTTGTTCTAGAGTTAGCAATCAGCAAGAAACTAATTTGAAATCCACATCTATAAAAGATTTATGAAAATCATTTAGAGTATCTTCATTTAAGTAAAAAAAATTGTTTTATGTATAACCTTATTTTCAAAAACAATATATGGTGACACTGAAATTAATTAAAAACTCAGATTATTAAACTATCAAGATGAAATTAATTAAGCTGAGATTAAATAAAAACTCGTCTAATATAAATATGATGTATTTTACATATTATATACAGGTTATAGCTGTATTTGTATACACACACACACACAGATATATATATATATATATATATATATATATATATATATATATATATATATATATATATATATATTCATTATTCAAATATTTAGAAAAAATGTTTATGATAAAATGGAAGATAAAATGCTTCCTTTCAAAGAAACAGTTTGAATTTTTTTTTTGTGATAGCTCATTGTTTTTCTAAACTTTGTTTCTATATTTAGCAAGTATTATGTACGTCTTTGATAAGTACAGTATTTAATGTATTTGTAGATTACAAATTCCGATTAAAAACGAATTACTTCAATTTAAATCTTAAATTATTCTGAGGCTGCATATAGAAATATTTTTTTATTATTCCCTTGCTAAGGAGGTGGAAGAGGTCATAAATCACTTTGACAGGAATTTCCATTGTAAATAGACTTCTTAAGAAACAAAATGTAAAAAAAAAAAAAAAAAAAAAATCGCAATTTTTCAGAAAACTATTCAAATGAAGAGGATAAATGATGATTAAAGTGTACATTGTACACCTGCATAATCAATGATTACACTGAAATGGAAACAGTATATGGTTTTTGTTTCCCAAACAAATATACTCTATTCTGTAAAATAATGCTTTGAAAAAAGCTCTTTGCTTCATGCTAATTTTTTGTTATTCAAATTGTGAAAGAGACTGACATTATTTAAATTGAATTTTACTTTTTTTATTCACGTACTCTGAATTCACGTATTTTTATTCTTCAAAAGAAAATGTTATGTTTAGCAATTAATTTTTAGTTATCACTCACATCATGGTAAATCATTTTATGAAACAGGTTCTGACTGATAGTATCTTAAATATTTACTTTACTTATTCTTCCGTCAGTGATTCTTGTACTGATACACATAAGATGAATCAGAAATAAAAAAACATTCTCAATCATGATTACAGTGAATAGCATTGTAATACTTATCGTATTCATTGTTAGCAAAATCAAATGCATTGTTTTTATTAAAGTATTCTGAAATATATAACATGAAAAACAATGAAATTAATAAGGCAAAATTTTTAATTTTTCTTTTACAAGAAAATATCTTATATATCCTATCCATCATGAAATGAAAAAATGTCTTTTAGTGTCATCCTCACTCCATTACATTGTTAGAAAGGAATGACGTATATCAATGTTTTTGTACTAATAGCTGTGTATTAAAAGCAAAAGGCTGAAATATAATCTTTATACCAATTTTAAATTTACTTATGACAACTTTATATTTTTCCAACATTTAAATTGGTTCTGGTTTGCTGGTATTGATATTTGAAAATATATCTGTAGTTTCATCGACTATGGGTTTGCTTACATTGATTTGATATACTTTTATATTTCAATTTTTGATATGAATATATTTCCGCTTCTTAATTTTTAACACAAATACTCTCCTGGGGACTTTTGCTGAAAGATCTTTAGACATATGTCCTTCGTGCATGTCAGAAAAGTGTTAAATTTGGATAGCGGACCATCTCTTTATTGGTGAAGATATGGTCCCTATATTTTTCTCCCATTCTTTGTATTGCATATTGTTTTATTCTTTTCAGTATTTTTCAAATTTTTGACTTATAAGTTTTATTGTTTTTCATGTTGTATCTTATTTACACTGGCCTACCTCTCTTTAAATGCTTTTGGGCTGGTTAGATTCTATGTAATACATCTTAGTTGGCATCATATTTTTTTTATTTAATGTTTAATATTCTGTATTTTACGTGCTGTATTTATTTCTGTAAAATGTGTTTACTGTTTTATGATGTAATTGTGAAAACGTGATTCTACATGAATCAGGAATTATTAAGAGTGCTGAATGAAACTGAGCAGCATTATGCTCAAATATTTGCTACCTCAAAACATATAACTTGACTTAGTATAGTTAAAATGATAAAAAATATTTTATATTATGGTATAGAATTTCAGTTTACGAAAATAACCAATTGAAAAAAAAGTAAGCAATTGTTTGTTTGGAAATCAATTATTGTTTTTAATCAATTATTGTTATGATATTTATAAGATGAATTTTCTTGAGATTAATACTTAATTTAATTAAAAATATCCAAAATAATGATTAATAAGTCAAATAGTTTTAAATTAGTTTTTGTTTCTTGTTAAATAACGTATAATTAATAAGAAACGGAAAATAACAATTTTAGGAAACGTTGATGATTTAATTATTAATTGTAAATTACTTATATTCAGAGTTAGACTGCCTTCTCCATTGTTGGAAAGATAAAAATAAATAAATTTGAATATTTTGAAGAAAATGGTTAACATATTGTCACCGCTTAAATTCCAACTTAGCAAATTGCTGCAAGAGTGCAAAATTAGTGAAGTCTTAACATAAGTATGAGTGTTCATAAATAATAATGTTTACCCATTTATTGCAAGGAAGAAAGCACAGAATAGTTCCACGGACATCATCTAAAAGTCGTTCAAACAAGTAGCATCAGCTTAGCATACATTTCCCTTGATTCAGCTGTTGAGATCGAACCCAGGTTCTCATTCTCGTAAAATATCAGTGTACCTCATAGACATAGTAAATACTTAGAAAGTAATCCTTCTTTTGACAACATTGATTTCGATACTATATTTCAACATTGATTTCGATACTATATTATTATATAAATTGTGTACTGTATTCACACACACACACACACACATATATATATATATATATAAGATAAAACATGAAAAAATATGGAAAAGCACTGAAATATCTGAAACAAATGAAAATAAGAAGAAGAAAGCATAGGGGCCACGTCTCCATCAAGAGGGAGATGGCCAGCTATGCAAAGAGAAAGACATTGCAATTCAAAATTTTATCTTAACTCATTTTAAGGTAGTTATACTTAAAGGCTTTTCTTGGTTTCCATCAAATTTGGCTCCGATTATTTAATTACATGTGTGTCATTGCCTATTGTTTTTGGCACCATGTTTAAGCTCTAAACATTTTTAACTGCAAATAGCCAATTTTTGCAAAGAGGCATCCTAAAATGAATTTTCCTTTGAATTCACTGTATTTATTTAAATTGACATTAATTTGCAAATCACTCCTTCAGTAGTTGTGTACAAAGTATTTGCATACTTTTCTGTAGGTATCTTTCATCTTATAAAATATAGAGAACATACAGAAGTATTTTTGGTTAACTTTATAGTAAGTTAAAATATTTGTTTAAAATAATACCAAGGTGTTTAATTTTCATTGCAGAAATTTTTATCGAATTAAATTAATTATATTAAGCCATTCATAAGATTTTTATTACAATAAATTTATCTAAGCAAATCTATTTGTAATACAGATAGAGAACCAAAATGTGTTCTAAAAGTGAAAAAAATATTTTCATAGGTAACAGAAAAAATTTATAAATTTCTATTTATTTAAAAGTGATGTTTTAAATCATTTGCTTAAGTTTAGAATATATATATATATATATATATATATATATATATATATATATATATATATATATATATATATATATATATATATATATATATATATATATATATATATATATATATATATATATATATATATTATATATATATATATATATATATATATATATATATATATATATATATATATATATATATATATATATATATGTATATATATATGTATATATTACGAGAGATTTATAAATTAACAATAACTAAACTATTTGAAAAATGTATGCATGTATTCATTCTTGTATCTACAAAACAGTCAAATACAAAATTTTAAGAAATTGCAAAACTTGATTGAACGTCAACATTGCTATTATCACATTTTAAGATTCTGAATTTATAAATAGAAGGGAATATAGGTCCAATTTTTATCTTAAGTGTCTACATGATGCTGAAGTTTTTAGAATGAGGGTATAATACTTTTGAAATGCTTACTTTATTGTATAGATAACATGTAAGAAAATAAAATCTTTCTGTAAATTCTTATCATATACATTACTATCGAAGAGAGAAAATGTAATGTATAAAAATGTTAAAGCTTCCTCTCTTCTCTTTGCTTCACTGATTACAAATAAAACAGCTTCTGTTTTATAGAATAACAAGTATTTGATCGAAATTTCACTTTAAAATTTTTATCAGAGCATAAATTTATTCTAAAATGACATTAAATAATTTAAACTGTTAATCAATTTAATCAAGCATGTACACATATAGTATAAGAATATAGTACACTATATTGTGTTGATATTTTAAACTTAATATGCTTTATACACAGAACAATGAATTTCGCAACTTTATTAATTACTTATTGATTTAAATATTTTACAAAAAATTCATGAATCATTTTAATTTTTCTTCTTTTTGCAGAAATGTTTAGATATTCTTTCAAATGGTTAAATTGTGTACAGTAAATTTATAAAAAAAAATTACTCGGTTTTTTATTTATTTTAGCTTACTTTAAACCCTAAACACAAGTATTGTAAAAAAAAAACCAAGCATTGAAAAATAAATCTTTATGGATTTTTGAAGTTATTCATAAAGGAGACAACATATTTCGTTTTGAGACTTATTCACCACTTCAATATGCAAATAATGTTGTGTATGACGTGAATATGAATATGAAGAAAATCGTATTTTGATATTTTGTTTTCTACGTGTTTTCAAGATCTCTTTTATATTTAAACCAGTTTTAAAATATTTTGCATATATGTCCAGATACAAGAAATCATTTTTCATAAAATACAGATAAAACATTTTATATTAAAGTTTTTGTTGTAGAAAGTAAAACTGAATGTATTTTTACACAAATTTCTATTCAGACTTGAAGTCGTTTTAATACAAAATATTGTTTTCAATTCATGCTCACTACTAGTATTTTTCACTAGCCTTGGAAAGAGTATTACGGGATTGATTACTCATAATGTAATATTATTAATTAAGTTCGCACACAAGTAATTTTGCTATTATTTCAATGAAGGATGTGGAAGAAAATCATCATGATGCACTGAATGATACATTTTAGATGAGTATATACATGTATATTCTTAATTCATTTTAATTTCTCAAGTTATACAAATTGATTTCATCTGAAAAAAAAAGAAATTACATTTTAGGATATTTTCAGATATGCATAAAGTAATAACTTTCCATTAATTATTTAATTAAAACATAGCGTATTGCATAAAATTACAAAAAACATTAAAACATATCGTATTGCACAAATAATGGAATAAATGAGCTTTTCTATCAGGGCTGCATTCGAAATTTAGAGTTTCTTCTTTTTATTTTTACCCTATGAATATAGGATCATCATACAGTAAATATCACTTCAATATCAATTGATTATAAAGAAGCCAAATTGATAGATGATGTATAAGAAATTTAAAATTTCCCTTTTTCTCTTAATACGTGTACCAAGAATTGCAAGCATTAAGCTAACACTATTCAAGAACGATTTTCATTTTCATAAGTTAGTTCTTCCTGCTTGTCTGCAAATTACTTGTTTCTTAAGATTTTTACATATCTCATGATTTTGCTACGTATTTTCTTAATTGCCTAAGCATTTTTACCCCCTGTCCGCAATTGTCCGTTTTATTGATTTGTAACATTTCTGTCTGATTTTATGTACCCCTGGAAATACGATTTATCCTGCTAAATATAACTCAGATTTTTAAGTTTGTTTTATATTTTCCTTTGTTGTTAGGAAGTTCCATATACATTTAACTGTTTGCAGACAGATTTTTACACTTTAAACAGCTTTTATCATATCCCTTAGAAAACATTTTGGGAATTTTTGTTCTGCTCTATGTTACTGGTTTATTTTATCATCCTTAAAAATTTTTACAGAACATCTTTTCAATTTTCAAATATTGATTTTCACTAACAGTAAAACATTTTAGTTAATAACATTTTTTAACAGAAATATTATAACGTTTTTTTTATTTTGAGATACTTTAAAAATTGTTGATACAAAAATAAAATAAAGCTTCCTTTAAATAATCTTATACCAAAGGGATACATTACATCAATATGTAAAAGTAACTTTTAATATCATAAAATATGAACATTCAATTTAGATGATGATAAAATTGATAAAAATATTTATGACGATAATGTAGCTTATTACACTTTTAAAAATATACATGGATTTCAAGGGCTCCTTAAAATAATTAAATGGATAAAAAAGTTATTGTTTAATAAAATTAATATGTTTTTTACAGAAACTCCTTTTATTTAAAAATACAATCCTATATTGCTTTTCATAAACAACGTTTAAAAACTTTGTATTTTATTAATAAAATTTTTGCTTAGACCATGTTTTGTTTTTACAATAAAAAAGGACTACACTTTCTTACAAATATAAAAAAGAGGAATCCTATACTGCTAAAAACTATACGGCTACTATTTAACAAATGTATAAAATTTTTCATTCCAAAATATTACGTAGATGTTTAAAAGGAAAATTAATAAAAAAATGTGAGGCATGATAACTTAAGTATAAAGATCTTCTCGAACATTGTATACATGGATTACTTGTCAGAGTTGAAAACTATCATGGTGCCTATGCACCCATTTTACAATACCATTGGTTCCTCAGTAAATGCGATGGAGAACTTTGAGGTGGAGATTAGTTTCTCAATTGTTGTCTCCCTCATGCGTTTAACTGAAGCTAACAAGAATATCTCGTTTATTGGCTTCAGTCTGTAAGATAATCAGCCACAATTATACATATTTTTATTAAAATTTGCAACGGAAATTAATTTCTGCTTTCATGGTTGCCGGTGGTAAACTAAAGGAAAACTGTAGAATTGAAAATTATATTCTAAAAGAAATTATCTATTTGATGTAATAAAAAGTTCATAGTTTTCTTAAAATTTAGAAGCATATCTCAGAATTGTCTTCTAAATCTATCTGTTTGTTTCATTTAAAATTCTGGTGTTTTAACAGTTTTCTGGATATTCAGTAGTTAAATATCGGCAGTATGAAGAACACGAAAAGTAGAACAATCAAGAAGTTTTGTATATTGAGATGAAAGTTGTAAGGTAAATTGAAAAGTAATTTAAAATTCCAGAAGAAAGTTTCAAATCTGACAAAGAGTTATTTTTATCTATATTTTATGGTTCTAAATGTTTTTCTTTTAAGAAGGAAATTGTAATACAAATAAAAAAGCCCTCATCTTTATATATTTTAAGAAATAATTATTTTTATATAAATGTAAAACTATCAACTAAAAATCTTGTTACCTAATTTTAAAATTGGATTTATGTCAGTCAAAGAAATTTTTTTTTAGAAATCCTCTTATTTTTTTTACGTTATTACTTTGGGAGAATTATGATTGGTTGGTAGAGGAAACAGTTGTAAATATCTGAAATAAATGTACCATGAATGGTTTTACTTAAAAAGATAAAAACACCATTGTCATAAATTTATATTTGGTTTATTAAGCTAATTTAATTCTCTCATAATTGGCTCAGTATTATTCATACATTCTAAGTTATGACATACAATAAATTTATTTATTTTTATTTCATTTTTCAAATTTTACAAATTAAAGATAAAATAAGAAAAGTAGAATGTTTATTTCTCAAATTATAATTACTGTTTATGTAATAGAAGACCAAAATTAACTTAATTAGAAAAGAATAACTTTGTGAAAAATGCTTTTAAAGAATTTTATGTCTCATAAATTAAAGTAAGATTTTTCAGTAAATTATGTTTTTTTTAATTCTATTAACTCTGGAAAACAATAATGTTTATCAAGGTATTTTATTTTCATGTCTTACTGTGCATAGAACAATTAAATGTCAAACATTTCTTTTTCAAATTATTATGTTTATTTATGTAAATATTCCATTAAAAGTTAATTTTTTTAAAAAGTTCTACAACATTATCTTTATAATTGCAATGATGATTAAAATTCATTTATATTTTAACTCTGAAAAACGCTAATGGAATGGGAGTAAATATAGATTATATTATTATTTACTTTGATATTTTTATTATATAAAGACTCTTTTATTTAAATATAATATTTTATAGGTTAAAAAGTGCATTAAGCAATGAATTTTACTCTGAGACATAACTATCATAATATCAAAAAATATACTAATATTTTATACATTGCTTTCGAAATAAAAGTTTTAAAAATAGGTGTATATTAAAACTGAATTATTTTCATCAAAGAAACATTACAGATACAAACAAATCGAGAAATGCTTACACAATTACATTATTCTGTAAATGAATGAAACTGAAAAAGTATTCAAAGACTATTATATACTTTCAAAGAAAAAGAATTTGAATTTTTTCAAGTAACCCTTAAAATTTTTTATATTTTCGAGTTTTGATTATTTGTAGAGAAATTGCCACAACACACACTGGAGAAAATTATTTAATTGATTAATCTTAAAATGATATAAACATTCTTTTTTCAAGTTTTAATTAACCACTAAAATTTTTTATTCATTAAAATTTTATTATTTTTGAAAATTAAAAATGTATTTAATTATTTTTTAATTAAATAAATTACACACCTAGCCTTTTTCTCCCTCAATTTAGTTTTGATGATTTTTAAATCAATTGTAAAATTCAAGATGATTTATAACTATTTTATCGTTTCATAGGTTAATTTTTACATTCTGTATCATATTTTACAAATTAGTGATAAAAATATTTTTTATAAACTAAAATTATCAAAGAATAAGAAATTTCTAATTTTCTTTGCTTTTAATCAGTTGATTTTCTTAATTTTGATGTTACGAATAAATTCAAAGGAAAAGAAAAGTGCAATTATGCCAAAAAAATTAGATTCCGTTTTTGTGTTTTCACTAAGAAAATGTTTTATAATTATTCAAGTGAAATTTGAAACAAAGATATTTATGCAAAAAAGTCTATTTTAATGTTTTAAGTGATTACATTTTCCAAAATTTCAAAGCATTTTACTTTTAAGTCATAATTTTCTTAATATTACTAATTAAAGATAATCAAATTTATAATATGCAATTTTAAATTTATTATGATTTCAAACTAATGCAAACAACAATAAATGGATTATTTATATTTTCTGAAAGTAAATTTGTTTGTGTTTATAAATTTCAAGCTAATTTTTGAAAAATGTGTGTACTTGCTTAGATAAAATTTTTTACGCTACATAAAAATCCATTTGTTTATTGTAAGTAAATTAATATATCATAATAATATATTTTCTGAATTACTTATTTTTTATTTTGTATTTCACCTTAAGAAATCTAAAATAAGGGATTTCAAAATTAGGCATTATAAAATATAAAATGTTAATAATATTAAGATGTTTTATACTTTTGGAAATAATTTTATTTGGAAACAGGAAATGCATTTAAGATTTCATATGCAAATATGAAGTATATATGCGAATGCTAAGTATTATATGGAACTTTAAAATATTACTTCTTGAGTAAGCATACCATAGAAACTTAAAACTTTGTCTATATATGTAGTGTTACTTTAAGAAACAATTTTTGGTTTGATTTTTTTCGCCTCTAAATTAAAACTTTTAAAAAGTGTCCGCAACTGATCAATCTTTGAAATAAATGTAATATAACAAATATGTAGGGTAACAAATATGCTGTGAAGTATAATATCTTTTACATGATCTTGCAAGTGATTTCTCAATATAAATCCCATTCAAAGCTGGTATACATACTCAGCATTTTTATTTTCTTAAACTCAAACAGCAATTCATTAATGTATGTTATATATATAAACTCTCATTAATAGTTATAAAGGATGAAGTTTTATGTTTGAAATGAATATTTAATCAAAACTGAAGGAGTAAAAATTCAGCCAATCTCCATTTTTTAATTAGGCTTAGTACCTTCAACAATGATTAGAAAAATTGAATCATCCACTTTGTAAAATAGAAAATTTTGTATCATTTATCTATTTAAAACACTATTTAACGGTCACTCTATGAGCAAAAGACTGTTTTAAAGGTATAAATTATTTCCTTTCAGAATCACTTTTAGCTCGAATTTATGTACAGTAAAAGGTAGAAACCCAATACCCTTCTACACATAAGGAGTTATTACTTAGTAGAAATAAAATTTAGTGAAGAACTTATAAGTGAAAACCTCTTTGGTTTTAGTTAGGGCATACAAACTGATAAATAATAAAGACATTCACTCTGTGTTTTTTAATAAGCAACTTTTAACCCCTTTGCTAAAACAACACAATATTCAACATTTTGTTAAACATACGCTTATTCGCAAAAGTTATTCTAATACAAATATGAAGTATAATATTTTTCGTATTTTTACTAGGTGTATAAATTAATATTTAAAAATCAACACACCTTAAAATAGAAGAATAAGAACACATGTTTTTTTCTATAACATTTAATAAACATGTGATATTTTGTTACATTTTTACATAAATTAAATAATCAGTTAAAAACCAATTAATAATTGAATCAATTGTTGAATAGAAATTGTTTGATTGTTTTAAAATACCACTTAAAATCTTAAAACATATATGTATATATATATATATATATATATATATATATATATATATTTATTTATATATATATATACATATATATATATATATATATATATATATATATATATATATATATATATATATATATATATATATATATATATATATATATATATATATATTTATATATATATATATATATATATATATATATATATATATATATATATATATATATATATATATATATATATATATATATATATATATATATATATATATATATATATATATATATATATATATATATATATATATATATATATATACATATATATATATATATATATATATGCATGTGCATATATTACCACAGTAAAAGCAACAAATTTTGTCTTAAACAAATTATGATTAAATTTCTTATAACTAATATTCTTTATTACGTTCAAAACTTTAAAAAAAATAAATGATAAAACTTCAAAAAATACTTTGATTTATTGAATAAGATGAAAAATTTATTTTAAAGAATGTATATAATCATTATAAAATAAATGTTTGCTTACAAAAACCAGTATAAAATATAGGGAAACGATTTTCGGTATTTCTTTTCAAATTTTATAAATCAATAAACTGTTTCGAAAAAAAGCTTTTACATATTTTATATTTTAATTAATTGAGTGATTTGATCAATTCGGTTATTATTTACTATTAACTGAATTTAAAAATGTATGTAATCAAATATTTATAATTTTTTGTTAATTAAATATTGGGAATATTTTATATTGTAGGATTTTAATATTTGTTATTAGTTTTAATACATAATATCTTTTAATCAGTAATCAATGAACAAATTAAAATCAAATTATGTTAATATTCTGATCAGTGGAAACAAAATTAAATGCTGGTAGAAGTGCTGAAAGATGAAAAACTTAAACTTAAAAAAGACTAAATGCTGAAAGAATATTCTTCAGGATTTAATTTCATTTTCACAAAAATACTGTCTTCTTTCATTTAATTTTATTCATGATAAGAAATAGATTTCTCAATAGATATTCGTGAACATTTGGCTTTCTGCCCTCATGAATAAAACTTTCTATCTATATCACCAAAATTAATTTGGTTTAGTAACTATATAAATATATAAATTACCAAACCACAAATTTGAACATTTTAAAATATATCTAAGAAATCACTGTTTGTTGTCTTAAAATTCTATTAGCTCAATTTAAATATTATTTTACTTGTTGAAAAACATTTTATGGAATATATATTCGTTTTGCTAAGAAAAATCTGATATCCTTTTGAACACTAAATCTTCAGAGCATTAATTATTTCAGATTGAACAAGTATATTTTTAAAGGAAAAATAAAAGTTTGTTCCCTTCTTAATTTACTTAAATTTATCAGTGTAAATAAAAGCATTTAGAAATCTTTGACAAAATAAAGTTCACATAAATAATAAAGTTCTTTGACAAAATCAAGTTCACATAAATAATAAAGTTCTTTGACAAAATCAAGTTCACATAAATAATAAAGTTCTTTGACAAAATAATATTATTTATATCTGCCATCTTAGATTTTTGAAATTTTTTTGACCTCAAGTACAATTAGCAATCCAAGAATTTACTTGCAAGTCCTTGCAAAAAAATAATAGTATCATGACTAATATTTTGTAAAATCCATTTTACAACACCATAACAAAATAATGAATGAATAAAATCTTATGCATTATTTGAATAAAATCTTATGCATTATTGAATGCATTAAAATACATTCAAAGGTTATTAAAATATTAAAAAAAATCAAATGAATAATTTTTTCTTTTAGTATTTAAGGAAAACGTGCTATATTGAAATATTCTAACAAATGATTAAACTTTTGAACCATTATTCTAAATTAAAGGAATAAAATTATTCATGAATAAGTTATTTAATGAAGAATTGTTCTTAGGCTCGTTACACATACAAATCTGATTTTCAAAACAATTTTGAGCATGTAAATTTGTCATATTAGCTAAAATAAATTGATTTTATAAATTTAAAACATAAGCATTTTAATTAAAAAATATTATTTTTAAATAACAATTTTATATAGTAATTAATGCATGTAAAATCATTGTTGCATCAGATAATTTTATGGACTGTTATTTGAAAACGTCTAATTAAATTTATATTTTGAAAAAAATATTTACAGCTTTTTTCACTTTGTAAAGATGATGATGACATTTAAAAAAGTTAAAGTAACAGCTATTTGTTAGAGGGAAAGAATATTTCGAATGGGAATTATTTCCGTATATTTCTTTAATTTTAATAAACTTTATTTAATGTATAGAAACTAATTGGTATTACAACTGTACAGTAATTATATATAAGGTAAGAACTGATAAATTAAAAAGGAGTCGATTCTGTTTAAAGTTACCATTTTTGTTTCATTTTTATGAAGGAAATAGCATACAAACATTATATGATTTAATATAATATTTATAGATAAAAACACTTATGCTAATGAAATTTATGTTAGATTTAAAAAAATGAATTCATATTTAATTCCCTTCGATTTTATTTTTCCTTTATTTGATTATTCGCTTTTTATTTCCATATTAATTTTGGCTTTAATATTAAAATATAAATTATTATTATGTAATTATTATTAAATTAAATACCTATATAATGAGTGTTGGTCTCAATGTTGGGCAAAATATTCCTTATTGAATTTAGTACATACGACATAAATGAATTATTTAGAAAATATGCTATAATGTTAATTTTTTATGAAAGGTTTCCTATTGAATTTTTAGTAATTAAAATCCGATTTTGTACAGCTATGATAAACAAATATGTTAGTATTTATTCTATTCTACCAAGTTTAAAAGATTATTTTGCATAATTCTGCCAGATTTTTGTTTTGATGATACTTAATAAATACATAAAAAGCGTGTATGTTGCTCTGTATTTGTAAGTAGTGAGTTATAGTTTTTATTTTAATAAGGCCAACCGTCAATTAGAATTTTTTTATAAAAAAATCATGATTGTAATTAATGAAATATATAAATTTTTCGTGATACTAAAAATAATTAATTCATATAAAAATAATTAATGAAATTCGCTTAATTTTTTTATCTTAGTATGCTAATTAAGATAAAAGCAAATAATCCATTGACAACCTTGAAGAACATAATAAATTAAAAGAATTAGACGTTAGTATAACTTTTGACAACTACAAATGTCTTGTTTGTAAATAAGTAATTAAAAATTCAATGACTAAAGTTTTGAGTTAATTTAATATAATATTTCTTATAAGTCAAATCAACTCTTAACTTCAGAACTATCTATTCTTGAATTCAATTAAAGAAGAATGCTTGCCTTTAGTTTCAAACCCATGGATGAAATTAGATCTTCGTGATAGATATTTTGTGTAAATCCTTAATAAGCAATTGAGATCGTATAAATCTCCTATCTATAAGAAATAGAAATACGCCATTAATATATGAATAGAAAACAAATAAATATTTATTCGAAAGTATTTCTGATACAAATAATGTCACACAAAGAATTTAAAGTAATGTAAAATTAAATTTGGCTGGTAAATCGGAACTTTAATGACGGTTGTCACAGACGAAAATCTGTCATTCTTTATAACATAAGAATATCAATTGTAATTTTCTCTCAATCACTGAAGTATAAGTTGTTTTAATTTCAGTTACGAAAATTATTTGATCATATCATAAGTATACCTCATACATATTAAGATATTTCTAATTCAAGGTAATGTGTATACTTTGTAGAAACAATTGTAGAAGCGTGTAATGGATGTAGATATTATTTGAATATTTTACGAAATGAGTTTAATATTTTGGTACATAAGGAAGACTTTTAATTTAAAGCACATTTCTGTTTATTTTTCTGAATTATGAACTAAAATTTACAAATCAAAATGAAGTTAGACTCATTTAATATTTGGGAATCTAACTATGCAAGTCTATAACGATGTAAATTGTTAATATATAAGCTCTAGAACAGATGTAAAATATGTTAGAAGAGAAATTAATGGAGAATAATGTATTCATAAAACACATATTCGGCAAATTAACGATCTTTATCCAAAATAAGGATTGTTATGAGTTTTAAAACTATACACAAATAGGGTGAAAACTTTTATGAAAAATTAATTCTGAGAAAATGAAAGTAAAATGTAGTTATTGATTAAGCAAACAATGATGATGAAAAACATGAACATAAAATTTTCATTTATATGAATCTGTCCAATAAAGTAAAAAGCCAGGACAGAAAAAAATTTAATGCAAATGCTAAATGATACTGGCATTTTTTTTTTTTAACAAAAGGATAGGAGAATAGTAAGAATCGATAGCTAACTTTAAGAGTTATAGATATGAAGATCAAATCTAAAAGATATGTTTTCTATACTTACATTAAAATTGAAATTTAATTAATATTAAAAAAAAACTCCGATTTTGTCTCCATCAAAAAGCTTTTAACATTTCCATCAAATCATGAAAAAATGTATAAATTACGTGCATTTAAACAAATTCCTATAATTCGTTATGTGAATATAACATAAGTCTAGTAAAAAAAATTAGAAGTCATAAAATATATGAAATAATTGCAGTTATATGAAAACGTTTAAGATAAACAAAATAAAAATACCATTTCACATTGAAAATTTTGAAAACGTTTAAGAAAATTGGAATTACTTTAATTCTTTTTTAAACAATACAATTTGTAAAATAAATAATTACTATTTTAATATATAAAACCTAAAAAAATTCCAATCTATAATACTTTACTGTTTGAATGAAAGAATACTTATGGAAGATACTTCAGCATGCAGAACATTGAAATAATAATAATAATTAACTATAAGTAATGGATTCAATGAAAATAATACTTTATAGTCATAACATTGTACTCAATAATTCTATGATATTTTTAATTTGTCATTGCTTTAAAATTTCATTGTTTAAAAATGAAACCAAGCAATCTCTAATTTTTTTAATACTTTATAAGAACACCTAATTGTTTCTGTGAAAATAATTTGAATAAAGCATCAGTTTCCTTCAGTGCTTTCACTATTTTAATTTTGAAAACTTATTTCAAAAGACTTGCAATGACAAGTGATAGGACATTTTTTATTGAAACCATCAGTTCTGAAAAGAACATAGACCCTAATTCAAACTTCGATTGCATCACTGAAGATACAGGATCATTACAGCTGGGTTCAGCAAGTTTGAGTCATTTCAAACTTGTCAAATGTAATAATGGAAGTGTTTAAGAAATTCTTTGATGGTTGTTTGATTTCATTCGGCCCCTGGCCACAAAGACTTCACTCCATTAAAATTTTGGGCAAAGTTTTTTAAAGACAGGCTTTTCAGTGAAATTCTGTAGAAATTGATGAATAATAACAAATCATAATAAAAAAAAATTTCTTAATACCTCCAACAACGTAGTGAATTAATTGAATAATAATAATAATAATAATAATAATAATAAAAACTTCGTTCTACACGTTCTTGTTTACCTTCAAAATTAGAGCAAATAATTTCTACATTTGAACTAAGAAATTATCTAAAAAATTTTAATTAAAAATTGTGGTTTTAAAAATAAATTTATCGTAAGAATAAGTAATATGGGGCATCTTAATTTCCCTTTTGCCTCACTAATAAAGTTATGACAATCTATCAGTTTTGGAAATTATCTCCTACGTTTAAGCAAATTTCAAGCCCTTAAATTTCAGTAGTAAAGAAGTTGCCTCATGTTAAAATTATTACCCTGTATATCAATCATTTGATTCATTCGGTGATGACTGTTTTTAGTATCATTAATGATGTTTAGTATCATTATTTACTTCACAGCTCTAAAATGTATGACAATGACAACTATATTGTTGCTGATAAATTCTCTCTCAATATTAACTGTGTGTGTGTTTGCGTACAACAGAAAAGTATCAACATGCATACATTTTTCAACAATTTTATTAGAATTTTGGCCTCAATTTTCGTCAATATTTAATGAAAAATTTCTCAAGTTTAAGTCCTGAAAGAATGATAACTAAGTCTCATAATCAGGTAAAAACTACTAATTCAATTAATCACATTTGTGTAGCGTCTATTAGAGTTTTTGGTAACACTATTACTTTTCAACAACAAATTATTATTAGATAAGCGTCGTATTACGATTGCCTAAATTTTAATATTTTGAAAGGAATGGAAATCATACATGAACCCAATAAAACTTTCTTTACTTTCAATAGAAAATATGATAATACTTAAGACTCTTAATTTCATTAAATTATCGATGCAAAAGAATTATTTTTAATATCTTGACCAAAAAACCGAATTGGTTGGTGAAAACACAATTTAATCAGATCAAAAATATTAATTTTTAATTACAAGATTAGGGCTTACTGTTGTAGATTTAACAGCAAAAAATATATGCTACTAGAAAACTTTGGGTATAAAACAGTGTATCATACTCTGATTCACTGTTTTTAAGAACATATATCATTCATACCAACTTCCCCTCTCTTGCAAATCTCTTCTATTAAATAGCCTCTTTGTATCAACGTTGTAATTTTAAGAAACGAGCAACTATTCTTAATTTAATCGTATATATTTTCTTTAATACTCTTTGTGAAAAATATGATATTTCAGATCTAAATATCCATAAATTTGAATATCCAGTGTTTTAAATGCAAGTTGCTGTAATCAATTGCTTAATATTTATAATTATTTACATCATATCATCCGCGAATTCTAATTTTCGTAAAACTGGCTCAATTTTTTATTATATTATATGCATGTTTTTCAACAATGTTTACATTCCGAATGCTTACACTAATATATATTAGAAATCTACATGCAAATGTGGAATACATCTCTGTTTGGATGATTAGATAGATGATAAAAATCAAAGATTTGATGAAGTCTCATTTCTTCACATACTTCTTCAATCCCGATAGTTTTTTAATATAAGAATGTATATGATATCCTCCATATATGACAATTTACTCTTAAGGCATATAAGATTAGAAATAAATTAAACTATTTTACTTGAATTTCTATATCTTTTTCATTTTGAAAATTGTAATAGAAATTTTAAAATATTTATAAAGAATAAATTTTCAATCCAGGGATTGGTTTAACTAAACATAACCATGTTTTTTAGAAAGTAACTGGCGATAATTTCAAATATAATACAACGTATATTTTCATTTAACAAGTGCATTTCATCCCAGCAATTTAAGAACTATTCTAAATTTATTTGAATTATAAAGCAAACTGTTTTTTTTCTTTTCACATGATATAAGTACAGTAGAACATCAATTACCCGAATCAGTTGTGACCGGATTATATTCAGATAATCGAAAATTACAATAATTAAGCTTTTTCAATAAAAATAATTAATTAATTACTATACATTAAACGTGAAAGAAAAATAACACATTTTTAAAGAAAAGAATATTTAATCTATTAAAGGAAAATGCATTACCTTTACATTTTAAGGTACTTAAAAGTGCTATACATCAATACAGCATATATGTTTAACGTTGTAATTGAAAGTCATTGTTTGCTAAACATATAGGTCAGATAAAGCTGTTTCACTGCCTTAAATTGTTTTCTGGCAGAAAAGTAGCTTAACCATTTGACGGTGAGAATTTGCATGTGACCACTTTCAAGCTGATTCTTCATCCTCTTTCAAGCTGTTTCAAAGCCAACAAAAGCTTCACAACCTAATGGTACTCTGTCTGCTGCAACTTAGACATTAAAGTCTCATTAAATAAATTTACCATCTAGGAGCTCATTTTTAATCCATTCTTCCAAATTTTCTGCATTAACTTCTGATCAACCAGAAATTTTCAACAGAATGTGTTTATATTTCTCAAGAGACACGCCATTTTCCTCTTCTCCCTTCTCTCAGTCCATTTCGTGAGATTTTTCCTATTCTCTTTCTGTTCTTCAGTTTAATTGATTTTCTGAAAGTAATTCCGATAATTAGTCATTTAGTAATCAGTAATTTGGATAAACGCGTTTCGAATAATTGGAGTTCTACTGTACCACGAATTTTTCGTTATATTTTAAAATTATGATTTTTTGTAACCTAATTGTTTATGAATTTTACATACAGAAATTCCTTTATAGATCTTTTACTATTAAAAAATTATATTTCCAGCTTTTTCTGCATCAAAACTTATTACTTTCTTATTTTGAAAAGAATTGCTTTATTTGTGATCATAGAAATTATTTTCACCCAAATATACTATTTCATTTATTTATTGTATAAATGAATTTCCGTTAATTGTGTAAAGCTAAAGAAAAATTTATTATCAAATATTTCAATTCTAAAAATGTTATAAACTTACTATGCTTAAGATTATCAATAATATATATTATTCTGTTTAAGAACACTTTCATTTCAGTTAAATATATCGTATGTCACATAGTGGTTAAAATATCTCAGTAAATATTCAAGATGAAGATTGAAAATACAGGTGAAGAAAAATATAAATTAGGAGGAATATCCAAAAGCTTTCATTGGAATAAAAAGTTACTAAACACAAACACATAATCCTAAATATATAATTTACAGTGTTATTTAATAAATTATAAATGTAAAAAATATTTTTATTGGATTACATCATAAAAGACCAAAAGTAAGTTTACATGAAATAGACTTTTTGCTAACTTGAAATTGAATAACAAATAAAGTAAATTTATTAAGAAAGCTTGAATTCCGGACATTTCAATTTTTTCTGCACCGATATCGATCAAAAGTACATTTTAGCTACAAGTAAAAGAACATTATAAAGAAAAGCTACTCAAAAAATATTGGCTCCTTTAATAATAACTTTTAAGTTAAAATATCAATTAAGATTAATTTGCATTAAAAACTTTTGTTCAAAATCATCTCATTTTCCTAATTTCATTACTAAAATAAATAGTACTTCAAACAATAAAGTTAACAGCCTTTAAGGAAGATCAAAAACTGTTACCCCATACTCAGCTCTGAAAACACACAAATGTGATTATTTACTTAGCCAATATTTTTCCCATCAAATTTTTTTATTCCATCAAATTCTTGATAAGAAATTTAATATTTTACTTTCTTTAACTGACTTATTTTTAACAGGAAATGTTCGTTTTACATTGTTGAAACAATCTATTTCTTTGAAAATTACATTTTGAAAAAGATTGAATTAATCTTAGATAATACTCAAAAGAAATCAGTTTGAATAAAGTTGTTTCCTTTTATAAATTGATTTCTTTCAAAGTATTAGTAAAACCTTGAATTCAAGAGATAACCAATTATACTTGGATAATAGCTGGAGACATCTATATAAAAAACAAATATAAAATATAAAATACTATGCCAATTGCTATTTCAATATTGCCTTGGTCAAAAAAATTAATACAGAGATTTCATCAAAAAGAGAAAGAGGTGGCATCACGTATTGCCATGAAGATATTTTTTGCTGTAAAAATACAGTGCAAAGTAATAATTTAAAGTGAAATATTTTGCTAAAAAAATAGCTCATATTTTATTTAAAATTATTTCTTATTAATTCAAATAAAAATATGCTCAAATTATGAATGCATAAATGAGAAAACTTTTGTGTGTGAGAAAGTATTCATTTAATTAATAATAAAACCCAATTTGAATGTTAAAAAGTGTCTAAAAACATGTAATAAAATATAGTCTTTATTTATTTTTTATATTCTTAGATCTTAATTTTTTGTTTTATGCTTTAATATATATATATATATATATATATATATATATATATATATATATATATATATATATATATATATATATATATATATATATATATATATATATATATATATATATATATATATATATATAGATAGATAGATAGATGATAGATAGATAGATAGATAGATAGATAGATAGACATAGTAAACTCTCGCTACAACGATATCCGATACAACAATAACTCCCTCTACTACAATAATGTTTTGTGGTCCCGGTGATTTTGCTTATAAACTAATGTTAATCTCCCCTCAATATTGCGATATTCTCTAGAACAATAAACCTCTGTAAAACGATTTTTTTCAATCTAAATTTCAGTTAATCGTGTCCAACGTCGGGCATCTTGCAAATAGTCGCAATCGGAATCTTCTTCATCAGATATAATGTCATATTCTAACGTTTCTGATGATGCGACAAATGAAAACATTGATGCTGCTGTTTTAAAATGGTTTCAAGAGATGAGAACAATAAATGGACCTTTATTATGTGCAAAAGCACGGAAATTTGCATTAATGCTAGGGAACGAAACTTTCAAAGCTAGCAATGGTTGGTTAATGTGTTTTCGAGATCGTCATGGAATAATTTTCCAAGAAGTTCACGGAGAGAAAAAGTCAGCCCCGATAAACGACGCAAATGAATGGCGGCAAAACAAGAGAAAGAAATCTTAGAAAAGTATGCTCCAGAAGAAATTTATAATGCAGATGAAGCTGGGCTGTTTTTCCAACTTCTACCCGATCAAACATTGGCATTCAAGGGTGAAAAGTGTTATGGTGGGAAGAAATCAAAGCAGAGACTGACTATTCTTCTGTTTACAAAAAGCACAGTAACGCATAGAATACAACCTCTCGTCATTGGTAAATCATTGAAGCCAAGGTGCTTTAAGAAAATGAAAAGTTTTCCCGTGGAGTATAAAGCAAATAAGAAGGCTTGGATGACGTCTAAATTTTTTTTCCGAATGGTTACAGAAGTTAGACAATGAAATGAAGAAGAGAAAGAAAAAAATCGTTTTTTCATAGATAACTGCGGTGCTCACACGTCATTTCCAAAGCTACGAAATATCGAAATCGCTTTTTTTCCCTGCCAATTGCTATTCAATTTCACAGCCTCTTGATATGGGCATAATTAAGTGCTTCAAAGAATATTACAGAAAATGGTTGGTGGACTCCATACTTGTAAACTTTGAAAATAAAGTAGAAGACCCTTTTAAAGCTGTAAATGTCAAGGAAGCGTGTGACAATATTGCTTGAAGTTGGTGGGAAGTAACAGAAAAAACCATTCAGAAAATCTGGAAAAAGGCCGGTCTTTATGTTATGGAAGATAAGAAATCTGATAATGATGAAAATTCCATAGACAATGATCTCTCAGATGATCAAGATTATGTTTTGCACATAAAAAAATCCATTTTCCAACATAAGGAAACAAGCGGTAAAAAGTTTGAAATTAGTATAGAAGACTATTTAACAGCAGATGATGATCTTATGGTTTTCGCAGGAGCTACTGATGAAGATATTCGCTCTGAAATTACTGATGGGATAGGAAACAATGATGAAGAAGGCGATGATGATATTGATGATGATGATAATACAGGTCCATCGCAGTACTTATTGTCATCCCAGGAAGCTCTTCAATCTGTCATTTCTCTATGGACATTTTTTTCAAGCCTTCCGTTGACAAATGAAGAACATTTTTATGCACTAGACTCAATACATACAGTATTGGTAAACTTAACAGTTAAAAAAATGAATAAATAAAACAAAAATATTAGATTATTTTCAATAAAAAGTGTTTTCAGGTATGTGTGAATATTTCTGTGCTTATTTTCTGAATTTATCTTATTTATTTATTTTTTAGTATTTAAACCATTAAATTAGTATTTTAAAAATTAATTTCTTCTAAATATAAACTTAAAAATAGTATGTTATGCACCTTAAACTAATAATAATAAAAAAAACTCTTATTAAATGCTCAAAATATGTGGGCCCTCGATATAACAATATGCCTCTTTACAACAATATATTTATTTGGTCCCTAAAATATTGTTGTAACTAGGTTTCACTGTATATATACATTAATATAAAGCAAAAAATATAAATATATATAAAGTAATAAATATATACAATACAGAAAATACAATACAATATAATAGGAAATTTAGCCAGAGCAAAAGCAGCTAAAGAAAGATTTGCCAATGTAAATAAGATGAACCATGAAAAATATGGAATTAGAAAAACACTAAAATATACGAAACAAATAAAAAGAAGGCATAGTGACCACGTCTTCATCAGGAAGGAGATGGCCAGCTATGCAAACAGAAAGAACACTCTTTTCTGACAGGCTCGAAGGACAAATGTCTAAAGATCTTCGAGCAATTCCCTCAAAGAGTGATTGCTTTTCATTTGTTTTGTATATTTTAGCGTTTTTCCAATTACATATTTTTCATGTTTTATCTTATATATACATACATAAATACATACATACATACATACATACATACATATATATATATATATATATATATCATTTTCCACTTATTTTCTTATTATGACATTGTTGTAAATATTGTATGTAATTCATTTGTCAAGGCAAAGATAGATAGTCCAAAACATTAAGTGTTTCATATAATAACCATTCTTTATCTGCTTTGAAAATATTTTCATATAATTACCCAATTATTTGAAAAAATGCAAGGATTATGTTCTTCAACTTATTTAATTTAAAAAAAAAAATATTATGATTTCTCTTGAAATTAATTTTACTTTTCAATATTAATAGGATAACTTAATCTAGGATCCTATTAATAACTTATTAATAGGATATTTCAACTCTTCTTAAAGCTGAACTTCTCCTTACTCGTTTGGTATAAAACTCTTATTGCAATGCTAATATCAAACCTTGTGAAATCATTTAGTAACAGCTGATATCACGTCATCATTTCGTTTATACATTCCATACTGAATTGCTGACGTCTTTTGAAATATATTCTTGTTGGTCATCAATATGGAGAAAATAATGAGATTTATACCTCAAGATCACGTTTTTGTAGTCTTGTAAAATTCCTTAAAAGCTAATAACAAACTGTTATGTTTTTACTTATGACACTTGGGCAAGCCACGCTTGTTAGGCCTTTGGCCGTGTGAATTTAAATCATTAGAGTGTGTTTTTCGCTTAACCAGAGAACCATGAAGGTGAAAGTACCACTTCGCTCTATATAACTTTCCGACAGATGCCCTTTTGACGGAAAGTCGATGTTCTAACCATTAATTACTTTCATACTAAAATCTAATTTCTTCTACAGTTAAGGTGTTAGTAACAGCAGTCTTAATGGAGTTTGTAGCCAAAGCATACTTATAAATTCATTTATAGGAATGCGATTCCAGATAGTGTATTGTACCCACGCAATAATTTAATATATTTCCATGTCTGCTGACAAAAGACTACGGATAAATGTTTTTATTGTTGCTTGATAATAATGGCAATCAATAATTATAATGGCTTTATATAATAATATTCTTTTCAATATAATCTCACTCGATAATTAAAAATGTAATTCCCGATTCATTCTGATGACTGACAATACCGTTTCTCATAATCTGCTTTATATGAATAATTTATTATTTCATTGTTTCCACTTAATATGACTAAAGAGTCTGATTAATTAATTAAACTGGTTCCTTAAGTCCTATGATGTGTGTTTTTTTCAGGTTCCTTGAATACAAGTACCACCTGTTAAAAATAAAATAACATAATAATTTTCAGCTCATTTTAGCACAGCAATAATTCAAATTATAGAACATATTTGTATAATTAACGAAAGGGAATTTTTTGTTCGCAGCTAAAAATTTTATTCATTATTAATACACAATAATATTACCTTTAAAATTGCTTTTGATTGCTTTTTCTTAGTTACATTACTAAATTCGAATAATAAACAATTTTATTTATTTTTAAGATAAGATGATGATGAGATGATTTGAGATGTCAAGATGAGATAGCGGAATTTTTATATTTTTAATCATAATTGTTTAATTAAGTTGAAAGATGGCCTCATGTTAATGGCCTCATCATTCAGCTTATGTAGCTATATGTGATGTCCGTGCAACTCCTCTCGTTCCCCAACATCTACGCATTATGATTATGCTCTTAAGCATTCTATCTAATCTGAATCAAGATATTTTATTTTAATTATATTTAAAGTACTTATTTATTTTTTAATTAAAGAGTGTTTGAATACATCAATAATATTTCTAGTAAAAATACTTACTGTGTATTTAAGCATACGATATTTTCAACTTAAACATTCAAATTACCCACAATACTACCCATATATCCTTATATAAATTTTCTGAACTATTTATAAGATATTTTTAACTTGATTATTTTAAAAGGTTTTATTTAGCTTTAATTTTTTTTTAGGTTTCAACAATAATTTAAAAGTTTAATTAGATTTAGATATTTATGAAGTATATTAGAATTACTTATGAAATTATTTAAGTTTTAATTAGAATTAATTATTTATGAAAACAATTATCTTATATTTCTCCAGCATATTATATAAAAATATGTGTTTTAATTATTGACACGCATAGTTTACTTCGAATAGCAATAATTTCAAAAAATTATCAATATATATTTACAACTTTATGAATAAAGAAAATGTTTGTATAAAAAAATTATCTATGCAGAAGTTAAATATAAATAACTTTCCCCTCTTTCATTTCTCAATTTTCAAAAATACAGTGTTCGACATCAGAAGAAACAAATTAAGAAAATGGTTTCTAGGATGGATTGCTTGCCTCCATTTTTGCTTTCAAATACTAGAAAATTAAAAATTAAAATAATGAAAAAATAGAAAGGAAAAAATTTTGTAAAATATTTTGAATATTGTTTCTTAGATTATTTGCTATTTTGTATAAAACTTGAGAGATTATTTCTTCTTATTTACTTTATTTCAAAACATATATATATATATATATATATATATATATATATATATATATATATATATATATATATATATATATATATATATATATATATATATATATATATATATATATATATATATATATATATATATACAGAGGATATTAACACATTTTTAGAAAGACTTCGATAAAGAATTTAAAAAAAGTAAATGTTTTTGAATAAAGAGTTTGGGCAACAGCTTATTATTTGAAATGAGAAATATCGTCTGGTACTTTTAAATTTATTCTTTTTTTAAAATGTCACATGTAAACAAGCTGTAGATTGAAGGATATCCGAAAAGAAATATTCTTATTCCAAAATTCAAAAATATTGTGAACTGCATGGTATTAATATTTCAAAGTGCAAAACAAGTAACATTATTAATCGGGCAGATAAAAACCGTCAATCATTATTTCTACAGAGAAAGAAGACTCCAAACGAATATCCGAAAAAGGTACGTACTGTTTCAATTGTTTCTAAAGTGAAATCGCTGGTAACAAGAGAAAATCCGCCAATACAGAAATCAATTGCAAAGTCTTTAGATACATCAGTAGAACAATAAATAAAATAATAAACCAAGATTTATAGCTTAAAAAAGCTAAAAATCATAATATTCACCAGATTTTGCTGTGACATGCGACTCAACGCAAAACATTTTTCTGAATAAATTTTGATTAATTAAAAATTTTTCTGAATAAGAGTTATGAATAAAAACTATTTAACAAGAGATAAATGCAAATGGATTGCATCCCTTGATGAAGCATGAGTTTACCTAAATGACTGCAACAAAAATAGGTCTATTTGCTACATAAAACGAGGAGAAAAAATGTACAAACCTGGTTCCGTTAATGTAAAGAAAGTGTCATTAAGGGGTTTATGATTGTCACAGGTTTCTCCTACAATGGGAATTTAAAAATAAGATGAGTGGCAAATAATGTTAAAATCAACACTCATCATAGTAACCTGAGAAAATATTTACGTCCAATATTTACAGAAAAAATTCCACTTCTTTATCTCAATGACTTTTAAGGAGTGAAACTTCAAGACAAAGCTACAAGTCATTGTTGGAAAACTACCACTGCATTTCTGTAAAAAATGAAGACTAATACAAATATTGCATATATAACTTTTCAAGGTATCCCTGTGAAGTTCCCTGAAGTTTCACATATAGACTGATGTGCCTTTGGTATGTTAAGAAGAGCTCTTTCTAAACGCAAACACATCACGATAGCTGGAGCCTGGAAAGTAGTTGAAGAGGAATGGAAAACAATACCCCTGGAAATTTTACAAAAAAATTCTTTTATCATGAAAATCACAATGCAGACATATAATCCATTAAAAAGGCTATCAGATGGAATATTTAAAAAATAGTCTTTACATTTTAAACATTAATTAAATGGCCCAGAAATCGTTCTAAAAATGTGTTTATACCTGTCTGTGTATATATAAAATAATAGATTATAGGAAATATTACAATTTTTAAGCATTTTTATAATGTGTATAGTGTATACTAATGATTACTAAACGTTTTGATCGCACGAACCAGGAAATTCATAATTTAATTCTCGCTGAACATTAAAAGCATTTTTAAACGTTAAATATATTTTATAAAAAAAAAAACTATCTAAGAACACATAAAATATACCTATATAACAAAATGAAACTATTAATTCTAAATAAATTATAAGAGCTTTATTAATAAACCATAATAAAGTAAGGAAAACTGCAAAAGCAAAACAATTAAAAAGAGGTTTAAGTATACCAAAATTTTAGCATTATATATTACTAGTGTGCTGGATGTTCCTACTTTCCTAAAATAAGATCGTAATAAATATCGTAAAATCATAATAAATTTATATTATCCAATAAACATCAAATAAAAGAAAGTATGCGGACGTTTAATATTTAAAATCATATCTGTCTTCAATTAACAAAAAATATACAAACACTTCTTTGCTAACCCAACTAATGTATTGAAAGTATTTCATATTCAACTCAATAAATCCATAAGTCCAACTTTAAATGTTTGAACTGATACACGTATGTGGCTTGCAGGAGAGTGAAACTTTAGAAAGAGTGTGAAACAAGACAAGACAAAACATGTAGCTAAAACAATGCAGCATTACGACTTATTTACTGGGGCGTGTTTCTGCAAAGAAGCATTTTTATAGCTTTTCACGAATTATTATGAATTGAATGATGTTTCAATACATCTGAAAACATAACACAATAAGTAAGTACACTCCACATTTTTATGGAGAACAGAGACATTTTTCTCGAGGACCACAAGTGGTCTACTACCACTTTGGAAATTGCTGTTGTATGCTATCCATAAAAGTCGTGTCAAATTAATTGCTAACTTTCTTAACAGTAACATTATTGTTTATTTGATGCATGCTCACGTTTCAAATTGAAATGTAATCAGTAATTCATTTTAAATTTCTGTTTATATTTGATATCTATCCCTTTTGTTGTTATTACTTACGATACTTGGACGATCTAAGCTCACTAGTTGATGGCTATGCGAAATTAAGTCAGAGGGTTACGACATTCGTTTAACCAGAGCATCAGGAAGGTACATCTTTGTTCTAAGACTCTTCCGATGGATGACAGCACCATATAATCCACTCCCCCAATTAATTTTGATTTGGAAAGAAGAGAAATTTTTCATAGGACTTTCCTTTCGATTCCACAAATTTTTGCGCATATATCGTTAAATTGTCATATCTCCATGTGCATATCTTTGCAATATATCAATCTTTCGTAAATTTAAAAACGAAGCACACAAAAAGTTGTACTATAAAATTAAAATTAAAATTGTTAAAATGAAGTTCTAATGATGGATGGATGTAATTCAATTGACCAATGAATGAAAATCATATTTTTCCAGCTTTAAAACAAATCTCAATTCATGTATCCTTTTGATATTTGAGATCTGCAGTACAGTTAATCTGATGGAAATTTAAGAATTGAAGCGCAGTTAAATATGCTGAGGCTTGTGATTTTTGTACAAGTATAGTTTAAGAATATTTCGGAAATACATTAGTAATATACACATATCATTATTATTAAACTTCTATGCTGTATGATATGATTTATAGTACAATCAAAGCGATTTTTAAAGTCCCCTTTTATCACACACTAATGTGGATGATATTTTGATATATACTTTTAAAAAACAACCCTCATATACTGAAAGGCCATCAAAGTGTGAACACCACGACTAAGAAAATAAGGATGTCTCAATATGTTTTCCTTACTTCTCCCTTGTTTTCCTAATTTTTTAGAAAGAAGGAATATAGCTCAGAAACACTATGTACTGAAAACTTTAAGGATTATGTACTCTCTATTTCGGGGTTTTCGAATTCGGATCTCTTTTATCTCCGGAATGTTTTATTTAAGTGTTCCTTGAAACTATTCCTCTTAATTCTAAACACTAAAATAACATTAGGATTTCTAATGTTAAAATATTCCAGGGTTTTTTATTCTAAATCATAATGAAACTTATAATATTTTATCAATCACATGTGTTCTAAAGCAACGTTGGGAATTATCAGCTGAAGATAATCTGCCCAGCACACGCAAATGTATTTATGTTATGTTGCACACACAAATGTATTAATGTTATTAACACAAATGTATTATGTTGAGAAAAAAATCTGTGAAATAGTCCTTAAAGTTACGAAATTAATTCTAGTCAAACATATCCCCCTTTTTACGAGAGAAAAGTATCACCTAAGGAGTCAGTAATTTTTTTTCTAAGTAGACCCTACCCAATGTCTTTTGTAGATTAACAATTTACCTTGATGTCAGTATTTCAAGGGTAAACCACATAAAATATAGTAACACAATCAATATTATTCGTAACTCGTATTCAATTTATATATCTTTGGTGAGCCAATTCATAGAAAAAAATTTTATGCATATGTTTTTCTTATAAATAATTTTCCATTACAATTAATCTATAGCATATGAATTATATTTTTAACAACAGCGTATGACATCATTAGAGCTTATAAATCTCAATATATATTTTTAAATAAATTAATCATTTTTAAATACTTACTTTTTAAAGTTTCCTTTTTTCCTTAATCTTTGTGCATAAGTTTATCAGTCACCAACTTGTGACAGAGACATCAGAAGGACCCATTAGAAATTTTCAGTAACAACAAAGTATTTAGAATATTAACAACTTTAACCACATAAAATTATTAAATAACCTTAAAACATTAAAATGGTAAGAATATATTTTTACTGTTATTTTTTGCCATTCTACAATACTATGTATATCATATTTATTATACATATATATCATTATTTTTGAACACATTAT
This sequence comes from Latrodectus elegans, assembly GCA_030067965.1. NCBI lineage: Eukaryota > Metazoa > Arthropoda > Arachnida > Araneae > Theridiidae > Latrodectus > Latrodectus elegans. The sequence continues at coordinate 117,778,382 of CM057814.1, forward strand.
GTTACATAACTATATGGTTTAAGATTATTACTATTATTATGAATTAATTTATAAAAAACTAAAGAATATCATTTGCTAAATTATCACTTGTTTATGAGCCTCTATAGGAAAGCATTGAGGAACATCAAAATTTCTGATCAACTAAATTATCAGCAATGTTGTTGACCGCTGAATTTCAGAGAATTTTATAATATTATAGAAAAATTATAAAGTTACTAACATGATCTTTCTTATCAATCCGAATGAAAGTTTAAATAACATTACTAAGGACTTTTCTTGCTCTAGACATTAATTGTAATAAGTATTAAATTAAAATGTACTGTAAAATTATCAATTTGGACATTATTTCCAAGATATAATATTGTATCAAGCACAGAAATGTATAACACACAAAATATTGTTAATATTACACACAACAATGTATAAAAATACAAAATGTGACTTCCTATCATGAATGTTTTGGTTACATCATATCATTTTTTGTTTTGTACAGCTGCATATTTTCTCTAATTGAAAGAAATATAAAATTGTTACAAAAATTAAATTTTGAGTACAAAATATGATTTGATGTCCTCTTTTATGCAAAAGGATATATCTTATTTTTCTAACAGAATGTACAGAGTATATATAAAATCAATTTGTTATTTTTTCACTGGCTTTATCATTTTTCTAGGTAACTAATTTCTCATTATAAATGACCACCATGCCTATAACGCTTGATATATTCACATCTTTATATTTTTGAAAAATCTGCAATGGTTAAACGAAATAATAGTTTGCCTAATTTTGTTTGGTAAAGCACTTTTAGAAATATGTAAGCAAGTCATTGTATGAAATATCTGTACTGTGTAATAAAATTTTGAATACATGATGAAAAAGGAAAGTTGTAAGCAAATATTTGTAATTGACTTTAGCAAGTTTTTACACAAAATAAAGCAAAACGTTTTATATTCATTTATGTGTAAATAAATTATTAAATAAAAAGTATTAATTATATTTTATAGAACACAATAAAATTTACGGTTATTTTATAACAAATAATTACTATACATTTTACTGATAAACAGTAAAAATTTACTTGCATGCATTAAAAATAAATAGTTGAAAAATTGTTAAATATTCGCTCATTATTCTGTGCTTTAGAATTGTATTTGAAACTTTCCATTCTTCAGAAACTTAAGATACTGAAGACAAATAAAAATGTGAAATATTTTCTCCAACAAGCACAATTTCTAACTTTCTGAAAAGAAAGGTGTGTATAGATAATAGAAAATAGCCTTTGCTCCTATCTTGGATCAGGAAACCCATATTCTGGATAATTTATCATTTCCTTGGATAAAGCTAACTGCAAATGCAGTTAAGTGCTGTCTTACAGTTTGCTATGGAATATTTCAGGAACAATTTTAATGGAAAGTTTTTGCCTAAGCTTTTTTAACATGATAAACTTGTTTATGAAAAAGTTTTAAGTCCACACCTTTGAAAAAATTTACAATTAGCAAAGATTTTTAATAAAAGAATAGCATCTGAAATATTATAAAATTCAAATAGTTTAATGCAAAACATAAACTAGAAATAAATTTATTTAATGCATTGAAATTATTTATTGTGTAATGAACTAATTTCTCTTGACATACAATTTGATACCATATTCCATTGTAGTTTGAATATTTCATAAAAAAATAATGATTCAAGTCAAAATTTTCTTATCCTCCTTTCTTTAAAAGTTAAAACAATAAAAAAGACTTAATAATTTTTCAATTTTGGTTACTTTGCCTTACTCATTCAATTTATATAGATATATATATATATATATAATTTATCTCTGAATCAAATTACAGTATTTTCAGTCAGATAAATATTGTCTAATTTATATTTTACTGTCGATAATCTACAATTTAAAATATTCTTTAAGTTTATTAATATAAGTGTTAATAAGAAAAATATAATTCAAAAATATATATTTCTACCTAAATTTCATAAATACATGTTTAATAAAACTTTATTATTTATTAATCAAACTAATCAATAAATTTTTGATCAGCACTTAACAATAAAATTTTAAAAAAGTTATTTTAGTATATTCTAAATACGCAAACTTTGTGCACTTAGAATGCATCAATACTACTTAATTAGAACTTTTAACTAATTTTATTTGAAATAAATAAAAGAAAATGATGCAAAATTTATAATTAATTCGTCAATAATATTTGTTATGTTTACTCCAATGTTTATAGCACTTTTAAAAATTATGTTATATATATGTATATGTATATATATATATATATATATATATATATATATATATATATATATATATATATATATATATATATATATATATATATATATATATATATATATATATATATATACATATATATATATATATATATATATATATATATATATATATATATATATATATATATATATGTGTGTGTGTGTGTGTGTGTATTATATATATATATATATATATATATTGTATATATATGCAATAATTACAAATGTGGCCTTTTTAATAAAAATAATATGCAAAGAACCATTGCGGATGCCATTTATTTCCAGAAATATAAACCCAGCTGATATTCCTTAGAATAGATAACAAAAGTTAGTAACATAATGTGTTTATTCAATTTACAATTCTTTGCTTTGTTAAAATGAGCAACGATTTTACAATTGAAGTTAAAAACATAAGTCTCATTTACCACTGAAATTCTAAAAAAATATATGGTCATTGTATTCCTTATGATTAAAACATTTATGAGAGTCGAGATAAACTAAGTACCGCAATTTGACAAACAAATTCATGAATACGAGGTACTAAAATTCAGTGCTCTACCTATAGCTACTGTGTTTGACTATTTATTTCTTTTAATGAATTGTCACAGTTCATAATTAGAATCCTTTTTGAGCATGATGATTGAAATTAAAAAAAATTTGTGGAAGGATTTAAAAATATACTTTATTGATTTAAATCTTAGCATGTTTGTTACGTACGCAAATTTATCATTACTGTAAGATGAATTGTTTTTTTTTATTTTTTTATGAGATTTAACAATTTCACAACTTTTTATCAGGATTATAAAAATAACTTCCCATAAATTTATCACTTCTAAGTAAAACAAGTGTGTGGCAACCTTAGTTATTTTGGGAAAAATACATTAAAGTCTTATACCCTAATAAATTAAATTAATCTTATTTATATATAATTTAATTTTTACACAATGTAACACATATATAATTAATTTTTTTAATTCTCACTGTTCAAAAGTAGCAAATAACTTATTCATAACTTATTAAATATATTTTAAACTATATACCTTCTTAAATATAAAAGAGATGGGAAAATATAATTTTCTCATCACTTTTATATTTTACTCCCCAATTATTCTCATATTTTGTATCCATGTGGGACTCTAATTCAAAGCGTATATTCAAGTTCACACATAATATTTTAAATAATGTAATTTTACTAATAATTACGCAGTAATAAAGTAACTACATAAAAATGTACGTATTAATTCCGCAATAATTAATGTGATTGACTTTATTAAGTGACATATTAAGTAAAGAATTAAATTTGCTCACCTAAAAGAGAAATGAGTCCGTATGTGGTTCACTGGCCTTTATAAAATCAACAAATCTCTAGGAATGACGCAGACCATTTTTTTTTTTGATTGCATACTTTTCTGCAAGTTTATGTATCATTTATATTAAATTTCAACATAGCTAGATTGGATTTTTTTTATCCATTTTTTTGATAACAACATTATGTCATCACATGATCACTAAATTTGATTTTCATTTTTTGGTACTAATAATATGTTCTCGAGATACATGAAGTTTTTCTTTTTTGTCCCTCCGTTGGATTAATGCGCTTTTTAAATGTGTTAAGCAGTTTTGGTGCAATTCACTTCAATATGGTATGAGTTGTGATACAAAAGAGTGAAATATTATACAAAATTATAGTACAGTATAGTATCCATTACCCGGCTTCCCCAAAACTGTCGTTTTTTAGATTGTAATTTTTGTAGGCATCCCGAGGCAGAAACACTTGAGAAGGACAAAGTCCAAATTGTCTTTATACCACCGAATTGCATATCGTTGATTCAGCCAATGGATCAGGGTATTTTAAATTCGTTAAAATGCTCGTGTAAAACGGCTTTTACTAAAAATATTTAGAATTCTGGAACTCCAAAGAGGGAATGATAGATTTTCAAAAACAGTTTACGATCAAAGATGCCCTTTAGAATATTGCTAATTCCTGGAATTCCTTGAACAATAATACTCTGATCAATGGTAGGCATAATATCTGGCTTCCTCCAATTTCTCTTGAAGGAGCAGAAATCAACGAATTTTGTGATTTTCGCGTGTCACAAGAGAAAGAAGTAATCCAAAAATTGTTAGAATATGCCAAAATCATTTCAAATGAGGTAATAATTGCTGAAAAAACTATACAAGTTTCCTTAAACGTTCCGACTGTACTTCAGTTAACTAATGACGAGATCTTCAGTGAAGTGCTCAATAGAAAAGACACCGATTCTTCATGTCCTGAAAATACCGATGTAGAGGAAACAGAAAATACGGAAAACATTTCCATTGACCGTTGTCTAGAACTAACGATAGAACTTATCTGCGGAATGGAACAAAAATCATTTTTAAAGAACATGATATTATGTCGGTATTTAAAATACAAGAAACTTTATTGTCAGAAAAACCAAAGCATTTAAAACAAAAAAATAATAGCGACAAGTTTGCATAACTAAGCAAAAAATAATCTTACTTTGCAAATTTTAGGTTGTTTTATTACATATATGTGGATGTGTGTATTTCTCATTAAAAATGTTAACGATATAGTTATTATTTTTCCTCCCACAAATTATTTATGGATGGAGAAGGAGTGTCGCGATTTTATGCAAATGGTTATTGAAACTTTCGGCAGAGCGATACGAAAACTGGAAAATTCCAGTAACCGGACTTTGCTCGGTCTCGAGGTTGCCAGATAATGGATCCTATACTGTACTAAAGGCAAAAATAAGGAATAATAGTTGATTTGAAAAATATGCAGCTAATATAACAAATAGATAATATTTAACTGTTATAATATAATAAGGGAATGTTAATCGTTCTCATAAAGCAAATATACTAAATCATTAATTTTTGGTACATAAAACTTACAAAAGAAAATATCCTTAACAAAAACTTTAAAGATTTTGTTGAAAGCATAGAATTGCATAGAATATAATACAATTTCAAAAACCGAAAAATATTTTTCCTGAAAAATCTATATATTAATCGTTTAAATACATCATTATATGTACTAATAATTTTATTAAGGGATTAGTAAATTCATTTCAATTTAAAGTAGGAATATTAATTGGATTCTTGAAAAAGATGGAAATAATTTGCATAAATATTTGAAAATTTCCAAAAAAGGCTAAAATTTAAATTTAGATTACAAAAATATAAATGCCCAAAATTTCTGATTAAATTTAGTTTGTATTTTATTTGCAAAATAGTAATTATAAACTTAGATTTTCTTAAATTTCAAAATTACATAAACATAGGAAAGTAAAACTTTGTAGAAATGTTACTAAATAAAAGAAAAATCACTTTTTCAAATTATAGCTATGCATCTAAATACTTTTCTAAGGTCATTATTACTCTAATTTTAAACCAAGTAAATTGCATTGATGTATAAAAATTTGCAACATTCTGTTAATTTGCATAATGAAGCTTGCTTGAGAAAATACACGGAATAGATATTCTATTAAGCATGAGAAGGTTCAAATCGCTTCAGGGATTTGAAGTGTGGACTCAATAATGCGTAAAGAGATGCAAGGAATTTTCTGAAGTTTCGATATATTTTTTACCTTGCAGATAAGAATGAGTATTTGTAAATTTGTTTTTAAATCAGAAACTTAATTAGATATTTTAAAGCATCAATAATAGAGAAATTGATATAATTTCTATTTCAATCTCCAGAATCGTTAGAATATGGTTTATTCGAATTTTTTTAATTGACAAGATATAACAATGATTTCCGTAAAACAATATTCATATTCTAATTTAAAAGAAATTTAATTTTGTCCCCGATTTCTTTTTCATCATTAAAATGTAATTTTGTTGTGATTTGTTTTCAGTTATTATCTGCTAAAATATGATAATAAAATATATCATTATCTGCTAAAATATGATAATAAAATATATCATTATCTGCTAAAATATGATAATAAAATATAACTGTTTAGCATATTGTAAAAATTATTACAAAAAACAAAAAAGTTGCTTGGCGTAAAAAATCTCTTAGAAAATATCATGCAACATATAGTTTATTATAAGTGTTTTTCATAAAAAAAATTCCACTAAATTGGAATAAATTTTTTAAAGAAATTTTCGGTATAAAAATATAAACATTTTATCTGAAAATTAAAAAATGAATTTGAGTTTTAACTAGTTATTATACAAAAAAAATTATATTAAAACTCCTTGCAAATTAATGACACTCATAGAGATTTCAAAATAAAAATATTTCAGAAAAATAAATTCAGATGTATACAAAATTTATTACATAAAATTATCATCGCTTCCTAAAGGAGCTATTCTTAAGATATTGTGAATGAATAATAAATTAGAAATGCAAGGTTAACGAGATAAATGTTTTCCATAAAAGTCAAATAATTAATATTCAAGTCGGATAAATTTCCAAAGTTTCTCCAGGGCTTAGAGAACTTGTGTTACATTTTGTGGAATCTTTTTTCTTTGGGTTCTATTTACATACGCAGAAATTTGAATAATAGTTTTTCGCAATTTTTTATTTATTTACTAAGATACACGCAATCGATTTTGAATTTTCATGCCCTTATATTAATACTGAAAAAATTTACAATAACGGAAAATGTTTGTAAATAGTTCCATAAAACTGAAAAGAGTTTAGAATAGTAAAAATAAACCAGAATTTAACTGAAAACTCTTATTTTGGAAAGTTACTTTTCAATATTAAAAATGCACATCTTTTTTTCAATACACAATATATTTCCATTTCTTTCTTTTGAATATTCAGATACCTATTTATGGTAATTTAGAGTCCTTTTATACCCCAGGTAAGTTTAAGAATCATTTGGCTAAAATTTAAACGTATTATAAATTGAAATATTTTTAACATTTTATCAATTGAAGATAGAAAATGTATATAAGAAACAATATTTATCATTGAAAGTATCGATTAATCTTTTGATGTTTAAAAAATATTAACTCATGATAGATAAATAGTTTAGAAGTGCCAATAATTGCATATACTTAACATTTATGTGTATCAGATTATTGAAAAGAATCACAGAAGTACTCAGACATAATTTATGAAATGACATTTCTAATTTCTATTCTACTTTTGATTTGAAATATAAATTTGATTTTTAAGATCAATATCTCCTGAAAAATTTAGTATTTTCATGAATAAGGTAATATAAGATTTAAATTTTAAGGCGTTTTTATTTCTCTTCTCAACATTTCTGCGTAATCATTTACCAATAAATGGAAGAAATCTCACATTTTCCTAATTACAATGTTACTATACCAATTCAAAGTTTAGATGGGATTAATATATTCTATATCACATATTTAAGGAAGTGTCTAGACTTTCCTGTGTCTAGACACTTGTTTCACTTGTACGTTCGCTTGAAAGTTTAGTTAAGAATTTCTAACATTGCTCTTAACTTAAATAATGAAATGCGTTATTTTTCTCAAATTTGTAAAAACAATAAAGGAACATTTTTAAAATTTGTCTGTTGTTTTGTAATTGAAGTAACGAGATATTTGTTTTTTAAAAATAATGTATTTTAATTAGAATTATTTCTTTTATTGATCTATTTATTTATCTCATTGTACATATATATGATATATTTTTTAACAAAATTAAAATGTTTATCAAATTAAAATATTTATTCCTCTATTAGAATAATTGTTCAAATTGTTTGTAAACTTTAACGTTTAATAATCTTGTAACAGCTTATTAAATAATAATGATAATAATAATAACAGTAAAATTAATCCTCCTAATTTTGTATATTTTATAGAATTTATTTATAAACTAAATTTGTCATTAATGTCTGAAAATTGTGAGCAAGGAGATTTCTGCTTAATTTTCAAGAATTATTTAAATGAAGATAGTTATCACACATTAGAAAATGAATGCTTATAATTTTTATAAATTTAAGCTTGCAATTTGTTTGATTTACATTTAACTTAATTTTTTTTAGGAATATATGATTATTATATCGATTGTGATACCATTAAAAAATTACATTTTATATAAAAAAGTAAATATAGATGTAGTTAATATATTTTCCAGGTAATTGTCTGTAGCTTGGATACATAAAGGAATTTTTAATTTATAAATAATTTGAAAAATTTAGGAATTCCTATGCAAATTATAGTGAAAAGTATTGCTAAATATGTATATTATTTTCAATAATTGCTTATAGAAATGAAATTTAAACGCCGCTAAGCTCCCAACGATTCCTTGTTATTAACTATTTCTTATAATAATTTTAAAAAAGGGAATTAAAATCTTATAGAAGATGGTATCGCATGTAAAATACGTAACAATCATACAAAATTTCAACAGTTACAGCTAAGGAAATGAAATCCAATTATATTTTCATGAATATATTAAAATTCAATAAAAAATTTATAAGTATCAGTTGATTTTTGTACTTTCTGATAAATTATAAATGATATTCTATAAGTAATTTAAATGCATTCATATATGCCTTTAAATTACTTAAAGAATATGCTTATAGAATGTTACTTATAGATAGTTACTTATAAAATGAGCACATTTAGTATATGTAGTAAATTCACTGCACTACTATCTATGTTTTTCAATATATTTCAGAATTGAGGATTTACATTTCTTTAAACGAATTTTATATAGTTTTTACATTTAACTTTAAAGCAAAAACTTTAAATTAAAATTAAATAAGTCTGCGATTTTAGAAATAAAAAATATGTAGCGAATATTTTTAAAATTTAGAGGAAGCAATTTTTGTCAGTTGGAATATGCGTTTGGGTTAATTGCAAAGGCAAATTGAAAAATTGCTTAATTTCAATAAATTTTTTATCAATTAATAAATTATGTACTAGGATAGTAGTTTCGAATACCTAACTTGTATAGGAAGATGAAGAAAAGTAAATATTGAAGATAATGCTAGCTATTTTTTTGATAAAACAGCGTAGGAAATCAATATACCCGATATCCTGTTCCCTTGCAGCAAGATCATTTTATATCTAGTGGTCACATTTTTATAACCATGTTCATTTGTCTTTCTGAGCACTGCGATGTGCTTCTGCGCTTATCTCAAGGGTAAAGCTCACCACATGTGTTCCCACGAAGTTTTGCTGACTTACTGTTTTTATAAATGACTGCCAAGCATAAAAAGTTTCTGGTAAAACAATATTTGCGAAAATAACTTGTTAAAAGACACCTTAGAACGGTTGAGCTATAAGCACGAAATAAATAACATGGAAAATAAAATTTCTAATGAGCCACAAATATTTCTTTTGTAAAATTAATTTTAAAATTGTGCATTTATATATATATCATAAAAATATTTCTAAATTTTCTTTATGCAAATTAGTCGTTAATTATTATTTTTATTTAATATATTCAATTATAGTTTAAATTTGTGTAAACATTTAATGATTTATATATCTATCTATCTATTTATCTTTAGAACAAAATACAAACTAATATTTTTCGTTAATCCAAAGATAGAGAAAATTAGATAGATAGAGTTAATCCAAAGATAGAGGAAATAACTTTGTAGTATTTTTCTGTAACATAAAAACTTTAAAAAAAAACTATATATATTTGGATAAACAATTGCATTATTATATTGGTTGACATTATTGGTTTCTTTGAATTTATATTATGTCCAACTTTTATCAATATAATATGAGTAAGCTATTTTTCTGTAAAATGTTGAAAGAAATTAAGCCATCATAGATAATCTGATACCTTTGTAATTCATCCATGCCATCATCTGATAATTTGTAATTCAACTGGTTTATTAAAAATAGAAAACAAAATATAAATCGCTGATCAAGCCTGAAACATTTTAAGAAAGTAATGTATTTGACACGAAATGCATAATAGACTTGTATGTTCTTAATGTTCTGTGTGTCAAGATAAGCTGAAACGATTTTAAAGAGAAAATAATAGCAAATGTTAACGCTCTTTCATAATTTGTTTTTGATATATAATTTCACAAGCAGTTAATTGATGGTATTATATTAATTAGTAATTCTTGTAAATTCTCCATTGCTTTCTTAGAGTAACTGAAATCATATTAAAAGCACCACACGAATCATTTATATTATGATGCAAAATAACTGGAAAACATCTAATAAGATGTATAAAAACGAAAATATTTAAGATAAATATTTATCACTCATTTAATTGGAGGTTAATATTCACAATGAACTTTATAAATATAACTTATTATATCGATATTTTTCTTAATACTCTTTATTACTATACTCGATTTCTTTATTGCCGAAATTTATCAGGTATTGAATTGAAAAAAGCTCATAGAGTATATTTAGTATCTTGACAGATTAAGTTAAAATAAATATTTCAAGATTAAAATAATATTACATGCATCATCAGTAATTAATTGAACCCATTACATTTGAATTTATCTCACTGAAAATTTTATTCTTAGGAGCCATGGAGTTAATTGAAGCGATATTTCACCATTCCAGACCCAACTCGTTTAAAGAATGGTAGCTAGGCGTTCTTTAATTCTTTTTTTAAATTTGTTATATGTGTATAATTGTAGGTTTTCGGTTAATATATGCAGGATATCAGGTCCATTATTTTTATTGTATTTTCACTGAAAAAATCTATTAACAAAATAACAGCAAAGATTATTTTTTCCAATTTTTTTGAAAAAGTGTTGCAATAATTATATCTATTCTTTTTCCAAAATGACGGCTATTGGAAACTCTTTCGAAAAGTACTGGTAATGCAATATTTAATAATATTGCATTTCCAGTACTTTTCAATCATTATTTTATTATTATTATCAGTACCATCCTAAAAATTACTATTATTTTGTTATAATTAATAGTACTACCTAAAAGTACTGGTATTTTATTATTACTACCAGTACTTTTTAATTATTATTTTTTATTATTTAATAATAATAATTTCATAAATATAAAATAATTGCATTCATTCTATACCTTATTCTGTTTTTTGCTTGTCTATAAGCAAAATATTTTGTGGTACAAAGCAGTCTTCTCTAAGAAGAATGTAAACAGTAGATATGGTTATTGTTTATATCGTTACTTTTCCGAATGCCAATTTTCCTGAAAGCTAACTTTTTCATTGCAACAATTTCGTTTATTAAGAATTTAAATCTAACATATAAATAATATAAGCAGAAAATAATATTTCATAAAAATAATTATAAATTAGATGAATTTCATTTCATTTATTTTTAGTATGATTTATGTAAAACATTTTATAAATTTCAACAAAATAAACGTGAAAATCTTGCGTATTTTAAAAAGATTTTAAGTCATTTATGTACTTTACAATACATTTTGCTACCACATTTGTTTTGAAGACAATAAAATTTGTTGCATATGAATCAATAATAAAAGATTAAATATTTGATTGATTAAAGTTAATATCATAAAAGATAAAGCTCTTTTGACTGTTTTGCATTTTTGATATGCATTACTTCAAATTAAATCAGATATTGATAAAATTAGGTAGTGAATATTTTCCTATATTAGAGATATTGGGAATTAAGCACTGTATTTAATTGTTCTAACAAAGCATGCTTTTTATGCAGATTTCAATGGCATATTACACATGTATCGATATAAACTTTTGACTTCATAATGTTCAATAATCCTTTTCCTAAAAAATAGTGTTCTGTTTTGTTTAATTATTAAATCCCTGTTTAGGAATTTAAGTTAATAAAATTTAATTAGGAATATATTTTAAAAAGTATTCTTCAAACAATATAAAGAAAGCAATAATAATTTAATAAAATAATGTATTTATCGCACAGCATTTTATTGTTCTTAATGATAAATATAAGTCCATTTTTTAAAGGAAACTTTCTCTTTTACTCTATAGCAGTAAATATATGTAAAATTCTTTAAATTTTCGAATGCGTTTATCATTACCAAATAAACAATTTTAGCAAAGGATTCAGTTGTTCACACGCTACATTATACTTAAGGATCTTGTCCTAGTAAGGTGAAAAAAGACTAACAAACTGCAATAATACAATAAAAAAGATATAGTTTTGATTTTTAATATCTAAAAAGGGTTAATTTGTATTCCAGAAGTTTTCCAATAATTACGACATTGAACTTTGCATCTTGTGACATAGTGCGTTTCTATGTCTATTTCGGTTTTAGTTTATATTCCATTTAGTCCTGAATATATACAACTTACGCTCTGAATGCAAATTTCAGTTCATCTCTTATACAGTTTCATTCAGCTTCAGTGTAAGTAAGTTTTTATTAGGTAATATTTTTTTAAGAATATCGTAATAATTACTTTCATAAAGATAAATTTTCAAAAATAAAAATTCCGTAAAGAATGAAAATTTATTGTGCATGCATTTAAGATAACTATAGTGAGATTTTTAAAAACAAAACGACACCCTAATAAAATGAATTTCAATGAGTTTCTCAAAATTTAGTTTTGCCGTTGTTGTAATTGGAATTTATATCAGGTTTCACTACTGCATTTTTTTTTCTGGAACAACTATTTTCCCACTAATTCCACCAAGATTTATTGTCTAAATCTTTTCTGAACAACGAAAACTCAAACTTTTCTTTCTTTATTATAAACCGGAAGTTTTAAGTAAAACACTCTGAAAAAGATTTTTAAGTCTTACCTGGAATTTAGAAAAAGTTATTTTTTCCAAAAAATAATTTTAGTTGAAATATTTATTTGGAACAAAATATTTTAAGAACAACTCGCGAATTCTTCATAACATATTGAATTGTATGTATAAAACTAAGTACATGAAACACATCTAAATTTGGATAAATATCTTATATATATATAATATATATAATATATATATATATATATATATATATATATATATATATATATATATATATATATATATATAAGAAACTTATATTATTCATTAAATAATCCGAAGAATACCTTTATCAACATAAATATTTTCAATCTTAAATTCATAAACTGATTATTTTTAAATATATATTTTATTACATTCGCTTCCATGTTATAAACTTTAATATTCATCTTAAATATTGCATTATGATGACAACTGAGCTCTAGAGAAAAAAATCAATTAAAATAGTTCACTTAATTACAGTTTCGGAATTATCTGGGTTCAGTTGAAATGTATAACTACCATCGAACAAGAACAAACCACATTTGCTGGAGTTGTGATATCTGTATCTTTGACAAAATTATAATATGTTGTGTACTCGATTTTACTAACTATTTTTTTCTGATTTACGCTTTGAATCTAAGACATACCCTCGGAAAAGCCTGAAACCCTTAGAGGACACGTCCCCTGTAATTGGTTAGGGAAATGCCTCCATTGGAGTACCCTTTGAGTGGTAAAAAAGGAAATTAAGTATATTCCGCAGACAGGGAAATGTCCAACCTCCTCAGAGGCAATTGCAACCATTTCTCCATGGGAAAACACCTTTGATATTGGAGCAATGAAGCATGCATTGCATGAATACATCTTATTCAAAATCACTAACAAAGCCAATGGGCCAGTCATCTTTTATGATTCTAAAGCTGCTTCAGAAACATTAAACAATGGTCAAACAAGATTAATCCATAATATTCAACATCAATTGAAGAAAATGGAATAATTATAAGCGGCGTGTATTTTTCAGTGGATTCCTGAGTACGTTGCCACTACTGGAAATGAAGATTCAGATCAACTTGCCAAGGAAGGGAGAAAATTCAATAACGAAAATACCTTCAAAATGTCTCGTGACGATGTGAATGCGTTTTCACGATATCGTCTGCGAAAAAGCACCACAGATTTGTGATATAACGCAAACGCAAATAGAGACATCACTAACTCCTAACTCACCTTAGAACAGGTCACTATTGAGATATTAAGATGCAGAGGGATGGCAACAGAACATACCATCTGCATTTATTGCGATAAAATTCCACTAACACAGAAACACATTTTTGACCGTCCAGCCATCTTAAGATCCGTTGCTCAGCTTTGGGAATTTCCTCTCTCGACAGAGAAAAGAGTCTATGATCCAAAAATATCAAGTAGATAGCCAGCTGTCTTGTATGTACTCATGAACATCTATCGTTTTTCGCATGGTCACGACACCCAACAACCAACCATGAAAGTCAAGTGCGTTTATATCTCTGTCGAGATTTTGGTTTCAAGTCCAACACAAGGAATGTTTATTATTTATCCAAAATCTGCGTCAAATACTGGTATTGGTTCCCTTGAAGTTTAAGGCTTAAACTATAAAAGCGAAAACGACTATGAAGCAAAAAGTAAGCGAAATCTATCCAGTAGTTGTTATTCTTGCAACTTGTAAAGCGATTTACTTTACTTTTAAATTTGTATTTTGTAATAATTACAAAAAATGACTACCGAATGAATGTAATTCTATAACGATTATAGCAAGCGTTTGCTGGGTGGTACCTAGTACCATGTACTGCAGCAAAAATTTTAGTTTTTTTTTTTTTAAATAAATTAACTTTCTGTTATGCTTTTTATAATTAATTAATTCAATTACTTCGCTCTTTTCCTAAATTTTGGTATTTGTATTAGTTTATATCATGCTGAAGTTTGATATCCATTTTCTAAATGCAATTATAACTAATTTGATGCGAAAGAAAATATATAAAAATAATAGTATTTGAAATACAATTAAGAATAATTATTTTAATTAATTATCAAATAGAATTGTATTTAAACTTGGTTGATTTAAAAGGTTCTTAATGACTCTTTTAATTTCCAAAACTGTTGAAGATTAAAATTTAGAAAATACATAAACATTTACAGCATAATTATGAAATGTAATCAGAATACAACATTATTCGAGAAATAATAGTTTTTAAAAAGATCATTCAAATTAACTATTTTGATTTGTTAAATATTATCTATGAAAATATTTATTATTTGAATAAAAGAGTACTTTATATATACAGTTTATATACTCAGGATTCATATTCTCAAGAAAAATATATATTTCACACTTTTAAGAAAAGTTACAATAAAAGTCTTTTGAATATAAAAAATAGAAAGAATTATTAATTAATTGTTATTATTATTATAAAAATTATAAGAATTAGAATTTGTGCGTAGATATATTTTAACTTTATTTTTATTATGTTTTAATATTTAGAATTCATCATTTTATTAATACGTTTCAGAATCGTATGTGCATTAGTAGTTTTATAATTTATGATTATAAGTACATCAAATATCACCAAAACTATTTATTTAATTTACCTATTTTATATTATGTTTAACTTTTCTGAATCAGAAAATAATAGTAAAAAAAGTGTTGTGTCGATTTCTAAAATGTGTTCAATGAACAAATGATAATTGTATTAATATTAACTTGAAATATAATGATGTACTGGGAAATAGGAAAAATGTACCATGAAAATAAATAGTGACAAATGTTGCTCTTATTTAATTTTTAATGATTATGAAATTAAATTTAATATGTAAAGCAATATAAATATTAAAAATGGGAAAAGAAATTTTAATGATTTTTAAGTTTTTATAAATAACATTATATGTATATATATTTTATAAAATATTTCTCATATGTTCTTAAAATTTGCATTTTTAATTTGAAAACACATTAATAAGATAGTGTTTATGCTAATAATTAATTTTGCAACATTGATCCTGTTAAATTTAAAAACTTATACTGTCAGTAAGAAAAACCTAATACTTTGTGTATGTTTAGAAATTAGAAACATAAATAATTTTTTAGTAACAATTCAGTATTAATTACTGCACAATGTTTTATTTTTTATGATAATTAGACAAAATTTCATACATTTATATCTATTCACTTTTGTTATTTAGAATAGCAATATCTATTAGAAGAATTAACGTACAGTAATTAGAAAATTATAAATAATTATTTAACAGAAAGAAATATTTTAAACATATTTTAGCTTGAAAATCATAACCATTTTCTGAAGACTTTGAAAAAACTAAATGTGGTTTTTCATCTATTGAAATGGAAAATAAAATTAAAAAAGTGATAATGAGATTAATTTTATTTAATTCTTTGTCCTTCATTATAGAAGTATAACTGAATTTTCTACCATAATTTCATGGAATTATATTCTTCACAATTGCAACAAAATACATGTATATGAAACATTCGATATTAAATAGAAAAATATAAAGAATTATTATCTAATGAGAAAGAAATTTAAGTAAAATTAATTAATGAATAAATAAGTAATAATATAACAAAGCATTATTAATTAATGAAAACAAAAGTAATAAACTGAAAAAATATAAACAATAATTTAAATTAAAGTAATAACTAATATTTATTTAACTTGAAATTTATCAAAATACGCATGTTATCAAAATCATTTTATCAAAATACGCATGTTAACACGGAGTGTATAAAATTTCAACCTATTCAGAAATTTGCTTTTCTATTAAAATGAAAATTTTTTTTCTTGGAGAACAGGATGTGTGTGTTTGCATGTTAATATAACATGAAAATTTTTGCTATAATTAGCATACTTTTCTAGCTTCAAAAATGAAAAATATCACAGGAACACAATAGAAAATCCAATTTTTTAAAAATTTCAGTGTATTTCTTATATTTTGAAAATAAAGAAATGCAATCATTTCTTCATAGGTTAAATGAATATTTGCATTTTGTACGTGGTTTTTGTACATAGGAACATTTTGTGTGTCAGTACACTTTTACTTTAGTTTCAGACCATTTTATTTCTTAGAATTGATAAATTTATTAATATTTTCATGAACCATATGTGTATTGGAAGTTTTAAATGTGTTTCTAATATATTGCTTTTAATGAAGTACATTTTAAAAGGACATTATTAAATCTTACTTGAGGAGTTATATATTTATATCAGAAGAATTTAATTTATGATGATTGATTTATGTCTTCAAGATACTGAAATTAAATGTGTTTTCCCTATTCATCCTGAATTTTGACATTCAAAACACTTAAGACACATTTTAAAACAAATCCTTAAAACGATTATTTGTTCAATATTGTATGCTGAGTAACATTTTTTTTCTTTTTGTAAATAAACATTACAAATAATTTATATATATATATATATATATATATATATATATATATATATATATATTAGTATAATATATATATATATATATATATATATATATATATATATATATATATTATGTATATATATGTACTTATATATATATATTAATGCATTCACGGTTATCATAAGAAATATGTGAATTTAATAAATAATAATTCAAATAAATGCATTTGGCAGTTATAAATAAATAATCAAACAAAATATATCCTCAAACTTAAATGCATCAATTTATGTAATAATAGTTTGTTTTAAACCGATAATAATAGTAAAAAAGGTTTAAATGTAATTTAATTAGTATTAAAATACTTATAAATTATTTTTACTAATTATTTCATGTGCTTTAAGCTTATTTAATATCTTTTGACATTTCATTTTTCCAAATGCATGCAAAGACTCGGAGACGGGCCCATCTCATATTAAACATTTCAAAGGGTCTCATTTCCCTTATCAGGCGACTTCAAAGTGATCCTTCCCAAGCAGAATCATATCCAGAAAGCCAATGCATTTTACTGAAACTAAGCAGTGGTAATTTTGTGGAAGAGTCAGTCATCATGAGCACATTTGCCTTTGCCTTTTACATATCATTTATCCGGAGGTAAGCCATGTGGACCACCTATTTATTCCGAAATTAACTGTTTTAAATTATTAATAATTTATATCCTTTCTACATAAACAGTATCAAGTTATATAATAATAATATACCTGAGTATATAATTTTGAGTAATATTTATTAAATTATTCAGTACTGATTGCATGCTTCAATTATGTAATTATACTGCAAAGACATTTTTGAAATTTATATTAATTAGTGTTACAAAAATATTCATCAAAAAAAACTGTGTTTAAATACATGAAATTGAAAATAAATACACTTTTGTTTGCAATGAGAAAATGAGCAAATTTATATTACAATAGCAATTTCTTTTTTCGTAATCATAACTATGTAATAATACTTTATAAAATAAAAAGAAGCCGATATTTTTAGTTAATGCATATGCTTCAACTGTATATGCTTTCATGCAATATAATTTAATAGTTTTATATCTATTATTTAACTCCTATTAATTACGCTATTATGCTACAATGAAACATAAAATGTACATTTTGAGAGAAATTAACTGACGTAAAATATAACATTTTAATTCAGATTTAAATCTAATTATTCTTTTTCTATATTTACAATCTCATTTCACATATACATTTTAAAAAATGTATATTTAACAAATGACATATTATAGATATTATAAGAATAATCAAATAAACAGCATTTCAACCCCACAACACTTAGAAATAGGTAATTTAATGCAAATTTCCATGAACACAAAATCAAATAAATCTATTTTCATAAGTATACTTTCTGTATACTACAAAAATTAAATGTATATTATTTTGAAATTTATAAGATACAATTTTTCCAATTTTTGAAGAATGCCATACTTTTTTAAGAACTGAAATCTGAACAAATATGTACATAGTCCAGTCACATAAATATGACCACCTGTCAAAAGATTGAATAATTACCTTTTGAAGAGTCGACTACTGTGAGACGTACAAGAAAAAAATTCATTTAGGTTTTGAAGGAATTCACCGGGATGCTGAGTCATGTTGACTCCAGTGCTGCGTCCAGTTACGCTAGATTACACGGATAACAATACTTGCAGCGTACAACTCCATCAGGATAGTCCCACTGATTCTCGATTGGGGTTACACCAGATGAGTTTGTTGGCCAAAGAAAATCTGTAAACTCATCTTGACGCTATTCAGATCATGGACTTTTAGTGCCAGTTGTCTGATGCCTCACACTGTCCTGCTCGTTAATGCCATCATCACATTTGCCCAACACTGAAAGTTCAATACCAAGAAGTGGGCAGAAAATTATACAAATCTCAGGGTAAAATCAAATTACCGAATTATACAAATGATGCGAAATACGTGTCGCATTGTAAGGTATGCAGATCTCTAGTGCACATATTGTAAGGTATAAGGTAAGGAACAGGCAGAGTAGGAAATATTTGTGCTTGGAAAATAATCGTTGAATGTTTGTTCTTGTTGTAATGGAAGCTTGTAATTGCAGATAATGCTAGGACATCATTCATGAAGTGAGTTGCAGTAGACAAATGAATTTACGAGGGACATGGTGATCAGGCTGAGAAAGGTAGTTTGATCCTTACGGAAAATCACAGCTCTTAGACACATGGGCACGTCCACAGTGCACCAGCTGTGGTCATGATGGTTGGAACAAGGGACTGTGGAAAGTAGTATGTGTAAGACAACCGGGATACTCCCATATTCAGCAGAAACATCTGCCATTGATTTTTTGCTAGTAGAAAAGAACTGAATAACTTTTGCGGTTTGTCTGTTCAGGCAGAGTGACGTCAGCATGCGTGGATAGATACGTCCGATGGGAAGTAGTGGTGGCCTCGCAAAGCACGTCTACCGAAATTCTGCAGCATATGCAAGGCACCCTTGACAGTCGTATATTGAGCATAACCATTTGCAATTGATTAGCTGCTAGTGACCTGCGCTCATTGCGTCCATTAAGAAGATTGCTAATGACCCCAAGCATAGATGTCAATTCAGCATCATCTGGAATGATGCCGAATTAGAGCGATGTGGACGACAAACTGGCACAAAATCCCCTTCTCAGATGAATGACCCTTTTGCTTCTTCTGAGATATCCACCACAATCGAGTATGGCGTCGAGGTGAAGATATGTACAATCCTGCAGTAATTGAAGAATGACACATCGTGCGACAACGGGCATCATGGTTTGTTAGGACGTTACATACGTTTCCAAGTAACCTCTAGTTTATATTCGTATTACTTTGACTTGCATATATATAGAGGTGCAGGCGATCCCCGGACTGTACATTTTGGTTAAAGGTTTTAAATACTCGCCCATCACCAAGTGCCTGAAAATTTTGAGCCACGGTCAGGTGACAACATCACACCTGAGTTGGCACCTTCCTCCACACTTCCACGCTGCACCAGTGGAAGGTCTTAGGAAGTCACATATTAACGTGGACACGCCTCCAATCGACGGAGTTTCAGTAACCTATTGCATAGATTATGATAGATTATGCATTCACCCTTCTGCTCACTGCTCATGGCAAACGATGCTTCACAATGCTGATCATAACAGGAAAAGGTGTTAAGCTACTAAGTAACTGGAGCTCATGGTACTATAACTGGAATGGTGTCGAATTAGAGCGGAAGATTTATTGCTCATGGTACCTTATTTCCCTACCTTCAAGGGGTGCTCAATGCTCTTTAT
Organism: Latrodectus elegans; assembly: GCA_030067965.1. NCBI lineage: Eukaryota > Metazoa > Arthropoda > Arachnida > Araneae > Theridiidae > Latrodectus > Latrodectus elegans. The sequence goes on from CM057814.1 coordinate 117,799,027, forward strand.
TATCAAGATAACGCCCCACCGAACAATGCTCGCATCAGCCAACATACCTTAAAAAGTGTGACTTTGCTTCTCTGGCCATCGTGATCACCAGATCTCTTATCATTCGAACATTTTGTTTCAAATTATTATAGATATTATTACAAATAATTATTTGTTCATATTTTACATATATTCCTTAATAACGTTTGCAAGTTATTTTAAACTTTTTATTTCATAATTTTTCAATTTTTCAATAAATGTAATCCAGAAAATATTATAAATGAAACCTCTTATCATTAAAAGAACCATAAAGTAAAACTCGCAAGTATTTGCACGAAATTAATTTAGTCTGATTTTTTTATGAGTCACAATTGTTTTTAAATATGCACATTTTTCATTTTTTATTCAAATTAAACTATTATTTGTCTTTAAAAAATTAAATTCTGATTATTAAAGTTATTTTTAGCTGGTTAAATACAAGGTAATTAATTCATAAGTTGTAAACGTTTTTTATTCAATTGCGTTGTTGAATTCATAAATGCAATTAATTTCAGAACTATTTAAAAAATTATTGCTTACTTTTAATTTTTTTAGTTAATTTATTAATCCCACTCAAATGAATGTCTTTAATATCTTTAATTAACTTTTTTCTGCATTAAATTTTTTTATATTAGTAGTTGAAAAAATGATTTTGTACCTTTTGTCAGAAAATGTTTTTTAAGTTACTTGAAATAAGTTGAAATATTAAAAATATCTTCGCATTTTAATGTTTTAAGAATTATCAAAATAATCATTACATATATTAGAAATTGTTATTTGTGACATTTTTTAAAGGTAAATTTCAGTATTTTCTAAAGCAGTGGTGGGGAAACTTTTTTTAAGACGGGCCATTTGTAATAACTAGACGATCATAGAGAGCCATAGAATAATGCTTAATCGTTAAAAAAATTTATGTGTTCTATAAACATATACATATATTATTACATACACTTATTATTTTAATAGTAAAAAAGCAAAAGGTAAGAAAATTATAAGCACAAAATATAAAATGAATTTAGTGTAGTTCTTGATGTGAAGTATTATCACTTTATTTCTTGGTGTCATTACTGGTTGATGGTGCATGAGAAAAAATGAAATTTTGAGACTGTTTTATCAAAATTTCATCATAGTCCGGTTTCATTTGCGAAGCAGAAATTCTTACAACTGATGAAAGGTGCTCATCTGTAATTCTGTTTCTTAAAGAAGTTTTCCTAAGCTTCATTGTTGAAAAGATTTGTTCGCATATATAAGATGAACCGAACATTGTCATTATCTCCATTGCATGAGTAATTAGATTTGTGAAATTATCTGGACTTAAATTTTTATAAAATTCTAGTAACGGTACTGTATGAAAAGTTTGTTTCAGGAGAGTATTACGGTTCAGTTCTATTAACTAAAGTTGAAATTTTGCATAAACTTTTTCGTAATTAACAGTGAATGGGGTCGCAAAAATACTAAACTCTGGTTCCATTTTTCTAAGTCCTGAAATCTCCTTTCAAATTCTGAAGATAGTTTTCTCAAATTAATTTCGTATTTTTTAATCTTATTGTTTGATATAGTGAATTTTAAAGATTGTATTCTTGGAAAATGAGAAAAATCAGATTTAGCGATCTGATTAGCAAATAATAATAACTGCGATTTGAAACTCTTCAGGTATTGCAAAATACCGTGAAGAAACTGATTTTTCTCTTGCAAATTGAGATTAAGTTTATTCATGTGTACGAGGAGTTTTGTGAAAAAAGCGAAATAAGAAAGCCACGTTTCGTTTTCTAAGATGTCAAATTGATTATAAATGTCTTTATCAAGAAGAAAATTTACAATATCGTCTTTCAAATAACAAATTCTTTTAAATACTTTTCCAGCACTTAACCAATGAACTTTTGAATAATACAGGATATCGGAATGCTCAGCATGTAAGAACTCCAAAAACTGTTGAAACTGGTGTTGTAATAATCCTCTGGAACGAATCCTATTTACTAGTTTTACAACAATATTAAGTATATGGTCAATATCTAAAGTCGATTTACAGAGAGCATCCTGATGTATAAGGCAATGCAAAAAAACAGCATCATTTTCCGAATACTTAGAATTAAATTTCCCAACAAATCCTTGATTGATTCCAACCATATTAGGAGCACCATCTGTAGTTACATTACATAACTTATCAAAAGGTAAACGAGGTTTATCGATGCGATTTTCAAATTCACAAAATATATCGGCACCAGTCGTTGTTTCTTTAATTGACTGCAGCCCTGCAAGTTCTTCTGTAATTTCAAAGTTCCTCTTGCAAATATGAGTAACTGCGCAATATCACTGATATCTGTACTTTCATTCATGGTAATTAAATAAAAACTAAATTTTTGCGTTTTTGTAGTCAGTTGTGAAATTTGACTTTTATCAATATTTTTAATTCTCTCGGTGATTGTTTTTCTTGAGAGAGACAGTGACTGAAAATAATTTTTCTTTTCAGGGCACATAATATCGTAGACATCTACCATGCACTGCTTTATAAATTCTCCACCGGAAAATGCTTTATTAAATTTAGCAATATTGTAAGCCAACACACATAACTGGCTTTCGTAGCGCATCTTTGAGAATGATCAGCTCTCTGAAATACTAGTTGTTGACTTGATAATTTTTTTATTAAATCTTTCGATTTAATTTTTTTCACCTCTTCACTTAACGATGAATAGGATTGGTTTTCATTTTTTCTCTTGAAATGGTGTTGAATGTTATATTCTTTTAAAACTGCAACAGTTGTATTACAAAGTAAGCACACAGGTTTTTCTTTAAATAAAGTAAAGAAATATTTCCACTTCCATTCTTCTTTAAAAACTCGACATTCTGAATCTACTTTTCTTTTTTTAACATCCATTTTAGACGTTATCTACTACAGAGAATAACACACAGAAACGTAATTGACGAAAGCTTACTACTAACGCAAACAATTACTCGAGTCACAGCAGGTCGTTGCTGATGACTGACTAAGTGCTGATGACTCGCTAACTAACTGATCTTCGGGCGGGCTCGCTTGTATTTATACCTACCTGCAAGGATTGTTCGGAAATTGGATTTTTCAGGTTCTTTCGGAAAAAGAGAACAATGAATCGAAAATGTGAGAGTGTCTGAAAGTTTCGAGTGAAGAGGAGTCAGCCGTTTGGGTCGGATGGATTTTCCAGAATACTATTGTGTTTTGAATATCGCAGGTAGTTTTTATGCGGGTCGTCACATTACGAAGTAAGAACGCGTTTAAACATTGTCACGATGGCACTCTTAAACGGGCCGGATAAAACCTTTCCGTGGGCCGTAGTTTCCCCATCACTGTTCTAAAGTATAATACTAAACACTGTTCGAAGGGAAATATATTTTCTTATAAAAATGAATGACGATTTCTTTATAGTGAATTATTTTAATCACAATTTTCTATTAGAGAAAAAAGTGATCTCTTTCTGAAAACAATAATCATCAAAAATAAAATTGTCCATAAGATTATTAAAAATGCGTACTGTTAAAATTAGAAAAAATAATGCATGATCATTTTCTCTATTTAAAAATTATTATATTTTTAAATAAAGAAAATGAATCCAAAATGAAAATGCACCGTTTTTCATTCAGTTAACAGAAGGATCTATTTCAGGGTTGCAGATTTATTTAAAGTTTATTTATTAGAAAAATATGGGTTTTAAGCATTTGTAATTGTGTTTCAAAAACAGATGAAATTCAAATTAAAAGAATACATCTTTGCAAGATGCATTTATCTATTGAAGGCAGAAGCTGCACAGTTGGAAAAATAGAAGAAATTATTTAAAGTAATAGAATATTAAATGTTTTTAGTTAATATCAAAACATGTAAAACTTATGAAATAATTTAATTCTTTAATTTACTAACTTGAATTCAAGCCCTTTTCATCCTGAGTTTGATTAATTACATGTGACATGAAACAATTTAAAGTTAATTTTATTTGGACAAATAAAATATAAAATAATATAAAAAAATATTTAATTGCATTGATACAGTGATAAGTGCCACGAAATTTATCTCATATATATATATATATATAACTATATATATATATATATATATATATATATATATATATATATATATACATATATATATATATATATATATATATATATATATATATATATATATATATATATATATATATATATATATATATATATATATATATATATATATATATATATATATATATATATATATATATATATATATATATATATATATATATATATATATATATTAAGGAGTACTTTTTTGTGCACGAATCTTTTGATTCACATGAGTATTTTTACTCTATCACATTTCAAAAATATTCAATTGATTTCATAAAACTTAACATAAACCTTGAAATAGATTCATTTACTTTTTGGTTTAAAGAATTGTATTTTTACTTTTTCAACCTACTCTCATACAATATTCTAACATATTTTTTCTTTTTTCTTGTTAGTATTTTATGCTTATAAATATTGTGATGGTAATTTTAAAAAATTTTGTACAGTTTAAACTTTGATTTCTTTATTTATTTACAGTTGACCCTAATACTATATAAAAGAAATTACACAACAATTTGTATTTTATTTAATTATAACAAATATCATAACAATGAAGACAATTATCAATTTTCATATTTAAATATACATTATGGGAGTTAAAAGTGAATCAAAACTTTATAAATTCATTTAAATTTTACTGGAAGAGGTTTTAATGGTATGATAATTTTCAGAGAAATATATAGAAAATATTAGATACAGCTTTTTACTCATTGAGATAACAATAAATATTATTTATAAGGCTATATAATCAATTTAAATATTATTCATAGTTGATTTGCATTTTAAATACATTTTCAATTTGTACTTTTTCCATTCTTTTGGAAATCAGTTGTCTGTTATGTGGTTTTTTTAACAATTGTATCAATCTATAAACAATGATGTTGGGAAATTAATAATTATTTGAATTTTTATCTAATGCAAAATTTATAATTTACGGAATCAATACTTTTTAATGCTTTTTTTAAGAAACTCATCCCAAATATACCACATCATGATACTTCTTAATATAAATGTGGCAGATTATATGTTCTTTATTAAAGATCAAATATAAAATTTGTTTATTAAATGCATTCCAATGTTTTCTATTTGATATGAAGAGAATTAAATATTCTGAGTATTGTAAGTATATTAATGCACAAAGTGAAGATAGAAATAATTTTTCATCGGTTGATATCATTTTTATTAAGAAGGAAAACAAGACAATTTTTTTCATGAACATATAATACATTCTTTGTTCTGTAAATTATTTTCCGTGTTCGCATCTAATAACATAATATCTAAAGCATTTTAAAGTTTATTTTGAAGTAAGGAAAGTTTTTATTTTAAAGTAAAATCACCAATAACTGTTAGAAAAATTTAAAATAGGATTAAAAACATTTCATTATTTCCCTTACTACACTTAAATGATAATAGGAAATGAAACTTTTATACATGTGACTAAAATAAAACTTCGTTTAAAATTCACCATCAATTAAAATGACAATTAATGATAAGCACACTTTGAAATGAAAGAAATTTAAATTAGTTACTTTCTACATTCATTTTTAAATATAAAACAATAGCAAATAAAAATCAAATTTATAAATGTAGTTCAAACCAACGCCCTCACTCGATGACTTTTTAATAAACCTTGATAAAATAAGAAATAAATCTTAAACTTTTGCCAAAGTTTATTATTAGATGTAAAATGCAATAAAATCATATAACTGGAAAATGTTACTTGATATCAAAATGATGTGAGAAATTTTTGATAACTGAAGTATTCTCTATAAAATGTTAAATAAATTATTCCTTTAAATTTTACTGAAATAACTTATACCAAATTTATATATGCAAAATTACTGATAAATAACGATGATTTTGGAAATACTATAAAATATTTCTCTATTTGTAAATGTTATTTCCTTAGCAACAGTAATTTTTTTATTTCACTATCGTGGTTCAGTGCAGGTTTCGTGAAATTGTGTATCGAAAAAATTTTTATATTTTTAAATTAAGTTTACTTTAATACTCTTTCCTATTATAAAAAAAAGTTTACAAAACAATTGTAAGTTCTTTTTCATAATTTAACTAATTATAAGTTTATTTTCTATATTTTGAATTGAAAAAATGGAATTTCTGAAGAAAAAAAAATAAGCATTAATTAGATAATTATGAAACTCATTTATAAATTTTAATTCGATATTTTTTTGTACATTTAATTTCGAAATTAAACTTTATTTTTGTTTAGTGACTTTTATAGGTATTATAATGGTCAGAATGTTATGAAATAGTCATAAATTATTGCCAATTATTATCTAGGTTATTTTTTAAATAGTTGGTATTATGATGGACAGAATGCTACGAAGTCATCATAAGATAGTGTCAATTATTATGTATATAATACTTTAAATAGGTGGTATTATGACGAGATGAGAATGTTAAGAAATCTACCAAAATATTGTCAGTTACAGTCTTGATATCTTTAAAACTGATAAAATGTTTTTTGCCGTGTGATACCGTTATAAACAACTTATTAAGAAATAGTATATAGCTATAAAAATACGTTTTGAATTTAGTTATTTTGAAATTATTTACCTTACAATAAAATTTGAAATTAATTTGAAATTTATCAGATTAATAATCCTGTACAATGAATCAGTAATCAATTTATACACATTCCCAGTAATCTGAGAATTTGAAATAAAACGAGCATATTAGTTTGGTGTTTAAATTCAAAGTACATTTCACGAAAGAAATTGCAAAATTATAACAAGTCAATTTGACAAGTGTATCAATATGTTATTTACAGAATTGTGTATCATATAAATCGTTCTTTTTCTCTTAAAACATTTAGAGTTGAATTCTCCAAAATCATTCATATTATTTTATGCTTAATGCTTTTGTAGTATCATATTGTACTTAAATATTTTATTAAATGGTCATACAAAATAAGTAATTATAAGTTCAACTACTTTGCTGAAAGTTAGATTCAGAATTGTAGGAGATAAGAAGGACATTATTATTTCGTCATTTTGTTTTAATTCTTGTTACATTTAGGTACTATTTAACATTTAACTATATATAAGTTCAAATATTCTAAATAGATAAATTTAATTATTGTATAATAAGGCACTAAATGTTTATTTTCCAAAAAAGCTTAAAAATTTGTTGAAAATAACAAATTTATCTTCAAATATAAATTTAAATGTTTTTATATTTATGCATATAAATAAACCAATTAGATAGAAGTGTTTGATAAAAATGTTTTTCGATACCATTGATACAAATTCCATACTTCTTAGAGAAATAATCTAATTTATCCAATTAATTTTTTTAGGAATTTTAAGAGCTACGTACATACATAAAATGTTCTTGAATTTTTAAAAATCTTTCATAGGTATTTAAATATTTTATATTTATGAAAAAGAAAACTTTTTCATAAATGATGAAACAAATTCTACATTTAACAAAGAGTAAAAAGGAAAAAAATAAGCGTTCTGTTTAATTTATCATAGGTTAAAATGTTTAGTTTTATTGGCAGTAAACTTTGAAAGAGTAAAATTTTCAGAGAAATACTTTCTGCTCATTCAAACTATTTTCTTTGAAAATAACTTTTTATTTTTTTATCTTTCAAATATATTGGAAACAAATTTACTGAAGTAAAGTTTGAATTTAAACATTTCCAGGAATTAATAATAGTGCTTCATATTTTCTATAGAAGTTTCACAGAGTAAAAGGATAATTTTCATATCAATTTAAATTGCAGGATAACATTATATATGTATATATATATATATATACATATATATATATATATATATATATATATATATATATATATATATATATATATATATATATATATATATATATATATATATATATATATATAATTGATACAATTATTTTAAAATAATGAAAATAATGTACAAATTATGCACTACTGTAATGTTATTAGCATTCATTGACAACATGGCCAAAAAAATCTTCAGTTTGTATCAAATATAATTTTAAAAGAATTATCTGGTTTGATTAAAGGTAAAAGTTGTATTTTGCCTTCGAGATCTGCAAAAAGACATTTTTGAACAAGATAACACAGAACAACTAGTTGAGTGTCATGTTTTAACATTCATCGATAGAAAAAGCATTTATTTAGTCTTAGAATGCTCGTCAATTGAAAATAGTTATTAGTGGTTAAGCCTAAGATTGGTTCACAATCCTTTTACAGATGAATACGAATAGCAAAATGTGACACTGATTTGTTGCAGCACAGAATAAGTTGCCCGTGTTTGTCATCCAATTCCAATTTGATTTCAAGTCCAACAGAGTAAAAGCTGTTTTATATGCCAGGGGAAGCAATTATTTTACAAGTTTTGCTCTACTGTAAATCATCAAACTCATTGCAAATTTGATAACTTTAGTCTACATGCCATACTGCATACGTACAATTTTAGAAAAGATGAAAAGTTACCTAGCATTTAATTCCATATATTTACAAACAAATATCACTGCAAGTATTCGATTTTTAACTGACGGAATTCAGATCTAAACACTAAAATATCTTTATTTTGCACAATTTTAACGTATTCGCCAATTATAAGATTTTTATGTGTTTTTGTATTTTATCAAGAAACATTTATTATGAATTAAAATATCATTTTATTTAAACAAATTGTTAATTGAAATATCTGGTTTTTAAAGAAAAGATAACGTTGGTTAGGAATAATAGAAATGAAATAATATTAGGAATGTAATTATTCACTCTCAGAGCCCAAAATCTCTAAGTCTGATTGAAATCATCCATTTAAAAGAAAAGTGAGATATGTACCCAAAATTGTCAAATATCAGATACATTTTTAATAATAGTTTTGCTTCTCAATCATTTCTTCAGAGTGTTTACATGTGATTGTTCTGAACAGGAAACAGGCAAAGCAAATTTCATCAGAGAATAGCAAGAGAACATTCATTTTCTATTTGCAGTTTATTCATATAATAGTCAATATTAATTCAAATATTTTTTTGTAAAAAATGTTAATACATAAGCAAAATATATTTTCAAATACATAATGGAATTCAGTGAACTACGAAATGCTAAATTTAATTACAGGGTTCGTCAAATGACTAATAGAATAAAATATCCATAATATATTGTTCAAACAAAGTTGTTTATTTGACTATTATATTTTATATAATTGTAATGACTAAGAGTATTTCACAGGACCTAAGCAATGTACCATTACTAAAATTTATGACAAATTCTGATAATATAATTAGAAATAATTTAAGAGTGTGTCAATCTTAGAAGCTTAAGAAACAAGCTTACTTTTAGAGGAAGGAAATTCAGTCCAGTATCCACAATCAATCCAATCAATTTGTATCAGATTATGTGGCTAATTGTTTTGCCCTGTTTTTAATCTCTTTCCCACTATTTCCAAAGGCGTATCTCAGAATGTCCCCAGTGAGAAGATATCCTAGTATATTAAAGCAATACCATTCAGAAGTGACTTTTATGAAATAATTCGATATTCTGCGTTAGAGGATAGTTAATTTATTAAGTTATTTTGAATTCTGCATCAATATGACGAAAAAAATTTTGTAAATGATATACAAATTTATTGTAACTATTAAAATACATTAATAAATATTTTAAAAATAATTATTCCTACGAAGATTATAAATATTTATACGAAGTATTCAAACAAGATATTTAATGAGTTATTCATGCAATGTGCTTACTAATAAAGAGTCAATTATGCAAAAATTTAAAAAATATTTTAATGTTTAAAATCCTAATAAGTCAAGTAAAGCTATCCTACTTAAAAGTTTACGAAATAATAAAAATAGTATACTTTGTTTTAAATTTAAAACTTCCATGCAAAATAGCTAAAAGTTTTGAAAGGCTTCCATACAATTTAATCTGTTTTTCATTTTCCTTAAACTTTCCATCAATATCAATATTTCTAAAGGTATTTCATCAACTATATTAAAGGAAAGATAGTAATTTTCTTTAAGAATGAATGATTAAAAAAACTTTTTTTTTCCAAAAAGAATTGTTGATATTAAAATTAATTTTAAATGTAATACAAATAAAGATGTTACATTAAAATTGAAATAATACTAATTCAAATTTAAAATCAGTTCTATCTATATTTATGTATAAATATTTACAATAAATTGAACTTTTACTTAAATGTTGATTTTCGATGTAAATATTATGTTTCTATAGTGCTAAATCAGTACTTTCCACTAGAGGTAATTTGAATAACGTCTAGCTTCTCTATATCAACTGAAAATTCGCCAAAACGTATTGACATTTGAGTTGTGATGTCATGTTTGAAATTTGGGAAAATTGGTCTTAATTGCATTGTATCCCAAATATATTGCAACAGCGTTTTTAATTTAAAGTTTCCAAATGATATTTTTTTTAATTTAATTTAGATGCAATAAATGAAAAATGAGGTCATCTCTAAGACTCTGAATTTTATATTGTTTGATTAAACAAAATTTAGATTTTTTGAAGTTGCAAATGCATGCATTTTTCGCAACTTCAACTAATTCTGCTGGAAAACAGCAATTCACCGATTATTGTACAATGCACGTATTTCACAAAAAGTTAAACATAAGCTTATCGTCAATAAATATAACTTATCTATCACTTACCTAGCTGTTATATAAGTTATATATAGACTCAATAAGAGTAATAGACTAATTAAGCAATTTTAAGACTGATTAAGAGATTATGTGTCACACCTTTCTTCGGGTCCGTTCTAAAATATTTTTAAAGATTTAACAGCAATAGTAAAATCTATTACTTTTTGCCTTATATGAAAAAAAAACTTTAAAACTTCTGCACAAATTATGGGTTATTTTAAATACTGTAATACCAAGAATACGGTTGTGTCCAATTTGTTTTGTGAACGTGATTGATTGACATTCATAACTTAAAATGTGTATCCATCTAATCTGAATCAAATTAAGGATTTTTTATTTCCTAAGGAATAAATTAAGTTAAATGAAGTAAGTAAGAAAAAGAATGCAATCAAAGTCACTCAAACAAAATATTAAATATTATTTAAAAGCCTCAGTTATCAAAGTTTAAATTTTGGATTTCAAATTCTTTTCATTAGAAGTGAGGATAAATGTAAAAAAAAGGAAATATTATTTACACTATTAAAACAAAAATTATAGCCAATAAATGAATTGCGTTCCAAAGGAAATATTGCTTAAATTGTTCACGTAAATATGGATTTATCAGGGAATATTTCTAACGTTAAATATTTATTCGTAACTATTATTAAATAAAAATCGTGTACTTATGTTTCAAAACATTTTTAAAGTGTCTTGAAATTATGAATAATGACAGTAAGCTTATAAAACAGGAAAACGCTTGTCCTTTATGAGTTATAATAATCATTTTTATACCAATAAATACCAATAATCACACACAAAACCATTATGATGCTAATTCATACCCATTTGACAACCATAATGTTTGTAATTGGAGGGTAGCGCGTAGGATGAGGAATTTCGAATCATGCGTGAGATCAGTGCATTATACATTCTCATCACACGAGCTATTTACAGTACCATAACTGATGCATTTCTTAAAAAAAAACAAATCTGCTGGTTCTTTTGAGCAGATCTCCAAATGAAGCGTCTAGTTTTGTATATTTACATAAAAGCATGTGATTTTCTCATGTAGTAAGCGCAGAATCAGGGGTTTTCTTTCCTGCACACCATACATTGTACAGATGAAGAAAACTGCTAAAATATTTCCATTTTTTCAACACTATATCCCATTAATCTATAGTTTTTCACACAAAAATTATTAGGCAGTTGGGTAAGATGTTTAGAAAAATTTATAAAAGTATTTTTTAAATCATAAGAAGAGAAAAAAAGAAACATCTGTTTCCAACAACACAAATTTCTTTCACTCAGATTGGTCAAGAACAATGAAGAATATAAGTCATTTCTGGCTGCAAAATATTATATAAGGTAACTGAACAATATTTCTTTTTTTTTTTTTTTTGAAATAACTGCACCAATTTTATTTGCAAAACTCACCTTTAATATTGCTGATTATCTTTCAGTAAGTATTTGAATGAAATGAATGCTAGTGAAACTGTAAGGAAAATTCTGCATGCTATAAAGACGCACGCTTAATACGTGCTTATGGAATCTGTACATTTTCACAGAATATCTAAAGTATACCCGTTTCACAGCATTAGATTTTTCTGGTAGTTTCATCCGTTATAATGTATATAAATACATGTCTCATTTTTAATACTACATCTGGATATTCAATCTGATTTATTAAAAATGCAATTTAAAAGTATCTTTGAACGGATATTCATATCTATGAATGGATCTGAAAGCACACGAATTGTGTCTTGGTCACTACGGATCCCGAAATGTAAATCATTGTTTTACCATATGAAATATTTCATATTCATAATCAACAAGTTGAACAATACTTAGGATTTTTCATAATGGAAAAACATCTTTGATGCGAATGATATAGTCAGTGTACACGGTATCTTTGATTCCTTTTGGTTGTACATAAATTGTCCTTAGTATTTGCATAAAATAAAATTTCAAATGGCAACATCAAGTTTTTTTGTAATGGAATGTGATATCCATTCTGAAAAACAATAAATAACTTTGGAGTGACACCTCTATTACTTAAATACCCAGAGCTAGGCAAGGAAAAAGTATAAAAAGTACCACGCTCCAGAACTTTAATGTTCGTTTCATTTATGTTACACATCACACCATTTCTTCATCTGATATCCCAGTTTGAGTAGTCCTCCACAAAACAAGAAGAAGAAACCAAGAAATGAAACTTTTGGGCTCTCGGATTAAAAATAATTACTGACGTCATCGCGCTAGGTGAAAAAGAGGCACTGCGTTATGCAAATCACGTATGTTGCTTTATGCCATTTTGAACAGTATGACGCTTTCAGAGAAAGGCAGTGTGGAAATCGTAAAGACCTGAGTGGACATAACGCCATAGAAACAAAGGATTATGGTAAAGCCCGTGCATTGTCAAACGGGCCTTGATTCATGCATTTAATGAAACTTTGCACATAGGATTGACCTCAGTTTGGATGACCTTCCGCTTCTGTAGAAGTTGTTTCAAAAGTTCATCAAATGATAATCACAGATTATCGCGTAAGTGCACATGGTGATTCACGTGCTCTGAATCTGCCGAATTCAACTGCCCAGAAGATTCTAAACACTGTTCTAAACACGTTTCAGTATCGGTTCCAGGGTTCCCATATGTTGGAAGTGGGAGACTATCAATTACGGCTGGATTTTGCCTTAATTGATAGTCTTATTCAATTCATATCGAATAAGGAATCCATTATTCAATGGATTCCTTATTCGATATGAGGAAGATAGCAGCTGCCTTTTACACACATGCATTCTGAGGACAGATGGTAACCAAAATTTAAAAAGTCCTGTATACTGGGCAGAGAATAATCTACATGATGCGCTTGCATGTCTACTACACATGGTAAAAGTACTATGTACAGTGGTATAATGAGTACGTTTCTCCTCAGCCCCTGCTTTGTTGAAATGTTTACTGCCTTTGATCTTCAAACGTGTTTAGTAACGAGTGCTTGCTAACTGGACATGTTAATGTTGTGGTGAAACTCAATAATTTCAGAAAAACTCCGAGGAGAATCCAGGTTCGTTTATAATAATTGAATGCCAGAGACAAAAATTCAAAACAAATATAATTTAATAATTTATTTTAACAATACATTTACAAACTTTTTCATTTACAAATTACATCATTCTATATTAAATAATTGATGCAATTCTAATTATTAAGTTCTTTGCGACATTTACTAAATAATATATCATAACTAAGATTGACCAGATGGAATCGGAATGAGAAATCGGACTCACCCCTATTAGAAGTAGTATTGTGGTTGCATTGTCTCCTATCGTCAATGACTTCACCACTTTCCAATGTCAAAGATTATCTTTTTTCATCCACTTCTCATCTTCTATTTGACATCTTCAGTTTCCATTTCTATCCATCCACTCTTGGTTTAACATACCACACGTCTTTCTATTACTCGAGTTCACTCATTTCTCATGTGCTTTCTTTTTTCTTTGCTAACTTTCATCAGAATTTGCTGTTTTTTCTCAGTGTAATCGTAAAGGTTATTGTCACACAGTTCCGTAACATTTTTCGGTGTATTTTTGGAATATTTTTTCTAATTAGGCAAAAATACTCGCAGTTTAACTGTCTGAAAAATATTATATTTCTTTCAATTAAGGAATTTCCTAAATTAATTCATTTTCATTCTTAAAACTATATATATTTAATATATATATATATATATATATATATATTCTCTTCTTATTACTGATCTTTGAAATTCTAAAGGTCTCAGCTTCAATGAGTCCCTATGACGAAAAATGGCACAACTATTTATATCTGATAGCAAATAAATTAGTAAAAATCTTCAATTTTTATTTTAATGCACTTTACATTTATTACTATTACACTATTACTCATGAGGTAATCTTATTTAGCTTCTGATTGATATTATCTCTTACACACTTACTTAGTTTAATATTTGTTGTCAATAGAAAGAGATGCTTAGTGAAATCATCTTAAATCGGATTTCTTATTAGAGTTTTCCTTAAATAAATTAAAAATAAAATAAACAAAGCCAAGTCCATACAATACATTTTTATTTGGACTAAAAAACTTTATTATATCCTAAACTTTTTCGAAATGATTTAACTTTAGATGTAGTCTTATGACTTTCATAAATCAGGTCTGTAATCTACTGCAAAAATAGATTTTTACATTTCTTAATATCAATGCTTTTGACAACGTGAGAAACTAGAATACTTCAAAAGTAAAAAATAACCAAATTTTAAACTAGCCAACAGATATACCTGTCAACGTTGTTACTGAGAAGAAAATATACCGTTATTACTGTTTCTTCTGTCCTATGTTGATCCATGTACTATTGAATAGAAATGTATTTTACTATTGAATAGAAATGTATTTTACTATTGAATAGAAATTAATTAAAAGAAAGTACTTCGTGTTGATGCGATTTTTTCGAAGAATACGTTTGAAAAGGTATTTCACTCTTAACTCTAATTTTGTGTGTTGCACTTATTTTAATTAATTATGCATTTATTAGAAACCAATGCAATAATTCGGTTATTGTATACATATATATAAGGATTGAAATAAAATGGGCTTAAGAATTTAACATTTAACAAATAATCATAGATATAATGAACTTTAATTTTATGAATGTATACATTGATTTGAAATTTTTATATTTATTTATATTTATCTTTACACTTTAATTTTGTGTTGTTTATTAATGTAATATTCTCTTGATTCGTAAGAAAATGCAATATTATAAAATTTGAATACTCTTAATTAAGATATTAAATTACTTATAAAATTAAAATTATAATTGATATTACCTTGCAAGTTTTATTTTGAATAATATTTGCTTAAAATGACTTGTTTCATAACATATAATAATTTAATACAAATATAATTGAAATTGTGCCTGCTTTGTAACATGATCTGTATAAAAAAGTATCTTCTTATATTTGCTTACACTTGGAAAGACAAACTTTTATTTTCTTTGCATGTCGATCTAAATGGGGAACACAACAAGTCAAGAGGATTTGAATTGTGTTGGTAAATAGAAAATATAAGTTTCTTTCAAACTTTATATTTTACAAGAAACTCATCAACACTCCTTTAAAAGTGCCAAAGTTTTTAGTAGCTCTGTATTGTATTGTATCTTATTTTTGAAACACACACAGAAACAGTTTTGCAAAACATTCTATTTCTTATTTTTAGTGGATGTAATAAGATAATTTAGGTACCATTTTCTCAGATGCTTATGGCTTTATATCTTCTACTAAATACTGAAGTACAAAGAGAATATTTTATACCGCTGGAATTCTTTTGTTAGTCTAAATAAAGAATTTGTCAGCACCAAGAAATCATTGCAAAATAAAAATGGATATCTACGGAAATTATTGCCTTTGTTTATTGAAATATATGAAATATATTGTCTAATTTGTAGATAATTCTATAAATATGTTAGAATTTGCATACGATAGATATTTGCAAAGATTATTAAATTCATTTTTTTGAAAAACTTAATTTTTTGATATTATTATTAACTTAAAAATAAACCGACAGTCATATGAAATGCTTACATAAAAATGAAATATTTATATGTTTTTTAACATTTTTCGTTTCATATTTAGAATGAGTAGAATAATCAAGAAAATTAAATAATGTAAATAATGATGAGTAGTATGTAATCATATCTGTAAATGTAATGAGTATAATATGATCAAAATATATTCTTAAGAAAAGTGTAATATCTTAAATCCGTATTTTTTATTCATTTATTCATATATGTTTTTTAAATTTTCCACAATTAAATGCAAAATCAGTAAGTAAAGGAAACTAAAAGAGACATATGTTCATGGTTGAAATGAACTATGTCATGATTTCTGAAAATTATTAAAAACAAATTCATAGAAAAAGATGTTCACTCCTCTTATTATTTTATATTAATGAACAATATGAAAAATTATAATAATATATATATATATATATATATATATATATATATATATATATATATATATATATATATATATATATATATATATATATATATATATATATATATATATATATATATATATATATATATCAAACTATCATTTTTGTATGTATTGTAGCACTCATGGCTTTTTATTGAGCGTAGCTATTATTCCTTGCAAAATTAATATTTATTTCAAGCTTCAATGAATTCAATGAAATTTTACTGATACGTTTTCGGAGAAATAAACATAATAACATTATCTTTCTAAGTAATTGTTTTGGTTTTTCTATTTTTATTTTATTTCCATTTCCTTAGAATTACGTAAGCTTATAATTAAAAAGAGAGAAGTAAGATTATTGATTTTTATTTTACAGCTTGCTAGAAGGTAAACTTTGCGGTCCTCGGCATTATCACATTTAACTTAGAAAAGTATTTTAATTCACGCTTCTTTGTTTTCTTTATTTATAGTGGAATATTTGAACAAAAAAATTTTAAGAATTTGTAAATGGCTTTTGTAGAGAACATTTCATAAAAGTTACAGTAATTTCATAAAAAAGTTGCAATAATACGATGAAAAGTTACAATAATTATAATTTGCTTAACTTATTTTAAGATAAATAATCTTAACAATATTAATTATTATTATTTAAAGAAAAAATAATTCATAACATTTAATTAAAAAAGATAAATTTTTACTAAATGTATTTAAAATATTCTTAACAATAAAGAATAGATTTTTTCAAAAGGTCTTAAATTTATTCAATATTACAAGTTCTTAAAAACAATTCTATTTTTGGCAAAGCAATTCATTGAAATAAGAACAGCTTTTTAATTCTATAATGATAATAACTTCCGTTTATGATTCATATCCTTAAATGATATGTATGACGGAATTCATCTAAAAGTTTTTATGAATAATACATATGAAATGCTTAGTTAAAATCCGAAATTTTTTCTAAGAAGTTTTCAAATTTCAAAATGAGAGTTTGTTATGGATTTGTAGAGAAAGCAATTATACAGTGAGTTTTAAACGAATCATAACAATTTAAGAGGCATGTTGCATATCTTCTTACCCACTGCATGAGTGGGATTCGGGGAATTTATTGGGTATTTACCGTCGTGATTTGTGAATATGTCCCTATTTCTGAGAAGATTTCTGTGGTAAGAGCAACAATACATAGTTCAAACAAAAAATGCATGCATCATTTTAAGCATTTAGATAGGCCTTGTAAAAGCCAAAATTTAAATATATCTTTAAGGAATTTGTTCATCATCATATTTTAGCCACTTTGTTTTTAAAATCGTATCATTAAATAAATAAAAAATCAGAGATAAAATGCTGTATTTTAAATTTCATTTCTAAATTTTTATTCAATTATTGCTTAATTTTTAACTGATCAAAATTTTCAGTTTATTCAAGTTTTAATTACCACGCATTTGTCTTTTTACTGTATTGTATTGTGACAAAAACATGGAAAACGTTAATGAAGTAAAATCTAATAAAAGTGGCAATGCGTTGTGTAAAAAATTTTATTTATAATTTCGGTAAATTACCCCGTTAATATATTAAAAATTTTACTGTCAAATATTTAAAGTTATAGATCTTCACAATATATGTGAAGAAATTTCATGAGATTTTGTATTAACTTTCTTTAAAATTTGAAAAATGTTGTAACTTAAAATAAAAATCATTTCCATTTAAAATATAAATACGCTATTTGTACTCTGCCAAAATATAAAGGTAAAAACATTATTTAAATAAAAACGGTATTGTACACAATTTCCTTGTAAACAGTATTCATATTAAAAGTTTTAGTTATCAGATAATAGTTTCATGACATTTTAATTAACATATCAAAATCAAAGACATTTGTAGTCTGTGACA
The DNA here is from genome assembly GCA_030067965.1 of Latrodectus elegans. Taxonomy (NCBI): domain Eukaryota; kingdom Metazoa; phylum Arthropoda; class Arachnida; order Araneae; family Theridiidae; genus Latrodectus; species Latrodectus elegans. The sequence continues at coordinate 117,817,618 of CM057814.1, forward strand.
GAGATTCTGCTGCATAATTACAATTACAATGATGCATTTAATCACAAATTATCTTAATGACATTAATGAGTTCAACAAAAAAAATATTTCCTTCATAAATTATTTGTTAATTCAAAAATTCATTTTTGAAATATTCACCTGATTATTTTATACATATTTTTCCTTAAGAAATTAAAATAAAAGCCGAATATATGAAATATGAAATGGTTATTGATTTGCATACAGTTATTTTTTATATATATATACTGTATCTAAATATAAATTAAAATGCAATTTGTTTTATATTTTTCTATAATAGATGACATAATTTAAATTTTAATCTGAACAGTCTTGAGGACTAAATATTAAGCAACTAAAATTTACCAACTATATTAACTCTTGTCCTCGCAAGATCTAAAGGAATTAATCCATATCCTCATATAATATATCCTTTTCTGACAACCTAAAATATCCAAGAAAGCTTAATTAAGTCAACTATTCAGTAAACTATTTCGTACTGTATTCAGAACATAGAATTTGTGTGCAAATATTCAAAATGAGTTTCATATGAATTAAATCAGGAAAATTTGGTTATCGATTCATCATATGCTTATCTCTGTTTATTGGGAACAAAATTGAACCCTTGTTGAAACGGATGGTAACTGAAGATGAAAAATAGATAACCGACGAAAACATTATAAGAAAAAGGATATATTGAGCATCGAAATCAGTTTTCCCAACTCTAAAAATGACTCTGAATTAGAGAATGTTGTGTATGGTAGGACATAATAATAGTAGGACATTGAAACTGCATTAAACATTGAATGAAAAGCTCAATTCGGGAAAGTATTGTCAGCAACTGCATAATTTAAAGGGAGTAGACCCAGATAAGACGCCGCAGTATTCCAAGAAAAGGGCCAAGAAAAGACTTCACCAAAAAATACTGTGCCATACACCATATTACCCAAACGTATCGCCTTCCAAATGTTATTTGTTTTTGTTCTTATAGAATTTTTTTTCGAAGGATAAAAAACTAAAAAATGAAAAAGATATCAAGTAAACACTGTTTCAACTTTTCTCATTAAAAGATGAAACGTTTTTCAAAATTTGGGTATGAAGTAAACGAGATGAAAAGAAGTCGTTCATAATTATGATAATTATATTATTTAATAAAGTTTATTGACATTACGAAACATTTGTATTTTTTTTGTCCCAAAAATGGATAGAGCTTTCTAGTAGACCTAATATATACGCCGTTTTAAAATACGTTTCTCTGCAATGCTCTGTTATGAGTAAAGTTGGACCCACGGCTTTGAAACGCAATACAATATTTTCGATATTCTTTATGGTAAAGTGCATTTGGAGATCATTTTTTCTAATAGAACACTTAACTGAGCGCCTTTATGAAAACTGGTGGCACTGGTCAGAGAATCTCGTAAGTTTACTTCTGAAGTTAAACGGTGAAGAATGTATTACCACATAAATTTGCGAAAGATGTTATTTTACTTTGAGATCCATGAATTAATTAGCATAATTGAAATTTAAATAAAGAATTCATTGTTCAGTAAAATCAAAAAAATGATCCCTGAAATGTTTTCATTTCTAACAATATTAACTGTACAAATTAAAAAAAAAAACTAGTTTATTCATATAATGATTCTACTTTTTTGCCTGATATTTTTAATATTACTCAACAATAAATAATTATTTTAATATTGTCATTGTGAGAAATAACGGAACTTTTATTGTTACTTGAATCTCTAAATCTTAATCTCATAATATTTAGAAGAAACACTCCTACATAAAATAATTAAAGATTAGATATATTTAGTAAACTTTATTATACTCTTTTCTGAAAAAAAAATGCGTCTAATTTCTTATATAAAATGTATTTAGCTTTGTCCTTCAAACTGATAGGAAACAAAAATGATTTTTCAAAAGGTAAATAATCAGCGGAATAATATATTGATTTTATTCAGTATTTAGGAGTTTCTCTACTTCTCTCTCTTTTACAGAATGATATAAGCATTTTGTCTTTTTGTACCTATTTTAATGAAAATGAAGTTAAAAGGCAAAAAATTTAATATTTGTCGTGTTTTGTATAATTTAATTCATTTTTGATAAGTTGTTATCACCTGAATTTGTTTCACTGCAAAATCAGATTTTTTAATACAGCTTATAAAAATACAACTTAAGCTTATGTATGCAATTTCTTATTAATTGACCAGATTCGCATAAAGTAAGTTTATTTAAATGAAAATAATGACAGATATATTTTTATTAATTTAGTTATCAAGAATTAATGTTAAAATATTTTAATAATTTATGGAAGTAATAAAAAATAAAACAAGGTAGTTTTATTCATAGAGCTTATGAAAATTAATTGAATATATATATATATATATATATATATATATATATATATATATATATATATATATATATATATATATATATATATATATATATATATATATATATATATATATATATATATATTCCCTTCTTCTATACCAAAAGGAACAATTCTTATGGAATGGCCTCTTAGGTACTCAAAAACTAACTTCAGAGGTTTTTCCCTTCTCTGTAATTAAATCGTCTGTCTCAAATTTGGATTCTTTTTCATTCTGTAAATTTAATGTGATGACTTTACGTTTTAAGCACAATAACTTGGAAGTTATTACAACTGATTTAATGTTACAATGTATTCTTGGGAAACTAGGAGCTTTTAAATTTTTCTTTTAAGAAATTTTTAAATTTCACTATATCTTTTATGTAATTATTTATTTTAATTTATCAAATGATGTTCTCAGTGTATGATTTTACTTCTTTTCTTACATATTATTCAATGAAGGAGTACGCAAATTACTTTTACTTATAAACGTGTCCCATTAGTTATATGACATTATATTTTATCCAGGATTAGCGTTTCCATGATGCAAAAAAGACCATAAACTAGCCTAATAGAAATTATTTGTCTGTGTATTAAAATAAAAAATACAAAACGGAAAATCAAGAACAAAAATTAATGTAATATTGTTTTCTGGATTACATAAATGCATGTGTTGATGAGTTATAGTTAAGAGTGTTTATAATAAGGAGCGTTTTCTAAAATAAGTGGGAATATTTAAAGGGATTTCCTCAATAGTTTTTTCTACATATATTATTATCAAAACTAAAATGACTTAAACATTTCCTTAAAAAAACGTTTTTGTTAACACATTGTTCATTTCTATCAAAATCATAATCACATGTTGTTTTCAAATCTAATTAATAAATACCTGCCTTTTTTAATATTTTAAATTAAAACTCTAATTATTATGCGAATATAAAAGTGATTATAAAATTTCTCTAGTGAAAAAAAATAAAGAAACCAAAATTAACAAAAAGATGTGTTTAAAAAATTTATAACTGTAAATAGTATTTTTCCCCCGAAGAAATTCCTTGTAATATTTAGTCATCAAGAAAGAAAATTAGTAGTAAATATAGTAACATTTGACTACAGAATTTTTAATTTAAGTTTAAGAATATTTCTTTAAATTTTGAAAATACTTTGTTTATTGTAAATGAGATCTCAACTTTTAAGAGCACTAAATAATCCACATTTTGAAAATTAATAACTTTTCTGAATTATAAAAGTCAAATGTTTATTAATTTATGTACGCCAAAAATAAAACCATTCACTGTTCTGTATGTATTTTTCAAAATAATGCTTACACGAATAATTATTTAAGTGTTATGTTTCAAACATGCACATTACACTTGGTAAACAAGAAAGTTCTTGCCATTTTAATGACACAAAAGAACATGACCTACAGAAAATACAACCTGTTTTAAATCCTCAAAATAATCACCATCTGCATCCAGAACGAACGTGCCTCCAGTTGTGCAATCCTCTTACCATAGAAGTCGGAGGTTTTGTAAGCAAAAAAGTCCACGAGTGCTTGGTGCAAGTTTGCCTCATTGGTGAAGGATGTTACACAAAAATGATTGTCTAGAAAAAGGAAAAAGCGGTAATTTAATGGTGCAAGATCATGTGGGTAATGAAAATGGTAAAATTTCTCTCAGCCAAATCACTTTATAACATTCTTGGCCACCCATACGTCAAGCAGCTTCAAATTACCAGCCAAAAACAGTTCGCCTTTGCGATAAACCAGAGGCACTTTCTGTTGCCATTATTTTTTATTTGCCCACTGAAAAAAATAAGATTGAGATTTGTATAAACAAGAATATGAAATCCCAAAATTGGTGTTCCTAAAATAAGAATTGAAACCATCAGCGTTTAAGAATAAGTTCAGATCTTAAATCAATATTTTGCAAGCCTGAAATTAATCATTTTATTTAATTGATAACAATTTCGTTATCAATTAAATAAACCGAGTAACAACTATATTTGTTATTAAATTTTATTAATAACCAAATTACTTTAAGCACATTTATTAGTTATGAAATACATTTTTGTGTTCTAGTGTATTATCATTTTTTCAATTAGGAATTCAGATAATTTAAAGTAATTGAAATATTTTCAGTTAAAATTTTCAAACGTTGAGACAATTTCATAATTAAAATTAAATCGTGTGTGAGATCTTAAAAAACATTTCTTTTCCAAAATCGCATGAATTGCAGAAATTTCTCCTTATAGATTAATTTATCTCTAAAGCAAATTTGTGTTAAAAGTCGACCAATATTTTGTTTCAAAATTTTTATTCTGTACAAACCAAACAATTAAATTCTTTTAAAAAATATGACAATCAGGAAAAATTAGGAAAATTCAATTTTATTTTTTGGGTAATGTAGAAAAAATACAGTGCCATCCATAAAAGTCTTAAATGTGCAACATTAGTTAATGACTCATAAACTAATTGAATATATATTAGAAATTATACTTAATCAAAAATTTATAGTTTGGAAAATTTAAAAACTTATTAACTATATTAATTTACCATAAGCCTGCATTTTTATTCCAGTACTGTCATATAATTTACATTCCTTTTCAATAGTATATAGAGGTAGTCAATTTTGAAAAAATCACAAGTCTTGCCTTGTAAAGAATTCTCTGAATGTAATTTCATTTAAAAATGTGCATATTTTGTGGTTTATATATGCAAATTTTGAGCTTTGCTTACTAAATTTATAACTCATATGATTGGTCTTCCAATACATAAAAATTTTGTTATTTCAGAATAAAATACCAATTTCCCTACAAAAATTCTTATCTTAAGTCAAAGTTATTTACAAAATAAATACACTATTAATACTTCTAAACATGTTACAACATGTTTAAAACATGTTTTATTAATGTTTCTCTCTCTTATTTCCAATGAGTTGCTTAAAATTTAATTTACTTAAGAAAGTTTGGTCGTAAATTTAAATGGAATTCTATTTCATAAAATTGTAAAGCCTATCAGTCAGTAAGCTTCTAATAAAATGTTTCACTTACCCTAACAACATCAAACTATGCACATTCATTTAGTGCTATTTTCAAATTGCTCAATTCATCAATATTTCTCAGCATGTGCTGCATTAAAATCGATATTAAATTAGAGCTTGTTTCCCCTAAATCGAGAATAGAATAAATATGTTTTGTTGGAATTGTATGATATGGATTTTGTAAGATACACATTAATGACAACAAGACACAAACAAATTAGGATAAAATAATGAATACAATTACAACATAACATCAAAGCAATATTGTAAAAATTATTAACTTAAATTTATGTATAGCTCTACCAAAAAATAGAAGTTAATATTGTTAAAAGATAAGTTTTTACAGGAATTATTGAATCTTAAGAATCCATATGGATTACATATTTTACTTATATAATTTTAGTTTTTTTATCAATCATTTTGTTTTTTATTACATATCTTTAATTTTCAATGTATATGTTCAATTTTGTACGAACCTCTTTTATGTGATATAAAATGAATTGAAATTTCGTACGGAACAATTTTTAAAAATACTTCCGTTTTAATAAAATTATTTTAACATTTTCGTTATGAACTTAACAAATGATGACAACATTTCCAATAATTAAATATTTTAGGAATTTTATTGAAAAATTATTTGCCAGTGATAGAAATACTTACGAAATACTGTTTATAAAAACATTTTGATACTTAAATTTAAAATACAGAAAAATATAAAAATTTCTTAAAATTTAAACAGTAATGAACAAATAGATTTAGTTGAAATTGTTATTTATTTTTAAAGCTAATAATATGCTAGATACATATTTTTAATAAATAATCACACAGTAATTTACATGAATTGCAAGATAAAAAAAAACAAATATCAAACTATTGAATATCTAATTAATATTCAGATTACCTATCAATGCTATTGTGTTGAACACGAAACAATATAATTTTAAGTTAACATCAGTGGTGCACATTAGTACTGCCAATCTTGTATTAATAAATATTATTACTTGTGATTACTATTCTATTATACTATGTTATTACTATTCTTTTATAATATTATTACTATTCTCTTCTTTTGTTACATGAATTAAGTTAAAGTTTATGCGAAACATATTTAATTGTGTTTATATATTGAATAATACAATAAAAACTATTCATTTAATAAATACAGTTTACTCTTTAATACTTTACAAATCATTTTAACGTTGCAACAATTGCTTTTTGAAGGCATATATCTTTTTGATTTATGTATAATGCTTCATTTTTATCGTTATATAAATCCTTATTTTCACATTTTAATTTGTGTAATATCACACGTTGAAATACAAAATTAATTTTAAATAATATATAGGAGATAATTACGAAAGAATTTATGTTTAAAATTACACTAAAAGGGGTATATTTATTTGTGAAACAAATTTCTAATAAAAATGTCTTCTATTAGTAACATATAGAATATCTAAATATTTAGAGAATATTTTTTTGAACTAATTAAAGTGTGTTAAAAGTTAAAGGTAAACACTTGAGAAATTATGTTTAGTGGTTTGAAGAAAATTATTAATCTTCACTAAAATATTATTTTTTGAAATTTAAATTAATGTAAAAACATATTACTAGAACTAAAATATTATATTTAAAAATGAATTGGGTAACTCTCATAACAGAAAATATTTCTAATTTTAGATATTGCTTACGATTTCTTAAGATAAATATTCAGTTTCTGATTTAAAAAAGCATTTCATTAGTTATTTCAAATTGTACCCTACACAAACAATTTATAAAATTTCATTCCTAGAAATTTTCTAAATATTTTAACAACCCAGACACATATGTAAATAATGCTACATTTCTCTTACAAAAAAGTTTATAAAACTTTTGAAAGATTCCCACAATTTCACAGAGATTTCACAGTGAATGATTTAAATATTTAATTTTTTTAAATAGATAAAGTGTATTTAATACAAAACGTAATTTTGTTAGAATATTTAAAAATTTATGTAACAGAGTTTGTGACATAAAATAACTCTGATTTAAAGGTAAATAGTGTTGCGAAGATTTTAAAATGATATTTATAAATAATATCTTTTATAGAGAGGAATTAATAAATATCTCGTATAAACTATTTTCATAGAATTTTCCCCATATTAAAAAATATGCAGAATTTTAATCGAGACTGCACCACCGCAATCATGAATTTAGAAAAAAAATACATATAGGCAGTAACATCAAAAGCAATATACATAATTTCCTTTATTCTAAGAACAACCAATAATAAAAAGATAAATTAGTAACCTGAGCAAAATTGTTTTTTATAAGTAAATACGTATTGAGAAAATACAAATTAGTGACAGATTTTAAGCATTTTGAGAAAAACACTTTAAATTTTAACAGTAGAAAATACTGGAATTATCGAGTTTATAATTAAAATTAAATAAATAAATTTTATTATTTTAGAAATAAACTGGGTTTTTTAGCTACCCCAGCTTTACTTAACAGCTATTTACAGAATTTGATAGAAATTAATGAATCTCAAATGTCGTCTCAAGTTACGAACTAGATTTAAAAAAATAAATATTCTGCAAAGAGATTGGTAAAGTACGAGCCATATTTGTTTTTTTTTTCTGATTTGGTTTTATACATGATAAATTTAATATGAAATAATACAGCAATACTTTTAGTATGCATTTATTTTGAGAAAATAAATTTGAAGAAAATCGCAAGTCAATATATATATATATATATATATATACATATATATATATATGTATTAGCAACTATCAGTGTTGTAATGAAGATTTTCCCCTGTGTGCATATTTACCCTCATCTATAGAAACTTACACTTCAGTAAATATTTACGAATACAATGTATTAGACAGATTAAAAGAGCAAGCATTGTTGGTTCATTCTTTAAAATTAAGGTTTATCATAATGTAAAGAAATTATTAATTAATGAGTTTGGAATAAAAACATCATTATGTGCATTATGTTGGTGCAATTAATGTTTTAAATATTCCTGTTAATTTTCACTTAAATAATTATAAATATCGTATAAGCAGATATAATTTAATATTAAAGAAAATATTTTAAATAAACCTTTTTAAACTAAATTTCCAAGTGGCTATAGAATTGAGCATTTAAAATAGTTTCTATTGAAAGTAATAATTATTATCATATTTCATTATTGAGGAAAATGAACAACGATTAATCAAAGAAGTCTTATTATTACTTAGTTTTAATTTTGTGATTCAATAATGCCATAACGTAATTAAATTATATTTGTGACGCTAAATTTTAGTATGAAACTCAACCGATTATTTTATATAATAATAAAATTACTCATTTTTTTTAAATAATTTGCAAATATTTATGCAAAAAGTGCAAGTACGTTTTAATAACTACTTTCAAAAATATTTCTGTGATTTTATCTCAAATTAAGGAATTTTTAAATATAAATAGAGCAATTGTTTAGATTTTATTGCTGTTCACATTAACCAATGTTGCTTCAATTGTTTTAAAAGTAATCATTAAAAAACTCTTACTTTTTCTCTTATAAACATATTATGTGGAACTGGGTATAGATTTTAACTGTTAAGATTACTTTCAAAATATTTTAAATAGATTATATTTTCCAACATCTCTATATATCTACAGTATTATTTAATCATAAGCAACTATATGGTTGTAGTTTGAATGCATACCTAATTATTAAATTTATTAAAACGTAAATTTATTAAATTTAAAGACTAAAACTTTTGTTTTAATAACAGCTTATGGGATTCATAACTCGTCAAAAATTATTCAAAGGGCTTTGGAGAGTAGTATTTGATTTAGTCAATTACAGCTATTTCAATATTGTAGTGTCAATTATTATAACTGCAGCACAAATGAAATATATTTTATTAAACACTAGTTTCTGAAAATAATAATACGTATTTATTTTTAAATTATTACGTATTCATTTCTTTCACAATTTTAAAAGAAAGTATGCGTAGACATAACAAAATACCAATATTTAATAAATTAACGCAAATAGTATATTTTTCACTATAAAAAACATAAGCATTAAAGAACACGTATTTTAATTTAATTTAGCTAATTCATATCAATTCGTACAAAGAAATTAGTCAAACTATTCCAAAAAAACCAATAAAGTAATTATTCTTGGGAGATTCATGATTTAAAAATATTTATTTTCTCGTTTGTTACTAAACACAATTTTTTACTTATGAAAATATACTGAATGTTATACTTTATGTTTAAAATAATTGTCGTTTATGTAGATATGACAAAAGACAAATTAATTTCTTTAGCCTTCTTAATTTATATGAAATTGTAATTGACTACATGAATGAAAAACTCAATTTGAAAATGTTTCTATTTTTTTTAAATTTTTAAAATGATATTAATGCAAATTAAAAAAAATTAATACAGCTTATAAGGTAATATCTGAATATCAGATTAAAAAAGCAATTTCTGATATCATTTATAATAATTACATACATTAAAATAACTTTCTTTGACAATACTAAAAATATTAAGTATTTTTATAGTAATATATTTTAGCTTTTATTTAACAACATCGATTGGTTTGTAATAAGCATTCTAATAAACATACTACACATATTTCTCAGAATATATTATTCTAAAGTAATTACGCTCTCTCTCTCTCTGTTTTTTTATCGAATCTTAAGAAATTACTGCAAATTCATGCAAATATTTATAAATAAATATTTTATTTATATATAAATACTTTATTTTAAATAAATATTTCTTAAAATTTAAAGTAAATAAAAGATTGAAACGTTTTAGACACCGCATTTCATGCACATTTTTATTTATATTTTATGTGTATAGGTTAAGTAAAACTATAATTAGTTTTATGGTAACTAAACATAGTGTTTGAGTAAAACGCTACATATGATTTATTATATAAACTGATTGATAGACATAACTGGATTAACTTTGAGATGATTAATGAGATACTTGTCAGCAAATTCAAATGAACAAAATGTGTTAGTCTATGTAACGTATTATACGATAATACATCTGTAACTGTGTGGAACATTTAAAACAAATCATCAAAGTAAATTCAAATCAAACAAGATTTCACTATTTATTTTAAATTAAAATACGAACACACAGATTATGTTTCACATTCTTTGTGTATTAAATGCATTTATTGTCAGAGGTATATATATATATATACTTGTATATATATACATACATATATATATATAAATATTATATATATATATATATATATATATATATATGTATATATATATTAGGTATATATAATTTATATACATAGATATAGATAATCATGTATATATACAAGGAATTTTAAACTATCATTCCAGTCAAAAAGTAACAATGCCTGGTCGTATCACATTATAACAGTATTTCCTTCCTTAGGGCTTTAATTAATTAAAAGATTTGATTTGTATTAAAGAATGAGTTTATTGGAACTTACATTTACAAAAGAAAACATATCAAGTAATACCTTAATGTATATTTTTAATCGTGTTTTAAAAATATTAAAATTTTCAAGTAAAGTATCATGATTTATTATATACACATGTTAAATTTAAGAATCAGTATTTGTTCCTAAATTATCCGCAATCTAATTTAAATGTATTTATTTTTGAAATAAAATGGAAAAGGAAAACAATACGAGAATAAAAAAGAATTAAATGTACGGTTTGAAAAATATTTTCATTTCATTATGGTCGAAAATCATTCCTAGTTTTTACGCTGGAACATGTTATTTTTATACCTATTTTTTATTAACTTCATGAATGTAATGCGATTTTATTCGCCTAGAGTATAGCAAATGCATGCAAATCGTAAGTTTAAGAAAATAGTTTTTACACGTACAATATCTGGATAAAAAAATCCATTCTCGATCATCAAATATTCTATTCCCGGTCTTTTTGAATTTAATCTGTTGTTTAAATATTTCCATATCATGTAATTCAAAAAAGCTTTGCAGTTAGATATAAGGGTGTCGATGATGGTCTAGAAAATAACATCCTAATACACTTTTGGCTATGCAATTGTAGAGCTGATGATGCTTTTGTTTCAATCTATTTATTTTTCTCATTATTTAAATCTGCTATTTGTATTTGAAAACTGATTTGTATTGTTTTGTAAACTCTATGACTGTATAAATATACATGATTTTATTCTTACGTGAAAAAATATCTTTGACATCATTATTTTAATTCAGGTTGGAATAATATTCCAAATTGTAAATGAAAATAACACAAATCTTTAACATCTACAATAACCCTTTAATAACTTAAAACTAACGCAAATGTACTCTAATTGTTTTCTTTTTGTTGTAAATTATTCTTACTTTTTAATTACTAAATATCTTGCATATGCTCAGAGATATTTTATCTAATTTACCCGATTGTAGAAATTACCTAATGTGAAACATCTCATTTATTAGCAAGATTTTCTTTAGAAATTATATACTTTTGTCACTTCTTCATTTTCGTTTTTAAATATAATTCATTTGAAACTCTTTTAATTTGTTATTTGAAATAAATATTATATTTAAATTTCATCCCACTCATGATAATCTCTTCTTAAGTATAGCAGTATTCTAAATATAAAAATCACAAAATATACTGACAATATAATTAAACTCTACTAAGCTCTGTGGCACGACATCCCATATGGGCCATGGCCTATCGTGCCCATAACTAAACTGAGGGCCATGGAGATCGAAGCATATGTGCCAGTTAGGAAATCAGCCTAACGTGAAATCCCCAGTGTTAGTTCCCAAGCATACTTGCTACTCAGTTTATTGCTCCACTGAAGGGATTAAAGATTGAATTGACCTTGCCCAAGCCGAGGGTCGAACCTATAACATGTACCTTGAGAGCGAGAAACGCTGACACTAAGCCACTGTGTGGGCTGCGCTAATGTAATTAAAATTCTCACAATATATTGTTTTAATTATTACTTTATGATATGTGTGATTTATATGAATATACAGCATGTGAATCACATGTATAATTATGTAATACATTAAAAAATAGTTCATGATAATAAGTAAAATATTAAACTTCAATTAATTCATGATTAAGATTCAACTGAAAGTTCCCAAAAGTAAGATTAATACATCATGGTGGAGATGATGCTAAAAATTACAGTATGTAAAAATATTAAGAAGCAAACTCGTAAATATAATTCTATACTTATCATAACAATAGTTAGTAAAGTTTTTAAATTATAATGTGTTGTTTTAAAACTATTCTGACAATATATCTAAATAAAATAATGCGTAAAGCAATTGAAAAGAATTAATTAATTAATGTTTTGTGGATTTTTTTTCCTTATGAAAACGCATACAAAGTCACTCATCTTCACTTTTACTTATTATCAAAATGAAGGCAACAAACAAGTAGTTTAATGAATGGTATCCATGGTTTCTAAATTCTATTTGCATTTTTTAAAGCGTTGAAAGAGAAGTTTACATAATGAAGAAAAATGTGGAGTGAGTATCAAATTTCATTTCCTGCCTCAATGTGTAATTATGCCAAAGAGCGAGGACTAATTATTCTTTAACAAATTTTCAATATCATCAGAAAAGTGCAGTTTAGTGTAACATGGATAATTATGCTTTAATCAATACGTTGTCATTAGAATAGGGAGTTAAATATTTTTCACTTAAGTTTATAAGAGTAATTTAGGAAGTTTTTTTTTTGCTGCATTCTTTAGACTAAAAGTTACATTTAGGTTAAATATACATAGCCCACTAGAACAACAAAAACTATTTTACAAACTGTAATAATAATAACGATAACTATAACAGGAACATATATTTTTTCTTTCAATTTTTAATATGTCTTATTTTTGAAATAAAAGTGTTATTTAAACTTCTAGTAAATTATTTTAGAAATTCCTAACATTTTCATTTTACAGTTCAAATAATTAAGAATAATATTCATAAAAAAGTCTTTTCTTCTATTTAAAACTTGTATTGAAAAAAGCAGGTTATTATTCATTTCATATTTTTAATATGATATTTTTTACACTGTCATTATTTGAACTGAAACAGGAAAGTAATTATAAATAATTAGTTGATCAATTTGAGTATTGTTCATTTAATTTAATTTGTCTTACTAAAACGAAATAAATTTTTATGGAAATAAGAATGATATTAAATGTAATAGTATAATTATTACACTTTACACAAACACACACACACATATACACGTAAGCATGAATGTTATTACTTAATTACTGAACCAGCGCAAAGGAGCTAAAAGTTTCACCTTACCAATGCAGAAAAGCCATACTTTGTGCCAATGGGGTTAGCAGCCCCTGAAGAAGCTGGCCATGATGATACTTCATTCCATTTGCTTTTTATTCCTTGTTTCTTTGTAATTTTAAACTATCTATTGAACATATTTTCCATCTGTTTACTATATTTCGTATTTTCAATGTATTTCAATATATTTTCAATGCATTATTCTCCTTTTGGTCTTTGATTAATTTTATAAAAAATTTACTATTAATTATGTTTTAATAATTCTAATTAAGCTTCTTTTGAGCTGAATGTATTGCCAAGCATACGAATTTCATATCTTTTCTTGTATTTTTAAATTTTCGCCGATTTTTCTGATCATTCTATTTATATTACAACATTTTTGTTTAAAAATGTATTTTGCTATAATCATTTGAAATTTAAAAACATGAATACTATTGTGACAAAAATCAAATATATATTTTAAATATAGATGAATTTTAAATGTCTAAGAAAGTTAGCCTGTATAAAATATTGAAAGAAATGCCTAGTTATATTCTTCTAGTGACTAAAGAAGACTTTGTTTGTCGCTATCTCATAAATATATCTTTTAAATAAAATTAAACAAAAATTCCATAATTAACTTAACTAGAACGCTTTTTTCATTTCTTAAAAAGCCATTAAATGGATATATTTTCTTCATTTTTATTTTTTTTATTTTTATTTTTTTATTTTATTTTTTTTCCTTTGCTCAGCATGCTTTGAGGGACAGTATACTCAGTACAAAAAATATTTTCTTTTATTTACAACGACTTCTTTCTCCTTCAGAATGTGAGAATAATTTTTGGCAAGATAAGATAGAATATGTTTAGTTCATGCAGTAAAATTAACCCTCATGTAAGCTGGAAATGATTTACTTATTACATTATTTAGTACTAAGTTTTGACTTATAAAATATATTAGAATAGCAAACGTTGAAGCTATAATATCGTTAAACAAGTTTATGTTTGGTTAACCACTTAAGCAAGAAAATACAATTCACTCATTAATATATAAATTTAAAGCTGTAAATTGAATAATTGTTGGTGTACACACAGTTAGTTATCAAAGTATCTCAAATTCAAAGCATTATTACCATCGAACATATATTATGTTGATGCTGTTTATCGGAAAACATTATCATAATTACTTACAATTAATCTGACTGTAAGCTTATGTTGTCCTTAACATCGTTATTCATTAAATAAAAGACTGAATATATATCTTTTTCATATATTATAATAATTCATTCCTTAAAGGATAGCAATAACCCATTAAAGTTTTTCTTAATTATGGTGAATAATCCTTCAACATTTTCAAGAAATATAAATAGATAAACATTGATGTTAAGACAAGTATAATAAAATGAGATAGAATTTTTTTTATCAAAAAAATAGATTTATGTTTATGAAAATTCAACTGTAATATAAAACAATCAATGAATGATTATTCAGAAAGTAATATGCTACCAACTATGTCAGCTCATAAGTATTGTACTATGAACTTTGTCAACTCAGTGTGTTAGAAACTACGCTAATCTAATACATACTTTCCATTAAAAATGTCACTGAACACAAGTCGTTCTATCACTGAGTGTTAAATATCACTAAACGTAAGATCACAATACCATTAAATATAATTTAAAATATAATCATTATCTGGTTCATGACTTTTATTTTCATCTTAACGATTTCCTTATTTATGAATTTTAAAAATGTTTTGCTGTATATAATATTAGTCAAAGAAAAACTGTAGCCATTTAATGAAATTAAATATAAGAAAATAAATATTATCCTTGTTTGCTTGTTCTATGAAATGAGAAATCATTTATAATTGCATTTAATATTAATTAATGTTCCAAATTTTCAATGGTGCATTTATTACAAATTAATATTATTTTAAAAATACACACTTGCAATGGTTTAAATAAAAGTGATATAGTGAAACAGTATGAAGTTACTATAAATCATTTCAAAAGAAAAAAATTAATTAATTTTTGGCTTTAAAATTTAAAAATTGAGAAAAAATTACCATTGAAAAACTAAAATGTGAGGCTTAAATCCCTTAAATTAATATTTTAAACTTATAGCTTCAGCGAACAAATTTACTAAATCACACATTTTACTTATTGTTACTAATCCATGCAAATGATCGACTTATCCTTACTAATGATGAGTTATACCTTATACTCATGACTAGTTAATAGTTTACTTATCCATACTAATAATGATGTAAATACCATTTCTTTCCCCTGTCTTAAGCAGAGGTCAAATCAGATGTTCTGGTCAGTCATCAGAACTTTGTTTTGTGATGACACAGTTCCCCATTCCAGGTAAACGTGGACACGATTAGTTGGCAGGAGAAACCAATAACCCAACTATTTGCTATTCTGCCACGAAAAGATTATCAAAATAGTAAGAGGAAAGCATAATGAGAAAGGAAAATGTAGAAAGGAAAGTTGAAGTAAAAGATGGAAACTGGTTAAACAAAAGTGAAGAAAATTTGGAATTGTGGTTCTCATGTTTACTATGAAAAACTCTAAGGAGCTTATGTGTATAGTCAAATTAAAAAAAAATTATAGACACAAGCAATTTTTGTCTAATCACAAATGATATTGCGGAACTTTAGTTAATAAAAATCATCCTATAAAAATTTTCTGTAAAAATCTTAAACTAAAAGGAACATGTGTTTTCATATATTATGCATTTTCTCCTTACATAACCCACTTAAAATAATTTATAACAGCGTTTCTTATAAAAATATATTACTTACAAGACCTATCATTAAAAATATATTTAATGGTCCATTTCTTCTTTGTTTATTTTGTGTGAAATTATTTTAGAAAAAAAAATATTTAACTCCATGTTTTACTAAACCAAACAAAAATTTTAAATTTTTTCTTTCTTAGAGTGCACAAACAGTATTGGAAATCTAATACTTATAACCTTATTATAATAAAAAAATTAAAATGTTAGCTTTTATCAGTTATTAATGTTTTTACAGAATAAAATTAAATTAATTTTCAAAACACCTGTAACTCGAGTGGAAAATTTAAAATAATTTTATAAAGATATTTTATTTTTCTAGTCCAGTATAATTATTTCCCTCATAAAACAATCCGATATTTCTTATGAATTTCAAAGAAATATCTTATCATTTTTATATTCTTGGACTTTGTTTTATTTACCTTAAGTAGCACTGACTTTTATGTCATATGTTGATATTTTGTTGCAAGAATTAAATACCACATAAACTATCTTTATAATGGACGTTTTCATTCATAATGGCCCACAGAGAGACCTATGGCTGAATGGTTAGATGACTCCTGACCTATGGGTCCCGGGTTAGAACCGTGGTTTGGGCATAGATGTTATTTTCTCTGTGTTTCTCTGTACTTTCTTCTGAGATGATGTCTGAATGTGGCTCACCCTATAAACGGATTTGTGGTAGTACAGTGTGGGTAATTCTACGCGCCTTTGTAACTTCATTCACAGTTGCCCACAATTTAACGACAAATGAATAGCGATATTCAGCCTTTCTGTTGTGGCAAAATGTAAGTCACCCAGTTCCCGCCTTTATGCAAGAAATTATAATGGCTTATCGTGTTTCAAGGAAGGAAACACGGAAAATCCTCAAGCACCCTCATTGAGAATTATGCAAATAGAAAAAGCTCGATATTTCTTCATTTTCAACAATTTATGGATCAAACTCCATACTACCATGGTACTATCAATTTCAATATGATTGAGAAAAAATTAGTCCATCTGATCATAAAACTGACTTTAGCCTCTTTTGTCAAATTGTGAGAATTGATGGATGATACTGGATTTTTTTTAAGATTAGATTTTAAGGAGATATTTTTTAAAATGTGTAAACCTTTTTTTCAATTTAAAACAGTATATATACTAAATGCAAAATTGTTGAACACTTAATTGTAATGCAAACAGAGGTTTGTTTCAAAAAATATTTCACTGCAGCCATAAGAAAAATAAATTATTTCGGCACAAATGTCGAACAATCCAAGATGCCAAATTCTCAGTTTGTTGATTTTTTGGCGGACTTTCTTATGTATCTGGCAACGTGATTTTTATAAATTCATAGATATGGAAACGTATAAAAATTATGCAGAAAATTCTGTTTTGGCAGCCCAAGTATATACATCCTCGTGCACGTCACAACACATCATCTTGACAATATTTTTTAATCGCCAAAAATATTTAGAATTTGGCATCCTGGATAATATGGCATGTGTGCCATTCAGTGCATGTGTACATTGAGGTATTTGAATGAAATGTGCAATTTTAGAACACGTGACTTCCATCTTATTATCTACTGAAGTCTTACATTTTGAAATGAATTTAATACCTTCAACCATTTCTTATGATCTAAATTTTTCTTATATTGTTTTAAACACATGAATCACATGAGTTGTTTACACAATACATAATAATTTTGTTGCACAATTTTCCTGTAATCATCACTTAAATTAAATGATATATACTCATACAAAATTTATGGCAAAATGCGTGTTAAATTTTAAAATATACATTCTCCTTACATAAGCAATAAAAATTTAAGTAAAGAATCATTTTTTTTCCATATGATATTTTAAATATAGCTAACATATCTTTCTATTTACAAAGAACAAATGTTAGTTATTTTCATGTTATATAAATCCTACAATTTCGTTATTTTGATAAATTATTATTTTCAGTAACGATTATGTAAAATATATTAAAAAATTGATGATAGTAAGATGATTTCCATTGTTTGCATCATTTTTTACGTTATTTTGTGTTTCATATGTACTTAAGTGGTTGTTTCAGCTCGTAAAATATTGCTAAATCTTCCGGGGAAAATCACGTTAAAAACATTTTTACGTGATAACTTATAAAGATAATGATGCTTACAATTTACAGCAATATCCCCTATAACACGGTACTTTCATAACTCGTTTTCATATCACGTGATTTCATGTCTCTCGTTTAATGCGCGTTTTCTCCCTTATAAAACGTTGATTCTCCACGTTATATTTATGAACTGCGTAGCTAATAACGATTTGTTCAGTTAACAATCAATTTTGCTTACGCTTGCACATTGTGGCTATTGTGTTCTTTTAAAATTAAATTATATTATTGGCCTTAGGACATTCTGCTTAAAAAGACGTTGGTGAGACATTAATTCAAATAGCTTCTAGAGTGAATAAGCACGTAATTAAACTGCTTTTGGAATTATTTGGTTTACATGAATATAACTCTTTGTTATCTACATTTGTGTAATTTTTTTTTTATTTAAAATGTTTTTAATTTGATTATCATCAAACGCATACATTTCTCATAACAGATTTTTCCTTAAAATTCCTTTTGAATCCCCTTTAAAGAGAAACGTTAAATGTGAATCATATGTACCTAACGCGTAATGCGAGTTCATAAGAGCACGTTTTGTGAAAATGATCGTTTCACGGGTTTTCCTAAAACGCGGAATTAACATGCCATGTTATGGGGGAGATTACTGTACTTTTCTTTTTGGAAACGTTGTTCTGCATTTTGACATAAAGTCTTACACATAAATCAGCCAGAAACAAATCGAACAAAATACTAAATGCTTGAAAATTGTTTTACTTTATATAAAGGAAACTAATCATATCTTAAAATATATTTCTAATAAACTGAGTATAATAATCTGCAGGAAAGTAAAAAAAAAACAGAAGAATTTCAGAAACAACACTAAATACATATATTATACCAATCAAATAGGTAAATAAATAAATTTGTTGCGTTTATAAATAGTTAACAGTAAAATAATAGAAATTTAAGGCATTTTAAATATGAATTTATGTAACAATTCTGCTCAATAATTTAAAAATAGCACATTACTTTCAACTAATAATAGTTTTAAAAAGATATTTATTTCATTAAAATTAACTGATAAGACATAATATTCTATCACTGATTCCTTTTTTCCTAGTTGATAAATTATTTTAATCCTGTCTACCCATATTATTCAGCAAATGGCTTAAGGGCATGAAGTCCATATCATCTAAGAGAATTAAATTTTTCAAATGCAAGCAATTCGAGTTAGTTTTAGAAATTCACCATCAAATGTTTTTGACGCCCATTTTGATATACTTTAAAAAAATGTATGAGTAGATTTCATTAGTTTCGCATTTATAGGGTAAATAAGGAAGGAAGTTCTATCTGTTTTCACGTTGCCATTGAATTAAGTGCTAATAAGTATACAATTAGTGTATGATGTGGTTGAGAATCCAATAAGTTGAGAATAGGAATATCAATCGTTATAAATGAAGGTCCACTGCGCACATTCGTGAATCGTAATTCGTTCAATAGCGAAAAGAAATGGACGTGTCGAAGAAGCTCGCTCAGTATTGTTTGCTTTACGACTTCAAAGTGAACTCATCAGCTGCGGCATCAAGTTGCCCAACATGTCAAATGACAGAGGGTAGTAATATGAATGACTGAACAGCAAGGCAATGGTTTCACAAATTTATCTCGGGTGATTGGTTCCTCTGTGATTAAATTGGTGTCTGGTGGACTAGCTGTCAAGTATCTGGATTACTACCTAGCTTGAGCTACTACCAATGGTCACACGGGCCTTGCACCACCAAATTATCACCTCTCACATTCTCTTCGTGGAAAATCCTTCACCAAAGAAGCAGACTTAGGTCAAGCACTCCAAGAACTCTTTAAGTCCAAAACCCCAGAGTTTTACCTCAAGGTGACTGCACTGCTCAAGGTGACTGCACGTATTTGACTGCACTACTTCCCAGTAGTGCAGTCAAATACGTTGGTGCAAGGTAATGGATGCTGATAGCGATTACTCCAAAGACTAATAATAAGCTACATTTTTTGTAGGTCCTGTTCTTTTAAGTCATTAAAAATGGCGAGAACTTTCCTGTTTACTTTGTATTACACTTCAGAATTATAAGTGTAATATATGAATGACGGTAGCAGTAAAATAAACAGTGTTTT
Organism: Latrodectus elegans; assembly: GCA_030067965.1. Classification (NCBI taxonomy): domain Eukaryota; kingdom Metazoa; phylum Arthropoda; class Arachnida; order Araneae; family Theridiidae; genus Latrodectus; species Latrodectus elegans. The sequence goes on from CM057814.1 coordinate 117,838,309, forward strand.
GTAATTTTTACTGTTACTGGTAAGTATTTTAACCGGTTGGTAGTATTCTTAGATTTAACACTATCATTCATAGTTAAATAATGAATTTTTTAAATACATGCTTATACAGAAATAAAATTAGGGGTATATAGCAACTGTCTTGTTATACAACATGTTATTCACTCCTTTAAATGTTTAGAGTTAAAACCTCATGTTTATTTTGTAAAATATACGAATTGCATTTTCGTTTAAAAGCAACTTAATATATTTATAATGGTATACATTGAATTTCAACTTTTAATGTAAATATTTATTATAAGTTTTACAAGTTTAATAATTATGTATATTAAAAACCATTTTAAAGTGCTTTAATAAAAAAATTAACTTTTGTTTTCCTCAACATTAATTTTTTTTATCATTTTAACAAGAAAGGCGTTTTAAAATATTTCATATTTATTTCTCTTGATATCCTTAACTGCTTTAACAGAAATATGTAAGTTTAGACTTTTAATTTTATAAGACTTTTTATTCTAAAATCAATTTTCTATTAATATTTGAATTTATTTGATCGTTATTTTAATAATAATGTAGCAAAAACTCTCCAATCTCTGTATCGGAGCAAAGACATGTGGTTATTAAACGAATTTTTCAACTTCCTTCAAGCTACGTTAAAAATAAATTTTCGTTTTAACTAAACTACATATAAAAATTTACAACTTCCTAAATACGTTTTAAAAGGAAATAATTTGATTACAAAAAGGAATAATTTTATGTATTTTAATGTTATCATTTTCTCCATGACATGACCCATATACCTTTAGGCATTTCTTACATATGTCTATTTATATTATGTAAGAAGTGCATTTTAAATTCAAAATATTTTATAGAAATTTTAAAAAATATATTCCATTAAATGATTTTTTGAATATTTCCATTTGTTCTAGTTATATGATATTCATTTAGGGGAAAAAATTTTTATCATTACGAAGTTTTAAAAACAAATTTGTTAAATAAGTAAATGTGAAATATATAAAAATATTTCTAAAATGTGAGAGAATGATTAATTTAATTTTGCAATAACTTCACTTGCGTGAAAATATTATTTTAACTTAAAAGCAAAGAGAATTGAAACAAGAATGATATGCATGAAAAAATTATAGAGAAGAAATGAATGATTTTAAAAAAATAGTTAAATGAAAATTAAGTAAGAAAAAGTTAATTTTCAAAAGTATTTCTCAAAATTTGACACAATTCAGAGTGAATAATTTTTACATCATATATTAAATATATGATGTAAAAGGGTATATGACGAGGATAAAAAATGTACTATTTTTCATTGTTGGTTCAAAAAATATTTATAAGTAAGAATATTGAATACTTCATTGAAACCCATTTAATAAATTTTATTTAAATAAATCACATGAATATAAGAATATATTACATAAGAATGCTTTACTCACTTACGAAATACTTACAAATATTTTTAGCAAAATAAACCAATAAAGAACATACATTATGCCTCAACATTAAGACTACATAGAAAGTAATTAGTTTTGATAAATAAGCTGGGAGAAAAAATTTGCTTATTTTTAATCTCTGAAATTCATGATGAGGCTAGTTTCCTGCAATTAAACAGGTTTTGGAAGATTATTCATATACATAGTACATATATAGTGATTAATTGGTTCAATTTAAGGAATATTAGTTTTTTTATGAAAATCAATTACCTAAAAATTATTCCTTCAGTAATGAAGCAAAATTTGTATCTAACGGATTTATCTCACAATAGTTCACCTCAAAAAGCGTTTTCCGCAAATTATTTTAATATTTTATAAGCAACAATCGTATAGTTATAGGTAAAGGATGAGAATAATAAAAGAGAAATCAAAACTTGTCCCATAAGTACTTTGATAGTTTTTTTCTCTCGAATTTCTGTGAATAATTTACAAAAAGCATAAATTTGATGATTTCAATAAGCTGTAACTTGTTTTAAACGTTTTATTGAATTCTGATTTGTATGCAATTATGAAAAGGATATTTAATTTGTTTTATTTCACTCTTCACTAGGTTAGCATTTTTAAAAAATTCAAAATTGCTCTTTTATAAAAGTGTTTATAATTATTGATTTCATCTTGCCTTCAAACAATTAAATACAGAATTTTTAACAACATTTTTAGCTGTAATATTAAGCATGTGTACACATGCGCTCTCGCTCACACACACACTGGAGATAATGATTTCCATTCCATAAGGGTGATAATATGGTGCGATTGAAAGCAGTCTTTGATGATTCTTAACATAGATATACGAACGCTGAGGGTAAGTAACGTCATTCATAAACATAAATTCAGCGCTTGCGTCACTCCTAAAAAAACAGACATGATTTTCTGGAATCATATCTCTATAAATTTGGCCTATCTTGCTTCCTATTTAAGTATGCACATCTGTTCTGAAGCCCAGTACGATGCCTTACCAAACGAGCACTCCTGCACGATTGTTGTCTTGATGGTACTGTGTACTTGTCATTCTGCTTGTGAACTCTCGACCCCACTGCGGTGTCTCCATTGTATATACTCCATTCCAAGCTACCCGCTGGTGACAGGGGATTTCTATAAACAGAACATATCTGACAGGCCTGCTAGCAATTAGATCATATTTTTTAAGCATCTTGCTTGAAAGTCTTACCCTTGGCTAATGATAGCTGACTCAGCAGGTCTGCTTGAATACTCTGTTTCTTTTGCAGGTTACTGACATATGTTAGTTGTCCTTAAGAGTTGTCATTCAAGAGTGACTTGTACTGTAACTCTTACTGACATTTCCATTCTTTCGGAATCATTGAAATGACTTAAAGATTACTCTCAGAGTGATTCCGAGTTTCTTGACTAATGCCATGTTCATATTCTTGCATTCCAGGCAGCCGATAATTCTACCACGTAAAACGTTGCCCACATAAGTCCACTGTGTCTTACCTATGTAGTCTCTTAAATTACCGCCATTCGAACTGATAATGAATATTTCTTTCTTTTTCATAAGTATTTATATACCCGTCTCTTAAGCTCTCGTCTTCGTAGCGTATGCTTCAATATCCGCTTACCATTGGATTATTCTTAATTTAGATATGTGTATGTATATATGCATAATACATATATCCGAATAAAATTAGGCTTTTTTTGTTCATGTTCCCATTAAATTATACTTAAAGCTCTTTTATGAAAAACATAATGTAGCAAATATGAGAATATCAACAAATACTCTTACATAAATCTGCATGGAAAGGGATTTTATTTAAAATGTTTTTTAAGTATCATAAATATTCATATATCGTATCCTTTTGTGTTCAAAGCATATGAACTTTTGCATTCTTTGTTTGTTTTCCTTTCTTCATAAGAAAGTAAAATCATTGTTAATTAAAAAATGCTTATGTACTTAGTAATCGTATACAAATAAATTATTTTATGTTTACACTTAAACATTCCTTCACAAACCACCTTACTCACAGTCATATACATATGTGAAAGAAAAAAATAAATACTCAGTCATGTAAAATTTATTCAATTGATCAATTTTATTTAGCTGAGTAGAATTATACATCATACTTAATAAAACAATTTAGTTCTTCATAAAATTTACAAATTGCTACCTTTCGTATTATCTAAGAACACTTTATTAACTTTCCTACCTATTGAAGTAAGCTCGTTACATTTTAGAAACTGAATAATGTTAATTTTTCAGCTACGTCTAAATAATTGTTCTTAACCAAATTAAGAAAAATGTTAAAAAATTTAATGACATAGATGCCAATCATAAGGAGGACCTCATTAAAACTTGCAAAAAAATGTTAAATGTTTCTTTTTTTGATCGAAAACATTTTCTGAATTATGAGTAATTTTCTAAAAATATATTTTATCAAACTCATTTTTGAAATTACCTTGTCAAACATTTCTTCATTTCATTAAAGAAAGGTAAAATGTCCAGAAATAACGCGCATTTCATTTCACTTCAAAGGTTTAGAATCATTAGAATTTTAAATGAATGAAAATAATAAATCATTATAGAAAAATTAATTTACAAAAATTCTTATCGTTTGATAAACATTTAAGCCTGAAAGGAACAAACTGCTTATTGAATTATGCTGATTTAATGAAAATTTTAAGTATTCATTTTACCTTATCAAATTATCTGAGTGGCAAATATTTTTAGGCTTTCCAAATAGATTATTTATGTTTTATTATTTCTTTATTTACACTAACACACATAAGATTAATTATTACAATGAAAATCTCAAATCCATTGTTTGCATATAATATTACGATTTTCTAATTAATATAATTGTTTAAAATTTGCTAATTTTTTATGAAACAAGGAACAGTTTAATTGATACATTCTTCTATTAGTTACTAGCATTGTTTTTTATATTCATTTTGCTTCGTTATAGTAAATGATTAAGTATTTAATCATTTACTATAACGAAGCAAAATGAATAGAAAAATAATTTAAAATAAATCCCCAAAATTTTTTATAAACATATAATACTTAATCAATAAATTATTATTGATTAAGTATTATCAATAAATTATTATTGATTAAGTATTATCAATAAATTATTATTGATTAAGTATTATAATTTTATAAAAACGTTTTGGGCTTTTTCCATAATAAAATTTATCTTGCTATAATGTATCTTGCTTACTCTTTACATCTCATACCTTATTCTATAGAAATATTATAAATCAGGTAAATTAGTTTAAATATTTTGTCAGTTTTCTTCAGTGTAAAACATTAAGAAACTATTTTTAAATTTAATGATAATATTGTAAAAAAATAATATCATTTTTACAGAAAAAGTTGATTTCAGAAAAGAATATTTGATTCAAAGTTTGAAGACAAAACATGAATATTTATTGTATTAAGTTATCGATAGTATTGTGTTTCACCTTTTATAAACTACTTAATAATTTTATATCTTCTCAAATCTGATGAAATACGTTTCAAAGAGTCACAAAGTGTTTATCATTAAACGCAAACGGGATATTATAACAGAACAAAAATCTAGTTTCTGCATATAATGCAATTATGTGATAAATGTAAGGATCTGATTAAGAAATATAGTTTTTTTCTTGTTAGAAGTATAAGTTTGGAATTTTTAATTAAATTGATTGTGAATTGTTTTGAATCTATGAATAAAACAATAAAACAATTCATATAATTTAATGAATTAACTATTTAAAACATGTGATTAATATATTTTGATAAAATTTAGCTTTTAATGAATAATTTCTGTTAATATTTTGATCAAATGTATCGCAAAAACTATGTTTTATAAATGTCAATATCTTGAAAAATAGTTTCATACTCCAACTAAGATATTAATGCCAAGAATTAGTTGAATAAAATAATCAAAATTTTATTTACAAAAATTTAATAAAAATATGTCAATGGAAGTTTAAGAAAAAAAATTAAGCCATGCTATAAAAATTTCATTTATGGATTATTAACATACTTTTACTTGGATGATAACAAAACTCAAAAATAATAAAATATTATTATACTTTCCATTCTCTGAGAAACGTGAGAATCTAGAATTTATCAACCCACCAGCTGTGCGAGTTAAGGCGGGAACACTGAAACAATACATTTATTTATAACTTCTTTCTCTCTGGAAGTGACTTAAAGAATGTTAATAAAAAAGAAACAAACTAATAAAAAATACAGGAGAGCTAAAATACTGAAGTTTGTAATTTTTCATAAATTTATATTTATACTTTATAAAGATTAATTGAATATCAAAATAGAAAGTAGAATACAATATAATTTATTACATTAAAATAAGTTTAAATGCAAGTATAAAATAAGTTTAAATTTGGTGTTATAATGCAAAGTCAATCATTGAGCCACTTTTCAAATAAATGTATTAATTATTAGATTTATTCCACAATATTAAATTTTACATGTACTTTTATAATAAAGTTGATGGAAATTTGCAATATCTTTATTTACGTATAGATACCGGTTTTTGAACGTTCATTTCAGTTTAGGTGTTTTCATTAATGATATGTAACAGATTTACAAATATTAGTTTTAGATTTGTAAATCTAATACTAAAATAAGCTTTTTTAAGACGAAAAATAAATTTTACTTCACCAAAAATTTTTAAAAATTAACTTTTTAATTTAATTTACAAATAATTTTCATTTTTATAGAGCAAATATGAGTTTCATTTGATATGATATATTTGACTAGTTTTATTATATTTCTATTTATTTCCTCCACGTAATATTATTAATTTTATTTCATGCTTCATGTCTTACCAGCTTTTATACATATATATATATATATATATATATAGCAAGATCCAGGTATAGACGAAAGTGAAAGTGTATGTAAGTGTATTTCTGATTTCATAATACGGAAAAATATTAAATAAATTTTAATTAAGTAAGTTCTAAGATACAAAATTACATTCCAAATTATTGGGTTTAAACTGGAAGAACCATCATCTATTTAATAGTTGATTGTTAAAAATTATGCTTTATGTGGCTTGGAAAATTTTGTGGGTTATCATTAATTTTTTACATCAAAAATTGACTAGGAATAAATATTTCGATCTATTATAGTAAAAAATAACTCTGAATCTTTACCTTAAAATTATGTTTTATTCCTTAAATTTATAAGTTTTGCTTCTCTCTATTTTTTCAGTTATAAACTAAATGAAAATGAAGAGGAATATAAAAGAATTTAGCTGAAATATATATATTTAATATACAAATGAAAACACTTAACTTAACACAAATATACATATATATATATATATATATATATATATATATATATATATATATATATATATATATATATATATATATATATATAGAGAGAGAGAGAGAGAGAGAGATAGACAAATATATACATAAATTAATAAATAAAAATACATATACTTAAAAAGAAATACAGTTTAAATTAAGTAATTTCTTTTTACCTGTAAAAGTTGCTTAACAAAAATATGTCAATTTAATTGTGTAGTTCTGTTTTGTAATGATTTACAATTTATTAGATATGTGAAAATCTCACTAACCATCAGATTAAAAAGATGGATAGCAGAATCATTTCAAGATCTATTTTTCTTCATCTTGAGAGAGATTTATAATAAAAGTTAATACATTTATAAAGAAATGTATAAGGAGTGGTAAAAAAGAAAATTTGTATCTTAATGAGAAAGATGTAATTTTTTGGTGAAATGAATGGAAAAACATTCATATTTCGAATTAGCATGTAAACAACATGTGATAAGGGGTGATAAATTTAAATCAGTAAACTATCAAAAGTTATTTAAAATTTCAAGCACAGAATTATCAAAAAGGTGACTTAAATCTACGTGATCTCGTATTTCAAAAGTAATCGTACTGCTTAATAAAAAAGCAATATTAATCCATTTACTATACGCTTGTCTATATTGTTTTAATTGTATTTATTAAATTGATTATTATAGTGTATAGAAAGGAAAACAATAAATCATGATTTTCTAAACATACATAATTGTGCACGCTTCACCCTAGACTGTACCTTAAGATTTAGGTTTGGAATATTCATTAATCATCAATTTTTTGTAAAAACAGTATTAATAAAAGAAGTCACAACTGAGCTGGCATCTTCTTCATCACATGCACTCCACATCAGCGGAATGAGTTTGGAAGTTACAGATTAAATAGGACAAGTCCACAACTCACGCAGCTTCAGCAACTTGTGAGAAGGAATGTGATGAGATTACCCTTCAAATTGCTGCCCGCAGCACACACAATGCTTCACTTTTATGATCTTATGGAAAGGGATAGGAAGCCACTGAGCCTCTGGGGCTCTGTTTGTCAAGTAGTTAAATGTTACCAAAGGTGGCTGCTGTAAGTTGAAAATATTGTTAATGACAATCTATGAAACATTAATGTATGTTGTAACCAAGGCAACATGGTTGTTGTGAAGTAAAAATATTCAAATAGGATTTAAATAAACTTTTATGAAATAGATATTCAGTTTCTCTGATAGTTCCATTGATTTTGTAAACGAAGAGTTTTACATTTTTGGTAAAACGTATGTTTATATTTTTTATTTAATTAGTTGATGCTTAAAATACGTAAATTGATACTTTATTGGGAAATATGATTAAATCTCAATGGTTATGGTGTTTATGAACTTTGAATATACTATAAGAATATCTTTTCCGTAAATTTGTATGAGAAATTGTCAATATTTTTTTTTTTATCAAATATAAGATAGATAACTTTTTTGCCAAAAATTGAATGTATACTAATAATTTTCCTTGTTATTTTATGTTTTTATGGAACTAAATTTTACCAGGGATGTTTCCAGAAGATTAATAATATTAATTTATGAAAATGTTTTGTGAAGTTTCACTGATTTAAATTTAATTGAATATAGTTGAAGCAAATAAAAAGATACTTTGGAAAAATGATTAATTTTGAATTTATTCTAAAAATTTTCTTATAAATTTGCAATTACGGTAGGCGTTATTATAATTCCTGAATTGGGAAAGGCCAACACAGGCCTACTTTGAATCATTTAAGGATTCACTGTCCTTATATATTTTATAATACAATAGTATTTAGAATTTTTCATTGAAATGATTATTGCTAAAAATTATAAAAAATTTTGTTGAGGTGTAATAGCCCATAAAATACTTATTTCACATTGCGTGCTTTTAAATATTGCTCCTTTTTGAAAAAACTTTGGTATTCAGTTCAAAAAATTTCAAACATTGTTCTGAAAGAGGGAGAAAGAGTTGTTTTATATTTATATAATTATTTTTAAAAAATTCAAAATAAAGTTCAAGTTTCTTTAATTATTAATACCTGCTTACTTTTTGAAAGCGATACTTAAAAATTTTTATAACAACCATTTTGATTAATAATGGAAATTCGGAGTTAAGTGAATTCTACATTAGAAATTTATAAAATTAATTTCAGGCAAAAAAAAATAAATAAATGATTTAAAATTCCTTATATAATAGGCTACTAAAACATATAATATCATAAGATATTTATTAAAAAATGTGCATCTTATCATTATTAAAAATACATATTATACTTTCTTTTACTTATTTATTTTATTAAGATGATTTTATTAATAAAAAACGCTTTATTAATCAATGCATAAATATTCATTCATTAAAAATTTTAACCCTTTATCTGTTAGATAATAACTGTTTTTAAATAATAATACTGTATTTTTGCAATAAATTCAGAAATGATTGAATTGAAAAATGTTCAAATTTTGTTTAAATTAAAAAAAATAAATTCGCACTTTTTTGTGAAAAAAGAAAGAATAAATAATCAAATTTTAAAATAAATGGGCTATTCTACAGAATATTATATAACTTTTACAGCGTTTATAAATTATGATTTTAAATGTTCCTTTTACTATAATATTGTGATTGATAATTCAATAAATAAACTGCTGAATTAAAAATATATTTTTTAAGGCAAATGATTATTTTTTTAATTTTTTCAATTACTAACTAATTTTTACATGCTATGCATAATAAGTGAAATTGTTTCCTTGTTTATAAATGAAACCTAATATAATAATAGCAAAATTTGTCTCAATTTAAAAAATATAATTATTAATTATTTAGAATTGTTTTCATAATTATTACAAATTCTAAGCTATTAATTTGATTAAGTATCATTAAATTACGTAATAACTTTCTTCAAACATCATCTAAAGTTTTATGTTCCCAAAGTTTCTGCTATATTTAAAAGAAATATAAATGTAATTAATTGGGATTTAACAAATCAGTTAAACTACAATAAGAAATAATTAACGTTATTAAAACTATAATGAGCTAATTAAGTTTCTAATAATAGGGAAATCCCGTTTGACTTCATAACTGTAAGTCAATAAGCACCGTAGAGCAACAAAATGAGTTTCTACATCAAAACAACCATTTTCCACACAACTGGACGCGATCAGGGCTCATTAAATAGTGACTTCCGGTTAGCCGTGATTAATCAGATAAGGGGGATAGAAGGAATTTCCTTGAGGAGAGATTGAAAATATGCCACATCACTAATTATGCAAGAAGTTTGGTGCAGAAAGTCTATTGATCTTCAATTACATTTAAATATTGTAGTTGGGATCCATCTTATTAACATGCAGATTAAAAATAACTCATGTTCATTGAAAATTATCCCTCAGACTGAGAAGATATGATGTGAAAAGTATTTAAAAACCATAGAAACTCCTAATTCACAAGCAATTTACCTATAAAATATAAGAAACTTAAATTTTACAAAATTTTATAATTGCATAAATTTGTTGTTATTAAAAAATATTTCAAATATATATTTTATCACGATATTTATTGCTTTCGATTAAGTTTTCTACTTTAGTTTTGCATTAAAAAATAAAATTTTCACAGACTTATCATTTCATCATATATTATTATTTTCTAAAATATCTGTAAATTAGTACCTATTAAATAACTCCAAATGAACTAAGTTTTAAGAATATTTAAATTTAATAATAATATTTAAACTGACGGTGGTACCATCATCTATTAGTATTGATATTTTTTCTATTTATTTTACTATTCACTTTATTTACAAAACATTTGAGTTTTATATGCATTGTTCTGCAATGAATAATTTATGAAAGAATAAAATAAAATTTTCAAAATAAATTAAAATTTGAATCACAATTGGCATTGAATATAAATTAAGAAATGATATTTCTAATGATAAAGATAAAAAAAATTTAATAAAATTCAATTAAACTTTAACACTTTTTTGACTAATATTGGTTATTAAAATAATGCTTTTTAATTTCTGATGGCAAGAAAATACCACAACGTAAGCAAAATACAATAAATGTTAGTAAAATAAACTTAAAAATGTACATTATATTTCAAATTGTACAAAAAGATAAAATACAACTCTCAAAATTATACATTGATTGTCAAAATAAATACACATGTTCATATAATTCTAGAAAAGGAAACAATAATAAATTGAAACAAAGTAAAAAAAGTGAAAATACTTCTAAAATAGTATAATTTGTTAACAGTTTGCTGTGTAATTTTGAAGACTAAAAGATTATGATTTAATTATTTCAAATAAAATTTTAATTGTATAAATTAGAGATTACAAAAGGTTCTTGTGAATCTTTTTTCAAATAATTCAACATATTCCAATATTTCACAATTGTTGAGTAAAAAACAAAATAATTTTCTGAAACTCCATTTAAAGATGCATATAAAAGTTTATAGAATCACTTTTTAGGTAAATTCTAATTTACTAAATAAAATTAAGAGAATTTGCAAATTAACCAGCAGTATGTTTTATTAATCTTTTTGCAAAAAATTTTTAAATGCTTTAAAATAAAATGTTTTAAATGAATCCCGTGATGCTGGCGTTAACATATTGCTTTTAGGGAATGGTATAATGCATCTTTTAATGGCAAGCAATTTATTAAATAATTCATAAAATCATCAACAATGATTGTTTAATGCTAAGTATACATTCGGATATCAACACGATAAAACATTTGGCACCATTCAGGTTTTATGAATGATTCAAGCAAAACAATACTTAGGATAGAAATTCCAAAATTTTTAAACTATATTCTCATAATTATAAATTAAATTATTATTTTTAAATTTTATCAAAGAAAGCAATTTCAAAGTGGATTCATACTCTGAAAAGAGGAGATATAAAATACGTAAGTAAACAATATATTGTAATATAAACTATATTACTTTTTAAATATATGTAATTCCTGGCATAAATGGTAGCGAGAAAATGTTATGTTCTCTTAGATGAAATATCAATCAGTGTAAAAAGGTATCTGAGTAAGCTAGTATTAATAAATACTTAAATTAGATTAATTTCTTATTGAATTTAGATTGATGCATATTAAAGTTTCTGCATAATTTCATTTTAAGCTGAAATTAAATCAATTGTGTTATTTCTTTAAACAATCGGTTGTTAAAAAACCTTTATAACACGATGAAATACGTGCGTATGCTTTATGGAAATTAAAATATGTAAGGAAAATGCAAAATTTAAATCTCATATGAGATTAAAATTAATCTGCATCTTTTTTGACATAATTTTTCCACTTCATAACTAAGTAAAAATGTAATAATTTTTTAAAACATATTTACAGTACACACAAACACACACACACACGCACGCACACACACACACACACACACACACACACACACACACGCATACAACACACACACACACACGCATACAACACACACACACACACACACATATATATATATATATATATATATATATATATATATATATATATATATATATATATATATATATATATACACACACACACATATATATATATATATATATATATATTCCCCATTCTAAATGCTTCATAATCTTCTTGAAATAAAATTGGATAAAACTAGTAGAATTCAGTCCACAAATATATAAATATTGTAATTGTTATATGATATTTTTCCCTAGCTAGTATCAACAAGAATAACCAAGGATTTCTGCTTGAGATTTCTTAAGACTTTAAACATAAAATTTTTAATGGCTATACTTAATTTATTAATTTTTTACAAATTTTTCTACTCCACTTTTAAAAATAAATATAGAAATTATTTGTGAAATAGCAGATTTGGAAATCTAATAAATTATAAATATTAAAAAAAATTGCAAAATCCATTTTTAATTAAAGACCATCGAATCCATTATTACTGCTTCTAAACATGATTATAAAAATTGTTCCGACATTTTTACGCTTTCAATTATAGAAATAATAGAATAAGTACTTCCTTTCCAATAAATTTATAAAAAATAAATGCTTTTTATATTGAATAGAGAAATAAAATACCATGATTTATTCTTAGAATTTTTAACACAAGTATACACGGTCGTTAATATGAAAGAACGACAAATAATGAGCTGAGTTTAATGACTACCACTTTTAAAACTAGCAGTACCGTGTTTGTTTTTCTTTTTTAAAAACGCCTGTCTGAAAATCTCTGAATTTTTTGTCACGTAAAATTCTCATTTATTATCGGAAACTTTGAACGTTCTTCCCAACGTGATGTCCTTTTTGATAAAAAAAAACTAATAATAAAATTTATTAAATTAGCTTACAAATTTATGATAAAAAAGAACTATGTCATACTTGTCTCTATACCTCATTAAATTTTTCTAAAGAAAGTAATCTAATTTGAATTTTTTGATACACTGCTTGTAAGAGTATTTCTGATTATTCGTTTGAAAATTTTTTTCTGCAACATGATCATAATATAAAACGTGTCCTTATACTAAAATATGCATTAATTTTGACACTTTATACATTCAATCACTGCATCATTTATATTCAGTTAGGTATTTTCACTCTATGCAATGATTTCTAATTAATTTTTTTTTATCCAACATATAATAAAATACGAAAACTGAAAAACATTAATCGCTAGTCATGTTTTTCAGTTTTCGTATAGTCATAATTTTTGGTTTTCTTAATTTTGTTCTCACTAGTCGCACTTAGGTTTTTGCAATTAAGATTCAATCAATATGATCATAAGGATTTAATAAAATTGTTCATTTTTCATTCTTATGAAAGCAACATTTTGTTAACTATTTTCTTTTTGATTATTCTACTGCCCTACAAATTAATATAATTTATTTAATGTTTTCCATTTTTTCTATGATATTTAAGATTATAAATGAAGAAAAAAATTTAATTGTATATATTAATTTAAATAATATTCTTTATTGTATTGTACACTATAGACAATTGAATTATTGTAAATTTTTGTAAATGTTTCATTTTTTGATATTGTTAATGAATATTTAATTGAAATTTTTGTATCAAAGAATTTAAACTAAATTATTTGGATAAATTCTTTAATCAATATTTAACTTATTCTTTATCTAAAAGTACTAAATGTTTAGATTAAAGAATTGAATTAAATATGTATTGGCAAATCAATAATCTATTTTAAATCATAGGGCTTATGACCTGTGATCTAAATCTGTATTTTTAATTTAAATCTGTACTAAGTAAATTAAAAATCAGTTATTGATTAATAAACCTTCTTCTAAGAAATTATTTAAACCTTAGGTTCCAGAAAACACGTTATGAATAGTGATGGATTTATAAATTTACTTTTCGTAAATGTGAGATAAAACAGTTATACCATACTATTGTATTATTAAATGAAAATTTTAAATAATTTTCATGTAAATTAAATGTTACTTAATAAAATTTTATTTTAGTATTTCTTTTTAAATGATAACCGAAAAGTTGTTTAAAAAAATCCTATCATTTATATCTTAAAATCCTATTACTCATATCTTATCATACTAATAATTGAATAAAAAATAAACAAAGTAAAAGTTAATAGCTTCAAATAGTGTAATGGCATATTTTGTGTAATAATATCCTAAAATCATGTGAGTTTGTATTTAAATATTAAATTTCAAGCCTTGTCACTGTAGATATACATATTATCATTATTACAGATACAAGAAAACCTTCTAAGCAAAATCGATATCTTTGGTTTATGCATTAGTATTGCTAACAATTAAATAACAGAACGTAGTATGAAATTTTTGCATCGATTTTCAGTGCTACTTTGACCTTTCTTAATTATTTTATTATCATCGATGGCATTTCACACAGATTTTAATCAGGATTCTATATTTGTATCTTTATCTTTTTTTCATATATTATTTTGCTCTGAATATAATAATGATAACAATTTTGCTATAACTAGGTCTCAAAATTCTTTTATTGCAATTTTTGCTTTATGCAAAAATGAAATAAGCTTGAACATTGTGCTTTAAAAAAAGAAATATTTACTTACTTATTATTTTTAAGTTTACTAATGTTTTCAAATAAAATAATAATAGCTTTAATACTTTGTTGTTACATAGAGGAAATTTTTTGAAAATAAATTATTTTCCAGCTTTTTAAATCCTTAGTGAAATTCTAAAAACTTACAGGGTTAGAAGACAATAATTTTAAAATCGCTTGTTTTTAATTTATAAATATTATTTACTGCCTTTTCTTAATTTGTAAAGTTGCTTACTTTCAAATATCTTTTTCTGCTACAGTTAAAAATTTAAATTCATCCAGTGTAATGAACAGATCTTTAAAAACTGCTTTAAAAACACATTGGTATATGATACAATACTATTTGAAATCCACTGACCAATGTAAGATAATATTGTTATTTCTTGCATATGCAAATTTGATGGACTTCATTCGAAAAAAAAATTCTCCAAATTAAAGTAGAGAATAAATATATTAAAATTATGATAATTAATAATAACATTATAAAAATATCAGTTTACAATTAAATTACAAAAAATTATAAATAATGTGTAAATTGTGCTTCTTTTGGCTATAATGTAATTATATAAATGAATGATTTATCATAGTACTTTAATTTGTAACTATAAAATTATATTACCTCAGACAAATTTTTAGAAACAATTATCATTGATGTTAACGAACTATATTACAGTTACTTAATAAAATTATTCAGAACTTCACTTTACAAAGATATTAAAAATATTTTATATACATTGCATTCATTAATAAAATTATATGAAAAATGAAAAATTTTGCAAACATTTTTTAGATTTTCCCATAAAAGTTGTCATTATTTTCTTTGTTAAACAATGAATTTCACATTATTCTGATATTTACTCCTACTAAATTAAATTATTTTACAAATTAATTTCTTTAATAATAAAATAAATATAAATTTTAAGAGTTTTGTTAAATATTTACATGTACTTAATTTTTTTCTAATTTAAATATCCAACCATTATGTACAATCGTTAACTTCTTTAAAACGACTACTCGTGAAAATTTTTTGATTCAACGGAAGAATGATTCATTGGAATTTATAAAGAATAAGAATACAGTAAATTTTAGCAAACTGTTTTAAAAAAATATTCATTCAAAAAATTTTAAGAAAAAGAATATTATGTTACTATGCAAAATTCAGATAATAGTTAATTTTATATCATATGCAGTTTTTTGAAACTCAGTGTATCACCATTAAGAAAATAAATATTTGAAATCTCAAAGGGCTGAAATGTTTCCGTCCTTACAAAGATTCTCTATTATTTTAGATAAAAGAAACCTTTTTTCTTTTAGGTAATTTGTTAAAATTTACTTGCATATTAGGGTCACAATTTTTTTTTATTTTATATAAAATTGTTTTCAGAGAAGAAATGCTTATATTACATTTTTATAATATTAAAAATACATTTTTTAATAAATTCTGATTATGCAAAATAGTTTTACAAATAGTCATGTCCTTAAAATTTACTTACAGTATATAATGATTTCAGAATTATTATTTTTATATAAAATAGTTTATAAAAATGAATTAGAGTTATGGTAAATTTTTATAATCTTAAGAATATTTCATTTTGATTTACTTAGATTGCTACACACTTTAAGCAAATTTTGTTAAAATATTTAAATTATTTTTAATAATATAATTTTATAATAAATTTTTAAAAATATGTACTATGTATGTGTGTGTGACTAGGTATTTAAATGATTAACAAATTTTTATTTTCTAAAATGTAGCTATTTCATTTTATATATTTAATAATAGTATATTTATGTTTCAAATTTCGTGTATTTAAAAACAATCAAATCATATCGGAAAAATGGTATTGAAAAATTTCCCTTTTTTTTAACAGACAACACATTCTCTTTTCTCCATTTATTCTTCAAAATTGTCCTTCTTTTTCCACATATATCTATTCATTTATCATTGTGTAATTAAGCTTTACCCTTTTTTAGTAGACGCTAAATCACAAATATTTGCATTTTTTACTGTTTATACAAGACATCAGAATAAATGCTTATTAAATATTTGATATTTTAGGCATAAGATATTATTATTTACCTTTTAACTAAACAAGGGTACCATTATTCATTTAAGCATAATTGATTTGATATAATTATATCGAGTGATCCAAATAATTATCATTAAAAAAACAATTATCACAAATTTATATCTTCTATTTCATTAATTTTCCACATAATTTAGCAAAATTAAATATCAGTGTATTTTATTTTAGTATTAATTTGAAAAAAATCATTTTGATATTTATCTGCATAGATAATTGCTATATTCTTAATGTTAAGGTTAATTTGGTTTCCGAAATGTCAGAAAATATGAAAAATATGAAGCATCCTGATAAAAATAATATTGAAAATCGAATTAGAAAATATTGAAGATGTGCACATTAATATCTTTATTTGGATATTAATAATATGAAATATTCATTATTAAGTAATCAATGTCCCACCAAATAAGAGAAATATGAATTTTGATGTATTATATAATATAAACGTTTTAATTGTAAAATGTTTCAAGGGTCTAATTTAATCGTTTTACAATTATTTAAATTTACATATATTTTCTTTGGAACACTTCAAAATGTAATATCTTACAATGACTATATTTCTTAATTCCCTTTAATCCATTGTTGTAAACTCTTATTAATTTAAATGAAGTGATGAACTTGCGTTCGCATTTGCTGAATAATTGTTGACGAATTTCTCTTGTGAGTAATTAGTGTTTTAGAACTTTTCAAACACCATAACAAATATCTTCCCTACTCCAAATTTGTCAAGGAACATAAATTTGTTCAAATATATTCCTTTTATAGATAAGAAAGAAAATTGAAATATCAGGTTAATAGTTTTCAAAAGTGATCTTTAAAAACAGGAACTATTCTGGTCAAACAAATATGTCAATATCTTTGGTTCATTCGATCAACTTTTTTATCTGTCTGCAGCAACTTTATATTAAAAATAATATTGAAAATATTATTTAATAATAAAATATTGAAAATCGAATTAGAAAATATTGAAGACATGCACATTAATATCTTTATTTGGATATTAATAATATGAAATATTCGTTATTAAGTAATCATTGTCCCACCAAATAAGAGAAATATGAATTTTTGATGTAGTATATAATATAAACGTTTTAATTGTAAAATGTTTAAATGGTCTAATTTAATCGTTTTACAATTATTTAAATTTACTTATATTTTCTTTGGAACACTTCAAAATGTAATATCTTACAATGACTATATTTCTTAATTCCCTTTAATCCATTGTTGTAAACTCTTATTAATTTAAATGAAGTGATGAACTTGCGTTCGCATTTGCTGAATAATTGTTGACGAATTTCTCTTGTGAGTAATTAGTGTTTTAGAACTTTTCAAACACCATAACAAATATCTTCCCTACTGCAAATTTGTCAAGGAACATATATTTGTTTAAATATATTCCTTTTATAGATAAGAAACAAAATTGAAATATCAGATTAATGGTTTTCAAAAGTGATCTTTAAAAACAGGAACTATTCTGGTCAAACAAATATGTCAATATCTTTGGTTCATTCAATCAACTTTTATATCTGTCTGCAGCAAATTTATACAAAAGTTTCATGTGATGTTATTTGATTTTTCAGTCCAGAGTTATTTGTTCAATTTTTAAAAATTTGATTAATTTTGCATCTTAATTTTATGCTAGTTTTACCTTTTTATTGACTCTTATTGTGTCTTATTTATTTTGACTCCTAATTATATCTTATTTTTTATTGTGTTTAATTGAATGTATAGATATGAATATTTGGATAATGTATGGACATTTTAAAATTATTACAATCAAGTGAATCATTGTAACTTTAAGTTAAAAAATATATAAAACACCTCATAAAAATGTTACTGCAAGATTATAGATTTTTTTAAAAATAAAATTTCTCTATATAGTTTTCTTCTGTTAAATTGGCAGTTTCTAGAAGAAATTATAATCAAACCTTCTGCAGTTAAGTTTAAAGATTTTCTTTCAAAACTTTAACATCTGAATCAGCTGATATTTTGCTTTGGTTATTAGTTCTTCATAACTATTCATGCCAAAATTATTAACTTAAAATTCCGAGAGCATACAATACTGTTTAAACAATTGCTGAAATTGCAAACTGGGTGTGAAACTGAATAGTTATCTAATAGAAAGAATTAAATTTGGATTTATGCAACATAACTGCCAATACTTCATTATAATAACAAATTATTTAATCATAAATCAGTGTGATGTCAGAAAACAAAAATTAAATCCGCTCCAGTATATAAAAGACTACTTACTATAGTACAAAAAATATAACCTTGTGCTACATTTATAATAAATATATATAAAAGTGAACGTAATATTTTTTATCTATACTCAGTTTTTTAGAATCAATCTAATTTTCGACATATAACATAGTTTCTATGAATATATAAATTTTCGGAGATTTATTTTCATTAACAAATTCTATCTTTGCATTAGCTTTATGCATTTTAAAATACAATAATAAAAATAATTTATGTGCTTTTTCAAACTATACTTTTTAAATACATGTGAGTAAATTGAATACATTATACAGGCATTATACCTTGAATTGCCTACTGTATTTTTATACACAATATTTTTGAGAATTTTTAAATCTAAAAGTCCGTCTGTTTTGAATAGAGTTAAAGCAATTACGTTATGAAAATTTTGTAAGCAAATCACGTAAATGTTTCTAATTGTTATACGGGAAAATTTTTTGAAGAAGTTTCTAGGTGTAATTGGAAAAATATAATATTAATTAGTAGAAGAATCTAGATTATTTTCTACTTTAAAGTCGATGCTTAAAAAAAAAAGTAAACATTTTGAGTTATAGTTTATGAAATAACGATCTAACTTAATGTTTTATGGTAAAAAGGAAATTGCCAAAGAGTTTTGAAATTGAACATATATAGAAATAAGGTATGTAAAGATAATTTTGAATGAAAGAAAAATTACACTCAAATATTTAATTTCAGGAAAAAATATTAAAAAAATGTATTGTAATAGAATGAAAATTTTTTGAGTGGACATGAAAGAGAAAATAAATAGAAAAAGAACTATTTAAAATTAAAATTAATAATCTTGAAAATACAATCTTTAAATTCTTCGTCTTTTGTATTGCAACTAAATAATGTTAGTATTTTTAGTTAGAATATATGTAAACTGTTAAGAACAAGAAATACGTGATTACAATCGTTTCCTTCCAAATTAGTTTGAATTTCAATCTTACAATGAATTTTAGAGTAAATTTGACATGCTTGTAAGATTTAATAATAAAGAAATAAAAATTTTCATCTGCAACAAAATTTTTTTATTGTTTGCATTTTGGATCATCACAGTCAGCGACACGGCAGTGCTATGTGACCTACTATGCCTGTATCTGCGTTCTTAATCGAACGCTCTTTTAATTTTCCCACTAAGTGGTCAGTCTAAAGCTGAACACTCAACGCTTAAGTTCCTAAGCACATGTACTTGCTACTCAAGTTTATATACCCACTATTAGATGAAAGGTTTAGACTACCATTCCTAGCCCCCGAATTGAATCGTGGAGATGTGGCTTGGAAGTACGACCACTATGCCACGGGCTTCATTTTTAATATTCATTTATAACAAATATAAATTTTTTATTCATATTTTAAATACATTTTGAATTAATATAATCATATTTTCTTAGAAAATTCTTATTTACTTTAGAAAAGAGATGCTATTTTTTTCTTGATTTAGTTATTTCTAAAAGTAAATTAAAATTAATGTATATATATATGCATAAATATATATAAATATATATGGCCAATGATTTATTTAATAACAGTTTTTAATTTTATTAATTAAATTATATTTTTCGAAAAAAAATCGAAAGATTTCTTCCAATTTTTTTCTTATGTATTTTAACTTTTTAGTATGCATAATATCACTTAATAAATATCTTAATTAATGTATCTAAGCAATTCAATTTTTAATTATGGCAATTTCAAATAAATGCACACTAATTTCTTAAATCAATAATATAAGTTTTATTTTAAAAATATCAAAAAGCAAACTTAAGTATTTAGAAAATTGTTATTATTTTTATATAAATTATTTCTAAATTTTTGTTAAGTTTAGTACGATCCTCTCAAAAAAAAAAGGAAACTAAATTATTAAAAAATTATTTTCTTAGTTCTAATGAAAAATTTTAATATATATATATAGAGAGAGTTTTCCTAACATAAAAAAGAGAATCTATAAATTTCAAACACAATAATTACCTTTGTTTCTTGAATAATTACCTTTGTTACCTTTGTTTCTTCTGATAAGCTTTAAATATACCACAAATTATGAATATGGTTTTCCAAATATAATGCAAAACAAATTGAATTCTACGATTACATTTACCGTTAGACGTATATGAAGTGATTACGAGAACATTTATAATAAACATGAAAATGCTCTGAAATTTATTTTATCTCAGTTTAGATTGTATAAATTGGAAAATATTTCTTTAAAAGAATAAAAAAATTTTTGGGTGCATTTTGTTGCTAAAAATTAAATTACTGGCAATTTTTATAGAAATTTCAATCACTGGAAAGAAATTTTCCCAATATGAGTCTGAAAGGCTTACACACACACTGACACGGAAAAACAAACATTATATATCTTTTTACGCATTATCATATATGTAGGCATTTTATAATTTTTTAAAAGCAACTGGAAATTTTTCAAAAATAATTAATCACGTTTTTGATCAATTCACCTATACTTAACCTACTTCTTATATATTATCACTATAAATATTATTTATATATTATCACTATACATTTTTTAATGTAGTATAAAAAAATATTTCATTACAAATATTTTCTTCTGATGCTAAAGTCATGCTTTAATTTAACATATTTCTTAATTAATGTTCTGCATCTACTATTTATATATTTGCTTCTGTACCTATATTATTTATAAAGTAAATACGTATATGAGTTTTTGTTCAGTGAAAGACAAATAAAATGATAATTTATTAATTGTTAATAATGAAAATCTGCCAGAAATGAAAAAAGAAAGATTGTTCCAAAGATGTTATCAAATAATAAAAACTTATTTGTATGTATTGCATCTATAAATTATGTTTTATATACTCATTTTATTTTAATATCATAATGGTTAATTTTGCAATAGCATAATTTACCAAATTTATACAAATATGCTTATTTTACTGGTACCTTTTTTTTAAATATGATTTCTGAAATGTAAATTATTATTTTATGTGCAAAACAGTCTTGTTATAATTTATCTAATAGTAATTTTAATTGAAATCTAACTCTTATATAAAGAAACAATGAAAAATTATTGTACAGACAGTTGAACAAAATAACTCATAATTCACAACAAAATGTTCATAAATAACGTTAATGAGGTGACATATTTTTTTATAAATAAGTTAGAAAAATTTATTTTATAACATCTTGTTATTTCTAATGATCTACATGCTTTTTATGTCTTTATTTATAATATTTTGTGGACAGAAAGGGGCTCGTATATTTATCATCTGTATTGTTAAATTGAAGAGTAAATTTGCTGATTCTTTAAAACATGTTAAAATATTTCAAGCCTTTTTTATATGGATATATCTAAGAATTGTGGTGTTTGCTAATAATTAACAGGAGTTTCTAAAATGGTAATAAATATGCAATAAAATATTTTTTTTATAATTTCATTTATATTTTATATAAAGGAGAATATTTCGAGGAGTGTGTTTATTATTTTTAGGAAGTTTATTGTTAATTTAATTTGTTATAAAAAATTTACCTTATTTTGTTAATGAATAATTTATAATAAAATAGTTAAATTTAAATGACTAATATAAATTGAAATAGAAACACGCAAACACAAACATTTTATATTTATTTATACAAGGGTCATGACACCATACAAATGATAGTCTATGATAGTAAGGCATTTCGCTATTTCCAGCATAAAATAGACTTCAAATAAGAAATTTTCTTAGATAGTGGGCTATCATTGACGTAGATAGACAATTTTCATAGACATGTCTTAAGAAAAGAAATCCGGAATATGATCTAAATACTTGTCCCACTAGAATGTAATGATTTCGAAAACCGCGAGATGTCGTTGCGAAGGTATCAAAAACGAGTTTTAAAAACAGAAAAGAAAAAGGCTGGATTCTAAGAAACCAAAAGTAGAAAGAGATCCTTGAGATTGCTATTGTGTGTTTTAATTCATAAAATGTTCATGTAAATTAAATTTACCTTAGGTGCAATCATAGAAGATAATAAATATTTGAATTTTATTATTTTGCATAATAAATTCACTGCAAAAATTTCATTCAGTGACATAACAAGACGTACTTCTAGAAAGAAGAACTACAACATCCGTCTCTCGATATTCAATAGTAGCTTTTATCGAATCTAGGATATTATGTTCAAAATGATATAATAACATGTAAATATAATACACAGTAAATTATACTAAAAAATGTTTAATTGAAATATCAAATAAATTGCATTATATTTCAATTCAATTGGATTAATATAAAATATTTAATATTAATTAAATTGAATTCGAATACTAATAATATAAATAATATTCACTTCAAGAGTAAAACTCTTTATATAAGTTCAAATTCCTATTTTTAATCATGATTAAGCAAGAAATATTCTAAATTCTATACAGTTTTACTGCAAACTATAAGGAAAGTTAGTTAAAATACATAAGGTTATAGCTTATGCGAGGTGAAAGTGCATAGTGGGCAAGAGAAAATTATATTGATAAACTTAAAGAGAACTTAAAAATGTTCCTGACTAAAAAAAATATTTTCTCTTAAATTAAAGCATTTCCATAATTTTTTAAATGAACTTCAAATTTAGTTCTCTATAAAAATTAAGTGAAGCAGTGAAGTACAATTTTACTACTGAATAAAATCGAAATTTAATTTTATAGCTTCATTTCCATTTTTATTTTGAACTGAATTTAATTTAAATTCAATGTACTTATCCATATATATCCATATATATATATATATATATATATATATATATATATATATATATATATATATATATATATATATATATATATATATATATATATATATATATATATATATATATATATATATATATGTATGTAGGTATGTATGTATAAATTTTGATCTTCATCACCATATTCTGCATTATATTTGTACAATAAGTAAAAGCAATGATAGCTAAAATATTATTTAAAAATATTATCCAAATTAATGTTTAAATTTTTGCTCAAGTGTATTACCAAAAAGTTTCGCAGTATTTCAGAAGCTTTACTCTTCAGGTCCAGACAGTACATTAATATTCTTTTTGTGGAAAATGGCTTATTTAAAAATGATTACATGCATCAAATGAGACATCTAACTAACAAATAAGCGAAAAAATATCTCCACTTAGTGGACTATTACAACCGAGATAAGCTGAAAATAAAATTTCAATAACTGTATTAGTTATATACATATATATATATACAATATATATATATATATATATATATATATATATATATATATATATATATATATATATATATATATATATATATAACTAATATTTTATACCATAAAATATACTATAAATGTTAAAAAGTTAACTACATCATAAAATGATAAATATTAAAATATTGCAAAATTTAGGATGCCATGTCATTCCTATAACTGAGAATTGCCTTTCTATCTTCGGCTATTAATTTTTCACACATGTGTTTCTTTTTAACGAAAAAAAAAGGATTGGCAATAATCTTTTAAAATATTTTCTATTTACGAAATGTATTATGTATGGAAATTTAAAATTTTGTAACATAATCTAGTGACGAGGTCATGTATGAGCTGAGCTGGGGACATCTTCCCCACATTATGACATATCAGTAAACGGACAGTGATACTACGATTTATTTTACATGCACCAAACATTTTAATGAACGTCTGTATCTTTGATTGGGTCAGGTATAGAACTTATTACCGCTTGGTAGCAATAATGACGCCACTTCAAAAATTGTTATGCCAGCCAAAATAAATAAAGTGATTAGATTAATAATCGATTAGATTAAATAATGTATTGTAATTTCTTAAAGGGAAAATCTTGCCAATTCTATAATAAATTTTAATTGCTTTAAGTATTTTAAGATTAATAAGGTTTAGTTGTAAATAATTGAGTTAAATTTATAAGTTTTCAAGTTATATTCTTAAGAAACACGCACAATTTACTTCTTTCTCATGTTGAAGAATAATATCAATGCTTGTTTCTGTGTGTGTTTAAACACAGATACATTTTGCTAAAACTTTATGTGCTTATATATAATACTAACACACCGACACACATATATGTATCTGTATATATAAGTTATGAAATTGTGAAATTCTTTATAAAGTATACAAAGGATTGTATATAATAATTATATTAAATAATACTTAAATTACAAGAAAAATTTTATATTATAATTGTTTCTATTATTTATCATTTGAATCATTCAAACAAAGCTATAATTAAAATAACTTCCTATGTATGATGTATAGTAAATAGTACTATTTTCCAGTGTCTCAGAAACTAAATACAAAACTAAGTCTCAGAATTTAACTGCATAAAAATTGTATGCTATGATTTGCAAAATATATATTCTAAAAGTTAGAAAACAATTATCATTGAAATTCTAATATCTTAATCCTGCTTTACGCAAACTTAGAAATTCAACTGTCTTTTAATATCATATATTTATTATCATAGATTCAATATTTTTAGTTAAATATACATCTAATTAGATTCACTTGAATTCACATATTTATTCAAGAAATTTCAACATTCCATCTATTCAAAATACAACAATTGTTACCTTCAAAAAACTCATTCACTATAATTGAGAAAGTAATTTCAAGAGTTAATTCAGATTGAAATGTGTTTAGAATATATACAAAGTTATTATACAACCTTAATCATATGCACTTAATAATAAGTTTATAAAAAACCTATGATTCACATATTTGCATTTAGCGCATTGATTATCAAATATTTTAATGATAAATATTCTCTGTTTATGAATATCCACATTTACAAATAATGATATGTATTTTAATTTTTTGCTAATTACTCTGCATTTTTTTCTCATCATTAAGAGAATTATGTTTTAAAGCAATTTGAATGACCATAATACATTTTCCAAATTATGTTTTGTTTTAACACCATTTTATAAGAAGTTTCTTTTACTGCACCAAAATATTTAAAAATATAAAAATTAAAGTTTGTGTGCTTCTATTTCCTGCATAATTTATCAATAATGAAACTTATAAATAATTTATCATAATTTATCCGTAATGCAAATCAAATGAAACGATTAAGCAAAAACTAGCAGCAGATTTATCTAAAAATCATTTAAAAGTAAATATTTAGAATATTTATTTTTATCAAGTTATTTTTGTTATTTTATGTTTACAAATATTAAAAATGTCTTATTTAATTCAAAATTTATAAGTGCTACAAATAATTATTTTCTTAATAAATGATTTTCATTACATTTTGCTTACAAATATTGAAAATTTTTAATTCACTAAAACTCATTATCTATTAATCCACATGGTTTGCAACAGCACTCATAATTTCCTTTTAAAAATAAAAGTATACTAAATTTTAAATTAATTAAAACTATTTATGTGTAAGAATAAAATGCTGTAGCAACACAGGAATTTTAATTCACTTTATTGCTAAAAATTATTATAAAAAATCTAAACTATAGATGATGAGATTTATATGCTTGCTGATTATTATTCTAAGAAATAATTTTAATATTATATCAAACATATTGTGGTATGATACGCTAACTTTTTATACATATGCATTTCTTTTTATGTCATGATTTAAAAAAAAAATATTTTTTTTTAAAAATATAAAAAAATATTTTTTATTAAACTCGTAAAAAATATTTTAACTAAAATTAAAAATGAAAATATATGGATTTATATTTTTAAAGTATTTTGTTACTGTTTAATAACTTGAATTAAAACAATTAAATTCAATAAATACGTGAGCATTATCAGAAGTATTTTACTTTTATAAATAAACTTTTGTTAATAGATTTTTAAAAAAGTAAACTGTTCCTAATACCAATTGGGAATATTTTACTTTTTTAATATATGAATTATTCTTAATTGATATTAATAGATAAAATGATTTTTTGCTAATAAGAATTCAAATTATAGCAACTTTGCGAAAATTTTATTAAATATAAGTGAACATCCATATAAATTCCTATAGATATTTATCACTATATACAATATGTAGAATGTTTAAATCATCTTCCATGGAGAATTTTATACATAAGAAGTAATATTTACATATAGCAAGACAGAACTAGTACCTACAACATCAAATCTACATGTAGAAGGTACGCGGAAGCGTTCTCTTCTCATCTATATCACTCTCCTACTGTTCACAGTAGCTGTGACCGAACCCGAAAATTGCTGATGGAAAGAGAAGTGTTCCATCACTAGGACACAGTGATAATGAAAGTACTAATAAACTAAATGTATGTTATTAACATAAAAAGGAAAATTGTGTTTATAAATTTATCAAGAATACAAGCCGATATTGAAAACAAATTACATGTGTTATCTAACTCTGATCATATCATCATGTTTCCTTTTACACTTTGTATCAGTTAAGTCACAATGTTGATCAATATGAAGTGTCTCTTCCAGGGTCCAGATCATAAGTGCTTGTTATAGATACCAAAAAAAATTTATAATCTTTAAAATAATTGCATTTTAATGTGCTTACAATTAAGAAATTAGGTTTTAGGATTTATATAAAGGATAAGAATAGTGTTATCTATAATGAAAGCATTTTCCTTTATTAACATGTGTTTCTAATAAATTAAAATGTGTTTCTAATAAATTCTAATAAAATAAGTGATGCTTGAATATGAAGATTATTAACTTATTTTACCCCTTCTAAAAAGATTCATATAAACAGAACTTCCAATTGTTGAAGTATTGGAACTACATACATTTTCAAAAATAAATTCAAAATTAAGTTTTAGATAAATATTTTATTAACTGTTCAGCACATATTTATGCAATTGAAAATTTAAAGATGTTAAGAAAAATGCATATGAATTTAATTGAATTACATGAAGTGTTTTCTTCAGAAATAACTTAAATTTAATATAATTCAGTGTTTTATTTAAGGTTATTTACAATAAATCATCATTAAATGGAAAGATATACACTATTAATATTTTCCTGATCCAAATATGTAAAATTAAAAAGCAATTTAAATGTATGTGAAATTAAAGTACAAACTTATGATTAGTAGAGGAAAGATTAAAAAGAATTGTATGATTAAGAGAAGAAAGGTATAAAAAATGATTGTTTAAATCTTTTGAATTATAATAAAATTCAACTACTAGCAAATGCAATTAAAATAAATAATACCTATATATATATATATATATATATATATATATATATATATATATATATATATATATATATATATATATATATATATATATATATATATATATATATATATATATATATATATATATATATATATATATATATATATATATATATTTACTGCCAACTATAGCACATTTATTTTTCGGTTACAGTATTTTATAGCATAAATATTGCATTGAGAAATATCAGATATTGAATGTTATATGTTACACAAAAAATATTGTGCTGAAAATTGCATGTATTGCAAAAATGTTAATATTGAATTTCCAACACATTTTTCTTATAAATGTTTAATATGAGGCATAAAACTAAATATATTATCAACAGCAATTTCAATGAAATCAGTTAAACTTATTTTTGTATTAACTAAGTTTTTATGGCAAAAGTTGTAAATAAAACAACTCGTATTCCATGAAATGTGGGGTATCAGGAATATCATGAGTTATGAGTTGCCAATTAAAATTTGCATTAAGATTAAATGAAATCTAAAAATCGTTTTGAATTATACAACTCATTAAATATTGCATCAAATGTTTATTTATCTAAAGATGAATTTTAAAAACTCAAAGTCAAAAGAAAAAAAATACGTTTATGATGATCTTTAGAAAATCGTGATAGTATTTTTCTGCAATGGAAGTTTTATGTAAATTATATTCATTTTTCAAGAAGATTTATTATATCAAGAATAAAATACCAACCCCCTGGAAAATATTCTTATAAGGACCTTTTTATAAATATATTTATTTAACTTAAAACTGCTTAAAAGATATTCACAGAAATTTGTAAAATATATTAAACATTTCACTCATTTTTAAGATAAATTATATTAATTGTTATCTATTAAACTTCTTTGTAGACGTGCATTTAGCTCATACTTAATTATTTACTAAACACTTCAAAACACTATAAATCTTTCCATTGATTTTTGCATTGGAAATTTTTAAAGTAAAGCAAATGCAAACAATTGAAATGTTAGACAAATTTATAAAAAGTAAACAAAAATTCGAATAACAAATTGCTTTTGCCGACAATCAAATGTTGAAATCACGAGAATTATTTACAATTTAATTTTAATTAGCATAAAACTAATACTGCATTTAAATATTTTCTTAAGAGATAAACTAATATAGATGATAAATCCTAGCATTATTTTAGGAAATGTTTTATTACTATGATATTTTTTTTAATTTTGCGCAGTAGTAACATTATTATATTTCGTTACTACAAAGTCTAAACCATTTATTTGATTCAAAATGAGTTAAAAACAAAATATGATAAGCTAAAATGTATATTATAACTAAAAATAAAATTTTAAACACATGACATTATTATTGTCGATCGAAAACTCAATAACACGCTTGAAGTTTATAATGATATATAAAATCGTGTACTAATTAGCTCTTTCGAGAAGATTAGAAGATCTTTTACGTTGGACAATAATTAAGTACAATTTTTTCCCCACGTTTAAGACACAATAATAGTTTTGAAATAAGATTTTACAAGACATCTGTAACAAGCGTAAAATATTTTTTGAAGTTTAGATTTAGAGGGCTTAGTTCAAATCGAAAGTTTTATACAATTTAAATATTTTGCCAAAAATACTTAATTAAAGAGTGATATCGACCAGATCTCCTACTCCACTTGCTGTATTTGATAAGGTTAAGGAAGAACTCTTTACTCTACAGATGGGAGTAAGGTTAACGAAAAAGTAGGTCATGCAGACGCATGCTTTCAGAATGGTTTTGAAATGAGTCACCGAGTATTCCGAATAAATGATTATAGTTCTATTTTCCAAGCGGAATTACTCTGCATTAATCTTGTTTGAGATATTGAAGTCTTTTGAAAATTTTTTAATTTGCATTGACCGGTGTCATCCTTACTGGATCTGCAAGATGTAACAAGCTTTGAAAAACTTATTGCAGAAATCCAGACTTCAATTCACATGAGCAATATCAAAAATATTTCCTTCAATTTCTCAAATGTCAAGTCTCACACTGGTGTGTATGAAAATGTAAGAGCATATTTCTAGGCCAAATCTTATCTTTATTTTACAAATTAACTCGATACAGGTCTACCCAAGTCTTTTTTTAAAACCATAGCCAAAAATAACATCATCACTGTAGGGAACTCAGGTTTTATTTTTCCTCACTCAATTATAAGTGGAGTAAATCTTTTCATCCGTTCAGTTACCTGAAGAATTACCTCCTCTGGTTCCACATTGACTTCAAAATTATTGAATTCCTTACTGGACATGGAAAATTCAACAGTTACTTTCACCGTTTCCATATTAAAGACACCAGTGATGCGTGCATGTGCAACTCCTGGATTTACAAGCTTTCACACGTTCTTAAATGCCTATCTGTTTCACAAGAAAGGAACGAGCTTCGTAAAGACTTGAATAATAAATGGCTCCCTATTTTGGCAGATCTTGTTAAGTAAGAGACTTTTGTATTTTTTCAAAAAAATTATCGTCGCTATAATCCAACTCCTTTTCAGCTTTTATTTCTCAATTTTTCTCTCTGCTACTTTCATTTTTTATTTTTATTATTATTTTTTCATCTTATGATTTATTTCTGATTTGTTATGTAGTACAATAAATGTACCCTCGGACCCTGTGAGTTATTCCTTGGTGCACACGGAAATATTTTTGTTTTCCCAAATATATAACCCTATAACATAAAGAATATAACAGTTACGCAAAAATGATGAAAGCAAATAAAGAAATAAAACAACTAGCTGGTGGCAGGCAACATACCTTTCTTGACATTTCCATATTTTGTTGCATTTCTGCCTCTTTTTCGCATTCGTTTTACTCAAAAAGAGGCTCTATTCAACTTAATTTTTGACGTCTGCACACCTTTCAGCCAACGAAATTCAAATCTATCCATTCATACATTTCATTTTCTCAAAACTCTCATACCTATGAATTCATTTAAGCATTTCTCCATGAATAATATGTAACAATTTGAGTTTTCTTCAAAAATATGTTTCATTTTCTATTTTGAATAATCCTTTTAAAAATTTTCATTCGCTTTCAAAAGTTTGTAGATGCTGAATTATTTAATTTTTGTGCATATATTTTGAAATTTAATAATTTACAAGGGAGGAATTTATGTATATATATATATATATATATATATATATATATATATAGATAGATAGATATAGATAGATAGATAGATAAAATGATAAAATTTTTCAACTGGGTATTTATTTTATGCTTCCATTAATATCGATAAAATGTAAGTAAGTCAAATTTTTTATTAAATGCTATGAGCAAACACATATAAAAACACAAAAAAAAAAATCGAAATCGTTCAATTACTTATTTTCGTTTACAAAAGAATACCGTATACTTTAACATTCCTTTAATTTAAATTAAGGAAAAGCATTAAAAAAATTAGTAGATTGCAACTTAGGATACTAAAAGCTTTTTTTGACATACTCAAGGTAAGCTTTGTTTTTTTAAGAAGTTTATAATAAAAAATGTTTTTTAAAATCAAATGTATAGTTTAATAAATTTTCTAATATAAGAAGCCAGATTTGTATAACAACTATGGAAATGAAAATATCAAGAATATATTAACCACATGAAAATTGTGCGACAGAGTAAATCTTAAAACTAACCAGTGTATATGCTTAATAACATTGCAATAGGTAATAAAAGCACTATTAAAATTATAAAAATGTATTACATTGTATATATATATATATATATATATATATATATATATATATATATATATATATATATATATATATATATGTATTTTTGTATATTATTAATATTTGTATGAAAATAATTATGTTAACTAAAATGCATAATTGTAATATTTATATTTATTGTTAACTTTTTACTGTATTTATTGTAATAAGTAACTAAATGTCAATTTAGTTATTGATTCCAATATATATGTATATATATATATATTTGAGCATGATGTTTTTGATGAACGTAAACTTACTATGCGAGTGAAAAAAATTCTGGACATTAATTCTGAGAGAAAAATGAAGAGATAAATGAATCAGTATTTTAAGATTTCTAATTTTTTCCAGAAATCTGTATTTTCTCATTTAAAAAAAATCATGTATTTAAAGAAGTTTAAGAAATATAAGACCAGTTACATTTTATTTTCATAATAATATAATTTATTTTTAGAGGTTTTCAAATTTCTGATTAAAACTTTGTATCGTTGTGCATTTATTAACCACTGTTCTTACATACAAACTAACTTCTACATATATTGTAATTTTGCTACTATTAAAAACAATTATATTTTTTTATTAATATTTGTATGAAAATAATTATGTTAACCAAAATGCATAATTGTAATATTTGTATTTATTGTTAACTTTTTACTGTATACATATATTGCAATTTTGCTACTATTAAAAACAATTTTTTTTAAATTTTTTATTAATATTTGTATGAAAATAATTATGTTAACTAAAATACATAATTGTAATATTTACATTTATTGTTAACTTTTTACTGTATATATTGGAATCAATAACTAAATGTCAATTTTTTTGTTATTATTAATACTTTTTTTAATTTTAAATTTCCTGTCTGAAGCAATAGAAATTCAATGATAACTTTATTTTGATTACATAAAATAAAACAATTAAGTTTTCTAAAAAAGTCTTTAAAAAAGCTTATTTCTGGTTTTGAAGTACTTTTCTTCGGTTTAACTTGATTAACTTTTATATATTTTTATATTTTAAAAATATTTTACTGAAGTAATAATTAGTTTTCAGATGAATGATAAAACGAATTTTTAAGAATATTATTCTATTTTATTTCTTTAGAATGACTTTAAATTTCAAATTTAATCGGCATAAACTTTTCCAACTGTTCCTTGAAAATAAAGTTTGGAAATTTAAGTTCTTTCAATATATATCATTTATTTAAACGCTTTACCACATTTGAATATTAAGTTTTGAAAAATGTTTTATAATTAGATATTTTTTGCTTATTGATATTAATGATAAATATGTCATATAAATTATTTTTATTAATATTTTAAATATTTTGACATTAAATCTACTAATTTTAAGAGCATTGAGAATAAGCTTACATCTTAGTAAAGTAAATTGGAATAAATATGCATATTATTTCAAAACATTATAGTACATATTTTTTATTTTCGTATTTTGCATATATTTTTCTCCAATGAAAAGCAGTTCGTTTGATGTTACAATATATGGATATTTGTTTCTTAATATATATACACTTTAATCTGTTTTCTCTCTTCAGTTTTATCTCATTATCTTCATATCACATAGAAAACGTAGCATGTATACAAAATTACAATTCATTTAAAAATAGTAAGTTTTGTTGTTTTTGTTTGCTGAATTTCACATCATTGTAAAAGTGTTATTTGTGAAAACCTGAAAAATTTGAATTCCTGGTTTTCATTATGATTTTCTTTAA
This sequence comes from Latrodectus elegans, assembly GCA_030067965.1. NCBI lineage: Eukaryota > Metazoa > Arthropoda > Arachnida > Araneae > Theridiidae > Latrodectus > Latrodectus elegans. The sequence continues at coordinate 117,872,106 of CM057814.1, forward strand.
TTACGTTTATTCGGTATTCAAAAAATAAGCGTAAATTATTGTTGTCTTGTAATTATTTCTATTTTGTGATTCAAAATTCTTAGTGTAGGTATATTATCTCTCAAATCCGGGGAGATAATATGTTTATCCATTCGACAGTAAATAAAAATATATCCACTATATTGTGAATATTAAAAAAAATTAGAAGAAATTAAAAATATTTTTTTGAACTTCCCCCTGATGGCCATGAACACGCTGAGTACATATTCTATTGGTACTAATGGAAATTTTCATATTTGGAGCGGCAATATTGTGGCTGAGAGCACCACATGAGGATAAGATCACATTTTCACATGGATTAATTTCAAATACATGCTCGTAAGAACACATATTTCTTATTCAAAACACAATAATAATTTTCTTAAAGAATGTTAAATTGCAATTTTGTTATAAAGACTGGTTATAAAGACAACTATTTTGGAGAATATTTTACATTTTTCTATGACTACAAGCTTTACATAATGCTTTCATAATCTTATCTTTAACATATAATTAAATATCTTATATACCAGGGATGGCCAAGCTGGTTAATAGTCCAAGCCATTTGTCAATATTTGAGGTTTTTCGCGAGACGCAAATAAATACGTATTTAAATGGTATGCAAAAAATGTATGTTTTCATTAAATATAATTTCTGCAAAAAACGTATTCAACATTTTTTACAGAAATTGTATTTATTGAAAACATGTAAATAAAAATACAAATTATATATACTGAATTTAAATATTAAAAATTAAACACATTTATTTACTTAAATACTATTTTGAAATTAACGTTGCACTTAAAATTTCATATTTGTTGTCAGCAATCTGAAAGACATTTTGAGAGACATACTGAACGATAGTAATTTTTTTGAAAAATATAATAACACAATAATGAAAAAAGAACTCGGGTACATTTCTGGGAATTATTAGGTGTAGATGTGACTTCTAAAATTAAAAGTGTAATTTTAAATTCCGTTGCGAGCAAGCCTCATCATGAATGTTTTCTCTCTGTCCATCTTGAATTATTCATTTTCGTCGAAGGTCACAGTGATTGTAAATATATATTTATCAAACCGGATGTATATATGCATCTATCATATTTATCTCTAGACTTATGAATGGATTCTTATCGCCTAAGATTGCACAAACCCCATAAAATCATAAAGAATACAATACATCATTTAGAACTTTCACTTATAGGTACGTAGGAGTCGTAGATGTATAATAATTTCTTATATTTTCATGAATCTATTCATTTGATACAATTGTAAATTGTAATTTTCAAATCAAGCAGTATATTTTTGTCATTTAAATGCAATTGTGATTTTAATGGGTCTAGCCAATACATAAAGGTTTGCGACATCCAATCAGCAAAATCCATTTTTTCATGGAAGAAAATATTTAAGTATTGTCCTCTGAACACTTCATATGCTGATGCACATTGACGTTCCAAAATCCACTGCAAAGTATTAGAAATTGTTGAATACATTTATCACTTAAGCTATTGAGCTAATTCTACCTAGAGATTTTTTACCTCGTAAATCTTTTTTCATTTGTGCCTTACCTCATAATTGAGACTCATGGTATATTGTTAAATGATAGCATATGAAAATTATAATATTGTTGTCACTTTGGTGATATGCTGTACTATCTGTGGTGCTCCGTCTATATCAATGCGTTGAAACTGAATAAATCTTGATAACCAATCTAATAGCTTTGCAAGATAACAACTGCCTTACATAGACACTATCAACCATATTACAACATTCATAGATTGCATAGTTTCGTTATGAGCAGATGCACTCACACATTTGTTTTAAATGTCACTTGTATGTATAAAATAGTGTATTGGATAATAAATCTGATTGCAATAATGTGTGCATATTTTTAAATATGACAGCTTATTCATAATAGAAAAATTGATTTAAAGTTATTACATACATCAACAAATAAAATTGTCTAAGAAATACATACAACTGAATACACAACTGAGTGTTTTTATTATTAATTGAAGAACTTATTTTATCTGTAAAAAATTTTAATAAAATTTAACAATATGCATAATTACCCCAAACAATGAGGAACCGAAAATATTTATATATGAAGATGATTTAATACCTTAACACACGAGTAGAAAGATGATTCTTCCCTAATGTCAATCCCAGATTCTGTGTTAATTGCTGAAGGCAAAAGTTCCTGCAAAAGTTATGTGGAAAATCTGAAACCACCACCCATATAATTTAACAAAGAAACCATTTATCAGAGAAAGAACACTTCCTTATTCCTGAAGCTAACTTATCATGAACAATATTCTCTTCAGATAAAGGATGTTGAAGCAGGTGTCAAGAAATGATGCAGAGTTTAAGGATAGAAGATTTCTATTGAGAAGAATCAAACAGCTTGGTGCAACGTTTATATTATATCCCTTTTAACAATTTTAAAAGATACAGTGACTTTTGCTCTTTACCCAATTACATTTTTTGTTGTTTTAATAAATACTTTTTTATTACCAAGTAACTTTCATCTTGAGTATTTTTTATCTCACACTTAAGTAAACAACATGAAGAAAATTAGGAAATGCAAATATGAATTAAATAGTGATAACAAATTTTAAGAAAAGTAATGACGGAAAATGATTTGATTTTTCGCTGAAATTCCTTGTGATGTTTTTAATAATTACTATTAGATACGCACAAAATGCCCATTAAAATATATTAGTACCTTTATAAATTCTACTTATATTTCTATATTTCAAATGTGTGAATGAACTCTTAAAAATATACTTATATTTAAGAATAACTTCATAAAACAATATTTCATTTCGTAATGAAGTAAAGATTAAAATCAATATTAAAATCGATACTTTGTTTTTAAAAATATACTTCCCTTCCTTTCTAACTAAAAAATAAATGATGAAAAACAAGATCCCGTGAAAACTTAGATTTTCTTTTTCTTCCATGCTTCTATTGTATGTTACGAGGTCCTTTGTTAAATGTTTGCATGAACCTTCAACAGCAGATGATATTAATGCCTCGTTTTTCGTCACAAGAGAAAAATACCATATAGAAATATAATAGTTAAAGTATATAAATTATTTGTTTCATATTATATGTTTTTCCATTATTAGTTCTATTTGTATGTTAAATAGAGAGTATGAGTTAGGTTTATTTAAGTTTAATTGTGGTACATTAATTTTGCTCACTCATAGAAAGCTCTTAAACTTACATTTTTTAAATTAAAGTTTTCTTAAAGAAACTAATATTTTATATCTTTTGCTAATAATTTTTATATCTTTTGCTAATTAATAGTATTTGCTAAAAATTTATCTTAATTTTATATAATGATTGCCTTTTATCATAAATCTTTAATAATATAAATAAAGAAACTATATTTAAATAAAAACAATTAATGCCATCATATTTACTAGAGTTATTCCATACCTATAGTTTATTATTCTCAAAACTAAGAAGTCAATACAACAAAGCATTCAGGTATTAGTATACATTTAATTTATATCCTATTAAATATTAATGTGATATTCAGAATATAAAAGTTAGCATTTTTGATTGAAAAATTTTCACTTCGGTTTAGTTTTAAGTACTCGTATTACAAAAAATGGGATGTAAAAGTGCCAAAAGATAATAGGATAAAAAAAAGTCATTCATTAGTTTAATTTTTAAAAATTTACCTTTATGAGATGAAAGTGTATGTGAAAAATGTTATTCATATAGTAAGGTTTATGATTACTTTTTATAAAATGTTATCTCTGATTAAGGAATTAAACATTCTATAGCAAAAATTCATTCCCCTACATGTGTGCAGTTTCTCCCTACATATGTCCCTACAATACTTTAGAGTTTATCCTTAAATTACGTGTGGAATCCTTTTTCGTGCAAGCGTTCTTTCTGAAAATTAAGAATACTCTATGAATCATAATGTCAATAGTTGTCAAGTCAAACATGTCAAGAAAAAAATTTCCATATGAAAATGTTAAAAATATATACATTAATATAATACAAAGAATTCATATATTTTTTTTCGATTTGATAAAATAGACATTGGCTTAAAAAGATGTGTTTCAGAAATATTTCAATAGGTTTTCTCAAAAATCGATGATTCCTTAAAGGATACTACTAATTATTTTATAAATTTTTTAGGACACACATTGTGAATTCAAAATGTGACTTACAGAATGAACGCCAATTTTTAATAATATCTTTCTTTATAGTTTGGAGCAAAATAACTAATTGAAGATTGCATTTTTTCCTTCTTAGTTGATTGCTGTGTTACAACACAAGAATGCAAAAAGCCCTAATGACTGACAATTTTTTCGATAATTATTTAATATTTTTCAATGGTTTCACTAAGATCTGATCGTATATTTGTATTTTTCATTTTGTAATTTACCTTATATATTTAAACTCTGTCTACATGTGGTATAACAGAATTACCTTTCATAAAGAGTATGGCATACGTTGGTTGCAAAACAGTTAATCTACGTGACAGAGCTGCATGCAGAAAACAGAAGAACAGAATAAGTGTCCAGTTGCTCAGTATGGGATAAGATCAAATTCAACATGTATTTCACTGAGAGAGTGATCTGAGATCTCACGCAGTGTTTTTCATTTGGTAATGTGTAAAGGAAATTCTAACACGCAAATGCGGCTTAAAATCATTTGAAAATCAATTCTCAGCATATGTACGTACCATCCAGAAGAGGTTTTCAAGCATCGTAGTGAATCGTATTCATGTGTCAGAAGATACAAAAAAAAAATCTCTGGCATTTTCCCAGATTTTTTCCAACAGATGTCTCTGTAGAAATCAGTAGCACAAGACTCTGTTTTATTTTACAACAACAACTTTGACTGTGCATGCTCTCTCCATAGTGAATCAAACTTATCATATGTTATAATAACTATAGGATCAAAATGAAATGTGAAACCTCTCTCTCTTCAGGAGCGACCGATGGATTAGTGGTTAGCGTTCTTGACTCGTGAGCTGTGGGTCCTGAGGTCGTATCCCGGTTCGGGCATGGATGTTACTTTCCTTCTCTGTTCTAACTGTGTTTCTCTGTCTTTTCTTCTGTGATGATGTATAAATGTGATGATATGGCAAGCGGCAACGCTACTCGCCTCCATGACTTGGTGCGCTATGGGTAACGACAAATGAGTTTCTGCCTTAGTTATGGCATAGAGTTTATCAACCAAGTGGCTGCTGTTGGAAAAAGGAAAAAAACCTCTGTCATCAGATATATAAAACTTAATCATCATGTACGATTAAAATTTAGCTTGTAACTGATTTTAGGAAAACTGTATTTAATTTACTAAAATTTCTTCAACAATCAACAGGTTGAAGATTCTATAGAATGATGTTGATGATAGTAACATCAATCAAGATTGACAATGAAGGATTTTTTTACTGTTATTCATTGACCTACAAATTAAGTATACTACAAATTAAGTTTCATTGAAAAACAAATTTAATAATAAATAATTATTGTCAATTCCTTTTTTTATATAATGATAAATAAATGCAAACATTATAGCGTCAATGATATGTTGAGGCATTGTCATGAAGGATTGTTTTTAAAAGAAATGTTTTTGAAATGTATAATACAAAACGATCTGAATCTGAAGAGATATATAAAAGCATTTAGTTTTGTCAATTTATGTCATTTATTTCTCCCTCAATGTTTTCCGCAAAATTAATCTGATTAATATTATAAAGCATTTTTCTGTGATATAAAATACAAGAAAATCGTAAAAACTAAATTAAGGAAATATTAATAAAGAATGTAACTGAAATGACTAAATTATATTAAAATGTAATATTAGGATTAATTTTGAGTTCAAAACAAGAAATAAGTCAGCAAAGGAAATCGAAATTTCGAAATGAAATTTTAAATTAATTTTGTTGAATAAATGGGCACAATTAATTTAATTATATTAAATGTGACATACTTCACTGAGTCATAACTAGACGTTTTGAACCATTACTGGAATCATTAATATTGATGTGTGTTTTTCTAGTTTTTCAAAATTATTTAAGCACCATAATTGTTTGAACGCACTTTTTTCCAGAATGTCTGTAATAAAATAATATTTTTCATATTAAATCTCGTATACACGATCTCTGTAAATTTTCTTATTTAAAGCATATTTATACAGATAAAGTTAGTGATTATATATAGACTGAGAGATTATGATTTTTTTTCTCTTAAAAAATTATAGTATCGAATAACTTAAAATCAAAATAAAATTTGAAAAATTCTAACAATTGAGTTATTAACAACTGACCAAAAAAAGCAAGATATTTTGGAACAAATGATATCCAGTAAAATAAAATTTCATGGAATTGAAAGGAAAAACCCATTTAGAATTTTCAATATGGTGTTATTTCAGAGGATATTAAATTCAAATTTTTAATAAATTTGATTTTCATTAGTTTCTTAGAAGTAGCTTTCATTACTACAATAAAGTAAATATGATGCATAGTGGACAGTTATAGAACACAGATATTTACTTATTTGAAAGAGTTTATGGCAACTATAATGAGACTTAATAATATGTATACCAGGCTCACTTTAAAATAGGTGAAAGTAGTATTCTCAGAGGTACTATTTCACTTCAATAATACACCACTTACACCTAACACTTGGTAAATATACAACTTGCAACTATCACCTTTTTTCACTAATGTCTTTAGTAACCATTGTAGAAACTGAAATACTTTTACTGGGTCAGATATAGAATATGCAACCCTCGAAGAATGTGAACGACCCCCCCTGTCAATCGGCCTACATCAGCCTTACGTATATATATATAATTAACATTTTTTGAAAAAAAAATGGGTTGCTTTTTTTTTATGCATGAAAAATTCATTCTAAAAAGAAAAGATAATATTTCTGGTAAACAGTGAAGTGGTTGACAATTGACATCAGGGAACTCCCCTAACTTCTAGGAGTTTACCAGCTTAATGGGAGCTTTTACTTAAAAACAAATTATTTAAAAGTAACTAAGACTTTTATTTAAAAATAATTAAAAAATGTCATTATAAAACTATTCACTACAGTTAAACGTGATTATTTTGTAACATCTTTTAACAATACAATCAGATTCTGATCAATTGTAAGGATGAAAATTAAATGCCAAAATAATGGAGTTAATGGTGAATTGCATTCAGTTAGCACAAAATAACTTTGCATTAAAATACATAATAATTTTGCAAAGTTCTTGAATATAACCAAATTAAAAAATTTTAAATCCTATGGATAAAAGTTTTTGATATTTACAAAGACTAATTCGGTCATAAACATTGCGTAATTTTTCACTATACTTTTGTAGGATAATCACCTTAAATGGAAAGAAAGAAATCGTAAATAACTTATGTAAATATTTCATTTGCATGCATCTTGTATTGCTTAAGAAGATTTACGTTTTTAGAAACTATTAAAAATAATGGAAACATTTTATATTAATATTTTATAAACCAAGTAAATAAAGCTTAATTGACAAATCTAAAATAATCACCAATGATTATTTTTTTTCAGAAGCTCATCGCATCAATGATCGATTGTTTAAGTATAATATAATGGTACTTTTTTAGTGCGAAAAAAATAAATTTTGCTGTATTTAATTGTTTTTACTCTTGGTGATTTGTGCATTTAATGCTGTTTTAACCTACAAAATTATCACTAAGCAATCTTTTGCTCTAACTAGTTGTAGTTTGTTTACATTGCTTATTCCTCTTTAGTCAATTTTTGTGCAAAAATTTTTATTTGAATGTATTAGATCTAAGATAAAATAGTTAGCTATTAAAATCAATACATATTTATGTTATATTATTTTCGCTTCACAGCAAGAAACTTGTTATATGTTTAGGATCATAAACAATGGTATAATGGAAAAGTACCCATAAGTTGTTTACCAGATATATTTCAGTATTGCAAACAATTCATGCAATTTAATATTAAAAATGAATGCAATAATGTATTCTTGTTGCAGCAAAAACAAAATATTTTTCAGTTCTAAAATATTATTGTACATTCCAATAACAAAATCTTAAAATGAATTATCTGAATTTCAAAAATCTTTCAGTAGTGATGCATGGATTCGTGTAGATATAAGGACATATGCAATTCTATTCGTGATAAATTTTTCTAAAACTTCAAACAATTTTGAGTAAAAATATATCTGTATTTCACATAGGAAACAAAAAGGATTTATTATATTTATTCTCTTTATTAAAAATTATTTATTTGGAAAATCCATAATTTCAAAATATTAAGTTAAATAGAGGACAAGTCTATTACTTATTTAGAAATATTTGAAATTTTTTCAAATGCATCTTTCTAAGTTAATGTTTATTTTCATGTTATTTGTAAAACAATTAACGTATTTACTCAAATTTAAAATAGTATTTCTCTTGATCCATTTTCAGACATTGAAAAATAAAATAATCGATTTAAAATCAAAATATATTACCCATCACTCCGTCTGTATTTCTATCAATAATTTATAAAATTATTTAGCAAAAAGGGTTTTACTTTTTTTCATAGATAAATGTTAAATTTTAATACCGTTCATTTTTTAAATTGGAAGAACATTATTGTTAAAGTAATAATAAAATAGTTCTCACTATTACCATTATATTAATAAAGTTGAATTTTTTTTAAAAAAAGCAATTTATTAAATTTGCTTCTTATTTTTTATTAAATCATTAGGTAATCGTTTTGTATGTGAAAGAAATATATGTATGTATTTATATGAACTTACATTAATCAAATAAGCAAGAATGATTAATAAATTATATAAATAATTACATTGCTTAGATATAAGAAGTGTCATACATCTAAAATTGGTGCACTTGATAGTGTCGCTTTAAATAGATAGCAAGTTAGTTAAATTATTAATTGTTATTTCATATCTAAAATATAAATTTTAATTAATTGAAGATATTTCTATGGCAAAGAAGACAATACGATATTTATACTCTTAAAATACCATCCTTTTCTCAATTTATTTCATAAGATGTTCTATTTTAAAAAGCATCTGATTAGTGAAATTACTAAACGAAATTAAAGAACAGTTTTAGTAAGAATATCAAAACATTCTTTTGATCTAATTTGCATAGAAAATAGAAGAAATCATAAAATTGTGCTACTGAACAAATTTTGAAAATGTAGATAAAATTCATCAAAAATCAAAACAGTTATATCATCCCACTTAATTCGAAAAAAAAAAGATTAACTAAGCTGAAGAAAGGATAAATATAACAGTAACTGATAAGTAATAATGAACGATGATGATTTAAATAATCGGAAATTAAAATCTAACTATAATGATGAAAGCCTAGAACAAAACTTTATATCTAACCCAACCAGAATCGTAACATACTTGATATTTGAGGAGCATGAGAAATCTATACAAATTTGGTTATCAGAAGATCAGAGTCAAATGCCTTATTGACCAAGAATTCAGTTGGCAGGAAAAGGAAAAATAATTTGAATTAAGTGACATGAAAGCAACAAAATATATTTTTTACTTCAAAGCAATTTGAAAATAAATTCAGAGTATGTCATCTGTCATGAGAAAAAGTGTTTCTTTTAATTATCTTAATTAGTTTTAAAATTTTTCAGAACTTAAGATGAATATTTACATTTCTGTCACTTTAAATGGTTGCATTTCGGTGGAACAATTGGAATAATTTCTGCCTCAATATTTGTGAATAAAATATCTTCATTATATCAAAGATGTAATGATATAAAAAGAGTAAGAAAAACGCTAATTTTAAGTGTTTTTTTTATCAAGAGACAAATTTCAGAAACGATAAGTTCTTTAAATCAAAAGTGATATGTTAAAATTTTTTTAAGTTATTATTTAATTTAATCACATTTTAAATTAAGGTTAAGTTGAAAAGACAGAAATACTCGTGAGTGGTCTTTTTCCAGCAAAAGCCATTGTCCGATATCAACTGAAGTAGAAAGTCATTAAGTTGAATCAACAAATATGAAAAATTGATTTCAACAGAAAAATCACAAAGACGATTAAGAAGAGGCTTGTTTATTTGCTTGTTTATTTGCTTGTTTAAGAAGAGGCTTGTTGAAAATAAGTCCAAACAATCCTATTACATATGTAAAGTACTCTAAAATGTAGAATTCTTCTTGACGAAGAACTCGCTCCAAGCCTTATTTTCAAATCTCCAGCAATACTAGCATCTCGCAATACTCCTGCAATATTAACATAGAAGAACATTCATTTGGTGGCTATCTTTACACAGAAAATACCATGGAGCCGTCAATAGCAGTCCCCAGTCATCCATTTGACATTGCAATCATTTCCACTCATCCATCTGATTTTCTGGAAACAACTCCAACCAGCTAACCAATCATCATCTTTAAACACACAAAATCGAAAGCTAGGTCATATTGTGATTATGTTTAACTAACGCAGTTATTTTTCCTAAGTTGCGTAAATTTAAACAGTTGTATTCACTCTAACTGTTGGCGATTCAACTCTCATTAAAACAAAATGAAAAACTTTTTTTAGATTTACGTCTTGATTTTGGAAAAAAATGTGATAAAAAATTCATCGACAAAAATACAACAGTATGATTATTTTAATTTTTAAATTGCTGTGGAATTTTTTTTCCATCGATGAATGTAGTTAATTAAATGTTTTAAATTGTGTTTTTTAAAAACTTTTAATATTTACTTCAAATAAAAGTTTTAAATAAAGAATTTTTCTTAGAAAATCAAATAGTTATGACTGTTACAATTAAAAATTCATTACTTCAAATTTATATCATAAATTATTAAAGTTATCTTATTTTGATAGTTAATAAATGCATTAAAACTAAATATTGAATAAAAATAATTTGGAAATATTTACTGTCAGTTTAATGTATGATAACGTACTTTTACTCGGAAAGGGTAGATTACATACCTGATTCAACCAAAGACCTTCACATTGAGAAAGCCTGCACATATTAAAGATTCCATTGAATTCAATATCTCTCCATTTGTGTGAAATGTGGAGAAGAAAGTATTTGCTAAAATGTTAACTACATCTTTCAACCAATTTTTCTGGTATTGAGGCAATGTCATTTTTCATAATAAGTTGTGTTTGACTATAAAGTTGACGGATTAAATAGCAGATACAGATAAAAAGCATATTGGGATGTTCAGGGTATATTGCTTTTAGATTCAATGCTTCATCATTCATTAAACAATGAAAAAAGTATGCCATATCAGCTGTAATCCATGTTATTTAAACATGGTTTAAAGTAATGATACAATAGAAACACTTAGCTTTTTTAGCCTGCATAGCTATGCAACAAGAACAGTATTGAAGCAACATGTCTTGGGCCACTCAAAACATTATTATGCTCTTTTGATGGATCATAAGCAGAAGGGTACCTGTTAGCTTTCAATTTCGTGATTTAAACATGACTTCATTATGGTAAGAAAATGACAACGCTTAGCATTTCTGATCTTCAGAGCTAAGCAAGTAGAAACCTATTACACTACCATACTCTGACTCAATCATAAATCATCGTTCTGAAATGGCCTCAATTTATAAAACTTTTAGCTACACTCTGGATGCGCTTGTTTTGCTGGAGAATGGAAAGAAGGGTTCCAGCTTAATTGTCCTCAACGTGGCTTAAAGATAACTTAAAAAATGGTGAGGTTGTGACATTGTGTTTAGCGTTTTCAGTCACCAGATAACACAGTATAATAACCTGTTTTAACCTAAACTACGTTTTTTTAACTGCTGCATTAAATTCAAGTTTTAGAATCAAATTCTTAAAAGTCAAGCACATAGCAATATTAGTCAATAAGATTCCTCTAACTTTTTGTTCTAACACTCATATAACTACAACAAAATATATCATTATCTTAGATAGCTGTTGAACATGATATACTTCAATTTATGAGTCAATATGAAGAAACGATGTTATTTTCCTTGTAAATACTCTGTAAAACTACGGTAATTTTCGTGAGAATGTAAATTTTTTTTAATATTATTCAACATATAAGCTTATAAATCTAACAATGTTTATAAATTATTTATTAATATAAATTTAAATTTAAGAATTATTTGTTAATATAAATAGAATTTTTTAACGTTATATTTATGTGAACAAACAATTGTTTTTTAATATAAACAGAACATTAAAATATCCAAAAACAATTACTTGCAGGATGCATGCTGCTATATTAAAACTTTTTATCTAATTAAATAGTATTTCTATTTATTTTTCTTAAAATTTAAATCTTTGTATACATAAATATTTATACAATTAATGTGTGTACTGGTTTTTAAATTTATACGCGATCAAGTTATTACACTCCCTACATTTTAATTGCTGGTAAGTTGCTTAGGATACTAATAGATATATTTGGAATATACTTCTGTTGCCAAATTTAAATCGTCACACTAAGTTACTTTCATGATTATTAGCTTTCCCTAAAATTAATTACTGAAAATAATTTTCTTTTTAAGGGCATGAATCGTTATATTTAATCAGAAAATTACATTAATATATTTTATATTAGTAACATAACTCTGTATGGTAAAGTTCCTCATTCTTAATGGTTAGACATGAAAAAGTAAATCAGTTTTGTTTGATATAATTTGATGCATATAACTATATAAATTTAAACGAAGTAAAATAATATCTTAAATACCAAAATATGTTTAATTTTTCATTTTAAATTTTAGAATCCCAACTGATGGCAGAATAGTTATCATCTTTAACTTCAATGCAATAGATTCCGGCTCGAACCCTGGTTTGGGCATGAATTTTCTTTCTCTTCGTGTTTCTTTATACTTTGATTTTCGGGTTGAAGATGGCACATACACTAGACCCCCCTTAGTATAAAAATGTCATCACCTTCACCCCTTGCAGCACTAAATGGGTATATCCTAGCAGTCAGCCATACATTGCAAAAAAAAATTACAATACTACTTTAGCCTGCAAGATTATATATAGATAAAATTCATATTATTTGAACAATATTACAACAAAATAACAAGTTTCATACATATGAAGAAACAATTTAATATCTAGATAATTTTAATGATAACTATTTTAAAATATTACACGTTAATCTAAAAAATAAATTTTATAAATGTATTTTGAATTAATTCAAATTAATTCATTTAATAAACATATTTCAACCGATATTCAAAGAAAATAGAATTTCATTTTTCTTTGGTCGTATTAGAGGAAAATGAGTTTACTTTTTAATTACAAATATATTACTTTTTAATAACAAATTTAAAAATTATATAAAAATTAAGTATTTTATATTTGTTCAATTTTATAAGGAATTTAACGTTAAATAAAAAGGTAAAAACCATTTAATTTTATCAACAAAACTTACTTTTAATCTTAAAATTGAATCAGAAACATTTTTAAGTGTAACGTAAACATTAATCTTCTAATAAAATTTGTTTTTGAGGAAACTCGTTTGGTATTAATGAAAGAAAATTGACTTCTGTAAAAAGAATTTTACGGAGATTAAGTTCCACGGAATACACAAAAATCGTAAAGTTTCAGTCTAGTTTGTTTCCTTAACGCAGTAATTAAATGAAGTCTTCCAAAATGTTTCTTTTGTATTATTTTAGAAAATACAATGGGTTGTTTCTCTCATTTTAAATATTTGAATTTATATATTTTGACTTCATATCCTTTACTGAAATTAAAGAGATTGTTAAGGAAGTAAAAAATTTAAAATGTTGAAGAAACATTTTTTCTCGAAATATATTTTACTTGCATACTGGCTTTGTTAACTGAGTTTCTTTATGCTTTGAGTAATTTAAATTATTCATAAAATTAGAATATTAAACATTTTTCGGTTAATAAGCTTTTAAATATGTTTGTAATTATCATAAGTAAGGCATTCACATTGCTATTATTATCATATAATCGTTGGATCAGTAGTACGAGCAGGGCTTGAATTTCGAGAAGATATTTTAGACCGAATGGAATTTTTATGACTTTAAAGGCACTGTATTCGTAGGGATTCGTAAATTATTGTAAAATTTTGTTTCGATATTTTATCATTAAAGGACTTCCAATAAACTTTTGATCAGTTAGTTATTAGATGTATTTTTTGCAGTTAGAACTTTGAGCAAAAATTCACCCCTACTCTTAAATACTTAATGAAAGTTAATTAATTACATCACACACACTGACGACAACATTAATACATAATAATATACAACAGGGTAACTAAACTGGTGCAATTTATTCAATAATTAACAAATATTCTTATTATTTCCCACATAATTTTACATATTTCTCATTTTTCTCAACCATTTCAAAAACTACTATATCCCGCAGTGGCCTAGATATAAGGCATGCTCTTTAGAGTGAAGTGTTCCGTGTTTCGATCCCACCAACATCCTGGTTAAATAACAAAGTTGGATGTTTCTCTTCTGCATGCATGGTTCTGCGGGAGGTTGCTTGAGAATCTTTTGAGTTTCATCTCTTGCGATGACACACTATCTTGTAAAGTGCTGTGGATACAATGACTTTTCAACAACTTTAGGCCATTAGGCAGTCATTTGAGAGTGACAAATATCTAGAATTTATTGTAGAAACATCTAAAATATTGACTTATAAAATGAACTTTCAATGCACAAATATTCAATTAATTTTAAAGTGTATCATAGCATGGTGCAAGGACGATAGTTATTTTCGAATGTAAATCTAGTAAAAATTATTTATATTATATCTTCTCACAGTCTCCTTGAAGTATTAACAAGAAAATTTGAATTCTAGAAATTATTAAAAATATTTGAAGGGTTATAGATCTTCGTAAACATGGATTCAGAATGTAAGCATCTCGTAATCATCTGCACCATGAATATTTACGAAGATTCTGACAAGAGCTTTTCTTAGTGACCAGACAGTAAAAAAACCTAATATTTTCTCCTGTTTTTGGTCTAGTACTTGGTTAAAAACAACTTACACAAATATTTTTCATTTCAATGCGAGAATATATAAATGCCGACAGTAATTCAATTATAAAATAAACATCCTTTTCATTTTAACGATATAATTTATAGAAAAAATATCTCAAGCATCTTAAATTGCTTTACAAATTCGAAAAAAGGTAATTGTATCATATTGGATAAATGGTTGCTCATGTATTTTTCTGATATTTTATTTGTTTTTTTCAATTAAAAGTCATTAAATACTAACTACAGTTTTATTTCAGAAATCTAATTCTAATTCAACAATAAACTTAATTTAGAAATGAAGATTGCTTTTCTTTATTAATGATAATGCATCAAATCTTTATTAACAGAATATTTCTGCTAACTTTGTTTGCACTCCATTACCAACGATTATTGAGATCAAGATTATTTTATTATAGCAGCAAATAATAAAATAGTTCATAAAAACAAATGGATAAAATATATAAAACTTAATTACTCATTTTATTATATTTTGATATATCTATAACATAAATCTTTCAAATACTGATAGAATGAAACATTTTTGACTTATAATTGATTGAATACATTTTGACACACATTATTTAAGTACTTTATTATTAAAATATTTTAAATGTGCATTGCAATGAAAAAACAGATGTGAAATTCTTTTCTAAATTATTTTAATAGATTCATAAATCATGGAATCTATCATCCTATTAAGCAAAATAAATTAATGTTTGAAGCAAGTGAGAAGTATTTTGATTTCATTGATAATCCCACTGTACACGTGATAATTACAATAATGACGTCATTGTTATTCAAAATGTATATCAGAATTACAAATGTCATCTGGCATACTCTTTGTTTCTAAAAATCAAACATATGAAATGATAAAAACATTCTGATTTTCTCTTGTAGGTTCACTAAAATTTTTGTTTTTAGTTCTCATAATAAGCTCTCCGTTCTAAATGATTGATCGTTCTTCTAGGTTTCTGTAATTGAATTAACTTAAAGAAGCATACATTTTGACAGATATACATATAAGTAAAGATGAATTAGTTAATCAGTAATGCTCTGTAATTTTTCATCTAACATTCCTTGGAAATAATGTATATATACAACTCATATATAAAATTTGTGTTTGTAATTCTAATTCTAAATGTAATTTTTGTATATATTTTTGTCTGATTTACTTTTAAAACCTACACATAAGCTTAGACTCTTTGATATATGTGTAGGTAAGTTACTAAAAAAATGAATTATTTGTCATTTCATAAATTATCTCAAAAATGACAAATAATAGGCATAGGTAATATAGCATTTAAATAAATATTAGTATATGATACTCATAGATTTTCTAAGAATTGTATCCTTCAAATTTTCGGTCATTTGGCTTTTACAATAGTTTAAATTTTTTTTAAGTTTACTGAGTTAAATAAACGTATAAGGAATCGAAAGTTAGTGATGTATTTCTAAAATTATGGATCATGATTTTGAGATGAATAAAATTCAATTTTGGTTAATTTAATTCTTTACCACACAAATACAAGAAAAGTTATGATGATCATCAAGCTTTTAGCTTAATCATTTATATTAATATTCGAATGATGAGAACAGTTAAAATAAATTGACTATTTTTCATAAGGATATTTTAATGATTTACTTTATGCTTCCAAAAATTGTATGCACTTAATATTCTTATTAAATTAAGAAATAATAATTTACGATATGTTTAGTGGTTCCCCAGAAATTTTACTCAATTTCTGCAAACATAATACCTAAATAATTGTCTAAAAAATTCAAGTGATTTGAATTTTACTGTAATAACGTTTTTGCAATTTTAAAATATTGCTCTATAATTATTTATTATAATAGTGTTTTAACAATGCATAATTATGTTGATAATAATTATTATTATAAATATACAAATACATTTAAAATTTATTTATTTTAGAAATAAATTTATAGTACTTTTTTTTAATTTTGAGTAAAATTATTTTCTAAAAGTGTTTAAAGAAAGGTTTTTTTGGAAAATTTAAATTAGCTTTTAAGATAAACAATTGTTAAGGTTCAAGTAGTTAAAATGTCTTACAAATGACTTAACATTAATTTGAAAATTTCTGGTCTTTAAAATAGGCGACAACGATGATTTTTTTTAATTATTTTGAAAGATATATAATTCCTGAAAAAGAAACTTCATTTAGTAGAATTCTAGTTTGCTCAGAGCAGGTTTAATCAGAGCATCACGAAGGTGAAAGTACGACTTTTCTTTAAATTCCTCTGGCAGAGGACACCACCAGAGGATCCACACTCTTAATTTTGACATTGATTTGAAGGGGGAGGGAATTTTCTCCAGACCATTACAGTTATAGTAACTGCTCAACAACAGACCAAAGAAATTTTGAATCCATAGATTTAACGAGCATGTATATCGTATGTATTCAGTGGATTTTCGTTGGCATTGAGAATCGAGCCTCACCCTTACGGACGGAAAGCCTATGCTGAAAGTTCCAGACTACCACGGATTTTAAAATAGAATTATAAAAGATATGGATTATTGCTTATAAATTTATAAATTAAATCAATATTCAACCTTAGTTAAATATCTTTAATTTATAATCCTTTGGTTTCAAAATAAGATGACTCTTACTGATATTGTTTCATATAAATAATTATATAATGTCCTTATTTTTTATGAAACAATGTAATTAAGAGTCATTTTATTTTGAAAGTATGGATATATAATTTAAAAATATTTAACTACGATTAAATATAAATTTGATTTATAAATTTATAAGCAATAATTCAATAAAAAACTCTACCAAATGTTCCTAAATTTTTAGATTTTAGGATTTTTTTAAAAAGAAAAGTGTGTATCAGAACTCAAAATGAAGGGAATACTTCATAAATAAATAAAATTTAATTCTTGTTTTCGATAGTTTTTAAGCATTTCTGTTATAAGAAGTATTGAAATAAGATTCTTAATCCAATCATTGTAAAATGAAAAAAATAATAATAATAATTCGTATTAATTATCGGTATTGTCAAAGAAAATTTTACTCATTATTGAACTAATAAAATACGTGTAAAATGTAAATATATCTATTAACTGTTTAATTTACAAGTGGGTCAAAATGTATTTTAAGTAATAAAACTATTTTAGTGCTTTAATTTCTTAAATTGGTTACAAAATTATAACAAATAAATTCAAAATGCCTTTCTCGAATCAAGAACTAAGATTTCAATAATTTATTAAAACTTCATTTTTTAAGAAATATTAATGAGAAACAACTGAATACGAATACCAATTAAAATTTTAAAATCTTTTATTTATTTATTTGCTTATGGAAAATCATATTTTCTTATAAATAAATATTAATCCATATTTTTTGCAGGATGAAGCACTCGTAATTCGTATCCATTTTTAGCAAACTATGAGTCTTTCTTTTAGGGAATATTTTAACTTTTAAATATATTATAAGGAATTAAATGTACACATGTTTTTTTATTCCATAGAAATTCGCTGCAATTAAGATGTTCGTTTTAAGTACCAGGTAAAAAAGAGTTTTAAAAATACATATTTAAGAATTTGAAATTTTTTCTATAATAATTTTTGTGAGGTTTCTAAAAAAGAGTGATTTTAATTGAAATCTTTCATTGTGTGTGTGATATTATGAGCATTAAAACAAAAGTACCATTTTTTGATGAATTTATTTCATTTAAACCGCTTAAGAATGCTGTTTTGGTTTTTAATATCATCATTATCCTCATTTATCTAAACAAATTGCATTTGCAAGAAGGTTAACATTTGGATTTATTTTTGAGAATTATTCTAAGAATCTATTTTAATGCAATGCATTATTTTTTTAGAATAAGGAAGAATAATTTTATTTTATGAATCGAACTATTATTATTATATTTTTCACATGGTTGTCTTACTTTAATTTCCTCAATCTAAATTTCAAGACATTAATTTTTTAAACATTATTATGTTCATTCAATTAATTGCATATAATAAAAATAAATGCAGGCTTAATATCATTTCTTAAAATTTGTGTGAATATTTTTTCATAAAATTTAGCATTTTAAAAATGAAATATTAGTAGAATATAATTGTAATGTTTATAAGCAAAATGTGTTCTTAATGTAAATGAAAGGGTTTAATCCATCATTTCTTTAATCAATGTTAACCAATACAATATAAAATGTATGGCACAAAATTCGTCTATACCTTGTAAATGTTTTAAAAATCTTCTTATGAATTTACTGTAAAAAATATTATTTAGAATACTATAGTTACGAAACCTTGATTTCATTCTAATTAATACAATATTTCTTTCAGTAATGCTGCTTCAAACTCAAATAAACAAAAGTATATAACTTTAAATTTACTTTAATTAAAATCAAATTTAGTCACAGAATATATGAATTTTCTAAAGTTGTGTGTGATCCTACATCCCTGATTAAAAATATTAATAATTGCATATTAACTAAATATAGACTTAAAATTATGTTAGTTTAGAAATATATAAAAAATGAAATTGAATTCAGTGAGAAATACACTTTATAAAAATCATTTTGAAAATGCAATTGATAATGATTAAAATGAATGATTTAAAATAAATAACAAAATTTTAGGAGAATAAATAATTCTTAAACATTCTCTAAAAAAAATATGACAGAACATATATACTGAATAAAAAATGAATAATTAAATGTTTGAGAGAAATATAAAAATGAATTTCGGAAGAAAATGTATCCAAATAATAAATGCTTCATATATTTAAGCATCTATATTAGTAAATTTTACAAACATTAAGAAATTTTTCTTTCCAACTAGAATTTAATTTTAAAATATTTAGGATTGTGTTAAGTGTTTGCCTAGACATTCATATATATATATATATATATATATATATATATATATATATATATATATATATATATATATATATATATATATATATATATATATATATATATATATATATATATATATATATATATATATATATATATATATATATATATATATATATATATATATATATATATATATATATATATATATATATATATATATATATATATATATATATATATATATATATATATATATATATATATAATATATATATATATATATGTGTGTGTGTGTTTGTGTATACTCCACATTTAAAAATTTAAAAAACCGTAGGCGGTCTAACAATGGCAGAGCTAAATTTACGTAACGTTCGTGTTTATGTATTTATTTTCGGTAACAAAATATTTAATTGTAAATTGTAAAATAATTTTACAAAAAAAAAAAAAAAAAACTTAATATTTACGAAAAAAAATTTACTGACGAAAATAATCAAAGTATTCACATTTAAAAAATTGAGCATCTTATTCACTTCGTTTAGTTGGAATTTGGCACTGTATATCTTTGACAAGTTTATCATATTGTGGCTGGTATTGGAATGCGCAAACATGAATTTAAATGTCCATCTGCTAAACGTGACCGATGTTTAGTTTTTATATCGTTCATGATTGAAAAAATAGATTCGCAAAGATACGTTGATCCAAATTATGATTTAAAATACAAAATCAATTTGTAAATATTTGGAGACGTTTCCTCGGAAATTAATTTCCAAAAATCATTATCGCTTTAGATGCTCTGGATTTAAGAAATATATCGCATCTTAATTTAATAATTTCTTCCTCGATCGTGACTGATGTGGTTTCTATTAAATGTCTTATTTTTTCAGGTATTCTATCAATGTTAACATTTTCATTACATGGAATATCATAAATTTTAGTATTTCTTCCAACCTAATTAAGTCAGCGAATCTTCTTTCAAATTCTTCCAGCAAAACATATAAGCGTCTTGGTTTAGATTATGGAAGCCCTCTTCCTCTATGTTTTTGAAGTTTCTCAATTCATGTTTTCTTAATTGACACCCATATCTTTTTATCTTTTTTTTGTTAAGTTTTAATGGTGCTCATCATGTCTGTTAAACATTTAGTCTTTCCTTGTAGATTTAGGTTTAAGTCGTTAAGATTTGCACTGATATGGTTTAAAAATTTTATTTCTGGTAACAGAATACGAAATCTGTTTTAAAAAAAGCACGGTTTATCAACATCATGTCTGTGGGCAATAAAATATTTCCGTACTTTGATTCTGTTTCTTCCAAAAGCGTCGTCTCTGAAGACTTCTTGAACGAATTGAATTGACAAAGCAATTTCCGACCATTGCTTGAGCTCCATTTGTCGTAAAAGAGACAAATTTATATGTCGGAAATCCTGTTTCATCAATAAAGTTTCGAAATGAATGGTAGATATCTTAGTCTTTCGCTTGTCTTTTTAATGGAATTCTATAAAAAATTCTCCAAATTATTATTCATAGCTTCAGTCCGTCACATGACAGAGTTACGTGACAAAGAAATATTATTTTTTGACGATATTATTTCATATTTGTTTTAAAATAGTGAAAAGCATTTCTCCCGCTTCACAGAAAGCTTTTTTTATTAATTCTTTATCTTCAAATGTTTTTTTTTCGCTTTATCAAAACTTCTGTAATTTTAAATGACGCCCATGTTACTGCTTCAGTTTTGGTGTCTGGTCTCGCAAATAACGATTGCTTTAAATATAAATTCGACTTTAATTCCTGCATTTTAACCTTAAATAATTTAATAATCCTATATCAAAAGTCATACATTAAATTTTTAATACCTGAGGTCATTATCGGGATGCTCACGCAGAATACTTAAAATGCCTTCTCGGTCGACGTCTTGGTTACCCCTGATATATATTCCTATATGGACTGCATAAAATAGATTTTTATTATTAAAAATGGAAATTAATGATACACACACACACACACACACACACACACACACACACACATATATATATATATATATATATATATATATATATATATATATATATATATATATATATATATATATATATATATATATATATATATATATATATATATATATATATATATATATATATATATATATATATATATATATATATATATATATATATAAACTTGAAATTTATATATATATATATATATAAACTTGAAATTTCTATTTTTAATTTACAAAAGTTTTTTTTCATGCTTTCCATATAGGAATACATTTTAATACATTTTGAGAATTGCACATTATTCTATAAAAACAGTTAAAACAGTTAATTATATATACATAATTCCCATATTGTACAATTTATGTAAACTATATGTAATAGTAATATATTTATATCAGTAAATTTATATTTATTATATTACGGAATTATGTAATAATATAATATATCAACAATATATATCTTAAAATAAATTTCAAATATATTTTGTTATTTAATAAAAATAAATTGCCTTTATTTTAAAAAAAAATTATAAAATTTTTTAGAATTGCAATCATTTGAAGTTCACTTTAATACTGAATGTTTTGAATACAGAATCACTCATATAAGATGGCCTGGAACAACTTAAAAGTTAATTTGTAAATCGTCAAGTAACTAGAAGTTTAAAAACCGCTCTTACTACGCCTGAAATATTCTTCTATTTAAATTTAGAGATTATTAATAATATATTATCCTTTAAATCACACAAACACATCTTTTTTCCAGTAATGTTTGCAAAACTCGATAAATTTAGTTGAATACATGGGTATGAATTTATAAAATAGATTTTTATCCCATGACCTGTTATAAGAGACAAGATTACCAAATATAGCATAGAATTTTGTTATATTGATTGTTATTATAATGCCAAGATAATAAAATCACATGATTGTCTTTCTGATTATATCGCATTTCCACCTTTCTATTTCAATTTTGAACTAAACCTCAGAATGGGAATAGATCTTTCTGAAATGAAGTGCAAATATCATATGATTTAAATTGAATTCTTCCACATGTTATATTATATACAATAATTAATCGTAAATATTTAGAATTTCTAAAATGCCAGCATTTGTTCTATGAAGCAATTATTATGGCTGATTAGATTATTCTGCAATTTTAATTAATTTTGAGTTTTCTTTATTTGTTATGATAGAAACAATATTTGACAAATGTTTCCATTTTTTTACACAATATTTAGAGGTTGTTGAAACAATTTTCAATATATATTAGTAAAATTTCTAAAATTGAAAAAAAAGAAAAGAATTTTAAAAAAGGCGAAACACATCATCTTCTTTTCTTTTGAATCAAGAAACTTCTGGTAAAGATAATTTATCATTTGCATAAAAAAGTAAAAAGAAATCACAAGTTACTGCCAGCGTCAGATGCAGAGTAATGGATTTTCTCCGAATGGACATAAAACACGTTTTTGTTATGGAAGCCTCATCTATTTGCAACTAGAACAATTTTGAAATAACATATAAACTCGTTACTTTTATCAATTTTAAGGAACGATTTTGAATATAACAGAAAAATAAGCTTAATGCATGTAAGATAGAATAAATATTGAATAATAAAATGAAACTTTTTGAGTAATTTGAAAAGTGTGAGATTGTTTTGAAAAAAAAATATGAATTGTTTCTTTAAATTCTTAAAATTAATATTTACTTGCATTCAATATCTACGCTGGAGCTCTTGATATTAAACTGATTTTTCAATATAATACGAGTAATATTGAGTGTGTGTGTGTGTTTATTCCAGTTCATTTCGCATTATATTTCCTTTCCTATTATTATATAATAAATAAACTAAATACACCTTGTAACTTCTCTGCTTAAGATTAAATCACGCATAAAATTTTTCTTAATATTCGAAATTTTTGTAAGTATCCACATCTTAACATTTAAATTCAATATTGGAACTTATAAAAAAAATAATTTTTAAGCATATTTTAAGCATAAATCAATTTATATATAGTATGAACGTATTCAAAGCAGGTATGCATTATCTTGTATAAAATTTAGTTTTATGCATTTATGCATAATAATGCTGAATATAGTGTTCATAAGTTTTCAAAAAATAAAAAATGTTAAATGATTAACATGAAAAAAATGTTGGGGGAAAATATTTTAAGGTAAAAATTTAGTCATTTACGTTCAACACAGAAAAAATCCATGCCGGCTTTGAGATATTTTAAGAAATATTTTCATCGACATTTTTACTCATTGATTCTCGAATATGTACTTTTTTTATTATTGAAGTATAACTACATTAATTAGATAGATATATTTATTTTACTCCTATGTACTTTATTACTACTTTACAGTGTTCTGAATGTATATATATATATATATATATATATATATATATATATATATATATATATATATATATATATATATATGTGTGTATGTATGTATATATATATATGTATATATATATATATATATATATATATATATATATATATATATATATATATATATATATTCATATATTCAGAACATTGTAAAGTCTTATAGATATTAAAATTTTATCACTTTATTCCATATTTTATCCCTTATATATAACTTTGTGAGAGAACACTATAAATACATATATTGTAATACATATTTAAATTACTTAAAATACACTACAAATTTTAAAAATTAATATTGACTAAGTATAAAAATCCATATTTCTCACAAGAAAAGAATGAAGCAGGTGGCGTATACTTTAGGGTGATCCTTGGATTCTCACAAATTTGGCAACAGTTTTTGCGATGTTGAACCTAAAAAAAATGTTGGGTGAAAATATTCTAAGGTAAAAATTCTGTCAGTTACGTTCAACTTAAGGAAAGTCCTTGCTGGATTTTATTAATTTAAAAAATGATTTCCTATATATTTCTACTCATTGATTCTCAAATATGTACTTTCAGATGCTCTTGCTGGAGAGTGAATTTAAATAATTATTTAATTAAAGTTTATCTACTTCCGAGGATGCATATTTTATCTGCCCTGTTTACATTGCTAAGCTTTAAAAAATGTTTAACTTTATTTAAAAAAAATTAAATGGTTACTTTTAAAATATAAAGTTACCGAGTAAGAATTTCTGAAATGCGTTAGACGCTCTTAACATCCAGAATATTGGTTTCTACTCAGACTAACTTAAGAATATTTTTTTAGTGTATTTTAGTTTATTTTTTTTCATTTTTTCAAATATTTTGAATTGTATGTTATTTTAAGTTATTTTAGCTATACGTAAATAAAATCAGAAGATGTAGCAATTCTCATTTAACAAAGTTTAAAAAATAAAGTTAGCAAATTAATGATTTTATAATAAACTACTTGCTTTTGAAAAAGGTAGTTTAAAAATATTTTACACATATTCAACATGTGTATGCTCATTACAATCAGTGTGTCAAGAACTTTAAATAGGTGTTAAAAACTTTCAGTTATAGAAATTTCGAAAAGCCACATAATAATTTTTAACTATCAATTAAAAAATTACATAAATATTATATATATATATATATATATATATATATATATATATATATATATATATATATATATATATATATATATATATATATATATATATATATATATATATATATATATATATATATATATATATATATATATATATATATATATATATATATATATTATGTTTGATATCTATAGATTAATTTTTATTTAATTTGGAATTTATAATTTCCTACATATTACAAAAATATTTGCTATTTTGTAAATTGTGAATATTAGAAAATAACCTACAAACAATAGTATTATTTTTCTTAATCTTTTTCACTGTATTTGATTTTTTTTTAATTTTTTGTTGCTTGTATATTTTATTTTTATTTAAAATGTAATTTTAAAGTTATATAAATACACTTTTAACAAATTAAAACATAAACATATGCGAAAGATGTAATGAAGTTTTACTTAACTAAAGTAATATTTACTACAAAATATACGTTAACTTAATATGTTCACTTTGCCCGTTTATGGCTAAATGTGCACAAAGAATAAAAATTATTAATTTTTAGATGAAATATTTGCCTACGTTTTAAATTTTCAATGCTTTAAGCAAAATCAGTGGTCATATAATTTTAAACTTCCCAAGAAATTCTGCACGATGCCCTAAATGCTAGGAAAAACATCATGTTTTTATTTGTTCGCCTGTTCAAAACACTCCAGTGCTGGTAACTTACAGCACTGGAGTGTTTATTTTCATTATATAGACATTATATAGACATTATATAGACATTTCTAATATATATAGACATTTCATAAACAATTTTTATATAGACATTCATTATATAGACATTTCTAAAACAATTTTCATGCATTTACAAACTGCTCGTGTGTATGTTACTGGCCCCACAGGCATTACTAAATTAACATACTGCATTTTATATGGTAGTAGCCAAGAAAGTTTTGTTCACACAAACCTCATTGAAAAACTTGATCTTAAAGTGGTCAATTTTTCCTCATTTTTCAGTTTAAACATTTGAATCTTTTAAATTACAAGAACAACGTAGATGTGTTCATCTGTCACTTTTAAGATTGTGGAGAAAACAATCAATTGCAATCACCTAATTTTAAAGCTACAATTCCTATATTACCAGATCCTAATGAACTGCCACATAGTTCACTTTGCTCAGAAGGAAAGATTGAGAGTTGCTGATCCACCGGATGACTCTCCACTGCACATAGAAGTACTTATTGGTGGGGATTCTTTTGGCAAACTGTTTCCGCAGAAATTCTAATCAAGCTTTTAACATCTTCTTTTATGGTACTGTCAATGTTTGGATGATTTCTTAGTGGAACTAGAATACATACTACAATGTCAAATCATACTTCTGTCCATCAAATTTGTGTGCCAGTTAAAACTGATTATTTAAATAATCAGGTACGTTGCTGCTGGGAATTGAACTCCATAGGGATGCAATATGCGCAGAAATGAAGAATGACTACTCATGATGAAGAAATTTTATCAGAATTTTACAAAACTTACAACATTGAAGACAATCGAAGAATTGCATCGCTGGTCAGAAAACCATTGATAGCACCTTTGAATACAAACAAAATTAAATTTGAAAACAAGTTTCATTCTCTTCAAAAAAAGACTTGCATACAGTGATGTATTAAAGACACAATATGACAAATGCATGCTGAATTACATTGAACAAAATCATACTGAAGTTTGTTCAATCGATGAATCCAATAAGAAGCCAGTATACTTAAATATGCTTATATTTTTATATTAATAATTTTGAAATAACAATAATAACTTCTACTTAAAGGAAGTGAATTGTCTATGAAACGAGAATCAATTTTGAATGTTTGATGATCCTGTAATTTCGGTAACTTTCGCATTCATCATACTGACAGTGGTTCCAGAGAAAATTAAATTATATTTATCAACCATGTTCCAATTTCTAAGTTATTTTGTATGTTTTACTTCTTTAAGAAAAACTATTATTTGATACTAGAATAGTGGCCAAAATCATAATTATTTGCATATTTTATCGAATTCCTTGAAGAGAACTGAACAATATGTAAAACCACTATGTAGAGACTAAGATGAAAATCATGCAAATATACGTCAGCATACACGTGAATATGGATTGAGTCAGTTGAAGAACAAGCTTTACACACGTTATAAAACATTTTTTTATAGCACACTTCACCGAATTTCTTGATATTTTTGTGCAGCAGACAATTAAATTCAAATTGTAACAGTGTTGTTACTAATGACACTTGGATAACCCAAGCTTGCTGTGCTTCGGCTATGCGAATTTAAGACAATAGGGGATCTTTCTTTTAATCAGATCACTACAAAGGTGAAAGTACGACTTCTCTCTTCAAAACTTCCGATAGATGGCAGCACCAAAGGTTCTACTCCCTCAATTTTGGCGTTGATCTGAAGAGGGAGTAAATTTCTCCAGACCATTGCACCCATGGTAACTGCTCAACGACCGACCATAGGACTTTCGATTCCACAGATTTAACAAGCGCGCATATAAATTGTAACAGTAACAATGAGTAATCACTAACGTTTAAATAATGGAATGAAGTGAGGAACTGTGGGAAGGTTTTGACGCAGGCCATTCTATTGCCCATATTTGTAAAAAGTTCAATTTGAAGCCCAGCGTCGTGTGCAACGTATAGAAGCATATACATGAGACCGGATCTATTGATAGAAAGCTTGGACAAGTTCATTCAAGCACCGACACCAAATACAAATATAGCTACAGAAACCTTTGTTTCAAGAATGACTGTTTCCAAAATACGTAGTGATACAGGGTTGTTCATTAAAAGATCTGCGATTTGCGTCCCATTCACATCTATGTACTGCTGTGTACTGGACGCAAATCGCACAGATGTGAAGAGAGCACATGGTTTAATGAGCATAGAGATTGGGATACAGATCAATGCACGGCCGTTGTCTTCACTAATGAGTTCTGGTTCAGCTAAACCATTGATGCCAACCATATGCTCATATCAGGGCTTGGTACAGGGATGAATGCTGGTGCAACAACAACCTTACGTTCATATGGAGAGAACAAGAGAGACGCTACCAATGTTTGTGGAATCAACTATTTTTGTGGTGTCTCTGTGACAGATATGGAGGTCCTAGCAGTTGCCTAAATATCTTTCACAGATACAGTGGGATTGTTCTGTATCTAAAGCATTATTTTCACCTTTTCAGGAGAGCTCGATATGAAATAACATGAATTTATATAGAACTGTTTTACTCGACGAATTTTTATAAAGTGAGGATATTCACCGTATGGATATCCCAAGTAGGTCCCCAGGATTCAGTCCTGTAGAACAAGATAATTTACCTCTGAGAATGGCAACTGCAACTTGCTCCACTCCAAGAACCATCAAAATCGTTGTTGACAGAGAGTGACCAATTGGTATAGGAAATCACAAACTGCTTTATTTCAAGTATGAAATCATACTGCGAGACCAGTATATCTGTGACAGGAGACCATACCCCTTATTAATCTATTTTATTATTCTATTCAGCACCCACTATTTTTATGAAAACAATGGTATGTATTGTGCCAAATTTTATAAAAACCGGTCTAGCAGTTCTGGAGATAATTGACCCCAAACCTGAAAATTATCTTAATTTTGAGAACTAGTATATTTTCAGTATATTGATTCCAAAAGAAAAGTATTAATTATCTGTTTATTTAATGAGGAAAAAAATTCAATAAATTACTTAAAGAGTATTTCTTTGCCATTATATAATTAGAATGTTATATTTAAATATACTTATTCGGCATTTTGAAAAAACATAATTGCTTCCATGCATTATTATTAAATTTTAAATCTATAAAAACAATATGAAAGGTTTTTTAAATAAATTTTATTTAGTATATGTATAATACCCAATGTAACCCAAGAGATAGATTTCAGTTATGTTTTATCAAAATTTTTCATTGGTAATCAGTTGGCAGCAAAATACCATGTTTCCTTATAAAATACAGTTTGCTATTGTTCATAGATAGAAATCATATTTTATTCGTAAATAAATTGTTTTTCAAAGCCTACATTTGTTTTGATGAGAATTAAAAAACTGCTAAGAGGCAAATTATGTAAAAATAATTTAAAAATCAGCTATTCAAATATACATTTTAACTCTGTTGATTGCCTGCCAACTTGTCTAGTGGTCAGCGTGCCTGACTGGGAGGTCCTGGGTTCAAATCCCGGTTCAGGATGGATGTACTTTCTCTCTCTCTCTATGCTGCCTTTCCTTATGTGTGAATGAGGTGTGAATGGTTGCCTACCCTATAAACGGGTCCCTATGGCATGTGTGTGTACTGAAGAAGTCGGACTCCACACCAAATACGGTTCAGTTGGAAAAGTGGAGCATATCACCCCAATTTGCCAGCCTACCTGGAACACAAGAACAACAAAAACTATATTGATTATTTAAATCTTTATCTATATCACAACTAAGAAAGCATTTTTGATTTATTCATGGAAAAAATAGTTTTCCTTTCAAATACACTATTTTGCAATATAAATAATCAATCACTAAATTATGTTCAATGAGATTTGCTGAATTTCGCTTTCTATTCTTCTAATATATCCAGCATTAAAGATTTCAATTCCTATTTATTGGAGCAAAAAAATTGTTTAATGTGAAATTTAATTTAATAAATAGATTCCTCACTACAGTTTTAGAATTTAAATGAATCATAGATCTCAAATTAAAATCTATTTTCCAGAGTTTGTCCTTATTGAATTACTGCTTATTGTGCCGTTTCATCTCCCACGCGTTGATAAAGCTGAGTCAGCTTGTAAAATGTCCAGAGGATATTAGCCCTGCGAATTTGGAATCAATTACTGAGATAATAGAAGATAAATGAGCAAATTGTTTCATCATTAAGACCCTTTCTTTTTGCACTTAAAAGCTGCACATTTTTTCCTTATAAAAATTAATGATAATTATAATTGTTGCTGCAACTATAATGTATAAAATAAATAGGTAAAAATTGAAAAAAAATATCATTAAATTAGAATTTATTATAATAAGATCTTTGAAATATATAAGCAGAATTTAATTATGTATACTCTGAGAATAATTTTTTATTCAATTTTATATACATAATATTTAATAATATGTAAAATATATACATTATAAAAATCAGCATATTTCTTACCTGTTCATTAAAATTCATTAAATATTATAAATTTTAGCTTAAAAAGTGAGAAATAATTTGAATTAGGATCTATTCTTTCCATGTCTTAAATTACTTCCATCAAATATTGTGGTGATTAATCAATATTTTATTTTGACATATTTCTATGAAAAAAGAGGAAATGTTTTTGAGCCATTAAACTATTAGGTGACTTTTTTCTTATAATTACGTTCGTGTTATTATTACTAACATATTCAAACAATTTTCGAAGTATTAATATTACATGAAAAATGTTGAAAATTGATGCAACGTTTGATGATGATACTACATCGCATCAGGAGATTTATGCTGATTTTCAGTTTTCTATTTTCATTAGATTGTTTTCTCTTATTGTATTAATCCTCAGTTAAAAACAGCAACGTTATTAGCAATATGATTGCAAATAAATTACGTTAGAGGTTATTAGAATAATATTTCGCATCTTCTTACCCATAAATATTACTTTTATTACACATTCATGAAAAAATGCTTAAGATAATTACTTTGATCAGTTTTATAATCTGGAACGGAATAAAAGGAAATATCACCGAAGCACTTTAGTCTTCTATTAGATATCATTTTCTTCAGCCAGTCTGTTATTTTTATCCTCACTTTTTATTCTGATTTTTCACTGATGAAGATGTTAGACTCCTATTAAGTTTTTCAATTTTGGAAAAAGGTAAAGTTTGCAGAATGAGAGATCTGGTGATTCAGGGGATGCTCGAGAATCAATAAAAAAAACTTTCTCATTTAATATTAACAATTGATTTATAAAACTAATAAAAATATAAAGCTATAGGTTATTTCTGCTGTACGTTAACCTTTTCGAAATGCATAATCATTTTCTGGCACTGTTCCATGCTCCAAAGTGAATAACATGATAAAAATTGAATTGACATAATCCCTTCTATTCAATCTCTTATACTTGTAGTATATTTCATTTAAAATGAACGCTACTTTATAATTTTTTTTGATATCTATTTCCTTTTTATCGATCTTTTCATCTATAAAAAGCACACAAAATACATCGATTTTAAATTAATAATATAATATGAATAAGATAATTTTAATAACGTATCAGAAACTTTTGCTCATTTTATTTAATGAAAATTCAAATGAATATAGTCTGCATGTTTTTTTAAATTTTTCGTTCACTTATAACCTGAAGTACTTCGGGTATATTGGAGGGTTTCAAAAGTGATTTTTAATTTCGCAGTGTATATTTAATATATGGTTAGTTATTTTTTAATGTTTTCTATGTTTCATTCTTTTTACTGTATTTTGTTTTTACAGGGTGACAACTTTATCTTGTTGACAAAAAAATATTGTATTAAGGAAAAAACATGGACTTTGTTTTCAAAAAACTAACTTTACTTAGGTCGCTTGTTACTTAAATACAACATATTTGAGTATTTTCAAAATGGCTTCCTTGGGCATCGATACAGAGCCTTAAATGTCACATAAATTTTCTGCAATGGGCCGCAGTTCATCCGACGTTTATTTATCCCATTCCTTCTTAAGAATACACTTTGGGCATTCCCAAACTTCGATGTGGCTTAAAGCATACTCTTGATTGCAGAACAGACCAAACACTAGAGTCCATTGGGATTAAGTCTAGTGAATAGGGGGTTCATATTCCCATAATCTGAATTTGTTTTAATCCAACCTGAAATAAAGCAATGCCATCGTTGGTTTGGCATATTATTTCAAATAAGCAAGTAAAAGCTAACTATTTGTTTTACTAACATTAAGATCTCTTAAGCAAATGAATTTTTTATAAAAAGTGAGGGACATGAATTAAACCGATCAAAAGTAGTACAATTATGCCAAATGTATAAAGTTGTCACTCTGTATTATTACGTGTTGTTATATCATTAACTATAGTTTTTTTTATTTTATTATTATTTTTGCTATTAGTGTTGCTTCATTATTTTCTATTGTTTAAGCGGCTGAATGATTTGAGTCTATTATTTAATTATAAAATTTGGTTTTTTGACTCTTTTCATGCATATAAATCTGTAATAGTTTGAAATGGATTTTAATGCATAGTCTCTGACTGAAATAAATTTTCAATGAAAACAAAATGATGGTATGATTATGTTGTTGTTATTTTGGTTGTTATTTATAACAATTGGACAAGCCAAACTAGCTATGTCATTGGCTAAGAGAATTCAAGCGATTAGGATGCGTCTTATGTTTAACCAGAGCACTATGAATGTGCAAGTGCCACTTATCTCTAATTTCCTTTGATAGATGGCACCATCCCTTAAATTTCAGTTTGATCTGGGGGTGGAGAATACAATTTCTCCAGACAAGCCATAACATCCATCATACATTATTATATATATAATCAATTACATTTTCTTTCTTTCAACGTTATAATATTATATGCTGCCTTTTATATACAACATAACATATAATTTTGTAGGAAAAAAAATAGTTTGACTAATGTTATTTTATTATTTGGCGAGCACTAAGTATCCAATAGTTAAACATGTCATTTTACATTTACCAAAGCTTTACAGAACTTAATTTAGTTTCGAAAAAGTTAGTTTAATATGTGATTTCTCACAAATATTAATTCCTTGATTCATTCAACAAAAAATTATTTTCCATTTTTATGCTAGTCATAAATCTTTCTCGAGAGTATCCAAATAAAACCTGATAATTTGCTGAGTTTACATATAATTGGAGTAAAACTTATCTTCAAATAAAAAATTAGATTTAGTTTCTCTTACTCTAGAAAAAATGTTTCTTCTATCTACTTATTTGAAACAAAACAAAAGTCTACCATCCATAACCTTAAATCCTCTCCAGTTTTTTATTCATTTTTATTAAATGATTTATGAAAATATTCTTAATTGAAAAGTATTTATACATTACTCTGAGTTAGAGTGGTAGAAGAATCTGAGAAATTTAATGCTGAAAAAACAAATCTTTAATTAGAAACATCGATTTACTTCTTAAATATTAGTTTTTTTTACGAGTTTAGTATATTTTTAGCTTTATTTTCAAATAGCACCAGATTTTTTTAAAGCAAAAGCATTTTGCTAATTATATATTTTATAACTTTTATGTTTTATGGATGTATTTATAGTCTTTTTCATAACCATAAAATGTTTATAGACTACCAGAAAGCTATTTTTCATTTAGATAATAGATAAATTTCACAATTAATTTAAGGTATTTAATCATAAATGTATAATTTTTTCCATGAAAAAATTACATTTGTTTTTAAAATGTGTGCTTATTCATTTCATATGAGCAGAATATGAATAATTTTTTACAACCAAAAATAAAAACAAAAATCTTCAATTGAATTGAATAAAATATTAAATTTTATTGCCTTTAATAGTAAATTTAATCAGATAGCAAGTATTTTATGTATTAAATTATAAATAAAATAAAGTTATTTCCAGTTAATTGATTTCTTTTGTGTACTTTGATTTAAAAAAATCAATAGAATTGCACCTCTGAAGTTATGTTGCACTTTTATTTGACTCCACATATATTATAATGTTTTGCAAATCATTATATAATAGCTCAATATTTTTCTGAAAAGTAATATTTTATACATATTAAGCATAATTAAAACAGTTATATATATACATATTTTTATAAAATTAATCCAAAATCCAAATTGAGAATGATAATCAAATACTAGATGGAGAATAATACATTGAAAATATTGTACACAGATGGAAAAATGTTAAATTTATTGTTTAAAATTTTAAATAAATTGAATGAAGAAAAATGGAATGAAAATGAAGTGAAGTACCAGCTTGGCCAGCTTTCTTAAGGGGAATTTGACAAAATTTCTAAACTATATATCCTGAATAATTAAAATTAATTCAAACAAATAACGATAACTTAAAAACTGAATTTTCAGATATTTTGAATGATGTAAAAGATAATTATACATACACTGACATTTATGACAAAACTAATGATTTTAATTTCAAGGTTAATAAGTTAATTTTTTGAAATTCAAATATTTGAATTAAAATTTATAAAAATGTTATTTTCAATCAACTTAATAGAATGTATAATACATGTAATAATTTAATTGATATCAATAAACAAATATAAATAGACTGGAAAACATTCTACCTTATAATAACATTCCAATCAACTTTATTAAACACTGTTTGGCTAGTAGAGCATTGCTTATGTAAGAGTGAAGTAAGGCATAGTTGTAAACTACAAAATGGTAACTCAAGCCTTAAAGGTCTTATAAGAGGCTTGAAATACCAATAGTTTTTACACTTAATGTTTAAATTTATGTATTTATTTGGTTTACATGTAGTCTTTGGCAAAGTTCTTTCAGGTTTGGATCAGGATCTGGATTTAATTTTAATTTTGATTACTGGAAAATATATTAAATCTATTTTGGCCTCATTGGATTTTTTTTCATATATTTAGGTTTGACTTTTACTTATTTTATTCCGGTTTGATATTTTAGTTTATCATTGTGGTGTATTGGCTTCTTAAACAGCATGTCTTAGGCCAATGCAGAAAAGCAATATTTTGTACCAATGTGGACTACACACCCTGAAGATTCTTTTCCTATTTTCGATTTCCCTTATTTTATTTTATTTGAAATTTTAAATTAT
The DNA here is from genome assembly GCA_030067965.1 of Latrodectus elegans. Taxonomy (NCBI): domain Eukaryota; kingdom Metazoa; phylum Arthropoda; class Arachnida; order Araneae; family Theridiidae; genus Latrodectus; species Latrodectus elegans. The sequence goes on from CM057814.1 coordinate 117,907,277, forward strand.
ATATTGAACATTCATCCATCTGTTTACTATATTTCGTATTTTCAATCTATTATTACCCATCTAGTATTTGATTATTATCCTCCATAATATTCGCTTATTATTCTTATTCTCAATTTGGGTTTTGATTAATTTTTTAAAAATATACTATAAATTATATTTTATTAATTCTATTTAGCTTTTTTTGTGATGAATGTATAAGTATTATATCTATTCTTTTACTTCTAATATATATATATATATATATATATATATATATATGTATATATATATATATATACATATATATATATATATATATATATATATATATATATATATATATATATATATATATATATATATATATATATATATATATATATATATATATATATATATATATATATATATATATATATATATATATATAAGAAGAAATATCCTCAATCTAATCTAAATGAAATAAAAAAGTTTTCGTAATTAATCACAAAAAATTTTTTGTTCATTTAATTATTTATTCATTCACGTTCTTTTATTATTTATTATCTTTGTTAATTGAACTTATCTTATTTTTTAGTGTGAATATTTCATAATTTTATGAATTATTAACATACTTTATCATAAAACAGTTTTGCATTACAAATTTGAGGAGTTAAATTCCAAATTATTTTAACTTTTGCAAATCATTATATTTGATTTCAAGTTATTTGATAAATATTAGAATATTAATAGTATTAATAGAACAAATACATCCGGCAAATGATTCCTCCAAACTTTTACTTTGTTTGTGTACGGTCAATGATAATGAATATTATCCATTGTAGGGATTACTTCTGCTTTGTGATAACAATGTGCTCTTTGTGTTTTCGCGGCTTATGAAGCTTATCATTGTATTCAAAAGTTAATAACTATGCACTGTTCTGTTTATTATTGAGTTTGTTTATCTATCTATCTAACTATATATACATATATACATATACATATATATATATATATATATATATATATATATATATATATATATATATATATATATATATATATATATATATATATATATATATATATATATATATATATATATATATATATATATATATATATATATATATATATATATATATATATATATATATATGTATGGGTGTACAGTGTTTATTGCTTAATATATATTAAATGAAAAAGGAATGAAAGCATAAAAGTATATCAAAACATATAAGTCTGAACTGGCACTTGAATGTGTAATGAAACGGAATACTGAAAATGGTAAAAATGCTATGGAAGTCTGAATTTTTAAATTTTCTGAATTATGGGAAGAGGGTTAAAAGATTCTTCCCATAATTAATATTAATATTTTTCCTATAAGTAATACTATTAAATGAATATGACTAAAACTATATTGTCTAGAAATTATGATGGATATTTAACATTTATTTTGCCTAAATGTGATAATATTATTGTTCAGATTGTGGAACATTTTTGTCCCTTAACAAATTCTTTATGTGTATCGATGCATTTTAAAGAACTTTTTATATCTTAGAAATCAGTAATTTGTGTGTGACGCAAGCATTATGTCTCGGATTTTTATGAGAATGTTATTGTTTCTATTTTGTTTTATTTATTTCAGCAGTCAGCTAAATCTATTTATTTCAACTTCAAATGTATTAGCCATACGTCAAACTGTAAGAGGTCTGATAATATAGGGTCCATTAAAGAGAAGAAAACCGCAAATGGTTGAAGCCAGAAGTAAACAAATGGGGTCTTATTTTCATATGGTCAGTTACACTTCCAATTTCATCATCAGAAAGTTTCTTTTCCAATGTAATCGTTATTGTAAAAATGCATTGTTATTTTAAGTATTTTCCTTCTATCTAAAAACTCATTGGATATTTTTACAGTACCCATTCCAAATAGAAATGTACTTCATCAATAAACATCTCTTAATTGAAAAACATTTTGCATTCAGTTTACATATTTACAACCTATACTTTGCTCAGTAGAATACATATCGTTAGCTTATGTTCATATATACTACCCACAATATGCCCTGTTTTTCTTACATGTTTCTACATATTGTGGTGAGCCGAGATGGTAGTCGAAAGATAAGAGCTTTTGCTTTCGGTTCAACATTTCGTGAATTATATACTTTGGATTTGGATGTTAGTAGTGGTTCTGAATCGACTTTAAAGTCTCGGTTTAATTTGCTTTCTGATACAAAAAAATTACCGTTGAATGACAAACAATCCAAACACCTTGTTTGGGAAATTAACTTGTTTTTGCAAAAACAGAGGGTCATCTGCTTATCGCTATAATTTTTCAATACCATTTACTGTGACAGCTCACGATTGAGTTGTTATAGTGTATAAAAGTGAAGGAATAAGTGTATTACAAAGCTCTGAGAGAGAGAAAAAATGTTCTTACAGCTCCTTAAAATTCAGTGATAAAATTTATCCAATAATTCGCCAAGGTATAGATTCCCGAAAGGAAAAAAGCATTTTTATAATATTCTACAGCATCATTTAAAGAACAGACGATTTCTTTAAGAAAATTTTGAATAACAGAATTTTTACAAGTAACTCAGAAATTTTATATGTATTCGGTTATCGGAAATTACTTTCTTTCTGAATGAAAATGAAACACGATCTTATAAAAATAAATATTTTACTTAATTATATATTATCCATTCTGATATAATATATTTTGCAGTAGTATGATTCCTAGCAAAAAAATAATTTTTTATTCTTAAAAAAAAAAAAAAAAAAACTGATCCAGGTGATATTTAATATTTTTACATAAAATAATGGTTTAAGCGTCTTGAACTTTTGTAGAGACCGATACAAATAACATCAGAAAATGCCAGATCCAGGCAATGTGTTGGATGGAGTAGTATATCCCACCAAAGCTGTAGAGGCTTCTGAAGGATTAAAAAACTTGCATGATATATCGCATTATCATGGTGAAACACTACACATTTTCTATTAATCAATTCTGCTCTCTTCAGTTTAAATTAAACTCATTTCTCCAGATTTCATATTAGATTATTGTGTTGTTCGGTTAAATATAAATAAATCGTTGAGTTATATGAAATCTGATTAAAAACAGAGTATTAATATTTTTGAATGCTTTGAATGCTAGTTAATATATTTAATGAAAAAATCATTCAGATGTCAATATGGTAACAAAAAAATTTATTTTCTTAAGCACATGATTAACCTATATGTAAAGCATTCAGAATATATCTAGGCATTTCAAATAATCATGAACAAACAAATTCGATAAATATGAACTCTGAATTAATTCACGAGTTGTTATTCCTCGGTTGTCATCAACTAATACCTGTATTGTGTCTTCATCAGCTATAAGTGGCTTTCCAGAAAGGGATGTATCTTATATATCAAATTGCTAGATCAAAACATTACAAACCGATTTCAGCTTCTACGATTTATTAATGTATCTTTCCTGTGCATATCGGATAATTTGTTTTCTTCCTTGAATGATGTTTTTATTTCTTCTAAAGTAAGTAAAAAGAAATATATGGCAAAAATGCCATTTTTTAAATGCCAAAAATAGGGTTAATAATCAATCAACTTTTTTACAAGCGATCCTTGCTAGCGCAAGAACAGCAATTACAATTACAATGCTTAATGATGGTGTGAAGTTGGTTGTGAAAAAACCCAATTAAATTTTTGATGGTGGAAAATGAATTTACTTTCTGAATTATTAATAATAACTAAGTATGTAAGTATATATATATATATATATATACACACTTGTCAGATTTCCGAAATATTCACACCAGAATGCACTCTTGAATACCCGCATCTCTGGGGGCATTTAAGAGTGCACACACTTGGCTGCGTTTTATAGTGTTTTAGGGAAAAGTTTATTCGTAGAGCAATATTTATTTAACTATCCTTTGAAAAATGAATTCTTAACAGCCAGCATGATTTGCATTGTAGATACGACAGTTAATCAAAGATTTCGACGTATTTTCCATGTTATTGTTAGTTGTACAATAGTGAAGATATTCCATAGTGAAAGAAATAACTCTCCAAACTTTCAAGGTTGGTGCAGCAATGCAAAACTAAATGACCAAACTTAGGAAGTCAGAATTTGTTTGAAAACGTGAAGGAGACGTATGCGTATTAATTTTCTGCGTTGATGATTTTAACCCAGAAAATTTTCGAGTGGAATTTTTTTTTTAAGGAAAAGGTGACTTTATTGAAAAATATGAGTATTGAAAAGAAATTATAACGAAATGATAACATTTTGCTGTAAAATATAATAAATATTATTTGTGATTTTTCCACTGTTATTTTTTACAGTGGGAACAAAAAAAATTGTGAATATATGAGAAATAAAATAAATATATCATATATGAACTTTCTAATGGCTTTTAATCTTCACAGAAAGAACGTAAAAGTTAAAAACATATTATTTACTCGTATTTCTTGTAAACTAGAAATATGTGATTTACGATTAATTAGATAAAAAATAAGGTTATATAAAAATTATATGACTATAGAATGCATAAAAATAATATTATTTTCATTAAAATGATTTTTATTATTTGAGATTTATCAAGAATTCCTATAATTGTAAGTAAGACTTAATCTAAGGTAGTAAGACATAAAACTTTAAAATTGAATAAAAATAACTATCAATTGCTTGCAATCTTAATATTGTATATTATTTTAATATTCAGTGTATCTATAAAATGACTCTAAATTAATTTACATTATACACAACAAAATGCATACAGAACAATATTGTTCATAAGTTATGTCTAATAAATGTTATTGATAATGCTAAATTATTTAGTAATGAATTTTATTAATTAAATTTTAATTATTACCAAGAATAACTAATATAGCAATGAGTTAATAAGTATAATAGGGTTTTAATTAGCAAAATTAGTGTGAAATTTCCCATTTTGAATTTTTTATTTCATTTCATGGTATAAAATTTAAAATGAATAAAATGTGAAAATTTGAAACCAATAAAAATAATTACTCTAAATTTGTCAGCAAAAGGATAGACATTAAACATAATTTTTATGTGCTACCATATTTTAAAGGTAGTGATCTCTAATGAAAAACCATACTTCTTTCTTTAATTTTAAAACGCTAAATTCATTTAAGAGAAAATTACTGAAGTACATTAAATATACAGACTAAAAATATGCGCAGAAATGAAAATAAAATCTCGGTGCTAAATTTATATATACGATTTCAATAAAGTAAAAGAAATTATAAATTATTGTCGCGCCATTCCTCTTTAAAAGTAAATATTTAAATTCACTAAGTTTTTCACCTAAGTTGTTTGCTTTAAGTCTGGGATAGTTAATAATGTGAAGAATAATTGATTCTAATAAAAAATTAATAAAATAAATCAATAATTAATATATTTTTTAAATAAAATATAATATAATCAATAAATTCATTTTTTCTATTAGTTAAAAACATTACAATTATTGCATGAATTAACTGTGTAATTAGTAGTAAATGAAGAAAAACTATTTTGAAATATAAATATATTTTGCAGGAACTTTTTTATTATTATTTTTGTTTATCTAAATTGTTTTTAACATACTGGGCATCTTTCCTGTCATTAAATTTGATCAATAAATCAATATTCAGTAGTTTCATTACTTAACAGAAATATTTATATAAAATACAGTTTTAAATTAATAGTTAATGAGTTTTAACTTAATTTAAAAGTTCTTTTAACTTACTTCATTATTTATAAAGATGCTTCAAAAGAGTACTTCATAAAACTATCTGAATTATTTAGAATTAACATTGAAAAATTAATCACGCCTATACATCATCTTTACTTCTCTTGTGAGAATATTATTTTCTGTAAAATACAAAGTCGATGAAGATTAATATTTCAATGTTCACTTGGATGGAAACGATAATTTCTGAACACTAAGCGCCAAAGGCAATTTTGCTGACGCTCTATTCACCTGTATTAAAAAGATTAACATATCACCGATCCTTTAATCAGAACAATGTATAATCCTCGTTATACAATAACATACTTAATTAATAAATTTATAAGTTTATTGAAAGGAAAGTTTTATTTTTAAGAACTAAAATAATTTTAGTTATTACGCATTTAAGTTCCGATTTAACTTGATTAAATCATACATTCTTAATATTCTTCTTCTGATGTGAACATATTCATAATTGTTTTGTATTAGTCATGAAAAATTCTCCTAAACAATGTTTCATTTTAAGAGGATTAACATTTCTTAGTAGTAACAATTTTTAATCAAGCTTCTAAATTTGAATTGAATAGTTAAAATTCCATTAATTTAAGTCATTTTTCTTAATTTTCTTATTGTGATCTTAAGTAATTTTAAAGAAGTGAAATCAGATATTTCTAATTATTTTGGACATATACCAGCAAAAATTCACTTATTGTATAAGACATATTTGAACTTTAAAATACTACAATGTATTTAAGAAAAATTAAAGAACAAAATTTAAAGAATATAGAAAGAAAAAAAAAGAAGAAAAAACAGGTTGAATACTGCGTGGCATCAACTCTAAAAATTCTATAAGACCTTAGATGACAAAGTGATAATTCAACTGTTAATCTGATGAATAAGTCTTAAGCCACTAATTAGGAATTAATTTGAATTTTAAAATTAATTCACAAATTCAACGTTAGCATGTTTTTTATTTTATTATTTTTTTGGAAAGAAAAATAATCTATTCCAAATGTTCTTCTGACTAATTACCCGATAAAAATCATCACTTAACAGTCAAAATTTATATAATGTAATTTTATCAACCAATATCAAGTTTCTAAAAATATCAATATGATTAATGTACATACACAATACAGGTGTTTATTACACAACAATGCAGGTGTTTATTACAATAACTGAATAACGGTAGTTAAAAAAGTCACTAAATACAGGTAATTAATACAGGAACATAACATCTCTAACATTCCAGTTATTATTTGGATGTAACTTTCAGCAAACTCTTCAAACCATCCTTGCTTACTGAAGGCTTAAAAGGAGCAGAGCGCTTTCGTATTCAGTGACAAGACATTTCAGAATTACTGCAAAATGTTCTGGAGGGAGTGTTACGAGGAATGAGCATGATGCACAATGAAATCCTTATAAATTTCGCTTTTCAGGTGTGAATAACCTACTGCACAACTTTCATGTCTCCAGATCCTAATCAAAGTGATTTTTTTCCTATACAGTCACAGTGAATTACTTGTTTATGTGACATCTGCACACACATACTTGTATCTTTATATATGGATTATCCTTTATACATGGATTATCCTACATATATGGATTGTGACTAATACTTGTGTCATTGTAGAAAGAGCAATGATGTCAGTGAAAGGAATTTTTTGAACCTTTTTGCAATAATTAAATAATTAAGCATTTTTGTTCTTTGTGTAAGTGCTGTTGTTCCAGTGTTATAAAAATTTTATTTGGTTGAATATGTTCATACATACATAAATATATATATACACGCGCACTCACACACACACACACACACACACACACACACACATATATATATATATATATATATATATATATATATATATACATCATATATGAAATGCCATTTAATTTCTCACAAGTAAAATTATCAGGAATAAAAATATCATCTATCAATGAAGGTACACAAAATTTATAAGGAATATAGAAACACAATTTATAATAATTTAAAATAAAAATATACACTCTATTCGCAAATTTATAAAAAAAAATATGTGCATCTATTTTGTTTACTTTATATATATTATAATTATAATTTAAAAATTGACTGTTTGTAATAAATATTCCTAAACTACCATTTAGACATTTTTGATTTTTTCTTTTATAACTTGGATTTTTTTTTCAACATTTTCTTTTCTAAAATAAGAAAACATCAGTTTTTTTTCTTTTTTCATAATTTTGATTTTTAATCCTGTTTTGATTTTATTTGAAGATACGTTGTTCCAATTTACCATTAAATTGTTTTTATTATTTCTGAATTAATGTGTTTGGGGATATTACTTTGCAATCAATAATTTTTTGAATTCTAATTGATAATCAGTGTTTTTATTAAACTAGTTTTAGTAGCTTTGTTTCTAGCGCTTATTACTAGTTGTTTGAGATTTCAGGATAGAAAATAGTGGATAAAAGAAACGTTGTGATACAACCTTCAGTCACTTAACCTTAAAAAAAACTGACAAAAATTACTTATTATGTTAAAAATAATTATTACAAAATTTGCAAAGAAAATTACTGTAGATATTCAACTAGCTAATAATGAAAAATTTTACTCCCCTGTGTTTGATTTACTATTCTAATAAGCAAAATTCCTACAATCATTAATAAAAAAATTACAACATGATTTATCTAATTATATATAGCAATTAAAATTACATTGGACTCATCAAAAGAGTGTCAAAGGAGGTGTCAAGGCAGTGTATCAAAAAAGAAATGGTTGTTCTATAACAGAAAACGTTCACCACGTACTCCACGGAACTTTCTAGTATAATCAACTGTTAACATTAGTTAGTCAATAATATTGTTTTAATCCATAATCATACACTGCTGTGTAATGGCGCCATCTGTGGACAATAAGAATTACTATCAAAATCTGGAAATTTATTACATTTCTAAAGTAATATTTGCTGTGGTATGTTGGATGGTTAGAAAATTTCACTACTATTACTAAAAGTAGGCGGTAGGTAAAAGCAAGTTTATTTCCGGTAATTTACAACACAATTCAAGTGTAGAGATTAATTAAAAAATATTAATTTTTCCCCTTGGAATATTGTACTAGATTAAAATAAATATTTGTCAACATTATAATGTAAAAATATCAAGTAGTAGAAAATTCTATTTAAATTTTAATAAAAGTTAGCAATTTTATGCAATGAAAGGAATTTGGCGAAATTATAATTTTCTTAATCTGTTAATTTAATGAACTTACGCATTAATATAGGATATTTTAATGATTTACAACTATATTTCACATTTAGCACTATTTTCTTTCAAGTAACTTCCTTGATGTTAGCTAAGTTTTCATGTGTTTTATCATTCTATATGTATTAAAATAAATATTTTTCATCAACGTTCTTGCAGTAAAAATATTAAGAAGGCTTTTTTACCAAAATGCTTTGCTTAATTCTATGATCACGTGATGCAAAACAGTAATTAATCATTCTACAATATTTTTTTCATCAGAATGAATACAACTTCATTTTACATGTACAGCTTAAGCTTCTCTTGCAGCTGCCGTAAATAGAAGCAGGATTTCCCCCCCTCAAAACAGGAAATTTATTTAAAAGATTTTAAGCAAATAGATGATAATTGATAACCCTAATTTTAAAGCATTTTTGTTGTTTGACCAACTTTCGTAGTTTCTCGAAATTCATAAATTTTGTTTTTACAACGTAAAATAATTTTAATTTCATATCCATATAAGTTCCATCCATCATTTAAACCCCTATAAAAATCCATGTTTAAAAAGAAAAATTACAAAATTAAAAATCGCCAAACTGAAATAAGATTATTGTTCGTTTGAAATAAATAAGTATATTTTTTGTTTGAAATAATATAAAGCTTAGTAACTCATTTTTAAACATAATTATTTCTTACCACAATGAAAACTTTCTTTACAATTAAATTTAATTAGTTGTAATTATTTTTTATCTATCATATTTTATTTTATTTCCTGTTCTTATATGGGTTGCAAGTTATTAAAATATTCTTTATTGCAAAAATTTCATGAACTATTATCTGAGATTATAACAATTAATAATAAATGATTTAGAGTAAATCTATTCGTGATTTAGTTTCTAAAACCTGATTAAGCTGTTTTTTCTCAAAAATTATGCTTCTTTGAGAAAAAAACAGTTTAAGCTTAAAATCATGTAAATTTTGGAAAAATTAAAACTTCATTGGGAAATCAGCAATTTTCTTTTTAAATTGATATGGAAACATACAAATGATATTTTGCAATATTTTTTTAAGAGTTTTTCTTGAAATACGTTAACAATGAATGCAATGGAAGATGCAACTTTTTTTTTCCTTGCTAAATACACATTCTCGCATATTTCAATTATAAGAGCAATGTTAATTTGTGTTTTAAAAAATATTAGACATTTAAAAAGAAGTTTTAGGAAATAGTTGTTAAAAGGTTTCTGAAACTTTTTTTAAAAAAAATTAAAGGTACTACAATTAAATGTATTTTTCTTTTCATATAAAATTCTAGAAATATTACAAAGAAGCCGAATCGGCGGAAATTTAGTTATAAACTGAGACACATGCCCAAATATTATTTATCTATTATACGCATGCATATTTATTATCAAAAACAATGATTATAATAATTTTATGGGGAGAAATTGTCTTCGAATATTTTCCTTTTTAATAAAAATAGTCCATTTCTAGCTGAAAAAATTCTACCATTTAGTTGCCATGTATCGCGTAAAATAAAATATAAAATTAGCCACTGTTGCAGGAAATACAAAATTTGTAAGTTGTTAGATACTAAAATCGTTTAAAAAATTTGCATAAAAAGGAATAACTTGAACTAAATTAAAAGTATGATACACTTATGAATTGCATTATGATTTCAATATAATTCTTAGAAAATAAAGTAAATTGACAAGATGATGTAATGGTATGAAAAAAATGAATTATAAATACAAGTAAAATACGGCATTCCCTAAAATTACGTGCACATTAAAGCTAATTTTTAAATATGAATGTTACTGAATTCAATTTAAAAATTGCTTCATTAATGCTTTTAATATTAAAGTTTATTTAAACGTAAAGAAAGAAAAAGTTCTAGAGTATAAAATAGTTCTTTTTTTGAATTATAGACATCGCCACTGTACTTACAGAAATTCAGTTATTTTAAATTTTATTATTATTATTTTTTTAACGAATCCATTTTTGCAAACTGAATGCGTAAATGTTATTATAAAAAATTTATATATTTAAAGAGAGATAATTTGAGCCATAAGAGTCTATAAAATTAATATGTTTCCTGTGAAATCGGAAATGTTGTGTATATTTTTATTTTATTATTAAATTACATTTCAGTTCCTACTACTAACTAGAATACAATTATATTTCAAAATTTAAAGTGGTTTTATTATTTTACATTATTACAAGTGAAATAAATGAAAAACCAGAAAAAAGAAACAAATTAAAAACATAAACGTGGCAGTGTTATGTTATGTTCAGATAGATGGAGGCACCAGAAAAGGTTCCTTGTTCAAAAATATCTAGTGTCCTTAATATAAGTTATCCATATTTTTGTTTGTATTAGAATTTGATGCTGGTATTTTCTGATGATAAAAGCAATTATTTTATAATATAATTACAACTAATCCAACTTTATACTGGAGTCCAAAGAAAAAAATTGATGACATTTTTTTTCTTATTCATATATTTTTTTCTATATTCAGAAATTGAACAACAATATTATATAGTTCTATTTTTATCACATAGCTGTAAATGATATCTGACAAATAAGCAATGTAATTTCAGTTAGAGCTTTTTCAAAAATATTTTGCAAAATATTTTATGTTCTTAAAAGCCTGAAAATAAATATCTATTTAAAATCATTAATAAAAGTATTTATTTGTTAGAACATGGGTTTATTTAAATTCACTATTGATGTAAAAAATAAAGACTTTCACATGGGTATGAAATTTAGGGAAATTTTTTCTTTACTAAATTGAAATCTTATTCTTGAATTTATAGAAAATTAGAGTTCTTTATTTTTCGCAGAACTTTTTAAGAATTCAACATTTTCGTCTTCCTCTAATTCAATACTTCTGATTTATAGCTGTAATTCATTTGCCAACAAATCGACAAAGAAAAATACATTTAGTTATCAATGAGTGTGCTTCATCTGATATTAATTTAAATGCATTAAAATATGTTTGACTGATGTTTCATGACCATATTTATGATCGTATTTTACATATTGTACCGAGCTTCGGGTTCGTGTGGATTGAGAGTTGAAGAAAGCAACTACTCGATGAACACAAGACTTTTATTCGTAAAAATTTCACTAGAAATACCAGCTGTAATAATCACAATTATACAGATACAATTCGTCAGATACGATAAGTTACAGCTTCCAATCACAGGTCTCAAATACCTCAGGCAGAGAACAGCTTCTCAAAACTAGCAGTCACGACTAATCGTCTTCACAAAACTGACTGTGTGTGCAAAACCTGCCTAACTATGTTGGGCTGCGGTATTTATACCTGACTTGGCGGAGAAATCTACTAATTTCGCCAAGGTTGTGGAAGCTTCTAGGCTATCTCGCTAAATATTGGTCCTAGAGCTTAGGTGATAGATGTTTCCAGAAGTATCTATTTCTCGCATGTCGCCAAAAATCTCGCCAAGTCGCCCAGTTTTCTAGCCAAACCATCGCCAAGTCACCAAATCGTTAGAAAACCCGCTTTTAACGTATAACACGTCTAAATACCGCAATTTTTGCCCAAAATGTGAGTATTTCCGATCTGTCTGAGATATTTTAAGACATATACAATAATTATTTATAAATTTGTAACAATATTGTATACTTGATTGTGTTTTTATGAACATACAAAGATTGATTGATCAAGTACCTAGAACTTACAGTGGACATTAAACTACAAAGAACACCCACTTGATGATGACCCCAAGAACGATTAGTGATATTAATTTTAAAAGATTATTGATATTATTTACTCTTAATACATAATTGATTTTACAAAATTTTCAAAACGTATATCCCAAGATAAAAAAAAAAAAAAAAGACTCTTTGAAATATATCAGAGTACTGTAAATTTGGAAATCAAATCATCCTACTAAATGATAAAATATTTTTTTATTTCTTTTAATTAAAATGATTCGCAATGGATTTTGAAACATTTATTATGTTCAGTGGATTTAATAAATACTACAAATATAAATTTTCAAATTTAAAATTATTAAATATATTTCTTTTACTAACCACGCAAATTAATTTATTAAAACTTTTTTTAGTTTTCTTTTCTTTTTCATAAAGATATCTGAAGTTTAGAAACTTATATGTTTTTATATATAGTCATCTTTAGAAAAAAGGGGATATTCAATTGATGTAACTGATTTCATTTTTCCCAAAAATGAAGGTTTAAACATTTAGCAAAATACTTTAGAACTTCCAAGAATATATAATGTCACTATACAGAATCAATAATGTTAAAAAATTTCTTATTTTAAATGATAAATAAGCTAAGAACAAGATTTAAAAATTATTGTTTTCTACTAATTTTATGAATTTTGCCCTACAATTAGCAGAAAAATTTTAAATTAAAATTATAATTTTATTTAAAGTTTTAAATTTTTATCTACGTAAAATAAAACTATGTAGATCTTTCTCTTACATTCTAACAATCCAAAAATATTTATGTTTGCTAATTTAATTTTTTGCTTATGTACATGTATACAAAATGTGTTTTTTTCAAATAGTGAAAATAAATTGCATTATTTTATTTCCTATTTTAATATCGAAACGTTATTTAAAACCAAATTAATATAATTTTCACAGAGGGAACACTTCAGAGTAGGAAGATTAATAGAAATTTCATTTAAATACAATTTAACTGCATTAAGAGACTAAAATATTTTAACTTTTCATCTTTACTTTAAAATTTTCTAATTACAAATAGCCATGAGCAAAACTTAAACGTACCATTATAAGTAACAGTCTAACTAACAGATGATCCCACAAAATGATTTCTATTCTATTTCTGAAATTACGAAATTATGCGGTGCTGAAATTACTAAATGCAAATTACTTGTTATAAAATAATAATCATTTTTACATGATGACTAAAAATATTAATAAGTAAATTCTTCTTTCTTTACTGTTTAACAATCGTGATTTAGGTAATGGAATTTATTATTTTTGTAAATGTCATTTTTACCCTTCTATCAAGGTGTTTTATCCTGAATGAACACAATTTATTTTAATATTCAGATAGAAAAAAATTTATTTTAAGAACTTATTTTACTGACGGAATTCAATGTTAGTTAAGATCTATTTTCATTAAACTAAATAAAGATTAAATATTACTTGCTAGAGAGAGAGAGAGAGAGAGAGAGAGAGAGAGAAAATAACTTTGTATGGGGAACACAAATAACACTTCTGTGATTGTGAATTCCAGTTAGTTTCCAAGACTTCTTCTCCAATATAAAATATTTCGGCCACACCATTTAAAACTGTGGAGCAATAATGTCTGTATCATCAATATCAATACAATCCCTCAACTCAAAAATGGAATATTACAGCTGAATAAACAGATAACAAAACACACAATTTTTTGTAAACAAAAAATCTAATTTTCATTAAAATATATTATATTTTTTCAGGTTTGAACACTTATATGATTGTTTGACAAATGATCATGTTGAGTAATTGAATAATTGACTATTTTAACACTATTTATCACTTGCTTGCCAATGACAGAGATATAAAATAAAAAAAAGTTTCTAACAAATTGAAAATAATCAAACCTACGATTTTCAAATTATAATTTATATTGATTATAAATTTTAATTGAAGAAATAAGGCAAAGTAGTTTGTCTGTATATATGATGCTTTTCATGATAAAATAGGGATTTGGAAGTGAAAGAAGTTTTGCAGAAATTTATACGTGAAAAATTGCTTTATTTCATTAAGTGTCCATGTAGATAAATAAAAAAAAATCTTTACAAGAAGATAGAAAGAATCCCTGCTCTAAGCAAAATTGCATTAAAATGTGGATTCATAGTTTCAAATATGTGTCTACTTATTGAAATATATTTCAAACTTTTGTAACAAAGAATTTAGACTTTCAATATCCTTTGTTAAAGTAAGAAATTTATTTGTGCCTAGTATACTCAATAGTAACTGAATATAATGTATAATAAGTTTTAAAATTTAATCTGTAATTCATATTTAGTCTAATTTATATATTATGAAGCTTATTCAAGCTGAAAGTGTAATAAAATTTTGATCCACGATGATAGAATATGAACAATTCGTCCTTTGATTATTTCTCAGGAAATGAATTGGCTAGATAATATTTATTTCTAAAATGAAATTAGGAAAAATTAATTTCAAACGACTGAATTGTAATTTTATGCATCTCAACTTTATTAATTTATTTAAGATTTTAAGAGGGTTATTGTTTAACTCTAGTTATGACTAAAATCATAACTAATAATACTTGGTCATACATTTTTTGCATATATTCTATTTTATTGCCATATTTTAGATTTTCAATATTATTATTGTTTTATTTGATTATTGGTGGCAACATGTTGAAATAAAAGGAAATGTAAATATGGTTACATGTTTATCGCATGCAAAAATTCTACTGTATTTATTACTGCATGGTAATTTTATCAAAATTAGTACTCAGAAAATATTTCCAGATGTATATTTGATTCATATGCTATGCATCATATTCTTCATTTACAAGAAACATATTTTCTAATTTCTTAAATTTTTATTTGTTTTGTTTTAATAGCAAAATGTCAGAATGTGCATTGTGTTTATCAAATTTAAAAGTGCAAGCATTAAATTTATTTCGTCTTTTCAAATATTAGACTTTGAAGCTCACTCACGCATTAAATTATATAAGCTTGTGAGTTATTAAAATAACCTTTAGAAGTTAAATGAAAGTGAAAATACTTAAAGAAGGATATCATTTAATATAATCAGCAGAAAACATCTTTCTCTATTTAATATAATTTTATTAATGAAATATTCAGTTTAAAAATTTCAGAATCTGAAGATAAATGGAAAATTAATTATATTTATTTAAATCCTAATAATAGAATATCTTAATGTGAAAAGTTCATCCCAGTGCTCCAAAAATGCATAATCTAAAAAAAGAATATAATCGGAACCATTTATAATACCTCTGGTGACCAAGAATTATTAGATATCATTGTCATGGAATTATAGTTGTATATAAGTGAAAAATATATTGTTTTCAGCTTCACAATTCAAATCACGAAAGAGTTATCGCAATTTCAAAAATAACATTTCAGCAATTTCTAAAGAAAAAATTAATAATAGCAATTTTAAAAGATAAATAATATTCATTAATTTTTGTATGAGAATATATCAAAGCTTGAGTAAATTTAATTATTTTCCTGATTCTTTAAGTGAATAATAAAACGTTCTAAAATAAAATTAAGTTTTATTTTTACATGTAAAAAATGCAAGATAGCATTTCTTAATGATTAGTAGAATATATTTTAGAATTTTGTAAGAATTCTATTTCTAAATTATGTCAAAAACCTTTTACTTTACACAATAAAGTAATAGATGGCGCCACATATTACGAATTCCATTACCTTTTACTTAATTTTTTTAATCTACTCTTTGAAGTTTTCTCAAAGTACATTCTTTCATAATTGTTCTTTATATATATATATATCGTTGCTTCTCTCTTGAACTCACACTTAGATCTTTACAAAAGCACTGGTTAGAGATCAGTAGATACTTGTTAAATAATTTTTGAATAAAATTATGTGTTTATTAAATTGTACTTACATGTTCAACTAGCAATATTTGTGTATTTTTTTTTCAAATGAAATTCTCTAAATAATTGAAATATATTTATTTAGGGATCAATTTAATTGACATTCTCTCTGTAAATTATAAAAACAAATATGTTTGTAAGTTATCAGAGTTTACGAAAATTATTCAAAAATGTTTAAAATAAATTTATAGAAATAAGGACTTTAATAATGAAGAGTTTCTTACGTATGATAAATTATTAACATTAATGCTTTCGAACTGGCATGAATGAATCAGCAAATTTCTTATGTGACAAATAAATAAATATATCTTTTTAAATTAAAATTTATAAAAATCTTTATTTATCATTAGTACCAAACAAGAAAGTTTTCTTCCAATAAATAACAGTTTCAATACCTAAAACATATTTATTAACATTCGAAACAGCTGTATTAATTAAATATATTATAATGAATGACCAAAATAATTTCTAATCATGCGCCATAAAAAATTTTAAAATATTAACATAAAAGTAAATAATAATTTCAACTAAATAAAATGCAATGGTTCATAATATAAGACTAACGATAAAATTTTTATTTTGTGTAATGTCAATAGAAATTTTGTTTTAAAAAAATTATCATTTCCTTATTCGTGCAAATATTTTAGAATTTTTCAGTGAAAATATCAGTATTTAAACTTGTTTAATAAATTAAATATGGAATATTAGTACCATTCATCACGAATAACAACATTTTAAATTAAAACAATCATAAATATTTTGCAGTTTATACTCTAAGAATCCTGTTAAGGTATTATGAAAAGGAAATGTAAATAACAATAATTATTGAAACCTATATAGAAGAAGTTGGCGTAATCTCAAATGCAAATGTTCACCAGAAGTTGTATCTGTTCCTGATTTTCTGACTAATTTTATACTTAAACGGATTTGAACATAGAAGATGATCATTTTTCAAAAGCCCAACAATATAAGGAAAACTCTTAAATTGAGATATTGAGATTTTAATACAAAACTAAAAGGTTTTGCATTATTTTGATATTTCTCTTGAACTGATATATTCAGATTTAGACAGCCGTATCAACATTAATCCATCGACATGAAAAAGTAAATATATGAAATGATCAAGACTTTTTAACTGGTGGAATTTTAATTCGCAAAAAAATATGATGTACCAGATCAATTAAGTATTGAATGACACCTGCATCAATATTTCGTTTGTTTTAAATAAATTAAAATTCTAATTTAATATCAGTAAATATAATGCTTATCTTGCAGATAGAAACTCATATCGTTTGAATAATTGTCGAGAAGTAAAGACTGTTGAAATTGTTGAGAAGTAATAATTTCACTTTAAACTCGCGATGTGAATATTGTTATTTATGCATAAATTGAACTGCAATGGCTACTTCTCACTAAAGAAAGATGCCTGTCTATATTTTTAAGAAGATGTAAGCAATAAATCATTATAAATGCAGCACTCATTTATTATTAATATTTTTTTATATTTTGTAAAAACAAAATAACGTGTTTTAATTTTAAATTTGATTTCTTAACAGAATATAATTTCATTCAGAAAACAATTTCACGTATACTATAAATTGAATCATATCATTATGAAATTTAACGAAGAAATAGTGGAAAAATTCATTCAGTTATTAGAATGGCATCTTTTTAACTTCATATATTATTGAATTACAAATAGCAATCAGTAGGAATCATATTGCTAAATAAAATATACAACAATGAGGAATTTTATACGAAAAGTATTGGAATAAATATATGTAAATAGAATCACATATTTTTATTTCTACATTGATAGAATATATTTTGAAAGTGATTTAATGCACTGCGACTGTTAAAAACAGAGTATAAAGGAAGTGTGAAAAAATATTTAAAATAAATATCTCTAAATAATTGTTGTGACATTTAATATTTTATTATTTTTTCACCAATATAAATGGCAACGCAATTTACATCACATATTTTAGGTTACATTTTGAGGAAAATTGACACAATTTTCAAGAAAGTGGAAAATGGAAGATAATAATGTTCATAGAAATTCTGACAATGTAGACATTTCACGAAAATATGAAACGTTTCGCGACATGCACATTTTATAACGATGACAGTAACTTTCTTCGGGATATACACTGTTATTTCCGACAACGTGTAATCAGCGTAGGCGTCGATCGAGATTCCGGAGCAATAAAAATTTGTTTTTCTTTCCTGAACACCACCTTGTTTGATACTTCCCATATTTTTGCACAAAAGATTATTCATATTCTTACAAAAAGTGTTATAAGAAGAAAAATATTTCAAAGTCCTTTCCCCATTTTTAAAATTCAAGTCTGCATATATTCTTACCCATACTTTCAAATCCAAGAAATTTATGTTCTACAAAAAATATTTCTTGTAAATTAATTTCAGTAAATTTTTACTAACAGAATTTTTGTTCCTTTACTCAAAATCTCTTGTTATCTAACAATATGGCTCATGAGAAATAAATAACTCAAGGAAACTTTCAGGAAAAAAGCAGGTAAGTTTATTCTGTTATGGAATGTAATGCAAATTACAATTAGACACATGATACAAGTAAGAATTAAATCCATTTAATCAGAGCTATTTTAATTCAATTTAGGTACGAAGAAAATAATTAACTCAATGAAATTGCTTTTCATTACCATAGGTAAAATAAAAGGAACTCTCATTTAAAGATCTGAATCCAGTCCCACACACACAATCAGAATAAAATTAATGATCTTTTATTGGAAGAACCATAACAAAGATCTGATGGCTAATCTTTCAATCCAACATTTCAATACTTTACTTAAATTAAAATATTGAACAATGGGTAAATCCAGTTTCTAGACTTCAACTCGTTTATTTAATATTAATTAAGTAAAACAATTAATTGTGATTTGAGTAAGAGGATGATTTAAATTGCAGGTTATGGTGATCTAAACAATCTTGAACTAATTTATTTTAATGGTGTTTTAATAAAAATTATTTCTAAGAAATCATTTTAACGTAAAATATGCAAAAAATGAATATTTATTCACATATTATGGATATATTTGAATGTTGTTATGAATGCTCATGTATTTAAGTTTATATTTTAACATTAGTTATAAAAAAGACTATTTTATATAAATTGATCATGAATTTTCAATTTCAAAGTGTTGATGTTTCGAATATATAACCTGAATTATTATTAATATATACCAACGAATTACTAAATATGAAATAAAGAATATTAGCGAATTTCTCATGTTCAATAAGAAATTATTGCTGTTAACAGATGCTATTTGTGTTTATAAAAAATTGTGTTTATTTGTGTTTTAAAAATAAGCTATTTTAAGTAAGAAATAATACATATAGTTTTAAACATATTTTTTAAAACGTTTTTGGAATAATAAACAAATAATCGAATACCAATTATTTTATTTACTTATTTACCGGAGGAATCAAATTTCATATTACATTTTTCTGAAGGACTACTAAAGAATTTAGACGGAATTTTTTTTTCAAAATTAAAGCTCAAAAAAAAAATTTGAAAATGATCAAAAGAAATCAAGTTTAGTGACATAGCATATTAATATATTATTGCATAAAATTTATTATTGTAGCAGTTTGCTAATATTTTTTCTATCAGAAATTGCTGATTAATATAACTGTTGAACATTTTCTGAGAGGAGAAATATGTTAAACATACATTTGCTTCATGAATAAATACATCATAATGGGCAAGCAGAAAAATAAATAAGTGTTAATTAAAAATTAAAAATAATCTATTAAATATTCCTGAGTGTTAAAGTAGAAAGGTTCAGTTCTGTTGATTAAATTAAGGTATTATGACATATGTCAATATGTTAGCATGCTCTATATTTAGTTTTATGAATAAATAAATGGTTATCTATGTAAATAAATAGGCACTGCTATTTTTAATTTAAAAAAATATTTTAAATTGATTCAAAATTTTGTTCGTTTTGCTCAAAGAAAAAGAAATAATATCTATTCAATTTAAGTCATTTATTTTTAAACAGTGAAGAACTTAAATTGCATATATATTATACATTACATTATATAAATAATGTATTTTTTACTTATAGTGTAGATAATGTTCATGAATATTAAGTGGTTGAAATCTGTATTTTTCAAATGCTATTCGCTTGGTTCATGAAATTTGTTTAAAATTTCATACATTAAAATATACTGTAAAATCAAGTTTTTTATTTTTTGAATTTGTATGGAAATTCTTATAAAAATTGATTAATCCTTTTTCAAACATCCCTCAAAAGTAATTTGTATTTCACATTGTAGCAAATTTTACACTAAATAATTAAAGTTTTAAATAATTAAAGAAGAAAAGTAAATAATTAAAGTTTTGCTTGATGTATCCAAGTGTTTCACGTATACTAATATAAATATATGAAAATTAAAAATACTTAATTGAAAGCTCTGTGAGCAATCAATACCAAAATTGATTCTGTAGCAAACAATTTACCAATGCCCTAAGGAAGTATTACTGCTTCAATAACAAACCAACAATCTTCTGACTATCTTGACAAACTCAATTAACGTAAAACAAAGTATGTTGACAATCTGTATTCACTGTGGGTAACAAATGCTGTGGAAACCGTCTAATTATATGTATAGCTTTTCCTCTCAATTCTTAGATTGACGATACCGTGATTCGTGAAACTTTCTTATGAGGCATATTCTAAATTGTCGCTATGAGACTTTATTTGTAATTAATCGAATCACTTGTAAAAGTATTTATTGTTATAGCATTAGTCATAGAATAGATAAATTGTAGAGTGAAAAAAATTATCTTTTTTGAATAGGAAGTTTTCTTCTTTACGAAAATATTTCGTAATTATAGGAAATTCAGTTGTTATTACTCCAAAAATACTAAAATAAATACTATAATTATCCTATAATTCATAAATACTAAAATAAGTAAAAAAACAGAACTGTTTACTTTTTCCAGTAAATAGTAGTGTATTTATAGCATCAGGAAAGTAAAAAGACTTATAATTACATATTTTGACTCATATTTAAATAATAACATTTCCCACGTTCAACCGTTTATTCCCATTTCCTTTATAACATTAATCATATCAGCAGCACATGTAGAAATTCAGAGAAACGAATAATACCTGTCCTTGAGCCTTTATTTTATTATAATTACAATATTATTTTAGGATAAGCTAATCAATTAAAAAATTTTAAAAGTATGATTTATATAAATAGAAATATCTAATACAAGTAATATTCCTGAATAATTTTAATGGATAATTTTCATTCCGTAAATTATAAGCTAATATTGACAGAGTAAAGTTAAGGATCAGGACGATTGAATATAATTTGGAATAAAGGAAATAACAATAGGAGTTAAAAAAAAAACTGGAATGTATATTAAAAATCTTGAGAATATCTTACAATTGTGTGACACTTAGTAAAATTAAAATTCAAACTTTCTTGTCAAAATTAGAATAATCTTTATCACATTTTAATTGCATTGTACCTATTAGAAGAATTCTCTTTTCCAATGTAAGGGAAGCCTATCAATGCCCGAATAAATAGCTCTCTAGTCTTCAGTTCAACTACTTTTGGGTTCGAAACCCACCTCGGGCTTTCATGTTTGCAGCTTTTCGAAATTCATCTTGATTATCCCAGCTTAAAAAGCCCTTATTTTGAATGCAGGACAATTTAGAGACAGTTAAACTTTTGCTATTGTAAACTTTGGTAGGTAGTTTGAAGGAATAACATTTCACTTGTTAAAAACTATCTAAAATTACGATTGAAGAAATAAATGAGTAAAATTTTAAAGAAAAAGTTTCATTACTTTAACATCACGTTTTCTGACAATATTACTCAAATATCAAGAAGTATTATCATTGTCAATTTATAATTTTTTTTATAAATAATTGAAATATCCATATTAAAAGTAGTAAATACATATTTGTCTTAAGTATTATTCAGGGTAGACATTTTTAACTCTCATTAAATTACAACTTAAGTTCCTTCAAATAGTATTCTAAGTTAATAACTCACTAATTAATTGAATTTTTACATTTAGTAGTAAAATGTAATTAATTATGAAATAAAAAATTAATTCTTGTAATAATAGCTTGTAGAAATTAAAAAACAGAGTCTTTTGGAGGAGAAAATGTGATTAAGTGATGTCAAATTTAATTTTAATTTTAATTACTTTTCTAAGAAAAAAATGCACTCAATTTTACTCCCAAAGTGAAAAAAATATTTAATGTAATTTGCAAGAAAGAGAAAGGATTTCACTTTATTATTATTTTTTTTTACTCTTTCTTATATATTGTAATAAAAGTATAAAAATGCAAAACTTTATCTGATTAATTAAATAAAATTTGTTAAAATTCTCTAAGTTTGAATGAATGCGGAGAGTTTAAGCATTTTCTAAAGTTTCTAAGGTACCTGGGATTTATTTATACATTATTATTTGAAAATCAAATGTTAGAAAGTTTATAGATTTATATTATTTATTTTTAATTTATAACAAATCATAAATTTTTTTTTTTTCAAATTCAAAAATTTTCTAATTTTATATGTACATATGTCCATAATTTTATTTAATATATCATACTATTATACGATTTATAACGAAATTTTATTGCCAAAATTAAAATCTAAGATCCATATAATGTATTTTTAGTCATCATAAAATTTATAATTCATTGAATTGAATGAGAAAGTAATTGAATTGCTTTCTGTATACATTAGGTAATATAACTCTAAGCAATTTTTCATAAATGCAGAGTCAATACTAAATAGTTTTGTAAGCATAATGTAATGCTTATTTATTTTACTCTATTTATGTACGCTTACAATCTCTATATATACATAGCGTTACAATAATTAACCATGACATCATAATCAATAAGACGTAACAAACAAGATATTTTACCAATAAGTAGTACATGATAGCTTTTATTTTATACCACTCTTTCATGATAAGTAAAAATAAGGAAGACATTCTTAATAAAGAAGGATAAATGCTTAAAATCTTTTTCGATTTTTTTCCTACAATTTTTGAATGATTTCATATTCTACATATTACTCTGTCATTTCTCTGAATGCTTTCATATGCTTTCTTAATGGTTCATCTTGCCTTTTATTATATAGTTTTTAGTCTGAGCTTCTCTGTTTGTCTTATATTTACTTTTAAGAACACATTCAGAAAGAATTTATGGTTAATCTGTGGTTTGGGTACCCCTTTCTCGGCAAATGAGGCACGGAAAGCGTGGTAACCCTGACTATTTCATCCTAAATGCACTCCTTGTGGCAATCCTGTCTTTTTTGTTATATTTTGTTATACAATTATATGTGTATTTTTTGTTAAACAATTCGTAAAAAAAAACCATTGTTCTTGTTTTCGTTGCCATACCAACGATGAAATTCGTTAAAAACACGGATTTTGGTTTCGTCGTAACAAAAACGCGCCAGTTGGCGACTTTTTGAAAATGCGCCAAGCAGGGTACCCAAAGCACATTTTCACCGAATTTATGTTATTACTTAATAATTTACATACTACACTGTATAATCACATTAATGTGTTCACTACTTTCATTCGAAATTGAGGTTAAAACCATTCACACCAGTCCAATGCCAGGACCAATGCATATATAAAGGGTGTGTGAGGGCTTAAGAAAATAATGAAATCATTGGCTTAATTCAGAAACCGAGCGATTTATCTGGCATCAAGAGACAAAATTTAGACAAAAGTTACAATCATTGGCTTTCGGGCGAAGGTTGAAAATTTTTCTAAACGGCAAAGTGTGAAAATAGTTCGCTTAGTGTCGGGGTAAAAGTATATCATGCATCACAAAATGGGACAATCCTAAATCATCAGCGTGGCATATGCTATGCATCTAGGTCTATAAATGATGGATGTAAACGAAGGGCGTGGAGAAGCTTTCAGGGGAATAGTCTATCTACTTTTGAGCAAATGACGGTAGGTATTAACCAAAATGTTTTCAAAAGTGTCTCTCAAATTACTGTTCAGTGAAATTTGTTGCTTCTGGGCCTCCCAAACAGACGCCTGATTCAAGGCACTTATGTTGGCTTCTGTTCATCGGTGACGAAAGTAGGAATTTGCACGCGATTAGTGAAACATGATTTCCACAAAGTGGCGACATATAGCGTTTGCCAATGAATCACATTTTATACTCCATCGGACAAATAAATGTCGTTGTATATGACGTAAAACTTTTAAAAGCAAACATTTTGCAACCATTGCCAGAACTGCCCGAGCTGAAGGATGGACCAATATGGTCTGAGGAATGTTTTCCTGACATTTCGTGGATTTATTCAACATTGCAGAATGCATCATGGATGAATTCAAATGCGCATCTGCTCTTGTGAACCATGTCTGTTCCTATATGAACAATGCTTTTCTTCAGGATTGTGGCATCTACCAGCAGGACAATGCGAGGTATCATACACTTAGTAGTGGTCGTGCTTGGTTTGAAATGTGTGGCAGGAAGCATTTAACTTTCTCCCCTGCCAATAAACTCATATAAACATATCGAGAATTTATGGGGCCATCTCGGTCTGGTTGTTTGTGGAAAGAATACTGACTTGCGTAATACAATGTACTGACCAAGACACTGAAGTCGGCATGTCTAATCATCCCAGTGAACACATTCAGAAACCTAACTGACTGTCTGCCTATTCCTCTCGTAGCATTCCCCTCTTCGAAAATTTGTTATTCTGACTTTTGACAAGAGGTCTCATAAATGTGACTGGACAGTGTATTTAATGCTTATTTTTACATCTATATTATACATACAGAGAAAGGCATACATACCTGTGTATGTAAATACATAACAAGTAATAGGAAGTACTCTGCTTAAAACTATATTATTTATTAGGAAAATAGTTTATCTGTACACTTAATGTATGTAGAGAGTCCAGTATAATTATCCAGCTATTGATGATGTCCATTTAAATTAAATATAGTTTTCTTCAATATTTGATATGGATATATTTATGATAATAGCATTAACTTCCCAAATTGCTTTGAAATTCTCTTAGAATTGTAAAAATAGTAAATTAAAGTATTCATAAAAATGTAGAGTTTTTCATTTTCAAGTAGAAAATTTCGCACAATTATTGAAAATGAAGAGATTTTTCAATAAGTTTAATTTATTTAAATGAAAGTTATGGTTGTTCACTTAAAAGAACTTTCCTAAAAAGAAAATGTGTTTTATGGAATTTATCACACAAAAAGTTATTTAATAAAATTTTAGGTAAAATTTTTTTTAAGAAAAATGTTCTTTTCCATCCTGTAAGATTAACCTTATGCATATTATTTCAAGGTTGAAAACGTTGTTTGAATTCATTATTTATTATTTTAGCCATAGAAGAAATTTTACTTTTGATGTTAAAATTTGATTATTTCATTGGAATATCATATTTTAAACTAATATTTAAATATGATTATTATTCAATATTTTGATAAATGTGACTTTAATTAACGAGTGTTTAAAATTAAAGAGAGTAAATTATTTTATGTAATGAGACAAACATGTATATTTATAGTTATTTTTATTAACATTAAAATTGATTGAAATTTTTCCCGTTTTTATAGTTTTTTCGTCTAAATGAACAAAATGCATTCATGTATTTTTTTTATTAGTAAATCAATTAGAAAAGCACAGCCTTTTCGGATTTTTTTTCATTGTATAAACTTTTTGCTATAAATTTTTCCAGCTTCATTCTGTGAAAAACATTTATATTTTAAATAATAAATAATAGTGGTTTTTAAAGATAAGATCACAGGTAAGTCCTCTGATGACCTAAGACTATTATACAACTTTAATAAGTGACCACCAAGTTAGTGCGTCCCGGCAATCTTTTTCTAAATACAGGGACGTATTCAAAATTCAAATCTCAACACGAACCCTAATAGAAATGCATGCAGAAGACAGAAAAGGGCCACCCCTTCCCGTTGTTCAAAAGTGGTTGGAATCGAACTCTGAAACTTTTGCAATGAAGAGGTTGTTTGTCGCTCAACAGTCAACTTTTGTACACGAGGGCTAATTAGACCAGGACTTACGGCTTAAAGTGGATTCCGAACCACTACAAACATCCATGACCAATGTGGGATTCGAACCCACGAACTGTTGAACCGAAGGCAAGAGCAGCTCTAACCATTCGGCTAACAGCTCGACTTCTATGCCACGGGAGATTAAAACAGAGTATACTAACCTAATATTTTACATTCAGGATGTTCTTGTGTGTGTCACAAAAAAAAAAAGAATTTGTATTTATATTATATCGGTAGTAAACTTTAAATATTTAAATTTGTTGATATTTTTAGGTTATTTGAAAATGTTCTCATTAATGAAAGCACTTTAAAAATATTTTTTATTTATATTTGTTTCTAGAAAATACTTCATTAAATTTTAAGTGTTGATCTAATTTTATATTATAATATTATTAATTAATCTATTTATTAAATGCATAACTATTTATTACACAATTATTATTTAGATTGTATTATGGGGAAATTAAATTCGGATTAATTTAAGCATTTTTGATATTCTATGTTTTGATGAATGCAGCTTTGAAGTAATTGTTTGTATTATTTTTTCAAATTATTATATTATTAAGATGCCTTTTCATTTTTTTACACATTAAGTGTTCTGAGTTAAAAGCTTAAAAATATAACCTACATATGTGCAAAGCCAACATTGAAATTTATTCAACAGAAAAAAAAAAAGAAAATCCTTTATAAAATTTTCACATACTAAATTTTTCCTTTTAATTTCTTCAAAACATAGTAATTTAATTGAGCATTAGCAACTGCTAATCTGTCCATGGATTACAAACTGAAGCAAATTGATTTGAAAGTATCATTAGAAAATATCAAAATTGTTTTAAAGAATTGCACTTTATAAGAAAAATATTATTGCAGAGAGCTAGCTAATATTAGTTCACCAGAATAAAATTTAGAAATTCGTTGAAAAATAACGAACTATATCAGGAGCAAAAGAATATATTTATCATTTATATTCATATATATACCCTTGTATCAGTAAATGAGGTTAAGATTTCTTTATATCTGTAAAAAAAAAAAAAATTAACTTTATTTGAATGAATTAGATTCGTATTGGCACAGTTTGAGAAAAAAAAATTCGATAGTAAAATTTAGAGAGAGCAACTTCTTGGTTTAAGTGCTTTTTACTGTCTTTTTATAACATTTTTCAACCCATTCTTTACCATTAAACTGCCAGTTTATTAGTCCAAGATGTGTTGAAGAAGAAACATTTATTTTGTTTACGAGGGTTTCATCCGAATGACTCCACGTTTCAACAAGATTATATTACAACTTACGACTACAATGAACTGGGGTTATTTGCTAAAAATTTAATATTGCATATCACGCAGCCAGGTTTCAGATTTAAACTCCAAAATAAATGCTGTAGAATTCTATTTTAATATATATCTGCAAATAAGTGGGTATATTAATAAATTGAAAGTAGCTGGAATAAATGAATGAATATATTTACTTAAATTATCTTTCAAAAAATATTTCTCAGACCATGAAAAAAGTAGATGCTTAATGCCGTTGATGAAAATATGATCTTGTAAACTATGAACTTCATGGGACATATATTATGTGCATGATGGTAAAAAGGTTTTTCATTTCTTGCTGACACATAAGTTAAAATTGTTTATTATTGAAAAATTTTGATTTTTTTTTTACTTTTATGGTTTTAAAAATGAAACTAAAACCATTGTATGCCATAAACATTGTTTCTTTTCAAATTGCAGTCATGATCAAAATAACTAAATGAAAATTTAAATATGTGATGCACAATATTGTCCAAAGAGATAAGAGACTTTAAGAAATATTAAGTTAAGAATATTACACATGCATTGCATCTATTTAATACAATACTTTATTTCATATATAATATTAAACGTAACATCATAATATCACTCATTAATATTGAAAATAAAACTCTACATACAATGAAGATTTATTAAACAAATGCCAAATACCTTAAGTAATTTGAATTTCAATGAAATGCTTATTTATACTGAAAGTATGAAACACAATATTTTTAGAAGTTGTTGTTTTGATATATGCTTACAACAGATGACAGGCATGAGAATGACTTAAAAAGAGCTTCTTTAGAAATCGAATTTTTTTTCTACAAATATTTTTGCATCATCATATTTTTTATGAAATGTAGGCACAAGGAAATGACATTATGGAGATGACAAGTAAAAATATGAAGGCATCTTTGTGTGCTGGAACTTCATTTTTTTATCTTTTCATTCTCATTTTTAAAATATAATAATTCTTTTCCAAGCTGTAAAATGAATTGAATAGAAAAATAAATAAAATGCATAAATTATATGTCCTTAGAAACACACACAATTTTAAATATCTTAAGTGAAAAATTTTAATATTATATATATATATATATATATATATATATATATATATATATTTGTAAAAGAAAAGTACATTTATTAAAGTTTGACATTTCATATTACATGAAATTCATATAGAATATATTGTCAAAGTATTCAACTTTACACATACTTTTTATTTAATTTAAACTCTAACTTTGCTCATTTGAATTTGTTAATATTTTAATAAAATTTTCAAGAAAAAAAATTTTTTAAACCTGTACACAAAATTTTATTTATAAGAACTGTGTATATCCGAATCACTTTCAGAATTTCAGAAAAATAAATTAGACTAAAGAAGAGAATGAAAATGGGTAAGGGGATAAAACTCAAGAAAAGAAAAGGTGTGGAAAGGAAGAAAATATAATTAACATGTCACTTGTGGAATTCAGAAAACTTGTTTTGAAAATCCTTAGATCATCTGAAATAAGTATTGAAGATGTAAAAAAAAAAAAAAATAGATTATGAGTCAGACCCTAGATTTTAAATTGCAATCAATGTTAAACTTATCGAAAATGTCGAGAAAGAAAATGTCCAAGTTGAAGCAGAAATGGGACCATCAGCTAATGAGACATTTGCGGGCTTTGCAATTGCTATGATGTGGATGGCGCGTCAGACCACGTTTGACAACACGTAAATTCAAACTGTCAAATGGATGCTCTACTTGGCTGACTGAAAACCAATGGAAACAAGGAAACAGCTTACTCTGACTGAGATGTTCAACTAGCAATGCATTAATAATGAATTAATGACAATAATAAATTAAAATAAAGCGCTTATTATGTAAGTACCTTAACATTTAAAACTGTTGTTTATCATTTAAATGATAAATAGTTTTTTCTTTAAAAATAGGCATTTTTAACATACAATGATTAACTGAACAAGATCTTTTTATTGAATTGTTTCCAATTAACCAAATTTTTTATTACATGATTGTGATTCGGTCCCAACTGATTTGGATGGTTGGAAATCTATTGTATTTAATTTATAAATATTATAAAATAATTTTCTAAAGTAGTCCTCAAATCAACAAAAAATGAGATTTTAACCATAATGACTTTGCAATTTTATTTGGTAGCTGATAAAAATTTTACTATCTTAATTGAAGCTATTAAAATAATACTTGTAACATGTATTTAATAATTGTTCGATTCATATACATTTACTGGTAAAAAAAAAATCTTATAAAATTTATCTCTTTTGTAATAAAAAAATTATATAAAATTCAATACCACAAATTATATTTATTTTAAATTAAATAAAATTTTAAAATGCTATAAATGGAACAAAGTATAATTGAAAATCTCAGAAATAAGTTTATGATTATGTATTTCTTATTTTATTATTATAGTACCTCTTTTTTGAATATTATGGTGTATAATAGCTAAACAATTAGTTTGAAGTAATTATATTTGTGCACATTTAATAATAAAGATTAATATCTTTTGTTTAAATTTTCAAAGACAAAAATATACATTCTTAAATGGCATTTATATTTACTTGTACGTTTCATAAAAGAGAATACTTATCTTTCTTCGTAATATTATTTATTCATACATCATTAATTATATCATGGAAAGAAACAGTGCATCTTGTATAAAAGCTTTTAATACCATTGCTAAAAATATCCTGTGGTAACAAGGTTGAATTCTGTGGATGTGAGAAACTCTATATGCACATAGTTCAACAGATTTTATCAATACTACATAGCAGTTAATTTCTTCAATATCCATGCACCTAAAAAGTAAGTTATTTTATATTTAATATACTGTCTACTATTGAACAGATAATTTCATGACATTATTATGCACTAATCAGATACTTCTAAACAGAGTCTTGTTTTATTAAAAAGGACTAATTTTCAGAACCGGTTTGGTCAATGTTTAAACGGAATACTTGGATGAAACAAGAAGAGTATTTTTCTCAAATATTCTGCTTCACAAGTCTTATGTTTTAATACTCTGTACTAATGGCAATAAAAAGTGGAATTTGTATCCTTAATCCATCACTATCAAACTAAAATATGATAACTATAAAATATATTAACACATATTTATATCAGAATACTTTAGTA
The DNA here is from genome assembly GCA_030067965.1 of Latrodectus elegans. Lineage (NCBI taxonomy): Eukaryota > Metazoa > Arthropoda > Arachnida > Araneae > Theridiidae > Latrodectus > Latrodectus elegans. Next base: position 117,938,355 of record CM057814.1, read on the forward strand.
AAATGCATAAATAAGATTGCATATTTTGATTATCGTGTTTCTCATATTGTGATGAAATTGAAGTGGGTTCAAATAACTATTATTCTCATTCTTAACTGAAATTATTGATCTTGAAATACGATTAAAAAATCAAAATCTTATACCTTTCATATAAAGACTAATTTATGAATTCAAAGATAAACTGAAATGACCTATCCATTGGTATTTTATCTTTCCTATAAGTTAATTGATACAAAATGCTTTCTGAAAATACAAAAAATGAGATAAGAATTTTGCAGCTAACGTTATCAAAAATGATTAAATGAAGTATATATTCAACATTAAGAAGAAAGTAAGCGACTTATTTTTTGAACTCGTAAAATATTATAATATTGCCACTGATCACTAATTTTTTTGTTCTAGTTTTAAAACCACAATTTACACATTAGTGTAAACTTGACTTAGATTCATGCTTTTAAATTGATTTCACATTTAGTTTCAATAACTTTTATGAACCTATAATATAATAATCATACATTTATATTCAACACACTTCTATCCACGAGGTTGTTACTTAGCTCTCTCACTGTTGAAGTGAATTCAAAAGCTTTGGCAACTCATATCCCATCTCTGTCTTTATTTAAGACTAAAAAATATATATAGGAACAATTTAGTGTAAGCAAAGTAAATTTTTGAACAATTAACATTCATTGTTCTTAATATTTTGAAATAAGTTTTAAGAAATTGAGTTTAATAATGATCCCTGCAAGTTTAATCCTTGAATAATTAACAGCGGCATAAGAGCCACAGATCAAATTAGAATATTACAATCATTTGATTAGAATGTAAATAAATGTATACAACTTTTGTATAATACTGAATAAAGTGAAAGACAAATAGCTAATATTCCTAAATTCTCAATGTGTATGTGAATTCAAAATAAGTTTAAGTAACTAGTTAACGATAACTAAATTGCCATCGATGATTAAAAATTGACAAAAAAATTATTAATATTAACAAAATTAATTATAAATAAACAAAATTATAATTAATTGTAGTTTCTCACTTAAATAACAAGAAGAAATTATTAGGGAATCAATGAAAAACATAATTTAATTTCAATTTATAGAAGAATAATTTAAGCTATAAGGGGAATTAATTTTTAGAATATAGCTGCAAAATATTTATAAGATTAATCTTTTACTGAACAGCCGGAAATAATAATTCATTATGCATGTAAAATGTTCAAAATGTTCAAAAATTTGATAATAATAACAATAATAATAGTAATAATGAGGATATAAACCAATTTATCTGTTTGTTTATAAAATAGCTCATGTTTTTTTTTTAAAAATAAGAGCATGGGATTTAGCGATTCTCTCAAATCATTTGTATTTTTTTTCTGTCCAATTCGCATTTATTAACTCTAGAAAAAATTTCATTTACTATTTGATTGCATTTTCACTATTTATAATGACCATTATTTCCTAGTAAAGACTATAGGAATCTGTTTTTTTTTTCAAATCTCTTACACATCTAATTTAACTCTTCTCAACTTTCTCTTCAGTGATTTATAGAAAAAATCATTTACTGAAAAAATCATTACTACTGTGCCGAGCATAGAGAGCCAAAATCCAGGAAAACAACCGTAATTGCCCTCACATTTATTCGCACCAAATAGGCCACTTTATATATATATATATATATATATATATATATATATATATATATATATATATATATATATATATATATATATATATATATATATATATATATATATATATATATATATATATATATATATATATATATATATATATATATATATATATATATATATATATATATATATATATATATATATATATATATATATATATATATAATATATATATATATATATATATATATATATATATATATATATATATATATATATATATATATATATATATATATATATATATATATATATATATATATATATATATATATATATATATATATATATAGTTGTTATCTCACCATAATTTAATTGGTTCCGTAATCTTGCTCGTCTTACCTCAAAGGAATTTTTCCCATTGAAATTAATTGAAATGTCATTAATCCGTTCAAGCTCCCAAAATATAACCACAGTTGTTTATGTTAAGTGTTTTTGAATAAGATAAATATATTTTTAAATTGAAACATTTATATATTTATAAACAACAAATACTTACTCTATCAAAACATAGTAAGAGAATAAGTGAAGTGCTTACGGAAGCGGTTAATTTCCTTCACTGGTCTTCGCCTTTTTCGTGACGCTTTGCTCATTTTCATCTGTAGATCATTTAAAAATATTGTCCAAGGGGTTTGCTTATTCCTTTCTTTCAGGAAATTGTGAAAATGAGTCATGTTTAGTTGAACAACTCCGACACAAGACCAATTGCAGCTTTTTCGGGGTGACTTTTATCCACGAACTCCACAATTTTCTCCGAAATTCCCAAGATATCTATTACATCTCTGGCAGAGATAACCTCCTCCATGTCTGACTCTTCTTCAAAACTAATTTTTTCGTTCATTCACCATATGCTGCTGTGAATGTATACTGTGTAACTTTTCGGTTGTCAGCTCATAAGACTGTTCCTTGATGAATTCGTTCAGATCTCTCTCTCTCATTCACTTAAAGACCCATGGATTTTTCCAGAGAAACTATCTCCTCTATCACTGACGCTTCAGATTCCAATGCTTTGAAGTCCCTTTCAGCTACAAGCTCAGACCACAGCTTCATCCATGCATAGGTTAAGATCCTCGTTGTTACATCCAGCCAGGCCTGATCAATAATTCTTAGACAGATCACGATGTTAAAGTGGTCCTTCCAAAAGTCTCGAAGGGTAAGATTTGTGTTCTCCGTCACCTCAAAGCAGAGCCTAAAAATGTGCTTGGTGTACAACTACTTAAAATTAGAAATCACCAGATTATCCATGAGCTGAAAGATATTAGTGTTGTTGGGTGATAAGTAAAGAGATTTTATAAACTTGAACTCTTCGAGTGAACCATCATCGTGATTTTGTTGGTTAGGAAGGGCATTCTCGAAGACGAGAAGGGATTGCATGAGTAGGTTTATTTTAATGAAGATAGTTTTTAACAGAAGTACCAAACACCAAGTTTATTCACTCCACAAACATTTTTTTGACGAATTCGGATGGCACTCCACATAAATTGCTGTTTTTTTTTTTTTAAATCTAATGTGACTTAAAGACTCTGAGATTTTTTGAATGATATCTTTACAAAGGCTTGATTTTGCAGTCACCATAATTTTTTTGCAGTTGCATTTGCGCAAAGTGCTAAATTTAATCTATCCTTCATGGGTTTGTGACCTGGCATCGTGTTCTCCTCTGCTGTTTTGTCAGTCCTATTGGGCATTCGGTTTAATTCTGGCTATTTACTTCTTGATAACATATTGTAATTTACTAATTTATTTTTATTACTTTTGAATGCTTAAAAGTTAAAAAAATTAATAAAAATGCTATGTGTATTCAATGAAACTAAGGACAGTTTGAAACATTTAAAATTGTTGAATTGTAATTAGTTTTTAAATTGTAATTAGAAAAAAGAAGCAATACAAAAGTGAAATTATTTGTAAAATAATATATCCTAGTAGGAAATAATATTAAAAATAATCAAGATTTTTAAAGTGAAATTACTTTTTTCTACAATAATAGCATGATACAGTTTCAGACCAGAGCAAGATAGAAAATAAAATATTAAAGCTCTTTTACATGAATAAAGGAAGGATGAAATTAATTCTATTTATCTTAACATGAAAGGCCGTATTAAAAAAATAATCAATGTTTCAAAACTTAATTTAAGTGTAAATTGTAAACTTATGAGTAATGACTTGTTTGGATGAGAAAACATGGTAATATAATATCTTTGTTAGATACCTACAAAATAAATATTTTTTTATTTATAATAATGTCTAAAGATAGCAAAATAAAATAAACTAAAATAATGTATTTAAGTTAAGTGAAGTTATTTGTTTAAAAAATGCTTAGCAAAGGAATTACAAACATATATCCAGAAAAAAGAAAGTGGAAGAAATATTGTACAAAAAGAATCAATATCTTTGATTTTCTATTATTATTAATAAATAACTTTCATTATTTGCAATGAAACTAAATAATTTCGACTTAATTGGCTTGGTAAACTCTATCAAACATTTTTACAACTACTTAACCAAATTTTCCTTCATTTTTTTCTTTTTTTTTTCTTTTAGTTTTGTTACATTTCTTCAGACAGATATAAAAGGAAAGTTTCGTTTTATTACAGATCTACATAACATTTCAATAGTCCCAACTGTAAAATAAATAAAATCTTTTCATTTGTTATATTTCATTTAGTTTAAATTAATACCATTAAACAATAAGAACGAAAAACAATAAAGATATTTTTTAAGAACTTTATACACACATATATGTACGTATTCATTCAAACACATTTATACATACGCATGCATATAACTATGAATAAATGTGTATATCAAAGTAAAATAAATTCATATCAACATCACTGTAAATTATTTCACCTTTTTTCGAAGATTATTATTTTTTTAATAAATTACGATAGATTTTAAGGCAATTCTTTCTGTTACATTTTTAAAAAATGTAGCAATAAAATAATTAATAATGTTTCTGAGTTTTAGTGCCAAGAAAAATAACTGCCTATATTAGTAAATTACTTTATGATGGCAAGAATATTTAAAATAATCTAATTAAATGTCACTAAATAGTTTTTTTCTTTTTTTTTTAGCGAAGAACTACTTTAGATAAGCCTTGAGCTTGTACATTTAAAAATTCTAAAATCAATTGCATTCAATTATATTAAAAACATAAAAATAGAAAATAGACTAAAATGTTGGTACACATTGAATATTATATATTAATTGTCAAAAAGTTAAAATTATTCATATTAGTTTTGAGATGTTAATGCTGTTATATAATATTTCATGAATTAATGTTCACTAAGACGAATAAGTGTTATCAATTAGCTTTGATAAAATAACTTTAAATGAATTTACGATCTATTTTGAGAGGGTTACCAAAGTTTAATAGGAATATCCATGTTTAAATTTTTGAGAATGATAAATTATCTCAATACAACAATATTTTTTTAAGAAATTAAAATAAAATATTAATTTAATTTCTTAAATTAATTAATATTAATTTAAACAATAAGGAGATGAATTTTCTTTAAAGAAAGCAAAAGAAATATTTTATATTTTGCTTTTTCTACACAAAGAATATTCTACAATAATTTATAGTAAAATTTCAGAGGATGCAACATTTTCAACTGCTGTAATATGCCTATATTGGGGGGCCTATACTTTAGGGTGCCTCTCATTTTCTCGCCAATTTGGCGCCATAGCCTTAGTGACATAGATTTTTTTTCTGCTTGGTCTATTTTGCTTTCAGATCCATCTTGATCTCTTAAACAAGCATGAAAATAAGCTTGAATAAAAAAAAATCACAAATTCTCGCCAAGTAGTACCTTAAGGTATATTTTTCCAGCGTATATGAACAATAAAATTACATTGTTGAATGCAGTTTTAGCTGATTAATAATTTAATTATTTGAATAAATCGTTAATTTTATAAATACAAATTAATAAATTTTTAAGTACATAAATGTTTAGAAAAAATTCTTTTTTTATTTTAATAAATAATAAGTTAAAAGTCATTTTACTCTCCGCAGGAATTTTTCGGTTCTGAGTCTCATTATATATAACACATTGAAGAGAATACATTATGAAAGATATGACCAAAAGCATATTTAGAAAGCATTTAAATTAATGTTTAATGTAACCCTATATATAATTGAATTATATATGGACTTCTATTAAATATTAATTTAAATAACAAATATTTAACTGAAGTGAAATTAAAAACTTGTACAAAATGCTAATAATTATAAAGTCTCGTTTAATATTTATGCTTATTTTTAACGACTGCATTACTTATCATTGTCTCGTTTGAGTTAATGGATTTGCTTCCAAGGAATATTTGAAAGTTCTTATAACCTATTTTTTTTAATTAGCCTTTAATGGATATAAAAATGTAAAGGAACAAAAGTTGTACTTAAAACTTAAACTTGAAAAATATTGAGAAACTTTTTTACAGAAAGTTTAGTTTTCGAATAAAATATATTATTTTATTCAGTTTTTAAGAAAATAATTTTTTATAAGCACTTAATTTCTTACCCAAATTTAAAAGTTAAAGATAAAAGTTTACTTTTACAGATATTTTTAGAACATTTATGGTAATTTGAATATTAATTTAAAAAAATATTTTTTTAGATGATTTATAACTTTTTTCATTCTAATTTTATTTTTTGAATGTTTTTTTTCATATTGGTTTAAAATTATTCCAAAATATAACACCAATCATTATTAAATGATAAATATGTTTAATACATAATTATTTTTAAAATTACAAGACATGAGCCATAAATTTTGAATTTTATCTGTATAAATACATAATAATTATGAAAGAATATTTTCAAAAAGTTTTCAGTAAAAATTTGTAGTTGAATAAAAATCTTATGTGAATATTATAGAAAGATTTTATTTAAATTTTTTTTTACAGAAACTCCTTTTGTGGTAGAAGAAATGTTTTCGGTATAACTTTTTTATAAATACCAAAATTTGTCTGATTCTTAAAAATAATTTGAAATCAAGAAAATTTGAAATCAAGAACAACAAAATGAAGCATTAAAGTAGTATTTATGAAGACTTTTTATGTATTCAGGTTACTATTATTTTCCTAATGCCTAAAATAATAATTGTTTCTAAAATCCTGCATTCAAAAAAATTTAAAGCCTGTTTATAATTTCTAAATTTAAGATACAAAAATTACATACTATATTCAAACTTTAATAACGAAAATCGATTTTATTATTAAAATAGAATAAGTATTTTTTCAGAATTCAAAGAAAGACATTAAAAATTCTCCTATTTCTTATTGAATTTACCATATTTTTGATTTAAAATTTAAAAATGCAATAATATATGGTTTTATTTAAAATGTAATCTGAAGAAAAATTACTTAACTAAACAATGCAATTAACATTAGATATAGGGTTAAATCTTGATTGGACCCACACTAATGCCAAAAAAGAAATAGGGAGCCAAATTTAAGAACTACAACGCCAAATATGATTTCTTAAGGCAAATTATTTTTATTTGAGTATTTACTGATTGTGATTTTATGACAACAAACACCATTAAACATTTTTTAGAATAAATACACAGATGAAAAAAAACAATTTTTTAAATGAATTAAAATGATATTTTTATAGGAAAAATATTTTTCTTAGATATTCAATAATTTTTTGGAAATTTAAATAAAAAATAATAGTATACTTACATTTAAGGATAAATATTTTAAAGATAGTAAATTAATAACGTATAAGAAATATTTATTTAAACTTATTGTAACAACTAAACGATTTTTTTCTAAGATATTTCGAACTGTAAAAAAAAATGAATACAATATTCAGTCATTACGTTGTAGCTCCTTTCAAGAGAATTTAAGAACAGATGTGTTTTCTTTAAAAATGTCACATTCACACACCCAGTGAAAGAAAATATTTTGTGAATGCATATGAATAGAATGAGTATATATATATATATATATATATATATATATATATATATATATATATATATATATATATATATATATATATATATATATATATATATATAGTCGTGTCTTTACCAGTAACTGCAAAAGTACTAATTGGTTTGTTATTCAATAACTCTCAAGACCTATTCTTAACATTTTAATTTAAGTGGTATACTAAGAATTTCGTGAAGTCTTAAGCAATTGATTTTCTGTTATAGATTTTTTTAAGTAATTCTAATGGAGACCATTTATTCCAGGAACAAGAAACTAAGTATTAATTTTGATAAAGGAAATTACATGAGATGCTTTAAAACTCTAAAAGTAGTTTTCCTTGATAAACTTAATTAATATTCTTAAATCAATAAAAAAGTAGTTTTAAAAAAGAAAGGCTTTTGTTTAAATATTTAAGAAACTGTAATTTTAAACTTGTAATTGAATTTTGCTTCTTGGATTATAATTAATTTCGGCAGATTTTAAAATATTATTTTTTTCTTTCATTCTGCATACCTTAGATTAGTTCTTAAACTAATTCAATTTTATTAATATTTTTCAAACATTGTAACCTCTAAGGCTTTTGTTATATATTTCCATAAACCAATTCTATTTAATTTTTGTTTTTTGGATATTTTAAACTCTAAAGCTTTTACTTTAAAAATAGTTTCATGATAAATATCTATCATTTGTAAGAAAAAAAAGGTGAATAAAATAATAGTTGAAAAGCGTTGTAGAAAAATGTTGATTATGTGGAGTTAAAATGAGAATATGTGTAAAACGCAAGAACCTCAAGTATAATCACATTAGTATATAATCATTTAAAATATAGAGAAAAAGCAAACTTTTGTATAAAATAATTTGAATATACGTAAATGACAAAAATGCATTATTTCATACATAAAATCATGCAAAATTTTCAGAATGGCATGTGATTTATCAACAGTTCAGACTTGATCTTACTTGTTTTGTATTGACGTGATATAATCACTGTGTCTATTTGTGTCTATACTTATATGTGTGTGAATATATGTAATTTTTTAAATAAATAAATTACGTTCAACACTATAAATCTTAATCTCTCCGTTTATTTATAATGTTTACATAATAACTCTCACTTTTTTTCAACCCAAAGTTAAATAAATTATTTTTTTCTAATAAACATTTATTTTATATGCAAAAGAGTAAAATTAAAAATTCTAAAATATTTTCTATATATTTCACTATTTCCTATTTGGCCTACTTTATATTTATTCCCTTTTAGTCTCTTTGTGATTTCAAATCAGCATCACGTATACATTTCTTAAATCCAAAATCATGCTTTTTCAGGAAATTTCTCTCTATGACTTTCCAGCACTTTGAATTCACAAGAGATTTAGTTAAGCCATGTGTGTCGGATATTTTTATAAATTGAATTCTTGTGAGATATCAGCTGAAAGTAAAAAGATTTTGTATTTGAAAGAGCACGTAAATTTTTGCATCAATAACATTCGAGTGGATTTAAAGGAAAACAGAATTTTCTATTAGAGTGTTTGAACTTAAAAGTGAGAAAGAGAGAAAGGCAGGCATATAAATATGCAAAGAAAAAGAGAGATAGTAAAAATGTAAATTTCGTTAAAGCTTTTAATGCTGTATTTTTATGATTCCAGATGAATTAAACAGGAATGTCTTTTTTCGCTTGTTAATATTTAATATAATGTATACAAATATACATGTAATACATATATATATATATATAGAATATTGTAACAAAAATAATTTATGCAATGATTATTATCAGAATGAAAACAAAAAGAAAATATTCTTAATGTATTGATGCATAATAAAACATTTTCTGTTGTGATTAAATATCATGTAAGAGCATTTTTTTTAATTGTATGATTGTTTTAATATGAATTTATCCTCCTTTATTGTCTTGCTCAGAATTATTTTCTTATTAATATTTATAAACATTGATATAAACAAAAAATTATGCAATAAGGAAATTCAAATATATGTCTCCCCGTATTAAAACATTTTAATATTTCTTCAAATATTGTAGAAATTATTCAATTTCTTTTTTATCTTGAGCAATGGTTTGATTTTATTTCATTTTTTAAGAATATTCTTAAAATTTCGTTCTCCTTCTTTGCTATTTCTTAAAAACTAAATATTATCATTTTAAACCCATTATTATCATTTTTAATTTTACAAATGTGAATTTTCAAATGTTATATATTTAACGAATGCTATAAATTTTAAAAGAAATTTATCATTAGTATTTTTAAAAAATGATACAAATTATCATACTGTGTAGCTCGTTTTAAATTAAAATTATAAAAATGCTATTTTTATACCTTTAAAAAACAGGCGTGAACACTTCATATAATTTTAAAATGCCATTTTTATGGATTAAAATAATAAAATATAATTTTACTAGATTAAATTTATATTAAATTATATTTTTTACAATTTCTTCATCAGATATTTAAAAATGTAAACATTTTTGCCATAAAAGTTGCCTTATCTAGTCTCACAAAGGCAAAGTTTTATTTTCTAGTCTCAATTGTTATTTACCACAAATTTAATATTTCCATTTATAGTTGTTTTTTAAGCATTATTTGAAGATGATTTACACATAAGGATTGCTTTTACCAAAATTTGAGAAATATTTTGGCAGAAGGAAACAATCTTAAAAAATAATTTTCAAGGAGTCATTACTCGCCAATTTGCATACCAATAACAATTTTTAGAAAAGCAAAGCATATTCTACTGAAATATTTTGTTAAAATATTAAATACTTTTTTTGTTCAATTTGATAGAATTTTGTTTGACATCAGCTTTAAGCAAAACTTCAGAAAATACTATCGACATTTGTCTGCATGAAATTCTGGTAATGAATTTGTTGGATTCATACATCTGAGAAATCACTTTCAATAAAAAGAAGTACAAAGGAATATGATAGAAACATTTTTGAGAAAGTTTTATAAAAAAAAATACTTGATTTCAAAAGGATAAAGGAATGATAAAGTGAAAAGAAAAAGAGAGAGAGAGTTCCATACGGAACTTTCAAAAAATAATAAAATGGAGTCAAGAAAATTTTATGGATAACTAAACAACATTCGAAAGAAAATCAAATTTTAAATACTCACTTATAATGATGTATTAGAAAAAAATAAAAGCTAAAATTCTTAATACGAACAATATTTTAGTGATTTCACTGGAGTATAAGATCACTATTGAAAACCACTCAAATTGAAAGCTAGGAATGAAATATGACTTGAAATATTAAGTATTGAAAAAATTTCGCTGACTAATTTCCGGCCAATAGATCCATTGTGTTTTCATGCTCAATAACAATTGGTATAACGGTTCAGATTCCATTAATTCTGTGCTAGTGAAAAACAAGGCTGCTAAGTTTTTGTGAAATGCATTCATAGATTTAATTGGAATGTCTTGACAAATGAGAAAATATACTGAACTGTGGAAAAGTTTCTCTCTGTCCAATCCCTGAAAAGCATGATTTACTAAAGTGCACCAATTTCAAGGGTATTGCAGCTCACAACAAAGCATACAAAACAGTGTCTGACATTTTCTTTGCAAGATTGGTATGAGCTAATTTTAAGAAATTATCAGTGGGGTTTCTAAAAATCAATGTGTAAATTCATATTCTAATCATATTAATACAAATCATTTGAGTTTAGTCTAAGATTTTTTCATTTTATCATTGGTTTTAAAACTACACACAATGGCATGAAAAGAGATAAATTACTTGAAGCCATTAATGAACTGAATTAGATTTAAACTGAAAAATGTCAAGAGATTTGTAGAAATAAAAAAGTTTTTTTAACCTTTTTTCCACAAGTATTCACAAAGACTTGGTGAATTTATGATATGCTGTTTTTTATTTTCACTCTCTCTCTCCAAATAACTATAAGAAAATTAGTAATATAATGTTCTTCAGAATGCTCTGCAATTATTATCTTTTTTCATTATTGTAAAAGTGTCATTTGAGATATTCAGAATCTGATTCATTTACAAGACTAACAAAAGAGAGGAAAAATACAAAATGCATGCAGATAATTTTGTGAGTTCGATGTTACTCCATTTGTGGAGACAAACAATGCTTTTGAAAATGTTTCATAGTTTACATATCTAGGCATTCTTATATCAAGCAGCAATGCTTTTAAAATGTAATTGATGGATAAACTTTGTATAGCTAACAAATGTTAATATGGAGCAATAACTCCATTTAAATTTTATTTTATTAAGAACAAAAATTAAATAACATTAAAAATTTTGTGCCCAGTTCAAAAATATAGCTGCTTAGGCCAGATCCCAACATGGAAATTTAAAATTTAAAAATAAACAACAATTTAAGAGAATAAAGAGTTGAAAATAGTTTTCTGATATTTTCATATGAGTATTGAAAATTTGTTACAGTTATATATATATATATATATATATATATATATATATATATATATATATATATATATATATATATATATATATATATATATATATATATATATATATATATATATATATATATATATATATATATATATATATACAGAAAATATACTCTCTTATCTAGAATTGTTGAGGTACGTGGCAAGTAGTTAGATAAAGTGCTGATTAAGAATAATCCTGGAAACAAAAAAATAGAAGATTATATCACACAATTACAATATATAATTCAAATTTAATACATACGTTTAAAACAAAAATTTTATACTTTTTTATTTTAAATAATAAAAACTAATTTATAAAATATATTTTCTTGTATAAATACTTGTAGTTGAAAGTATTTTTGTTCTTAAAATATATCATTAATTACAATAAGTTTTATCCCAGTTATAAATTAAAGTATCCTCACGAATTTCTGGTTCAAAATATTCCATCTTCCACGCTATCTGGTATTCTTTTCCTTTATCGTAATTAAAAAGTGAAAGCAAGACCTTTTGCAGATAATATTATCAAAACATTAAAAGGAAGCCTCCTATGGAGCAAAATATTAGATATGACAGATATAAGGTCAAGTGCAATTCGCAATTCCTTGTTTCATTAGGGTGTAATAAACCGAAATTATTCTTTTGCACAATATGTACAGAAATTGTACTGGGGATGTATTTAATTAAATCCCCTGAACATTTGAATTTGGGTGATTTACTAATGCTTTATCATTTATTGAGGTTAAGTTACGCGTTACATGGAAATAAGACTCTGTTGTAACAGAACAAAAAATAGTGTTGAAATATACTGTAGGATAGAAAAAAATAAAGCAGAAATTGACAAATGTGCTGCACAAATTAATGGAAGTAGAAGGAAAGAAAGAAAAAAACATACTGAAAGGTAAGCATAAGCGAGTATACGAAGCTTTATTTTTGTAGTATGAGCTCCTAAAGATGAAAAATGCATTTGTAACAGAGACGATATTTTAGGAGAATTCTTTTAAATTTAAACTAGAAATATATAAAAGAAGATTCAGAGTTTACTGACGTTGATGAGTGGTTAGATCGCTACAAAAACGATTAGGCACTCCTAATTTATACTCGTGATATTATCATGATTAGAAAGACAATTTGCTGATAAAAAGGCTGTATATGTGTTCAAAAACATTATTTTCTGTGTTGTAATAAAAAATAGATTTCTGGTAACCTGTGATACAACTGAGAGGAGGCGGATTTATACTATAAGATGAATTTTTATGCAAACATTTATGTGGAAAAAATAAGCTAATACAGTAGGATAAAAAAAGTGTAATGCAATCACTATTTTGACATCCAACCATGTTATAGGCAGTCATAATTTAAGGTTGACATTAATGAAAAATACCATGAAAATAAATGTTTTAAAAAACAAAAAAATTCTGGAATTACAACCATGTTTTACAAACATGAAACAGCAAGTATAAATTTAGATTTTTTTAAAATCTGGTTACAAAGTGAACCTGTATTAAATGTAATAAGCAACAATTTCTCTATAAATGTTGTCTTTGACATTTGGCGAAAATTCTTTGCAAATTTCTCTGTTAATTTTTATCTACGCTGTTCTGCATTGGAACTCTGATGAGTTTGTATCTGGAGATATTACAATTTCATTTAAATTCATAGCATAAGAACTTTTATCACTCCAGACAACAGAAACCCTTTGAATATCTAAAGAAGTATTGTTATTGGCAAATTCATAATTCGTTGATATCAGTAATATATATAATAATTAAGGCTGGATAATACTTTGAAAATGATCGACATTTTAGATGTCATTTTGGAGCCATGAAAAGAGATTCCAAGTACATCAATTGTATGATCTTGAAAATATCTTAAAGACCATGGAGGTAGCATTCCAACTATGATATAATATTCGAAACTAAAATAGAAGATAAAAACTCTGCATTTGTTCCATTTGAGGAGCAGTGCAGAGTTGAGAGTATATCACTGAAGGTGATATTACAGGATAGATGGAAAATGATGTTTACAAAATAACTGACAATGTTACTGTAGAAAATATGAGACAAAAATGAGTAATTTAAGAAAAAGAGGAAGAACTGTTAGATTAGCAGAAAAATCTTTATTTGCATTTTGGGAAGTCAAATTTCGGAAAAGGTTTGGGGCAGCATTGTAGTTATTAGTGTGTAGGAAGAAGCTACGCAAACAGATATAATCAGTTAACCTAAGTGTTAGGAAGATAACTTAAAAGGAGACGCTGTGATCTATATAGAAATTTTTTGGACTTTTCAGAGCGAACGTGCTTATTTACCTAATTTAGTTCAGCTGTGAGAACTAAGAGAAGCAAAATCACTATGTCAATCACTAATCACTATCACTAATCACTAACTATGAGAAGCAAAATCAAATTAGGACTCAAACTCGTGAAGTACTAAACTGAAAATTAGAGCTTAGACTATTTGACTTCCAGGAAAGTGTAACTTTAAGAAAATCGGCTTATATAAAGAGCTTATAGAAAATATATTGTTATTATATTTTTCTTCAAAAATGTGTCTGATTTAAAAATTGTTTCAATAGATAATACTAATAGTTCTGACTCTAACATTTAAATTTAGTTTTTATGAATGCATCCTTAGTAAATGCACCAATAAAAAGAGTGACCTAGATTGAAAATAAACCAGAATGAATTCCTCATGAGATACATGGTTAAAATTAAATTACACATCCATTATCCACATATTTTTCTCACATCAATAATAGGAAAACTATATGGGGTCGTAGAAGTGCAAATATTCTGAGGAGAAAATAACATGCTCTCGGATTTCAGGTTGACTAATCTGAGTGGTAAAGTTTGTTTTTGTTATAACAGCTTCGAAACTAAAAATTAGAATTTAATGTTGTTATCCTTATAAGTGTATAAGAAAGAAATGTTCTGCACTAAGAAAAGCATCATAAAGATATTATATCGATCTACTATATGGAGGAAAAATCCAGAAAATCAGTCTTATCATTTGAGCTCATTTATGACTAATGTATTTTAAAATAAACAAAGACTCAATTTTTCAAGAAAAAAAGTTTGTATATTTTAATTTCACATATTTTACTCATTAAGAATATTAAGTGATTTTGAAATTTTGTTTCGCGTTGCATTATCCATCTTTTCAGTCAAAATGTCAAAATATAGTAGAGATAAGGTAAAATTAAATATTTATATGCTTATAGGAAAAACGCAGACGCATGAGATGTGAGTTTTTCGATATTCCGAATCTGCTAGCAAATTAGAAATTGTTGAATGTTAATATAAAGTTTTAAGTACTTAACAATGTCAGAGTACATTACCTCAGACAGTGGTGACACTTTTTCTCATATTTCTATTACAGACATTACAATTTTATTTAGAATATGGACATTTCACAGTTTAGAAGTGATCATGTGTAGCCTATGCCTACAAATGTGGTCACATAACACTAAAACTGTTTTCCTGTATTGAGAGGAATATGAACATTTTTCAATAGCCTTTCGTCACAAAAGGACTGAAAAACTCTGTTTTCAACAAGTTACGTATTTATCACTGGCACAAATTGCATTTATTTATTACTGTATATGTTTTAAATATGATATAATGATGCCAACAAAAGAATCCTAGGTTTTAAACAATAAATTGCTTTAATAATAATTAATGTAATAATGTTTTTTGAATTTATTCTATATTACTATATACAGATATTTAACATAGAAGAATTTATTTAATATTTCACTTTTAAGTGTGTTTGTGTGTGTATATATATTATACGTGTGTGCTGTGCATGTTTTGTAAGTTCTGCTTTTAAATATCCGTAAGAAACATATTTCACAGTAATAATATTTACATGTATTCTTGATCTATAATTATCAATAGAAGTAAAATTATCAAGTATAATGTTTAAAATTAGAAAATCAATGAAGTTTAATATTTTATTATTAAAATTATTTTTAAATTTAAAATTAGTTTTATAGCTGCTGTGTGTGTGTGTGCTGACTGAATTTAAAATTATTTTATTGAAAATATAAATTTACGATCCTTTATTTCCTTTGTGCTCTAATATTGCATTCTTTTGTTAATATAAATAAAATGGTAAAGCACTTTAATAAAACATCAAGTTAACGGAATTTTAAAATGTAAAATTAAAATTTATTTTTGGCAATTAAAAATAATATTTTACACTTGTTTCATTGCATTTTCTTCATTTACCTAAACATCCAAAATAAAAATTTAAATTGGATTTTGGATGTTTATGTTAATGAAAAAAAAGTGTGTTGCTTAGTTTTTTTTTTTTTTTTTGATCAAAGCGCTACTAAAAATATATTAGTCGTGTCTGTTTTCCTGAATATTATCACGTATACTATCAAACCTCAAATTAAATTTAAATTCCTGACTCAGGAAAAAAATTCCATTGTTATTTTCGTCGTCTTACTTGGTATTATACTTTTTGAGAGATTACAGTCATTAGTAACATACACATTTTTTATGTTTCAACAGAAAATTAAAAACGGATTTACATGTATTTTTCATTAAAAAATGAATATTTTAAAATATTTAATATTATTATTATATTGAAAAAATTTACATCTTAAATAAATTCTTTTATGTTAAATATCTGTACATAGTAATATAGAATAAATTTAAAAAAAATTATTACATTAATCATTATTAATGCAATTTATTGTTTAAAACCTAGGATTCCTTTGTTGGTACCATTATATCATGTTTAAAACATATACAGTAATAAATAAATACAATTTGTGTCAATGATAAATACGTAATTTCTTGAAAACAGAGTTTTTGAGTCTTTTTGTGATGAAAGATTATTGAAAAATGTCCCAAAAAGACTGTAAATTCTGTAGCTGAATAGGTGTAATTAAACACTTCAGCAAATGATTCTATATTACATATATATATATATATTATTGAATTTATTAATTACCAAATTTTGAGGAAGTATTAATTTAATAATTTAACTAATTTTGAGGAAGTATTTAGGAAGAATTATTTTTCGATAATATATAATTAGTGGTGTATTAATTGTTTATTTTACTATTTTACAAACCTATATATATTTTCCACTATTATATGTATTTCCCAATACATGGTTTAATTAAGTGTTTGGTCATTTTAAGAATCTATAAATATTAAATAATTTATAGTATTAAAATGCATATAGATGTAGGTTTCCAAATCAATCATCTTACAAAATTAAATGGAACATTAAGCATTTTTAGAAGGTATATGTTTAATTACTGATACATTGTTTAAATATATAATTGTACAAGGTGATATTTAAGAAATATGTATGAAATATTTAGGCAAAAACCACTCAACACGTTATAAGTCATTTTAAAAGTAATCCGTATAAAATGAAAATCGAATGCGACAGAAGGGAGGCCAATACATAATTTAATTTTTTGAGATACAACATATTTGAATGAGACAGAAATGCATATTTTACTGAAAGACTGCATATTTCATGCAAATATAGGTTTAAAAATGTCATGTAGCTTAAAACGTAACAATTGTTTCCGGTCATTTAATAAATTACCTGTAGCAGGCCGAGTAATTTTTTGGGTGACTTATACAGGACATTCAAGATAAAGTGAAGATGTTCACATTGAATATGTGAAACCTAAGCCTACGCATTCTTTATGCATTTATATTAAATATAATTAATTAAGATTAATAAGGCGTTTATGCTTCTGTTCGTGTATGTACATGTTACCCGTTTTAATTCTTATTCATTTTTCCTCTCTTTGACAGTTAAAATTTAAGCCTACACCTTAAAATTAGAAAATCATATTTTTGCGTGACTTAAACATATCGTATATTATTTCATGCTTCATCTTTCCTTAGTATTTCTAAATTAGTAAATATAATATGGTTTTCAAAATTTAAAAATTGTGTCGTATTCGAAATGATCACCATTTCATAATATCTAAGACGATAAGCACTTTTTTAAACAAAAGTTTTGTACTCCTAATTACTTGCAATAAGAGATGGAAGTCTAAATTATGATTTTTTCCTTTTTGAATATAAACTTTAGAGCTGAGGAGGAAGCGAAATATTTTATGTTTTAAGTTTTGCGTAAAAATATCTGCATTTTTATATTTAATATCTGATTTAAACTACAATCTATATATTTTTATTCATTATTGGCATGACTAAAAAATTAGGTTTTTCGTAAATCACAGTGCCACAAAATATTTCAATTTACTTCCAAATGTTGCAATTTAATGACAGTACACATTCTGAGCTATTTCACAAGCTTATGTTTTATTTTAGGTTTTTAATGGTTACAAACTTTATATTTATGATTGTATTTTTTGTAAAAGCATTGAATAAAGTATAATATGATTTAAAAAGTAAGCATATGATAAATTTTTTCAAGGAAGATATACAAATATTAACTATTCTGATTCTTTATTTATATTTTTGAAAAAATGTTCATAACTTGCAACATTTGGTGACACAGGTTTTGGTGGAAACGGTTGACAGAGTTATAGACATGTACTCAAATTTATGGTACCATATCTACATATTAATTTAGAAATTACAGTAAATTTATTAAAATGAAATATAGATATAGTTTCAAAAATGGATAAATTTTGCATAAAAATAACTTATTAAATAGAATAGAAAAAAGTACATGTGTAAAATTGTTCGATGTCTTTAATTATAACTATTAAATTAAAATTTTCTAAATGAAATAACCATTTATCCTCCTACGCAAGTAATTAATAATGTGTTGTCCATTTGAAGGATAATTATGCACAAATGTGAATATATAATTAAATTATAAATGCATAAATCACATTAAAAATTCTATTATAGTATTCTCAAGAGACTCAGGTAAATCATTTGTTAGAATAAACAGTGTAATGTTATTAGAAAGTACTTCAAATTCCACATTATACAAACATTTACAATTTAGAGCGATAGATTTTTTTTCAAATTTAAAATTATGTACATAAATCTGAATCATTTTGTTTTTATTCTAATTTTTAAAAATTGGAAAAATTTAATAAGACATTCTATATTTTAAGTTTTACGGAACAATTTATTTTATGTTCTAACAAATGCAAATATTTAATTTAGTTCTTTTTTTAATAAAAAGAAGCCTGATTGAAAGAAACAGTAAATAAACTCGTGTCCATAAATTAAAGGTAATGCATGTTCAGGCAATGTAATAGACAGATGCGAAAGAAATTTGACTTATTTGTAAAGTTTATTTATTAAAGAAAAGGTAAAGCGCAAAAATCGAAGCTATATATTAGACGCCATTAATAAAAATTGCGTTTTTACTCCCTCGAGCAAATTTTAAAAAAAGTATATATTTACACAAACTAATGTAACATGGTTGGTACGATGGTTAATACATAGTATGCCCCCCTACAGACAATGCGATACAGGCCTTACACTCTTAAAATAATCGAGTGGATTTCACTCAGAAGGAGTGAAATTTAACTCTTTCATTTTCACAAAATTCAGCCAATTTTAGATAGAAATTCACTCGTTTGAAAGATGTGGGTAAACGGCTCCTTTTAAGAGGAATAATAACATATCGTATGAAGGAGTAAATTAGATAGAAAAAAGAGTGAATTCCAATTTATTATAGAAGTATTACTGATTTTTTTATATTGACAATTTAGTGCGAAAATTAGGTTATAAATTCTTTATTTTAAGAAATTATGTTTTTTTCTTATTTTTGTTTATTTATTTTCTTTTTATTTAATTACAAAATAAAGACATGATTTGTTTAGTCAATAATATAACAGTACAATTGAATATGACATTTTAATTGATTTGGATAATTATAGTGTTTTTTCAATTACATACAATATCAAGCAATTTGTTCAGCCGTTTATTACATTACTTATATGTATTTAGTTTTACGTGTAAGTGTAGCACTCTCAAGAAAAAAATCGTCACACTACTTATTTTTCAATTTAGTTTACTTTGGGCCCATAAGTACAAAATTAGCTTTTACAAATATTATTAGTACAACAAATTGTACACAATGTAAAAAATACATAAATATCTCATTTAAGTAAATGTAGTTTACGTTCTTTTGAAAAAATCCCTTATTTAAAGTATATATAGCTAAAAATGTGTTTTTAAATATTGATAATATGCATTTTTGAGTTACAGGAGGATAAAATAAATATTCAGTTGAACAAAACTGGCTTATGTTTTTGCAAATACATTTTGTTTTATGATATATTTTCCAAGTTAAGTTTAAATTGAAAATAACTTTAATGAAACTAAGAATGAAATTAAAAATAAGATGCAAGATTATACAAAAACTTTTATTCAAATTTTAGTACAGAAAAAATTAAATAAAAATATGTACACAGAGAAATTCTTATATGTATGATATCAAATTAATATTGGAGCTTAATTTTTTGAATTGACAGTTTAATAACACAAAATAAGAATACTAATAAAATAAGAATAAAAATGATAATATGTATTTTAATGCGTGTATTTTGGAAAATTTAGATCTTGATCGATTATAGTAAGAATGTTTTGTTTCAATTAATGTCCCAACTGGACCATTTCTTAATTCATAAATGCAGTAATATTATCATCGCACTTAATATTAAACACATGTCATCTTTTGTATAAAGTATTGAATGTTTTTAATCTTACATATTCAACATCAAAAAATTCCTATTCCTCACATAAAAATATTTTATGTTCAGGTCTTGATTTTGAACACAGCCAAGCAAGTATAGTTGACAAATTTTGTATGATGCTCTTCTTCTAAAGATCTCTTCAACTAATGCGTAAAAAATCATAATAAATAAAATTTCTATAGTATTTGAAATCTCATTAGTATCTATACAAGCTTTAACAATAAAATTATATAAGAATAAAACTTCAAACAAGTAAAACCTTATTTTACTGCAAGGAATCTGATATCTATGTAATTATATTCTGTATTAAAATTATATTCAGCCAAAAAAAATATACCATCCTCAATTCTCGCATATTTATTCCCTGTTATAGAACAGGTTTTCGAACATATGATAATATTCTAGCAGCATATTATGGAGGATTTTTACTAAGAAAACTGTCAACTTCTGGATATTAAATATCAAATTACAAATCTATCTGTAATGAAGAGAATAATTATTCATATTGAATTAATAGAACTTTTTATTGCAATTTAAAACAAGAGTAATTTGTTAAAAAATGGCATTCTCACTAATAAATTAATTAATTTTAGTAACTGAAGTTAGTACATTAATGATTATCTCTTAGTTTTTGAAAATTTTTATAATAATGTGGCAAAAATGATAAAATATACGATGAAACAAATACAAAATAATTTTGGATTTTTTTGTTATTTAACCACTATGATAATTAACAAAAATGATTGTTAGACTTTAAGTAAAAATATATACATGCAGTCATAAATTTATTTCTAATGTTAAAACATTTTTGAATCAATAAACTGTAACTGAAAAGCAGATATTTTTTTAATAAAGGAATAATTTTGTTTACAAATGACACCACAAATATTTAAACTCGATGATTTTGAGTCACATATACTTATATTCAAATACATTACAAATAAAATGATTTTTTAAAATACAAGAATGATAACTACAATATAATAAAAGACATAAGCAATACTGCATATTTTGTAAAATATAGATTTTAATTACTTTTTTTTGATTATGAAATCATTAAACAAATATCAAAATAACAATAAGATCTTTTTTCCATTTTTATTTAAAAAAACATTTGTTTATAAAATTTCAACTAAATATTTTGGCATTAAAGTAATTTAAAACATATTATTCACATGCAATCAAAAAACGTGAAAATACATGCACAACATGTTTCATACTCAACCATTAAAAATCCAGCTATACAAATTATGTAAGGAATTGTGAATTTCTGTGTACTTAAATCATTGTGCCATTTTTAGAAAATAATGTTGACATAAAAGTTTAGTACTTTCATGAATATTTTATAATTCATCCTCAAATATGCAAACAATACAGATTTTATATTACCAATGCTTCATTGAAAGCGGCCAATTTTGGATATTAAAGAAATAAATTGTAGTAGAATAGAACAATAGGTGGTCTATTTTTGATCACAAAATGTTATCTAGTTTTAGACATTTTTTTTTATAAGTTCAAATATTTTTTCTCAATGAATTTAACTAGCCATGTGATATTGTAATCATTTTATCGGAAAGGAAAAATACATACACATACACATATGTGTTTACTCAATAATATCATAAATGTAAAAACTATTTATGGTCAAGAGAATAAATACTGGATACTTATTTTTTAAACTATTAAATTCAAATTAAAAATTTAGAAAATTCTAAATGAATTATAAATTTATTATAAAGTTAATAAGGATTTAGTTTTAGCAGTAAAAGCAATTAAAACTTAACTTTTAAATATATTTACAAACATTATTAAAATTTCTTAAGCTTATTACTCATTAAATTATAAATTAAAGTAATATTAATTTAATTTATAATTTAATGAATACTTACATTTCATTACTTTAAAATCAACTTTAAAAACCAAAAATGTTTGATAAGAGATTTTAACTGAAAATACTGATTGGAATTTTCATGTCAATTACTCAACAACATCATACATGTAAAAACTATGGTCAAATGAATTATAAATACTGGATATTAATTTTTTTAAAGTAATAAATTCAAATTTAAAATTTAGAAAACTTTACTTCAAAATAGATTTAAAAACATTATTAAGTTGCCACGTTTTTACATAAACATAGAATTTTTCAAACTTTTAAATAAATTTTAGCAGCACAATAAAATTAATAGTTTTAGTAATAGCAACAGTTAATATTTTCACAGTCTTCATAAAACTTATTTTGATAAAATATTATACAGAATATACATGATCAGCCATATCTTCCTTACATTGCATTTCACCATCTTCCAAATAAATTACATGTTTCAGTATTGTTAATATTGTTTTGTTTTTTTTCTTCGACGATAACAATGACAACCATAATATACAAATATAAATTATATTTCCATTGACAAAATGCATAGCTGTAAATTTTAAAACATACAAATTAATAGATTTTGATACATACAATTCCTTTTCGTTTTATCTATGAATGCTTTTAGTTAGTAACAATCAAATCAAAAATTGTCAGTGAAATTTTAATAAATAAAATACATACTGTCAAGTAATGTTCTGCAAATTAATATTTGCTTTATATTGCATTAGCATTTAAATTAAAACGCTTCTAATTTCATTTATGAAAAAATTTATTCTTATTCATTGGTAACATATTGTACTTGATATTAATCGCATTTTAAATTCAGCACAATACACTATATTGAATAATATTTCTGTAATATGCATTGTGGATATTTAAATCAACGACAAAATTAATAGTCATAATCACGCTGCTTCGAAAATAAAAGAATTTAAAAATGCATTTATTATAATTAACTATTATTTTATAGTGAATTAAATTTCAGCAGAAAATAGCAATTGAAATAAAAAAATAAAATTTCCAAACCCATTGTTATAGTATTAAATATTATCAATTAATCAGAAATTTCAAATATTATAAATATTACATAAATATGAATTCAATATAATTAATTTTTTTACACTTTGGAATACCAAAGATTATATAATGGTGAAAAGTCACAAATATGAAAATTTGATTTAGTCATTCAATTACTTATAAGAAATAAATAGTTACCGTAATATTTCAGCACTCCTTTTTGTACAATTATATACTTTAAATATTCTAATAGATCACTTTTACAAAATAGAGTAATAAATTCCTCCATTTTTAGCGAAATTAAATCGAAAGCATAGACTCACGTGATCATTTAAACTAATCAGAGCACATCACATTTGCTTTGTGCCATAAACACGTCAAAAAAAGAGTGAAAATTGCTTTAAATCAAGGACGGAGTGTTTAAAAGAAAACTTCTCTACCCAATTAAGTAGAAAAGGATCCATTTTGTATCTTTATGGAGTACAAAATATCCGTCGCTCATCGAGTGGTGGAAAACCACTCGATTTTTTAAGAGTGTACATGCTGAGACATGCTGAGTATCAAATTATCGATCTGATCTTCGGGAATATTACACCACTCATAAGACAATGCTCTCCGAAGTTCTGGTAGACATGTGGAAAGGGGTTGACGGGCAGCATTTCATCTGCCAAGCATGTCCCTCACATGCTCTATTGGGTTGAAGTCCGGTCTTTTGGGTTGAATATGCTGGCTAGTCCATACGGGTGATATCTTCCAATTGAATGCATTCGTCTACACTGTTTGCACGGTGAGGACAGGCGTTGTAAGGTAAAACATTAATATTAATAATGAAAGAAGCAGTTATTAAATGAATTTAAAATAAACATTTTTTAAAAATATTTTGTGTATGTTTTAATTATGTTATTATTATGTTAAAATTTTAAAAATACAGGCTATTTAAAAGAGTCATTATATTTCATTAAAAATTATATAAATGATTTAAAATATTCAAATTATTTGAATCAAGCTATCCGCCAAATATTTAGCACAGTTGTTTTCAATTCAACAATTTGTGGATTTACTTCCCACTTTAAGCTTTGGGTGTATATAGTGATCCGGAATCCATTTATGTGATATGTAAAGTTCTTCAGACCTTGTGCGTTTGGTGACCCTTTATTGACGAAAATTTATAAAGTATT
Organism: Latrodectus elegans; assembly: GCA_030067965.1. Taxonomy (NCBI): domain Eukaryota; kingdom Metazoa; phylum Arthropoda; class Arachnida; order Araneae; family Theridiidae; genus Latrodectus; species Latrodectus elegans. The sequence continues at coordinate 117,963,162 of CM057814.1, forward strand.
TTGAAAATTATGTGTTTTTTTCAATCTAAGTGAAATGATATTCTTGGAACAACTGTGTGATATTATTAATTAAAATAAATTTAAAATGATTAATATTTATATCGATTATTCTACAAGAAATGTAGAGTATATAAATTTATTAAAAAAATAAAACTAATTGAGCACCATTTTTATTGAAACATATTAAAATTTACATTTATTTTTAAAACCAACAGAGCAAATAGAAACAAAAAAAAATGGCTTTCAATTAACACTTTTCTAGAAATCCCAAATATTTAATTAAAATATAAGATAAATCTTTCAAGATATTTTATTTAAAATATCAGTCTATCGGATAAATACTATTTGTTTTTAAAAATGATAAATATCAAACATCATTGCTATTAATAGCAAGAAAATCTATAAATAATTAACAATTAACTCACACATACAAAATTTATTATGGAATGAGATATTTTATGAAAATTATTTTTTTATTAAATAATTCCTGGTAAACGCACTTATTAGGGTATTATAGGAAACATAAATTGTTAAGCACCTTATCATATTAAAAAAGAAAAAAAATTCGAAATTTTAGATAAAATGTTTGAAATTGGATTTGAGAAGACGAAAACAATTTGATACAAAAGAATACATAAATATCTTACATTCCCTTTTGTTAAAGTATCGGGAAAGTTTAAAACAAGTGAATGCCGCATATTGATAAAATTTTCTGTGTTTAAATGCAGCTTATGGAGAGATTGCTATAGATTTATCATATTGTTCTAGGGTCATGAAACGAGAAATTCTTCTATCAGATTTATGTTTGGTTTAGTTTTGGGAATGCTTTATTTGAAAACAAATATACCGTTGTTATTGAATGCAGAAGCAATGTCGATGGTACCCTATATTTCAATTCAAATATTTGTTTATTTAAATGAAAATGTCTCCTGTGTATTGTTTTCGTAAATGCACATTTACTTTAATAGGTTTTCTATCATGAATGAATTTCTTTATTTTCATTATATGATGCTATTGTAAGTAAAATAATATACAAATTTCTATTATTTCAAGAAGGACTAAGGATTTACAAAGGATTATTAAGGATACTAAGGATTTACAAGCAAAAGTTAGCAAAAGATATAAAATTAAAATCTTAATTCTCATACAAAGATTAAAACAAAGCACATAAGCAAGTAGTTTATAACATATCGATTAACAATGAGGAATGACTTAAAGCAAAAACAAGTTTATGAATAGAGTATAAGTTTATGCTTAAGCTAATTTGTATTTTCAGCATTCTTGTTACCGATGAATCACATTATATTAACAGATTAAAGTAGCTTTGGGAAAATATAAAATTATATACCATTACTTAAATCATCTAAATTAATGTATTCATTAGTAAGAAATTAATTAAAAATACATCAAAATAACTTTGTTAGATGCTTGGTGATTTGATTACTTTTTGTGTATACATCAATAGAAATATATTTATAAACTGTTACTGCAAATCAATGGAAAATGAAAACATATATTGGTTGTTTTTTTGCTTATTTTAGTTTTACTAAAAGTTTCTTGATTTAAAATATTTAAATGATTTCAAAATGTTGTCAAGATATTTATTCTGGAAGAATCATTTACTTTTCATAAAAGAGTTTTATCATAATTTCAAATATATGTTGGTAGGTTTACATATTAATAATTGTCATTGTTTTATGTTGTGTTTCGAAAACCAATGAATGAGGAATAGGAGAACAAACAATTTTAATAATCTTTATATAAGAAAACGTTTTCCTCACAATTCGGTCATTAGATATAAATATTAGTTACATAACTACATAAATATAACATATTTGGTAAAATATAATGTTGCCACTTTCATAAATATATTGTTCAAAATGTTTCATCATCCTTAAAAAATCAAGTTGCCCATTGAATACTTCTTTCTTTTGACCTTTACGTTGTCATTTCGGGAGATTAATCACTATTTGTTTTTTTATTGCTTATAACTGTTTGGAATACTCTTTTAGATATTGCTGCCACTAAAAAATTATCTGTCATGCATAAATATATAATCTTAAAGCAACAAATAAATTAAAACATAAACAAGAAAATCTCCTTAAAAACCAAAATAATAATTTTTTCTTCTCTTTAATTTTTTTACAGTGTTTCCTAATTGTTTTTTAAATTCTAGTAATTTTTTCCAAAATATAAATAAAAAAGAAAAATTATAAAAAATAATAAACGTAGATAAAATGATAAATTGAATTAAATTTGGTATTTCTATAATATTACCTTGTATTTTAATTGAAAAATCACAGTACGTTTACATAATATTCTCATAACCCATGTTGTGTTCGAGTAGGAAATATTAGTCCTAATATAGTTAGTTTTAATGTGGAAATATGTTTAAAGAATATTAGAATGTATACGTGACAGAACATTGCATCTTTGAAGACGAAAGGATAGTAAAACTTACTTAGTTAGCTCTGGAAATTGCCTGCAGAGCTTTTGAAGAAGAAGGACTATTATTATATTTTTTATCCTTATAATATATCAATTTATTCAATCATTCCTGTGAAAAAATAATGATGTTAAATTGATAGCATTGACCAGAAAAAGAATCATTTAAGGCATAACATTTTCAATAGCAACAAATAAATAAATAATAGGCTTAAAAACATCGGAAAATCTGGGACGAAATAAACAGCACCTTATGCTAAGATATTGACATCAATACAACTACTAATCTGATGCAAAAATTAGTAAAGCAAATTTTTTTTTAACTTAAAGCAGATCTTTGTATTTTTACAAGAAATTTGATTAAAAGCTCCTTTTCCTTAGTACTTGTATACAAATCTACCAATGCATGTCAGGCTGAAATACCTCTTATTCTTAAGGGAAAGACATCTCACCCCTGACTCCTTTTTTCCCTACTCGATATAACAGAAACCACCGTTTATTGTAAGAAATTATTTATTTTGCACGTGATATCTATTGCTCTTGAAATACCATTATTGCAGCTTTCTGTCAATGACACAATTAATATTGAACATCTAGCATTCACTTGCATGAAAACTGTGGTTATTCGATAGGATTGTTATTTGTTGCATTCAGTATGTACAAAAGGAAAAATGCTTGTTAAATATACACAATAAACAATTACAAATATATCTTGTCCTTCCTTGGATCTGCATAGCCCGGCAAATTACGTGCAATCTGCTGTAGATATCCATTTTTTTTAAAATTCTTAATTTATAAAACTTGTTTCCTTGCCATGAGATCCATTATTATATAACTTTTTTTTTTATCAAAAACTGAGAAAAGTCTTTAAATAGAAAAATAATTATCCTCTTTATTTAAACGTGCCTACACATTCATTTCAAAAATATTTGTGGCATCTAAAATACAAGATTATGTTATGTCTAATAAAAATAAATTAATAGTTGCTATGTAAAATTTCTGGGTTTTTTTTTATTTTATTTTATTTTTTATTTGAAAAACATTTTTATGAATGAAAACGGTTGTTGCTCTGTCATTTTGCACACATTTGCAAAATACATACAATATTAAGAATTACTTTATAGTAAAAGTATTTTACTTTAAATTAATTCTTAATCATAAATATATAGTAAATGTAAAAAAAAGTTATAAAAAAATAAAATTTAATGAAATTATAAGAAATGTAAAAGCCGAATAATTATTCCAAATTTAAAAAAATAATAAAATACTTTTGATTATTATATCATTTTACTTATTTCTTGATGCTAATTTAAGAATAAATTCACTGTAACCTTATATCAAGAAGGATGTATTCTTTCTCTTTTTGATTAATGTCAATACCTGACAATGTTACGGTTAATAATGAAATGTAAATTGAGAATTTTAAATCTAGAAAACACAGAATAAATTTCATTGCAATGAACATGGTGTAAAATTTACTTAAGTATAATTCAGCATTAAGAGTTGAACAATAAATGAATACGTCTTCTTAAAAAAGGAAAATAATTAAACTTTGGCTCAATTAAGTGAATATGTTTTGTAAATAATAAATTTAACAGATATTGAGTTTAGAATTGTTGTGACTGCAAATTACCTTGCCCAAGCTTTTAATATTAGTATCTTATGTGGATTATCCTTATTTGCAAATGTTTGTCATTTAGCCGTTCGTTCATTAGATAACGAACTCTCCAATATCTTTCAACACGACAAGAAATAACAGATAGTGCGGAGCACTCGTCCAAATGTGAGGCAGTCATAACATGTCCAAACATACAAAGAGAATACGCAAGGGAATTCACAATGGTAAAACGGAAGAGATGGGCATGGAGATAGTCGTGACCCGTCAGCATTCTAAATGTAGCAACTGCAGTCGCTCGATGGAAGTCAGGAATAGTGTGTCGAGCAGAGAAGAGTACAGTTCGAGGCTTGCCATTTGAAAGGTGTAAGGCAGTATCACGGCAAAAGCGCGTAGAGATTCTAGGAAATTTCAAGATTAGGTGAATGGAATTTCAGTTTCAGAAGGGCTTTCTGCAGAATTAAGGTCGCCTTCTTGGCAAGGGGACCAGCTCTCTCGTTTCTCTAAATGCCACAGTGGGAGGGAATCCACTGGAAGGACACAATTTATTAGGGAATCTCTCAAGCAAAGTCCTGCAATTGAGGACTCTTTGGTTCTTAACCTCTTTATTAGTAAAAAGTGCTTGAGCTTTGTCGAAATAGAGTCCGAAAGGATTACAGCTCTTTCAAAGGAGTTTTGTCGTATGGAGAGTTGTTCAAGTGCAATGAGATAGCTTCCATCTCACCATCAAAGTAAGTCGATAAAGCACCAACTGGAAGAAGAAAATAGAAAAGTTCAATAAAGATGAAGGAAAATCAGAATTGAACCATCAGTGTAAACGCGAAGTCAATTATCAGCTGTATAATGGTTATGGATGGTCTCTAGAGTAATCACCCGATTAAATTCGAGAGCGAAATCTGACTTTCTAATTTTATGAATAAGATTCAACCTTGCATCAAGATTTATATAATGGAAGGGTCAAGGAAAGGTAAGCAATTCAATCGGCAAATCATTAATAATTTGATAGCATTCAATAGCAAGGACACATTGAACAAAACCTCTCTGTGTCTTCAAGTTACGATTCAAACTAAAATCCTAATTAAGCCAAAAAGCATATTTTGAGAATCTAATTAGTATTATATAAAATAGTGGCCCTTCTTTGAATTGCATTAATCATAGGCTCAGTATTATTGAAAAATTGTAAGGCCAACACTGGGGAAGTTTTAAATCCACGAGTAAAAATTCTAAAGGCTTGATTTTGAAAGATGTCCAAAAGCTTTATCACTTTAGCAGAAGTGGAGACAAGCACCTCGATACACTAGTTCAAATCCGGTTGGATATACATTTTATAAATTAGATTTAGACTACCTCTGTCACAACCCCATTTTACACCAGCAAGCCTCTCGAGAATCGGGAGCCTTTTTTTGGTTTTTTGGATTACATTCTCAGCATATTTTGCTATGATAGTCTCTTGTCAATAACACATACCAGATACGAGACATCCTCCTTAAATAGAAGGCTTTTGTTCTCATAAGGCAAATCTGATATAATATTGTTGGTGATTGATCGTGAAATATCGACCCAAAACGTATGTGGATTATTATTTGAATGAAAGACATAAATTATGAAATAGATTTATTTTTCGCGAAAAAGTATATTTAGATGATTCATGATCTATAAAATAAATTATTCAAATTTTGTAAGAGAAAATAAAATTAAATGAAGTATTAACTTAAAATTGGTCCGTAGTAGCCTAGAAATTAGGGCATCGGCCTTCCGTCTGGAGGGGCGGTTTCGATTCCCAATGCCGAAAAAGACCCACCGAGTACATTGATATACGTGCTCGTTAACTCTGTGGAATCGAATTTCCTGAGATTGATCGTTAAACAGTTACTATGGGTGCAATGGTCTGGAGCAAAACTTCCTTCCCTTTCAGGTGAATGTAAAAATTGAGGGTTTGTATCCTCTGGTGAGGCTTGCTGTCGGAGTAATCTTAGAGCAAAAGAATTACTTTTACCTTCATGGTGCTCTGGTTAAACGAAAGACACACCATAGCATCTTAAATTCGCATAGCCAACGGCATAGCGATCATGGCTTGTCCAAATGTCATAAGTAACATTAACAGCATTAACTTAAAATAATAACTGTTAGAACAAAAATTGATATTAGCCCTAAAATATAAATTTTATGATTTTCAATGTAAAATCTATCATAATGAAATTATAGTGATATGAAGCTTTAAAATGTCATGATATGTTTTAATGGAGAACTGGTAATTCAGATGACTCTGTCAACACTAAGTTAAGGTTTTTTTCATTCTTATATGTTTGAGAGCCTGTTAGGAACTTTTCTGGGTTTCTTTTTTTATAATTCGTGGATGTGGTTTATTATCTTTGAAAAGTTTCTATGAAAGGCACATGATATAAATGCTTAAATATCGTATGTATATTATTTTTAGCATAGTATAAAATTAAATTATCCAACTCATTTCCGTCACAAGATCCTTAAAATAAAACAAACTTTTTCTATCCAATCTCAACTAAATCAAATTGGTACTTGAGTATATTTTCCAGGCAATATCCTCTGCATCACTTATATATAGTCTACTATCTATAATTAGACTTTATATCAGGAAAAAAGTGACTGAACATTCGAATAGTTCAAAGCAATCATTCCATTTACTGTGTCAGCAACGTCGTATCAAAGTAAAATAGCCGGTTATAAATATTTAGAATTTAATGAAAATAAATGCTCGAAAAATAATGAAACTTTCAGTCATAGTTAATAGTCTTCTTTTCACAATCGACAATGTTTTATAAAAGAAAATGACAATAAAACTATCGGCTCCATTCAACACACTTTAATGTATGACTATTTATTTCTGGCTATATTTGATATGATAAATGTCTATACTTTTTTTTCAACATTGATTTTACATATTTATGATCTGAAATCAAATATGAAACACGACACAACAGAAACATTTGTTATTGAAAACAATGGATATTTCTGTCATTCTTTACTTCGAGATAAAAATATATTGTGTATACCATTTTCTTTCAGGTATATTTCATGTATAAAATAATGAAAATATCTTTAAAAAATTTGTACAGCCATGGAAATAACGACACATGTCTGTGAAAGTAATTTTCTTAAAGAAATAATAAAAATCATCTTACATTTGTTGGAAAACAAATAAATTCAAAATTTAATATCCAAGGAAAACAGAATTTTTCAGTTGCTGTATTTAGCGGAGAAAAATTACTAAGAAATATAATCCATTCTTGCTCGTATATTGTTAAATTTCGAAAATGAAAATATTGACAAAAGAAAACAATTTTTGATACCCTAGAGTCATACTATATATCACAAAATTTGACGTTTCGCGAATAATATCTCTATTAATGATTAATTTTACTTTACAATCTTGAAAGTTAAACTATATATGTGAAAATAGGAAAAGGAAAAAAAAAGGAAAAAGTATAGTTTTTAATAACTTGAGCCAATGAATAAAAAATATATTAATAAATAGATAATCGAAAAATTTATCAAATGATATGCTTACAGAGTATTTACTTTTCTTTCTATCATCGCCTTTTAAGGTAACTAAATATAATGAAGGTTAATTTCTTGTGATAAAAATGTCATACAATTCACGCTCATTAACTAAAAAATAACGTTCGTTATCATGTAAATGAAAATGTATTTTTATCTAGTTAAAATAAAATAAAACGTCTTTAATTTTTGGATGCTGGTGAAGATAGTAATAACACAATACGATTTGAATCAAGGGGAATCCTCCATCCAAGTGTAATTCGTATCAAGTGTAATTTTTAAATCAAGTATGATTTGAATTATTTTAAAAAGTAACTCATTTTTTCAGTAATTCCGAATATTAGAATTATTACGGTTCTTAAAGTTTATGTTACAGATTTCAAACATAGCAACAAACAATAAAATACATTAGAAATATTTGAACATTTCAGAGCTTGCTTTAAATGAAAGAGAAATATATATATTTAAGAATGTGCAAATCAAAATTCTTCATTAATATGTCATCTTTAAAGTAATAATTGACTGATCACTCTATTGCATAGTAATAATGAATAGAGATTTTTTCTAATCTAACAATACAATTCATTATTGATTGGTTAATATCTAATCAGATTCCTCAAAAGCGAAATGTATTGGATTTGGTATTTTTAATATTTAATAATATTATAATGCTTTAACATATATATGGAAGTAGAAGAGTACACCTCCTATTTAGAAATCTTAGACACTTTTCATCGCCAAGCTGAGTGCATGTTTATAGAACAGGCAATTTATGTTCCGAAAGCACTGTTGCCATTTAGAAAAAGCATATATTTGATCACTTTATTAGCAAAAAGTGATCTAAGACACGAGTAAATAAAGCAAAACTGGCAAAAATCTCAAATTGGCAACACTAAAGGGAAAACCAGCAACATTATAATCAAAACAAACAACTAATTTGTCGATAAGCTTCCTGAAGAAGTATGCCATACTTATACACAAGAGACAACAGGCATAAAATTTAGTTTGTCAAAACTTTTTTTACAAAAAAATGTCAAAATATACTTAAATAACTTAAACAGGACTGCTATAAATTTGTTGAAGTTATTGATTTTTAAAGTATTTATTAAATAAAAATAAAGAAAGAATTTGAAAGATAAACATTAACCCTCCTTAATCTTTATCATCTTGATATTATTAAATATATAATGGATATCACATAATTATAAGTACTCAGTACAAACATTATCAGTAATTAAGCGAAAATTTCTGACTCTAAAAATATTTTAAATTTTGGTTATAAATAAATTCATGAAACCATGTTTTGTTTTGATAAATATCCTCATCTCATGCCTATACAATTTTACTAAAAGAAACAACACTGTTCGCAAACAGGTTTTCAATATTTTAAACTTTTGAAGGAAAACATTTATTTAACTCCGTTCTATTCAAGGTTATAGAAATGTCTCTTTACGCTTTGTATATTCTTATGAATGACACGAAAAACAAAAACATTTTTTCACACCTGGAGCTATATAGAATAAAGAATCCACTTTCCTTAAAAATTTTGTTTACACATGTTACGTAATAGAACTTTAGCTAAGATATTCTTTTGAAAACCATCACTCAACTTTTCAACAATCTTTTTCATTGCCTTCTATTTCTCCTTGAAATAAACCGCTTAATGTTACTGGGTAAGAACTCTTATCTTAGAATTTGCTTTCAGTAAATAAAGGTCACAGTGTTATTAATCTCAAATGCGAAGAAAGAAAGATTTCTTATTGAATTTTCCGGGACTGAAGTGAGTATGTTTCTATTTTCATTTTACCATAAATAAATCAGTTTATAGAGAACATGTAACAGACATTTTATTTTTTATTGGAATAAATTATTGCTCAATGAGCTTAAAACATATGGGGTATTTCAATCTTTACATTTGTATGAAAATTGGTTTATTTCAATCTTCTTATAAGGTAAGGCTATTTGTTTTCAACATTTCTACAGTCAAACTTCCTTATAATAATGCATATAATGTATCTTTTATTCATAGATTTATTTTTAGGACTGAAAATTTGAAGTTTTTTTTTTTTTTCTAATATTTGTTTTAAATTAGATTGTCTTACATTTTTTCAGAAATTCATTTGTGTAAATATTTTATAAAACTATCTTTTAATTTAGATACTAATATATATTTAAAGTATGTAAATATGCAATTTAAAAGTTTTTTTACTTGAAAATATTTAAGAGCTTACATGCTTATCAAAACAATTATATGAAATAAACTTCATTTTATAATTTAAGAATGCACTTTATGACGTTTTGCATCATTTATACAATGCTTAAATCATTTATTTTTTCCTGAACAATATGAATACATTTAATAATTAATGCTCATTAATTTATTTTATAAATATTTTATTGTATTTTTTGGAAATTAATTTGATCATTTCAATAATCTGATCAATACATAATTAATTAAAAATCATAAAAATTATTTAATTAAAAAATCAAAATATAAAAATTAAAATTAATCATGAAAATTTATTTAATTAATAAATAATTTATGCAGAAAATAGTATATTCGATTGGTTTTTTTTGAAGAAAAATTAAATATTATTCATATGAAATAGTTTCATTTTTTTAGGAAAAGAGTATGTTTAATTACGACCTGGGGTTTTTAATGTACATATCTTATAGAAATTTGGTATGTTGATTATTTGCATAACACACAATGAATATTTAATTCATATACTATACATAAGTGTTATATTTTAAGCTTCAATCATACAAATTTCTATTACTTTTTTAAATCTATAAATTTAACAAAATACATCTACTGGCAAATAAGCTGATAAATTAGTTTTAAAAATAAATATAGATAAATAGTTTTCCAATAATGCATGACAAAAATGTTTTTAATTTGAAGAACTGTAGTTAAAAATTGCAAAAATAATTTTTATTTCGGCGTATGTTAATTTGTATCTAATGTAAATTTGTTTGTGTAAAACAACAAATTGTGGAAAATTTGCCCAATATTTTCATGCAAACAATAATTTAAACTACCATTGAATACAGATACATTTCTTTATTTTCGATCATAAAACAAGAAATTTTTAGTCAGTTATAACAATAAAAATGAAATCAAACAAATTGCATTGGGAATGCTGCATAATTTACATTTTTGTTGAGTTTAAATGTGAATTTAAGCTTGTAAACTTCAAGGAGCAAATTTTAATTTACTTCAGTAGATTGTAGGTAGATTACTCACTTTATATATAACTCTGATTATAATATAATTGTTGTTCCTAATAATTTTATTTGAAAGCTCATATATCGGATTATAATTCCTTTGAATTATATGCCAATTCATTTCTTTGATAAATTTATGATGTTGTTGTTTCATGCCCCCGAGGTCAGCAGTTCTAGATCAGCTCCATGAGCGCGTACACCTTTAAAAAGTTCAGTACCATAAGTGGATTCTACATCAGATCTCTCCCGGAGAGACCAAGGCATTGAAGAATATGTTCAGGAGAGTCTGTTCATTTAAGCACTTGGAGCAAATTTCGAATTTCTTCGTACCCTCGACGAATTTCAAGTTACTAAGATGGCCACATCTGAAACGGGCAATAGCCGTTTGTTCTTGACCATTAAGATCAGTAGCCAAAGAATTTAAATTTCTAATAGAATTAACTTAGAAAATATAATATTCTGTTTTTATGTTTAATGTACCAAATGATTAATTAAATGTAGAGAAGACTGAATAAATTTTTTCCTTTATCTAAAGTTATATAAATATAATTCTATAATATTGTTTTCAAAAAATTCTTTTAGATTGTTTGTACTAAATAGAATAATATGGAATGAAATCAAAACGGAAAATGTTTAATACATCATTTTAGTCTGGACTGTAAATTATATATTTAGCAGAGAAATATAATTTGTGGATGAGAGGAATTTTTTTATATAAATTATATATTTAAACTCTTTCTTACGCCTTTAAAATCTTCTTATACCTAAAAATTCTGACATAATATTTTGTATATCCAACCTTGTTTAAAGATTAAGATGGACATTATACATTTGAGGTTTCTACGTGATATTTTTAAAATGTGGGCTTAAAATTGAGTATAAGATAAAAACTACGTATAAGATAAAATGAAATATAAAGGCATACATTGTTCTGTAAAGTTTCATAATTAAATTTTATAGCAAATATTTTGAAAACTTTGTAAGAGAGAAAACGTATGCAAATAAAGAATGGAAAGTGGAGGTAACTACTTTTAAAATTCTTAATCTATTTCATATAAAGTTTTTATATACTCAAATAAAATTAAATCAAGTATAGATACATAATTTCAAGCTTAAAATAATGCATCACCTATGAGACATTACTTTTGTTATGAATAAAATGCCGGCGTTAATGTGATAAATATTCTTAGGTTGATATTATGAAATATTACTTTTTCCTTCGTTACTTTTGAATGAAAAATGCAAAATAAAAAAATTAATTAAGGTAAAATTTCAGAGTAGTATTATTGGATCTATAAGCATCAATATGAAATTACTCTTGCAAATACTTAAATTCTTAGTAAAAACTTAGCATCATTTTAGTGAAAGAATAAGCTAAATTTAATACAAGTAAGTATTTAAAATATAATAAATAAAAACGTTTCAATATTTTAAAGTACTTGTATAATTTAATTGCAAATAATTTAATGTTTTTACTCATTCAATACTATCAAATTATATAACATAGTTAATCAATCTTAGTATTTGAAAAATGTTAAAAATATTTCAATAAATAAAAAGAATATACTAATCGAACTCTTGAAATCCAACTTCTAAGTTTCAAGAAGCGTAATTCTCTTACCTTCACATATTTCATATTTATGTTCTAATAGTAATTTATAAAAGTATAGACTCGAATTTTACATTACAGCATAAAAATAAAAATTTTAATGATAAAATTAAATTATACAGATGATATTTCTTATCACTTTGTCTTAGAATATAATTAATTTTTATTGTGATAAGGAATATAAAGTTTTTATAATAATTTGATATTCATTAAAAATAAAAAAATTAAACATAATTTTTTATGAGCTATTATTTATTAAAAAGTCATTATTTTCCCTTTAATAAATAAAGAAAATATTTTTGAAATTTCTGTAAAATAAAATCATAGAATATGCATTTTATAAATTCAGTACTGAACATTTTATAAATTCCATACTGAACTTTTTGTGCAGCTGACCAAGTCATAAGAATCTGCAGCTTTGTTCCTGTGATTTTAAATTATAAGGACCTATCCACTTTTAGTGTCCCGATTGTTTATTCTACAGAGAAAGGTGCCATTAGTTTCACGCGTTGCAATACTGAAATAATAAAAAGTGAAAAATTCTTATTAGGCTGGAAAGAAAAAAATAAGCTTTAAGAAAATAAAAGAAATATAGAATTTTACGAATTCTTCTATGGACTGATTCGAAAATTAAATGTGTAATTAATACTGCATCATTATAAAAATGTGCTTTAATTAATTTTATTTTTTGCAAGTTTTATATCAAAGAGGTTGATTTAGAAGAAATTTCTTAACAAAAATCGTAAATTAAAAAAAATATATAGAGGTTGCAATTCAAATTACTTTTGACTTTAATGTTTGCGTATGGGTTGGAATCTTTTTTTTTATCAATTATTTATGTTTTATTTTTACTGATATGAAATCGCAGAATATCTTAATTCACCTTATAGCTTTGACAAAATTGAAAGTAACTGGTGTACTGGAGCATGAATTAATTCTCGAGAATATAAACATCCAAAGTTAAAATGATAAGAGAAGTTAAATAAATAAAAATAATAATTCAAGACTATCATTAAAGAGATAAAAGGTATAATATATATATAAAATAAATTTAAACTTCTAGAGTGCGACACATGCGAAATAAAAATTTTTAATGACCTAAAAAAGTTCTTGTAGTTAAATTAAAATTGTAACACATATTATGTTTTAAAACTTAATAAACATTACAATTTTTTAATAAATTTTACATGGCCAATTTAATAACGGATTAAAAATATATAAGGGCTTTCTCTGAATATTTAGACGTGACGCATTTATCAATATCTTTAATTTTTTTTCTCAGAAAAAAATGTTTTTTTTTTTTTTTTTTTTTTTTTTTTTTTTTAAATACCATCGATATCTAATCTTAAACTGTTTCAAGGTCTATGCATATCTTCACTTAAGAATTACATCAAGCATTTGGCTCATTTCCCTCATCAGAATACGAACATATAGAAAGTTGATGTTACGCATTGCTACAAAGTTGATTAAAATTGGATATTAAGTGGTAAATCAAAATTTATAATAAAGGTTAGTTAGTATATTTTCTTTTCAGTTATAATGTTTCTTTAAAGATACAAATATTCTTTTCGTTCATATTGTAACTAAACATGTTTTATTACATGCATTAAGTTTGTTGTTCCAAGTTCTTAAATAACTGATTTTAAAAAATCATCTGCATGTTATCTTCCAATGTTTATATAAAGCAGAGTTAATTAAAAATTAAATTAAAACATACAATGTTTGATTTTTAAATATTGTTTACATAAATGAATTTTTGCAGCAACTGCAATTTATATCAGTGAATCAGTTAAACATTTAAGTCTATTTAAAAAGTTATAAATGTGTGCTTGAATAAAAAAAAATTGCTGAGTCTCACATATCTTAAAGTATAAAATGTATATGCTCCCTCATTTATATTTAAATAATATAAATCATATATATATATATATATATATATATATATATATATATATATATATATATATATATAATATGAATTTTTGCATATATTAAAGATCTTAGAAGTAGAACTTGAATAAATGTAATGACATAGAATTTTTACAATTTTTTTTCAAATAAATGCTGAAATCAATATATGATTTGATTGTACTAAGCCAGTAAATATAGTTTGCAAAATTTGAGGAAATTAATTTATGTAAATGGATTTTATTTACAATTTATTAAATTTTCTAAAATTCTGTTCTCAATGGCGTTTTTATTAAGCATCTTATCAATTATTACAATTTATCATTTTCATTAAATGTCAATTCAATAGTTTTGATTTTATACATAGGTATATAATGTACTTGTTTCATACTGAGGAAATACTTTCTTTTATAAATAGTAATGGATACCAAATTTGAAATTAGTTTTGGAATTATATTTTTAAAATTAAATTGAAGAAAATGCTCTCGCCTGTTGAAAAATTGTTCCCAGTTTTCATTTCTTTGATATAGAAAATATGAAATATTAACTTAATTAAAATGCAATATAAATTATTTCCTTAAGCAAGTATAAAATTCATAATGATGGAGATTTAGGAAAATGCATTTTGTTATATAATAACATTTACATAAATATAAAAAATTTTGCTCACTTTATCTATTTTATGAGATATAAACTAATTTACATCATACATCTATTCTGTAAAATCCATGATAATGTGAGAAAAATTAATTTCATTTATTTAATTTTAGTAATCTTCCAAGCATTTATATATATGCATTTAAGACAAATCATATTTTTACAAAACTTTTTCCAGTTTATAAAACACAATTTTTTTTTTGTAAAATGAAATATAAATATATTAGTGTAATTATTCTACCTTATCCTCCATCAGCTAGGAACCCAATCCCAAAAATGACTAAAGCTTTTATAGCATTCCCTTTCTTTAGATAGAATTGTAATTAAAATTTTTATGAGGAATCATTATATAACCAAAATATCAATAAACGATAGTTTATTTCTGAAAAAATATCAGCATATAATATATTGAATATCAAATTTATAAAAATATTTTCAAAACATTTAATAAATCAATTTCGGTTGAGCCAATTTATGCAAAGGCAAAAATATACATACTTCACACCTTACATATTGATAAACGGTAACATCAGAAATTCAATATATTCAGAAAATGATATAAAAGTGTTTTTCCGTAAAGTTTCGAAATCAAACTAATATTTATGTGGATTTTTATTTTGTTAAATCACTTTTACTCTAACACTCAACTGAATTAAGGTACCAAAATTATTTGTTCTTATTTAATAGGCCTATTCATTCTTTTGCGTATCAAAGTTCTATATTCTTACAAGCTCCTTCAGTTCTACAGCTCATTATTTCGATTCTTACTTTTGCCTTGGAATTTGTGATTCGGTATTGTGATTCAGAAATTCGGTATTGTGATTCGGAAATTCGGTATTGTGATTCGGAAATTCGGTATTGTGATTCGGAAATTCGGTATTGTGACTCGGAATATATTTTAAACTGTTGGATCCTTTTTAAATATATGTAGGGGAAAATAAACTTTCGAATGACATGCACACCTTAAATAAGTTTAAAACTCCTGGTCATTCTAGATATATTTTATTGTAGATTTCAAAACACTTTAATTAAATAAATTTTCGGGACATAATTTAAAAATTGCGTAAAATGACATTTTGTCAAATGCTTAAAAGTCTATTGAAATAACTCAATACAATATTCAATAAATAATAAAGGAATTAGCCAAATCATTTTAAATTATTTATGAATCGTGTGGTACTTGTAATTTATTTATACGAAAATAAAATATTACATTTCATATCATGGTTTCAGATGCTATATTTTATAACAAAGATGTCGACTAACAAGCAATATTATTTAAAAGTTTATTAGTTTATTTTTTACAACAAAAACAAATTTATTTTTTAATCTTTTATAATTTTACTGAAAAGAATGTTAATTTAAATTTTAAACTTCATATAATATCAAAAAATGTATCACCTGAGAGTAACAGAGCTTTTTGATTTTGATTTTATCAGGAAAATTAATAGTGATGTGTTTCTAACACAATGGTTATTGTAATTGTATGCTACGAGGGTTGCTATTTATATTTCTGGCCTAATAATGAAAAAACAAATATGTAGGATCGAAATTGGTTTTATTGTTTTTCAAAATATTCTCCATGATGATCAATACACTTTTGCATGCGTTTGAACCAATTTTCAAAGCACTTTTTCCAGTTCGATTGAGGTAACTCCAAAACATGCGTTTTGAATGCATCAACCGCTTCTTCGGGGGTCGAAAATCGTTGTCCACGTAATTTATTTTTGATGTGTGGGAATAAGAAGAAGTCATTGGGTGCCAAATCAGGCCTGTACGGCGGATGACCCATCAGTTCGATCTTTCGCTCCGTCAGAAATGCCTTTGTTTGAGTCGATGTGTGAGAGCTCGCATTGTCATGATGAAGAATGATTCGCCTGTTCTTCTGTATTTTTCGAATTTCTCCGATGACTTATGGCAAACAAATGGTCGTGTACCATTCAGAATTGACCGTCCTGCGTTGCTCTAACGCCACTGTTGCCACATGACCGTTAATGCCGAAGAAACAGGCAATCATTTGTTTCGATGTGCTTCTTCCTCGAACAACTTTTGTTGGTTTTGCCTCGTCTTGGAAGACCCATACAGTTGATTGCTGTTTTGTTTCCGGCTCATATGCATAGATCCATGATTCGTCACCTGTGTAGATGTTATACACAGCCTTTGATGTACCTTGAATGTATTTTTCCAACATTTCCTTACACCAATCGACACAAGCCTTTTATTTGAGCGTTTGTCAGATTATGCGGGATCCAACGCGAACAAATTTTTTTTACGCTCAAATGTTCATGCAATATTTTATTGATGCTAGTCATACTAATGTCCAAAGACGCCTCTATCTCACGGTATGTCACATGACGATCTTGCTTTATCAGTTCACGCACAGCATTGATCTTTTCTGGCACAACAACGGATTTTGGACGACCTGCACGGGATTCGTCCTGGATCGAACATCGACCACGATTAAATTCGTTATACCAATTTCTTACAGTGCTGTAGGATGGCGCTTTATCGCTGTATAAAGAATTAAGTTCATCGAAGCACTCTTGTCTTGACAATCCACGTCTAAAGTTATGAAAAATAATGGCACGAAAATGTTCACGATTCAATTCCATTTTTTGACAGAGAAGAACTTTTCAATTTACTGTCAACAACACAAATAAAGCTATAATGGTAAATCGTCTGCTGAATTTATGTTTAAAAATATCAAACTTTCGATTAAAATCGTCTTCGGTCGCCTAGCAACACTTACTGTTGCCAAGGCCAGAAATATAAATAGCAACCCTCGTATTTACAAGCCCTTTGAATTTTTCTTACGAACTGGAAAGTACTCATTGCATAAAGAATATTTTGTCGTGTAACACGTGTAAAATATCTTACACATGTTACACGACAAAATATTGAAGTATCGAATTTGATTTGACTAATCACATTTATCAATGCATCTCCCGATTTATTAATTAAGGAAAGTCATGGAACTGGTGAATTGTAATTAACTGACATATTTATTTGAATTTTGGAATAATAGTATATAATATTATCTAAAAGCGAAACACAATTTTACCTTTTCACAAAGTTGTCAAATGTTGCTTCGAGCTAATGAAATTATTTTTCGAACTCTTAAGTATGTTTGTATTTTTCCACAACAAATGATCCTTGAGCATTTGATTAAAATAGCTAAATTTAAAAATAAAATGACTTACAAACAAGCAAAATAAAAATAATAAACGTGAAAATTTTCAATAACTTTGAAATTTGTAAGTATGACTTCATAAATATAGAGGGTGTCCCAAAACGACCGCATTAACTCTGCACAGTTAGATTCCTCGTTCGGAGTACATAAAATCGAAGCTTGCCTGTACGATCAATAGTTTACGAGAAAAATACGAAAAAAAAAGTGTGATGTCACTGCCGGTGTAAGAAATAAAACATTTTATTGGACATATCAACAACAATATTTGCATATCTTTCCAGACGATATTGTATAAAATGTTCGCCGCGCATATCGTATCATGCATGATCGGGCGAGTTGGATTAACGTTAAGCCGTTGTTAAACTAGTATTTAAAAAGCTGCAAGATGCCGCCGATAGCCGGTAGTCTTCGTATTGTGGCTAGGTATTCCGTTCGAGACTACACCATGTACTTGATGTCAGGCCGATGTAATGGAAATGCGTTTGGTTGCAGCATGATGGGCCTCCAGCGCATTTCTGTGCTCCGGCACATGATTGTTTGAATATGGAATACAGCGGCCGCTCGATCGGACGTCAGGGTACGGTTCAATGTCCGCCAGATCTTACACCGCTGGAAATTTTTCTATAAGGCCATCTGAAGGAACTAGTTTATCGAGACGTAGTGCCAACATCAATGGACTTAGTTGCTGGTCTGCACGTTGCTTATACATCGGTGGATCCCGCGATGGTGCAACTTGGGATGACAGCCATTCCACGGCGTGCTCAACCCTGTCTCCTCATTCAAGGTGGACACTTTGAACATCTGCTTTAAATTGTGCGTATACTGCTGTTGATATGCTGAATAAAGTGTTTTTCTTGCACCGGAAGTGACGTCATACTTTGTTTTCGTATTTTGTGCGTAAACTATGGATCGTACAGGAGCGCTTCTTCGGGCAGATTTTATATACTCCCAACGAGGAATCTAGCTGTGCAGAGTTTATGCGGTCGTTTGTCGGGACACCCTGTATTTCTTTTACAAATAAGTGAGCAGTATATTTGTTCCATACAATGATGGGATAAATAAATATTTAATTTCCCATATACTGATATTTGTGAAACAAAAATTACTGAGAACAAATCACATGCAATATTTTGTTGTTTAAGTTTAAATTTATTCTATATAAATAATGTGTCGAAAATACCTTAAAATCCTTTAATTGCAGCACAGTTATTAGGCACAATAAAATACTGACTGTGTATTGAATTTTTCAGTAATGTTTAATTTACACAAATAAAACTTTTTGTTTGTGTAAATTAAAAATTAGTGAAAAATTTAAAAACAATATACATGAAAGTTTAAGATATTACTTTATTGCAGATTCCGCATGGCGTCCGCAGAAAGAAAAAAACCCGCCTATCACTATTACGAAAATGGCTACATCCTTGCAATCGGCGATTACAAACCTGGTCATTTGGAAGAATCTTTAACTTATCAACCTGAAGACGGAGATGTATTTATCGCCACTTATCCAAAATGTGGGACGACTTGGGCGCAATACATACTTTACCTCATGTTACATAAAGGAGTTCCGCTTGGACCAGGTAAAAACTTGTATGATTTTTGTCCTCATCTAGAAGACAACGGGAAACAAGCTGTTGAAAATCTACCAAAGCCAAGAATCATCAAAACTCATCTACCTTACAATTTAGTTCCAAAAAGTAAAAAAGCGAAATACATTTATATCTCGAGAAATCCAAAAGATTGTTGTGTTTCTTTCTATCATCATACAAAAGGTTTCCCGACTTTCTACCACTTTGAAGATGGTACTTTCGATGATTACTTTGAAGTATTTCTGGAAGGAAAAGTAGACAGTGCTGATTATTTTGATCACTTGCTTTCATGGTTTCAGCACAGAAATGATAGTAATGTTTTGTTTCTTTTGTATGAAGAAATGAAACAAAATACAGAAGAGTGCATAGTTGAAATTGGAAAATTTCTTGGTGGGACTTTTCAAGAAGCTGTTGAAGATTCGCAGATTTTAAAAGATATTTTACAAAACAGCTCATTGAAAGCTATGAAAAAACTCACTTTGTGGGAATCGGAGAGATCAAAAGATTCTCCTTTTGTTCGAAAAGGCGTTGTTGGAGACTGGCATGCGCAGTTTACAGAAGATCAATCTAAGCGACTGGATGAAAAATTTAGAAACAAACTTGGAGGAACCGGTGCTGATACATTATGGGATAAATTTAATTGCTTAAAATAATAAGCAGGAAAATATTTTCTTTTAAATTTTATTAAAATATAATATTATGTGAAATGTTATAATGTGATTAAAATATTTGATTATTAATTAAGAAACCTTATTTTCACTATAGAAAAGAAATTAATAATCTTTTTTGAAGTTATAATTTTTAAAAAAAATATTAGATAAAAAATAAGTTAGAATTTATGGTATAAATCAAAAAATGTATATTATTAATAGCTATAAATTGATACCCTTAACTTTAAAGCATTATGTTTTTCATATGCGTCTCTCTTCAGCTTTCTATATATAAATATATGTGCTTTTCATGTGTGTTTTTCTTTAATTCATTAAAAGTTTCTTCTGAATTTACTACTATTTGCTTAGACTAAAAATATCGTATTCATTTTGAAGGAATAAAACCACTTTCTCAATTTCAAATAACTTTCATATGACGCACAATCTCATTGTTAATAATTGCTGATGATGTAAATTTTAACTTCTTACTGTCTTTATGTTTATTAAATCTAGTCCCAAATATTTATCATATCGATATATTTATATCTCCTGTCGTGAGATATGAAACAATTTAGTGATTCTATGTTTTATCTTACTTAATATTATATGTTGACTGATTTCTAAACCCTCGCGTAAGTTAGGATTAGTGTCATTTAGTTTCTTTCAAAAGGTCAAATGCCCTTCAATGCCATTAGTTTCTTTATCTGTAGAACCAATGGTCGGTGACTCTTTGTGAATCTGTAAAGAGATAAATAAATATAAATATGCGTGCCAATTTTATATCCTTATCACTTTAAATTGTAATAACTAGACATCTTATACATCTACATCTGTGTTAAACAATTATAAATATTTAAAAAAAGCTTAATTAGATAAAGTCTTAACTGTGAAATGTTTGCAATATTCTTATTTAAATATAAGATGGAAAGGAGTTTTATTAATGATGTCATTTATTTAATAAATAAAAAATCGAACAATCAAACATTGTCGTACATTTTAAACCATAGATGAAATTTTAAACATATATATGGTATTTTGAGTTGAAATTGTTGCACCAGACAAAAAAAAACTCGTAAGTTGCACAAAAAATTTAAAATTTTAATTATAATTTTGTAAAAAAATATTATGAAGAACTGATTTAAAACTGTGGTAAAAACTCCTGTTAACCATATCATGAATAGAAAAATGTCCATGAAATATCTGACTGAAAATATCTGAAATCATTTGCTAATACACATTAGTTAATTTTTAACTAGAAAGTAATCTTTTAGATAATTATCATGAATGATATTTATAAAACTTATTTCTTTAATTTGTGAACACTTTTGATGGTTTTCTTAATGTTCAGGCAATTTATAACTTTTAGTAAGAAATAAGAAATTTTAATCTTAATTGAGATATAAATAATAGTAACAAATATATTTGAAAAATTACCATACTCATTCAAACAAGAATAATAAAATAAATAAATTTAAGTAAAATAGATATAATTTTTAATTTACTTTTTTACTGTATATTGCTTGGTAATCTGATAGCTAATTTTCAATTTTATTCAAATTTTATAATAACTTTTTTTATGATTCAAAGGTGAGAAGTTTTCGACAGTCATTAAAAATTTCTCAAATGATAAAAGTTGATATAATTAATTTAAAATAATTAACATAAATTAAGTGTCATTATACGTTAAGCATTTGAATTAAACAATCTAAATACATATAAATATATATTCTTTCATTTTTGCCTGAAATTCTTAATTTTTTAGAATTATAAGATATTTTGGTACTAAATTTAATATAAAAGAAGTTCACAGTTAAGTTATAAAGCAAAGCAAACATAATATCAAAATCTCTTTATATATATATATATATATATATATATATATATATATATATATATATATATATATATATATATATATATATATATATATATATATATATATATTATATATATATATATATATATATATATATATATATATATATATATATATATATATATATATATATATATATATATATATATATATATATATATATATATATATATATATTTATATACATATATATTTATATATATATATATATATATACATAATATCAAAATCTCTTTATATATATGGTTTGAAACTATATATATATATATATATATATATATATATATATATATATATATATATATATATATATATATATATATAGTTTCAAACCATTAGGATTTTAGAATTTATTTGAGTTAATGAAAAAAAGATTTTTTAAATAAGAAATATTTATAATACCAAGTAAGTGAATGTTGAGTAATTTCATACAAACCAATAACTTTCTATCGAATGTCTGTTCCCCATTTGCAAAAACTGAGCCATACATAATTTTAGTCATAAGTTCATTTTAATTTCTGAGATGAGAGGTGACTAAATATTCTATTTATAATTTTCAACAAAATGCCTTGGCTTCGTACAAGCAATTAATAATACAGCAATCTTTCTATTATTTCTAGCATAGTCGGAATTGTACTTCAATACACTTGGATAGATATCAAGTATCAAATGAATGGGCTGATTGAGACCTAGAGTTAAGTCTGCTTGAGAGTAAACATTTCCAAGATAGATTCTAGAGAATGTGAAACTTTTGAGGACAGATTTTGTAGTATAGTTTTATATACATTATGAAGGAGCTGGTATCGCAGCAAAGGAAGTAGAATCGAATCGCATCACTGAATCAACTCACTAAAGAAAAACCCAAACCTTTGTACCTATAAAATACGTTTCTTAATAAAATCTATATGGTTTTTTAAGAGCTGTGTAACATTTACGAATTAATTTAATTAACATATTCTTTTAAAGTCCCCACACCTCTCTGCTACGTGAATATCTTTTTAAATTGTTTTATCACCGGCCATGTCTATTCGTTATGTTCACAATGGATGTTGAAAATGTGACATTCTTGTTGGATGCCGTTATATTCAAGGAGCAACCTAGAATTATTTAACAGAACATCTTATTGCAATAAAATATCCTTCGTCAAATTTTTAACACCACATACATAAATTTTTATTTTATTCATGATTCAATTTGTGAAAAAATTTTTGTTTGTGAATTTGAATGAATCTTATTCTAGATATATCCATTTTTAAAATAGTGCTGCCATAAATTACAAAATAATTCTACCAAACTAATAACAAAGAATCTCTTATTTACAAGAAACATCCATTTCCATCAAATATTTAAATGATTATCGAATAATTTAAATGGATCATGGCATTATTCCTATCATTCTGTGATAGAAATTTGGCAACTTTTTGCTATGCTTTTATTTTTTTTCAGAAGAACCCCTTAGATATATTAATAGTTATAAATTAAATCGCGTAAATAAGGTGTTTAAAATAATAATGATTGTTAATGTACTACACGCAGGCATTTAACTACTAAGAAATATAGCTCTACATACGAATTGATGAATAGAAAGAAATACTTAATTAAACTTAGATACATTTAAATATTCAACTGTCATCAGTTCATTATATTAGGTTCATTTTCATGGAACTTTTTAAATATGATGTCTTATTTCTAACTTCTATCCTTGAGGCATGTGCCATTAAAATACCAAATATTTTTCTAGTGTTTAATCTATGATAAAGTACTTCATGAGAAACATTCAGATTCTCGTATATAATTTTAAAATTTTATGAAACTAAGTTTAAATTTTACATTAACATTTTAATTTTATATTTCACTTCTTTTCTGAAACAAAATAATAGGAACTCTCTTTGTACATATTATTCTTGTTGTTAAAAATCTTGTAAAAATAAGAATGTTAGATTCTTTTAATATTTTTCTTAAAAATGCTTAGAAAAAATGGCTTATCTGGATGTAACAGCTTTAAAAACATTTTTTCGACAAATGAAGTTTTTTCTTCAATAGTGTTATATTTATTTTTTCTAGAATCAATAGAAAATTTCATAAAATTATCTATTATAAAGAGATGTTTAAATGATGGAGATTTATCAGATTTTCACTTATTCTGTTTGACTTATTAAAGGTTTTAAAAAAATATAATTGCCATGTTTAAGTAGTATTTAATGCATTAATTGAAAACAGTTTGGGACTCAGAAGATTTTATAGCTCAGCGATAGCCAGAAAATGTTTTGAAGATATACAATTTCTTATATTTATTTTTATATAAAATCTAAACGATATACCTCATTTAACCAAGAATAGATTCCTAAAATAGTGATGTAAAAACCAAAGGTTTGCTTTCTTGATACACAGAAATGTTTGCGGTAAAATGTTTTTGGAAAAGTTTGCAAACTAAATTCTTTTGGTTGTTTTTTTACAGAACTTCTATTCTCGTAAGCATTTATTATACAAAATGTTTATGATGTGTGATGCAAAATTTAAAAAGAAAAGTTTTTATTTATATATTTTGTGCAAACATTACTATGTAAGTATTATGTGTGAAATTTAGCTTCTATAATATTCTTAGATTAACTAAACTAATTATAAAATTGATTTAAAAATAGTAATTTGTATAAAATATCTGTTTTAGGAATATCTTTAGCAACAAGAATGGTCTATTGTTTGTAAAATCTGATTTTAAGAAAGAGTAAATTAAATTATATTATACATGTTGAATATTAGATAAGATTTTCATCAGCTTGTTTGGATGAGAACAACGATTTCATTTCAATTTGTAGAGTTGGTAAGCTGATCAATCGGGAAATGCCATAAATTATATTCGGTAAATAATCAAAGTTTATTAATGAAAGACTTTATTTCATCTACTTTTTGAGGTCTCCGAATATAAAGTATAATGAAAAATCACACTTTCAATGAAAATCAAAAATATTTTATACATCGCCTATGCCGAAATTGACATCATTTTCAGTGCTCAATAAAAACATTTCGTTATAATCATTGAAGCATTTTATTGAAATTGTAAATTGGAGCAGTCTGATGAATGTTTTTTTAATTTTTCATTGAGCTTAAAATAAAGGTAATATTAATGTATTATTCAAATTACAAAAATGTAAACGATAAGTTTAACATTAGTGATGGAATATATTTAAATCTCTAATTTTGAAACTGTTTTATAGATTATAATCAACTTTAGTTACAATATTACTTGTTCTACTAAAACATCACTTCTAAATTAACTATTAATGAAATATTTTCCAAATATAAAATTATTATCAAAACTAAAATCAGGTTTAATAAACTCTAAAGAATATTTTTACAGTATATTTTCTTTAAATAATTTAACCTTTTTGTAAACTATTTTAGTAATTTATGGATACTCCTTTTTCAAAAAGAAATTATTACTATAGATATTTTCTAATTTTTCAATTAATTAAATATATTTGTAACCTTGTTATATTCTCTTTAAACGTATTTTTATTTATTAGAAATAAATTTCCTTGTGCATGTTTGAGAAATATTTATATTTAATTCAAGAATCGTGTGAAAAGAAATCGTTTCAATGCATTCAAAATTTTTATCTCTCTTGCTTGTAATTAATGAAATGTATGAAATTTCAGAGAATTCAGATATGTTTAAATTCTATTATATATTAAGAAGACATTTTAAAAATATTTTTTTCTATTAAAATTAGAACATACTAATTTGAGTTTTCAATCCTCAACTTTTATTTCAAATTTAAGAAAACTGTATGTTTTATTCTAAATTAGTGACAGGAATAATAGTTTGTATATAGATAAAATTTAGTTCACGATAAAATTTAGTTAGAAAACGAAAAATTAGTTTTCAGTATGCTGAGAAAACTCAACTTTAAAGATATTATAATAAACTTTCAGTTTGACTTTTCAAAACAAATCCTATAAAGTGATTTTTATAGATTTAAAATATTTGCTTACAATTTTTTAATATAAAATGATGTATGAGGGTTGACGAAATTAATTTCACTGTCAATAATTTATCCTGAAAAATATAAAAGAATAATTTACTATGAAATATTTTGCTTTTAAAAATTGCGAAATTAATATAGGAATTTCATAATAATTTAAGTAACCACAAGTAATTAACTATGGTCTTACTGACAGCTAGAACAAAATGATAAATTTGATTCAACTTTTGCGTGAGAAAATTAGTAAACTATATTTCTAGTCAAATATTTTCGTATAAAAAAAACTACATATTTTTTTCCTTTTTTCAACTAAAATTTTAGAATTAAGAATTACTTTCCTCGTTTTTCATGATGAAATTTAGTTTTGATATGAAGATTCAGTCAATGAATTTATATAGCTATAGTTTGGAAATTTTTTGTGGTGTATTATTTGTAGTTCTCTTCAAATACTTTGTTTCTGATATCCGTTGCTAACTATACAAATATTCCACTGTAATTGCGAAATTTGTTTCTGATTCTAATATACTGTTTAATATTAATAAATTAAAATGAAAATGACTGTACCTACATTCTCAATTTAGAAATTGAAGTTAGAAAATGATTTCCTCAGAAAAATTTTTGAGATGAAAAGGGAAATCGCATATCTTCACTTGAACTTCGTGTGACTGTTTCTTTTTATCTTGGATATTATCTTCAAATTTCAAAACAATATCATCAGAAATATTCACAATATTTCCTTTGAGAAAGTTATTTTCAATCATTTCTTTGTTTGAGCCTTGAGATCTGGATATAATGTACTCAAAATTTCCACAAACTGGATTAAAAATGGATTGCATTAAAATGGGGTTCTAAATCAAAGCAATAAATGACTTTTAAGCATTTTATTTCGCTTCACATATGCAATGACATTTTGAGATATATATTGCTGTATACTCAAAGCTATTATATAAATTAACAATCGTATTTTTGAATCATGAATAAATGACGATAAAACTTTTTAGCTTCTTAAAATCTCTTGAAAAAGAAATACAATAATTTGAAGACATGTGTAGAGTTAATGTAAGGATCTTTATCAGCAAAACTTTGTAGATACTGTTGAGGTGTTGGGAAATGATATGTATATTTTTGTTAAATAGATAAATAATGCTTTCTCTTTCCCATATTTTTCAGTCAAAAATGTTTCCTTATTTATTTTTTTATTTTTAAAGTAAATTATTTAAAAATTAATTTATTAATGATTTACGTTTTTCAATAACTTAAAATTTTCAAAAAAGTAAATTATTTAATAATTTATTTTTTAAATGTAAAATATTTAAAATTAGAAAATTTATATGTGGTCTCAATTCATTCTTAACTTCACTGAACTACAAAGGAACTATTAGTATTAGAATACATCATACTTAAACACAGATTATACTTTAAATAAACAGGTAACTTTGATGAAGAACAAAATGCTTTGAATATTCCTACTGAAAATGACAAAATATAAATGCGTAATTATACCTGGCTTCCGGCTTCTTACCTGAATTTTTTATGAGTGAAAATCCTGTTACATTATTAAACCAAAAGACACAAATATAAATATAGATTATTTTTTTTTTAATATTGGTTGAGTATTTTCCTTTATTCATCCACATACTCAGACATCTATGAAAATATATGTATGCAGTACGATTAGATATTACTTTC
Organism: Latrodectus elegans; assembly: GCA_030067965.1. Classification (NCBI taxonomy): domain Eukaryota; kingdom Metazoa; phylum Arthropoda; class Arachnida; order Araneae; family Theridiidae; genus Latrodectus; species Latrodectus elegans. The sequence goes on from CM057814.1 coordinate 117,991,134, forward strand.
ATAAAGTATAAATATTATTTCTTAAATATTTTCTGATTATATCACAGGCAATTTTATAAAGTATTTGAAAATTTACTTTAAGTTGTCTTTAAATTTAAATGAAATATATTTTGTTGAAATATATTATTATATATTAAACAGTAAAAATAAATTAAACATGAGTTTATTTTTGTACAAATTTATTTTTTCTTTCATTCACTCCTTCTTTATTAGATTATTTTTGTGATCCAAGAAAGAAAATAAAAACATTTTTACTAATGAAATTCTCAATATATCCTTTTTTATTTCAAAATTAAAATTTTTGTTGTTTAAAAATTAGATAAAAGTAAGAAAAATATTTGTTATCTCCTCCACTGACTAATTTTTTTCATAATGCTTCTAGATTTTGAATTTAAAAAATACTCTTTGAAATTATATTTATTAATTGTATTGATTTGCCGTACTTAAGATAAATTTAGTACTGAAATTTACAAAAATTACTTACTCAAAATTTGGAAATAGTTTACAAGCTTATTTGGCATACAAGCATAAAATGTTCTTTTATCATAAAACCGAAGTTCTTTGTTGAAGATTACATTTAGTTTATTTGCATGAAAAACTGATCTTGAAAGTAAAAACATGTACCATGAATTTTAATGGAAGCTTCGTCGAACTTCAAAGCCCCACATCATAACCATCAAACTATTTTGCTTCAAAACAGTACATTGAATACAAATTAAAATACTGAATTAAATTACTATTACAAAAAGTTTACAAAGAGTTCGATAAAATTGAAATGAAGAGCAACAGAATGCACTGTTTTTTTTTTCCTTTTACATCTAGTACATATTTACTGAAACCATACCTTCTGTTTTTCCTACACTGAATAAATATTACCCTTTCTTAAATAAGAACTATTATCTTCCTTTTGACAGACACTAAACTGTCTACACACAGATACCCTCGCTGAATTCACAGCAAAAGCCATTTTAGCATGCAAAAGCAACATTAATAGAAATGAAATTACTGTTTATAGAAACATTACGATATCAATTCAGAATGGCAGAGGTCATTATGAAAATCATGCAAAAATATGTGCATGCTGCGGCATCGATATCTATAAATTTCGATATTTATGAATACAAAAATAATTATGAAATTTAAGAAAGTATGTAAGTCATGGTGAATTTCATTTCTAATGATAAAAATATTCTGTCATATGGCCTCGAAAAAGTTCTACTAGTGATAGTTGATGCCAAAAAGAAAAGATAAATGCTAAGTTGTATTTGATAGCAATTGTTTTCGTACCAATATTTTAGTCTGCTTTCGATTTTTGCTGATGAGATACATTTACTATTGAGAATATTTTACAAAGCTCATAATGAATCTACTTTGTTTTTCTTCCCAAATTACGGTTATTTTTCTCTAGTTCCTCTAGTTTTTTAGTGACAGCTGTTAAAAACCGTCTTTTATTGATTTAAAATGTTTGTATGGATTCAATGATATATGGAAAATAGTATAACTTATTATCCTCACCACTTTACTTTTAAATAAAATTTATTAAAAATAAATAAATAAATTATTAAATTTTACCACCGAAAAATTAGCTTAATTATTTTATAAGTATCTCAATCAAAAATAAGTCATATATAATCTAATTCAGCTGCAAATATAGATTTAAATTATAAATTAAATGGAAGTAATTTCAACTGCAAATTTAGAAATACCAAATAATAAAATTATTTTATTTTCAGAATTACGAAATTTTATCTTGAAATTCATACGATTGGTTCGAATTCTACTACTTTCAACCTACACATTGATGAAAAATCTTATTTATTTGAAAAGTGAATTTGTGATAAAAGTTAGTATGGAATTGAATTTAACAGGTGAAGCAAATTTTTCCCATAGAGATATTTTCTCAGCAATAGGAATAAAAATTTTAATGTCCTATGTTACTAATAACTATCATATTTTCTTTTTATTATTACCATTAAAGTATATTATGCAATTTGCTTACCGAAAATTTTATATTTCTCCTTAAGGCTGATTTATTTTGTTGCCAAATTCAAAGTTTAATTTGCCCGATATCAATCACTAGTACACTTAGATCAATAAATTACTCAAATGTATTCTGTGATAACGAATTGGAGGATTACATCATAAGCTGTTACAGTCCGTGGTATTTTTCTAAAAAAATCATTCTTATTGAAATGATATAAGCTATGAAAGAAATTTCTTAATGAAAAATTAGTTTCAATATTTTTAATATAGTAAGAAAGTATTGAAAGGGCTGTAAAATTACTAACAGTGAATAAAAGTATTGATCATTTTGTGCACATTAATCTGTGAAATGACCTGATTTTGGTTATAATAAAAAAAAAGCCAAAGAGCATTTAAAATAATTTCCAAAAAAATTTTGGGCTTCCTGAGAATCGGACAATTTTGCCGATGCCTCATTTTGCAATTTGATTTTTCTCAAGGTCAACAAAAAGTTATTTCTCACAGCAATATAAAAGCCATTTCCACGAGCAAAATAATTATAAAATTTTAAAAAATAACAAAAATTTAAATATAATATTAAAAAGCAAGATATTCCTTACAGCGTAAGGGCCACACTACAGACAAGATATCAAATACTGAGCAAGTGAACATGGGCATTTCTTTGGTCAGGTAAAAGTTCGGCATATTTTGCTAACAATCATATAGTGCAGAGGTACTCCTAAGACCATATAAACTTCATAATTTTTCAATGAAAAACAACCGATAAAAAGCATAAAAGAAGTAAAATTTAAGACTTTTTTTATCTCTTTTTTCAAGTTGATTCATATAAATCAAGTTGATTATATATATATATATATATATATATATATATATATATATATATATACATTCAAATTTGCATAGTGCGTCTTCTGATGGAGGTACTGACAGAGTCTGCAAATGCCATCCAATCATCTCCCAAACTTTTTCAATTGATGAGAAATCTTTTGAGCATGGCGACCAGGGAAGCAGCAGTGAGCCCTGCAGGGCATGGTTGCTTATGCGAGAAATTGGTGTTACCTTGCTGATAAAGGGTAGTGGGCAAACCCTAATGATAAGAGGATATCCCCGACTGCAGCGCAACGGCAACCAAACGTTGAGCTGTCGTAGTGTCGTGAACACGAACTGGAGATAACACAATGGCATCCTAACCCAAGATGGTGAGTTACCACGTGGTGGGGCATTCCATTGTTGTTGCACGATTAGATATATCTCAATCTAAACGTCACTCTCGTAAGCAATGACTATCACAGAAGAAACAGAAGCGTAAATCATTTGAGTAGACGTTCCTGTGACACTCTGTCATCCACATCGCTGTAATCCAGCAACATTTGCGACATTATCTTCCATGGCAATGGGTCAATGACAGTGTTTTAAATGGAACCAAGAGTGCAGACCACTAGGACGAAATGCAGAGCAAATTTGACGGAAAAGTTCTGTTAGATATGGGAGCATCTAGGGCACCTTGTTCATGCTGCAGAATTTTGGTAGTCGTGCTTTACTGGGCAGCCATCTTCTCCCGTTGGATGCTTCTATCCACTAAAGTCACTCTGGTTGCACCGGCACCAAGCAAATGTTCCATAGCTCCTTATTTCAACCATGTTGACCCCTGCTGGTGCATTGTGGTTGCATTCAGGTATCTGTCTGCTGCGATTTGCCGTAAGGACTAAACTGCCCGTCTCAGTCGGATCACTATGCCTCTCGTAAATTCTTCTGTCTGCTGGAACGGACTCCGTAGACTATGACCTTGCATTCTCTGCAATTACAGGTGTCCTATGCGTCAAGAGCAAACTTTAAACTATTATTTTCCTAGCAAAATTAATGGCACGAATATGCTCTGTTGACCGGTTCTTGACCTTATATCTTATTTTATGTATGCTGGAACATTTAACATCATTTGTATAACTCGCTAAATTTCGTCTATCTTGAAATTTGCAAATTTTCTGCCCACTCCTCCTCGGTATTGCCTTTTAAATGTCTGGCGGTATACGGTATATATATATATATATATATATATATATATATATATATATATATGTGTGTGTGTGTGTGTGTGTGTGTGTGTGTGTGTGTGTGTATTGAAATTTTAATAATTCTTTGATCTTTCTAGATGTTATCTGGACACTAATTTAAATTCCTTTAAGTTTGATGAAAAAAGTAAAAAGCATTCAAATAAATTAAGTTTAAAAATATTTTGCTATTTTGAATTAAAAATTACAAAAATTATAATTTTTAATGTGTTTTGAATTGTTTAAAACTTTAAAAAAATGTTTCTTTCGTTGAAGAAAAATTATGGTTATTGAATATATTAATCTTAGTTCAACAACATGCATATAATGTTGTAGATAATTTGAAATTTATAATTTCCATGGGGTAATCATTAATTAACTAATAATTTTCTAAATTGAGTGATATTATATTAAATTTAAAATTATAAAAAATGTATGCTCAAATTATATTCATTTAATTGAAAATAATATCTAATTTTTCCCACAGAATATTAAATTATGTTGCGACTAAATACATTTTAAAAAGAATGCTTATAAAATAAAGATATTATTTCTCTTTAGCAACATGAAATACGGATTTAAAGTTAGTTTGAATTTCGCTAGTTTTTTCCAAAGAAATAGTTTTCCTGGAAAATTCTTTGAAAGTTGCTTTAAATCTAAGAGTGGCATCAAAGGTAAAAATTCAATGTTAACAATAAAATAGAATATTTTTTTTTGCTTTGAAGTTGTTCTTTCCTAAAGAATGTCTACTTTGTGTCAGATGGAGTGTCCTTATAAAAGTTTCGAAGAAGATATATGAAAATTTATTTTTATCGTAAAACCGCAATTTAGGAAGGCTATTCAAAAAATAAAGTTTGATTTCCGGAACCTTTTCATAAAGAATACATAGGTTTTGTTTCTTTTCTCTTCGATATTTTATGTAATGTACTATTAAACTGAACTTTTATTTAGAAATGAAAATGCGGACGAATTTTCCCAGTGTTTTCTGAGCACTTATAAACATTTTAAATAAAATAGAGATGATTATTTTTGTTTTCCAAGTCTCATTTTTATTTAACGATATTTTATGAAAATAGATGTAAATAATTTAAAGATAAGCAGCAAAATGTATTCTGCCCTAAAATTTAGCCAAGGTTTGCAAAAAAGTTTCAAAGACAATAAAGGTAATGAAAAAAATACGTTTGCTTTTAGATCTAATAATCACCAAAATACTATTGTCTTGGTGTTATGTGTGCAGAGTTATAGTAATCCATGGTACTGCGCATGTATTTGTATTAAGTTTTGTCAAAATTTGTTATATTGTGCATGAGAAATATTAAATTTAAAATAATTACTGTACTATTTTGGCAACATGGTGCTAATTATGGTTTACATAAATTATTAATACATATTTATTTGATAGAAATAGCAATAATAGAATTCTGTAAATTCTTATAGCCGTTGGCAGAATATGATACATTGGCATTTGACGACAGTTTTGATGATGTAAAGTTTTTATAATTACAGCTTGATATTTTTTCATTTGAAGCATAATTTGGCATTTCATGTGTTTATTGATTGATAATGGGTATAAATATTATTTGGAATTACTATGAAATATTTTGGCAAAGATATATTCTTTTAAAAAGGAGCACTAATGAAAATAAATGTAACAATGAGGTATCATCAAATTAAGCAAAAATATCATTGTTATACAAATATGTTTTAAATAAAATAGTTAATTGCATAAAACTGGACATATATATTTTAAATAAAAAGCTACAAAACTAATTATTAAATGTGTAATATGTATTAACGTATAATATATTTATAGAATAAAAACGACACTTTTAGTTTAATATCTTCAACAATAAAGTACTCATATATTGAAATTATATATCACGTGATAGGTAAATTTATCATAATATATGTAAGTATAAATTATATACTAATATCTATATAAATTATACCTATTATAAATTATGATATCATAATTTATAATAAATTTATCATAATTTATCATAAATAATAATAAATTATGATATCATATTTATCATAATTTATAATAAATACCTATTATAAATTATGATAAAAAATAATTTTTGATTTCTTCATATCAAATGACGATATAACGGCTTCCATTACGAAAGATTTAAAATGCATTGAAAAATATATTTAATATTCCTTCAATAATCTATAATTGTAAATTTTAAATTTCACACAGTAAATGATTTTTAAATGCGTATAAAAGAGATATCAAAGCAAAATATAGATTATGAATCAAATATGAAAACAAAATATGTCCCAAAGATTTACTATGAATCATCACATGCGGAAGTTGGAAAATATTCTGTTGATATGAATGCATCCATGTTTAAAAAAGTGAAATTTATCAGGGATAACCTCAATGCATTCATAATGCATTTTTTAAAAATTTTGTTCATTTGCGGAGTGACATAGAAAAACAAGGGTTCTGGTTTTATACTCTTATCACTAAACATCTTAAGAAAATGCGAAAACTCCACTTATTATATTATCATGTCTGGATTTTTATTAGTATTTCTTATTTTTCTATATTAAAAACTACATGAATGTTAAAATCATTTTCATAAAAATGACACAGGAATAAATAAATGTCATAAATTCAGAATTTTAAAAATTGATTAATGTTAAAAGAATTCATTATTTTAAGAAAACAAAAATGTAACAAGTGTTTAGTTATTAGAACACAAATTCGTAATTATCAATAACACCCTCTGTGAAATATGGATTAGATCAATGTTTGATGTTCCTGAATTAGGTTTCAGTTTAGAATATTTGGCGCTTTATGGCACTTCAAATTTTATTTTAAAACGATACATTTTTATGAGCTATTTCATGGGTGCAAAAAGTATGAAAAACAATGTTAAACGAAGCAGCATGGAATATCAGAATAAAATCTTTAAAAGTATCTTATAATTTGGTTATCCCTCTTTGTTAAAAATTGTGAATATAATGCAAAAGTAATTGCCTAAAATGTATTTGAATTGTGTCCAACAGCCAAAATGGTTAACTGAATATTAGTGAAGAATTTGAAACTGAATTCCGAATTTACCTTTTCAGTACTTTTTATGGGGAAATAAAATTTTTTTCTATTATAAATGTGTGTGGAAAAAAAGGAACAATATATGAGTACTATAAGTGTAACTTAACTATCATGAAAATCATGAAAAAATGTCAAAATGAGGAAACTTATCTTAAATTTCAACTTATGTATTCAATTTTAACTAGATTATTAGTTACCTGTTTAAATTCTTAACTTTTTACAGAGGAGAAATAAATGGTTAAAGTATTATGCTTAAAAATTTAAAATTTTTAAGAGTTGTAAAACATCCATGTTAATATAATTTCGGCCTTTAAAATTACTGCATTAAAAAGGAAGCATATTCCACACATGAAATTTTCTACAAATGAAAAAAATATTGTAATTTGAAGTGATTACATTTTTAACACATTTTTGTAAAATAGGCAGTTAGAAAAATACAAATTACGCTTGAATGGAAATATTGTGCACCAGGATTACCATGTTGTAAATTTATTTGAACATCAATACCTGGCATAACGGTACATGTCATTAAAATAAATGCCATAGGTACCCGTTAGGGTATCTATGGCATGTGTGTACTGAGGAATAGGGTACGCAAGCATTCATTCAAGTTAAGGAGAAATACAGGATAGATAGAGAGTGAAAGTACGTCAAAGCTGCAGGATTCGAACTCAGGATATCCCTGTTCGCAGTCAGGGACGCTAACCACCGGACCAGTTATGTGGCTATGCCATACATAAAATAATGCCTCAGAAGAAAAGTGATAGTGTTTGTGAAATGATTTTTGTTTTTAAACTAATTATAAAAAATGCTATTTTTATGACAAAAGTAAATAGTTAGTAAATAATTATAAGCAATTTGTTGGCCCTTAAAAGAGCCTTTTTTTTGTTTGGAGAACTGAAGGATGTTTATTTAGAAGAAGTGTATTTATTGACTGCTTTAGTGCCTTCAGAGACGGCATGCTTTGCAAGCTCTCCAGGCAGCATTAGATATCCCTAAAATGTTTAGTTTACACTTTTACATTTTTCACAAATATGTCTATAGAAAAAGAATTCTCATTGGAACATCTTGCTGAGTAAAGATATTATTGTGTGTAAAACAAGCAACTCTAAAAAGGTATCATCTGTTTAATAGATATATTAATAAAATTATCAATTAAAATTAGAAGGATTTACTTTATAACAATTATTACGATATAGATAGTTAACCGTTAGAACAATTTAAATATGGCTTCAATTATATTAAGATATAAATTCATTCTCAAGAAATCATGATACGATCAATTTTCGTACAGAAATATAAAAACTGCAGAACACCATTTTCCCAAATTTTTAAGAATGAAAATTCTTTAGGCCTATTATATTCTAAGCAAATGGAAACATACCGACGTTTATTTATTATTTTTTTTTTGTATAATTACACTAAATTAAAAATTGAAATAAGCATAAATTTATTTAAAATTTGACGAATATAGTTCAAAACTCAGCAAAAATAAAAGAGATTGGAATGATCCATTAAATTCCATGAAACAGGTGATTTTTTTTTTTATTTTCTTATTACTTATGAAAGCAAGACGATATTCTTTATCATGTTTGCATTTCAAATAATTAACTTTTTGCAGAATTGAAAATATAAATATTTTTATTTAAAAAATATTTCGAAGTTAAGAATATAAAAAATTTTACTACAGCTAATTTCATTTTTGAATACGTATTATTAGTTTCTTTTCATTAAACAAATGATATAATATATTTTTTAAATTTGTAGGAAAATTACTCTTTGTCATATTTCATTCTAAAACGATCTATTTCTATTAATTTAAGAAAATAATTTCTTAAATATTATGTGCGAAAATATTTCTCTAATATGAATAAATTATAAAAACAAATTCTAAAAGGAGCAATATTTTTTTGAAAGAAATCTTTCAAACCCAAAAATTCAATCTAGTTTGTTAAAACAGTTGAAGATTATTCGGTCATAAAATATTATGGACTTCCGAATGAACTTAATAAGATCAGAATTTATAAACAGCATACATTTTTAAGCAATTTATAAACAGCATTTTTAAGCGTATCAATTAAAAACTAGAAAGTAAACTGAAAATGAATTTCCTACATATATTCAAATTATTTATATTCTTTATTTGAATTGTCAATTGAAAAATAAAATTCGAAGAACATTTCTCTTGTTTTATATATGAGATCATTTACAAAATGTTTGCTATTTATGCCTTAAAACTTGGTTATGACAGCTTCTCTAAAATAAATATTTTATATTCCTTTCAAAAATTTTAATAATCGTTACATTAATGTACACTATTTGAATCATGTAAAATCTTTTATTTCTCTATATTTATATTTCATAATGATAATAAATTGTTTCAATTTATCATTGCGTTAAAAATTGAAATTTAATCTTTCACAAATGATATACCAATGAAGGAAGTTTTATATGCTTTACATACGATACTACCAATGCACTTATAAATTTACATATCCCCCTCATTTACTATCATGAAAATAACACACAAAGCATAATTAAATATTTATTCAAATTAAATCCTCTTTTAAGCCATCTGTTGGGAATTTATTCATAAATACGTATTTTTGAAATTGTTTATGTGCACAATTACGTTGTAAATTGTAATAAATATCACATCATGTTATAACATTCATCAAACATGCTTTAATCATTTCCAGGCACAAATAACAGAGAAGTTATGCTTTACGCTAAATGACTCTTAATAGATTCTAATAATAAAAGGCAAATAGCAATGAACGTATTTAGTTTAGTATACCATACAAACGATTAATTAATTATTTGCATGTTGGGACACAATGGCATCGAAGTAAAGAATGTTTGATAAACGTTCCACTAGCCTATTTCATATTACTAACTTATCACGTCATAGGGATAGAATTATACCATCATTTGGTATGGTTATGGAAAATATTTAAAGAATCAAAATGCTATTGATTGTGAGAAAACAATAACACATTTTTATTGTAAACATAGCACTATTTTTTTGAAATTTGTTTCAAATTTCATTGGAAATAAATATTTCAAGCAAAATATATGAAACATTTTGTGATCTGTTTCTTTGTGAGATATTATATAAATTAAATATTTGTAGTAAAAATATTGGAATTTCTATAATCTCTCACTTTCCTATTTTAGAATGTATCCTACAGTAAATAAATTTTGATAAAGGTCAAAGCGTGTTAGAACGAGAAATAGAACTTTTTTATTCTATGAATAATGAAGACAGTATTTAATTCCGAAAATAGTGAATACAGTATAAATATTTGCCAAATATAAATAATGCGCTAAAAAACGATATTATTGTAAAAAATAGTAGTTTTCTAAATATTTAAAATTATAAACTAATAAATTTGAATTTTTTATGTGAACTCAACATAGAAAATATTGTGTGTGGATGATTGGAATAAAAAATTGTTTAATTTGTGAAAATGCTAATATTATTCACTGTTTAATAAAAATAAATTCCTCGACTATTCTTGTAAAACCATCATTGAAATTAAAATCTCATTTTTATCTGATCCATTTTTGAATTTATTGGTTTTATAAAGCATTCAAAACATTTCCCCAATGTTTCAATTATCTTACACAGCATATCATCGAATATTTCCTTAGAAATGAATAAGTTAAATTAATTTTGCAAAAATGTCTCCTAAATATGGGAAATGTTTGCGAGTGTTGTTTAAATAAAATGAACTTATATCCAAATAACATGTTATAAATTTTTTAGACTCCCATATACAAGGACATATTTTATTAATTTGCTTTTTTCTGTATTATGTGGGGATTTGGTAAGCGTACATTCATATTGCAATAACCAGCTAAAACAACCTGTAAATAATAATGTATAAAATATATCTTAACACACATTCTTTTATATATTTGAGTTAGATTTCAAAAATAATGTTGATTAAAGGATTATCTGCCTTACTTCTTTTATTGTTTTTTGATGAAAAGTTTTTTTCTTTAAACCCTTACTAAGGCGTTGAGTGAAGCCAAAATTTATATTTCTTGTAAATGCATTGTTATTTGCAACAAAGCAATTTATTAGGGTGTTATATTAGTTTTCAGTATAAATTCTACTATTGATGTCAGTTAGATTACTGCGTTAAGTAGTTATATTTCTATTCTTAAAATATCATCAAAATTTTCGAATACTACTTTTGTTTTGAGGCTGAACTTGATTTAATAAATGTCGATATTTTATATTTCCTTGTATTTTACTAAGAAACAAATTTTTTTAGTATCAAATGGGCTCATATTTTAGAATAAATTGCTAAAACGAGACTGCGCGTTTAAATTTTTGGGATTATAACCGATAGATTATTTATCTGACAGACAGTTTTTCTTGGAATGTTTTATTAACTAATTTTTTATATATACTTCTTTAATAAAAACCACATATTTGATTTGTAAGAGTTTATAAAATTAATTGCATTTCTGCAGAGAGTAGCTATGATTATATTCATTTGATGGAGACAGTTGCACGTATCAGACCATTGTCATTGAACTTAGAACCAAATGTAACACTTTTATTACTATTTGTACTGAAAATGAGAAGTCATTCTTGCATCTTTTAAGAACAAAGGTTACATTTTATTTTATTTTGAAAAATTAGTTACACAGTCCAGTCATATAAAAGCAACCACACATTAAAAGTTAGAATAACCACCTTTCACAAAGCAAAATGTTGTGAGACGTATATGAAGAGAGTCAATTAGGCTCCTGAAGCTGTTCACTGGGATTCTGATCTATGCCTCCAGTGCCGTATCCAGCTGAGATAGATTACACAGAAGAGTATCCTTGCCGTGAACAGCCTGATATAGATGGTCCCACATATTGTCCAAAGGGTTTAAGTCAGGTGAGTTTGTTAGCGAGGGAATAAGGGGAAGACTCACCCAAGTACACTTCAAATCACATATGAATTTTGACTGCTGTATCGCCCTGCTGGTAGATGCCATCGTTCTGATGAAAAACAATGCGTATATAAGGGCAGACGTGGTCCACAAGGACAAATGCGTATTTGTATTGATCCATCATACCTCCCATAGAGAAGCGTGAATCCAAAGAATGGCAGGTAAGCACTCCCCAGACCACTCTTCCAGTGTGGGCCCTTCTCGCAATAGTTGATGAGCGTTTGGTTTCAAAAAACTTCTCGTCGTATATACCGACGTTTATCAGTCTGATGGAGTATAAATCGTGGTTCATTTACAGGCGCTACCTGTTGCCACTCTATGGATGTCCAGTTGCAGTATTCACGTTGTTGCATCACTCACGTCCAACCTTCGTCACCAATGAATATCAGTCAGCAAAAGTGCAAGAACAAGCCTTCTTCTTTGGGACTCCGGATGCAGAAAAATTCACTGAAAAGTAGTTTGGGAGTGGCTATTGGTAATCTCCTATTTAATCTAGGTGGTCAGTTGCACAACTGTAGTACGTCTTTTCGTCTCAACTCATCTCTGCATCTGTCATTCACTTGTGGCCCGTAGTAGCATACCGGCTAGAAGTGTAGTCATCTGTATTCATTCATCTGTAGCTCATGATGCTCACCATTTGCTACGTTACTAAATTTGTACTGTCCTATTATTCCATACATGGTGTATATGGAGAGTTTATAAAATTAGCAGTTTATCAAATTCTTACCCTTTGGTCCGAAAGTAAATTTATACTGCTATTTCGGACGTCGAATAAATTACTCCAATTCACATTACGCCAACGATTGCAATGTTTTCCGAATTCCTCACGCACCTTTTATATGATTTCACTGTACTGTGCTGCCACCTGCGAATTTTGGTTGGTCATTTAATATCAATGTCGAAAGAACACGCAGATCACATTAACGTGACAGGATTGTGTATTGTTTTTGAATTTTTTTTATACATTGGATTTTTCTAAGATGCTAAATTCAAGAGTAAATTTGAAATGTAGTATTTCTTTTAAGCTTCTATGGACACCTTCTTTATAAACAATGCGAATTTTCTATTAACGGTATAACTATTAAAATTTTAAAAAATATACTTGCCAATATAATGAAATCAATTATATATAATTGAAAAGGATTTACGGATAAAGGATAAGGATTTTATAGGATAAAGGATTTTATATTACAACAATTTAATGAGTCTCACACATTTAAGGAATCTCACACTATAATTAGCCTCACACATATGTGAAAAAATTAACTTCATTATGGCATGGTGATGAACTGAGATCTTGGGAATGGAAGTTCTTTAGTTGGATACCAGCAGTTATTAAACTATGGGAGGCTAGTTTTGTGTTTTTTCATAAACATGTTTCAGAATGAGAGACAATGACATTGTGGGGTTTGCTATTTTGTAATTCACGAACATGGCTAACCATAAGAAAAATTCCATTAGGTATTAAATCCGCAGTAGACATTAAAAGTTTTACAACAGCTGGGACCATACGGCTTCCTATTAGGGGGAATCAAAGAAGTAGATGATTAGTAAAGAGGACGAATAATTAGTCAATTAACGGTAATGTTTTAAGTGGTTAAATAGATTTATAAGTAGTCAGTAGATCGATATCTACATTTTAAAATCAATTCCAAACTGTTGTAAACAGCTTGACTTGAGATGGAAAGTGAACAGACGATTTATTGGACTGAAGAGAAGAATGTTCTCCAATCGGTTCCCAGCTATGCAAAAAATTATTATTAAGGCGTGTGATTAAAATAAAAAAGACGTTTTGTTGAAGTACAATATACTTTTTATATTATTCATATATTGATGATAAAACAAAAATAGAGAGAGAGACTGCTAAATTCCTTAATTATCCTGGGAAAAAGAACAAAATAGATCATCATAATTAAAATATATATCATCTTATTGACTCTATCTTACTAACATTTCAAATGTATGGATAATATTCTACTAATTAGCTGAATATAAAAGCTTAACTGCGTTCCATTAAAACCAGCTTACACTTGGTTCAATGTACTTATGGCCTTAGATTTAAGTTGCTACTTGCTTAAATTATCAAGATTTTACTAGGATTGAAGGCTTTCCTAAATTGAAAAGAATCTACCTAGATATCACTTGAAATGATTAGGATTAAAGGAATGTAATGAAAAGCGTTCAAAACTATTCAATGCATGTACTGAAGAACATACATTAAGTATTTTTAGCATTGAAATAAACTCTCAAATGATTAAAAATAAATCCGATTTAAGTTTAAGTTAAGACATAAAAAAAGAAATTTGTGAATGTTTAATAAAAGGCATGGCTGAATACGTGTTTTAATTTCTTTTCTAGGTATGAACTGAAGGAACACATTTTACACTAATAATAAAAAGGGAAGCAGAACTTGCGTTACATATTTTTGCTTATAGCGTTGCAAAATATATTAAAGCCCGAGACAATGACGAATTTTTTCTAAATGAAGTTTGAACGTAAAAACATTGCCTTTTACTGTTTGACACATAGGCGGTTACAGGTTGAAAGAAGTTATTAAAACCTTATTAAAATGGTGTTTCATATCATAAAAGGAAGTAGCATGCATAAATTAGCTTATAACAAATCAAATAAATAATGTTTGAAAATTATTAAAAATGAAACTGTATGATGACTGCAAATGAAATTATTAAATATTGAACTTGGAATTCTTTGTTTCCGTGTTTTGTTACTGTGTTTCTTGACAACAGCAAAAAGGAATTTGCGGAACCGGATAAAAACAAAATATTTTCAAAAAATTGAAAAAATACGATGTGTTATTAATTTTAAAAACATTTATATTATGAAAATTTTGAAAGAATAGGAAAACAGATTCCTGAAATAATTTTTCTATTCTGAGCAATAATACATAGAAGATAACTTTAAAAAGACGAAAATAAGCATCTGTTTCAGTGAATCAGAAGAGGGAAAAAGTAAAATGTTACATCACCTAAATTCATTGCATCGAGGAATATAAATATTAGAGAGCAAATCAGTGTTAATTATGTATTAAATTTATTACAGTTGCTTCATTTAAATTTTTGAAATTAAATAAAGATTTTATGTTAAGTAAAATCTTTATAAGCTGGCATCATTATCTTGATTTAATTTTCTATCGAAACAGTCATTCACAATTTTTGATATGACAAAAACTCATGTGACAAACAGAATTATTTTGAAACAGATTAACCTGAGATTTAACAACATTTAAAAATATTTTTCTTATAAAACAAAATTTTACTATTTTCGTGATATTTTTATTGTATTTTCATAAGATATTCTTTCTCTCTGTTCAGAAAAACATAATAATAAACAACAAATTGTGTAAATTAGCTGTCTAATGAAAATTAATGTTCACATTTATTGGTATTAATTATGAACTTTTATAAATTCCCAGAAAAAGATACTCTTTGAATACCTTTAAAATTACAGATTTTACTGTGAATTTGTAAACAATATATTCATAAATAAGAGAAATAATGTTGTAATAGCCAAATATCTGAGAATTTGTAATAAATAAACGTTTTCAATAAATTTGCACACTTTCGCATTAATTTGCAATTTTTAATTAATAAAAATTAACAAAAAATTAATAAATAACAAATCTTATAATTAATAAAAAAAACTAATTTTCAAATTGGCAGTAAATTTACAATTTTTTGTTTATTTTAACTGTCCTTTGTGAAGAAAATAACTTATGAAAATACAGTCGATAAAAATATGAATATGTTATCAAAATAATATATATATTTATTTTATATTAAAAGTATACTTAAAAGTTGTTAAAGCTCAAGTTAATGCATTTCAAAATCATTCATATAACATTAAATAAAAAATCACACAATAATGGAAGTAAAATAAGCAAGTTTCTTTAAAAATATCACCTCAAAAATAATGTGGCTTATACCTTAGAAATTCTTAGTTATGCAATTAATAATAAATGATATGTATCTTTTTCAAATAGCAAATATATATATTTTCGTAAATTAAATACATAAATAAAATACACAAAAAATATCTTTCTATCTGAAAAGAAAATTAAATAACTTTTCTAATTTATTACTTTTGATTTTCCCAAGCAGCGTATTATGAAATATTTCATTAATTTTTTTCACTAAGAAAATGCAAAGTTCCTTGGTGACTTCTAGTTTTCTTTATATTCAAATACAGCAAAAATGTATTTATTAGTTACAATTTTTTAAATGTCAAATACTTTCAAAGAATTTATTTCAAAGATTTTTCAATTTTAGAAGTAAAATGAATGTGAATGAGGACTTTTTTGTAAATATTTGTCCATTGGTATAGATTCAAGTAAAAATGCTTCTAATGGTGCAAATATAATTCATGAATATTTAAATTAAAATTAATTTCTAAGTCAAATATGTTAAAATGTAAACTGTTTATATATCAAATGGAAATAATAGCAATGAAGTTGAATAGTAAAAAGTTAACTTCAGGGAAAAATTTTAAGTATTTATCTTCCAGATAAATTTGCTTTTAACTAAATTATAAATATATATTTTGAATAATGAATGGGAGCAAATTGATTAATAATTGTTCAATTTTAAAGAAACATTTAAAATTAGTTATTTTTAAAGTAAATAGATTAGATTTTTCTTACATTCAATTTTACATTATTCATATATTATTTAAGTAGAACTAGAGAGAGAGAGAGAATACATTATATTCTTCAATTGGAAGAAGCAGTAATAGAAGTAGTCAGCAGAATTTTAATGATTTCGTGAACACTTATGAAACAAATGATTTATAAATCAGAATCTCGCTGATTTCTGTTAAGAATCAAATTTATAATAGTTTCTATACAAAACTAAATTAATTTTGTTAAGGTAGATTTCCAGTGTCACCATATAATAAACACATAAACTTTTTTCAAATAACTTTTACACATTAATATGAATAAAATACTTTTCAAGTATTTAAGAATAAAAGAGAAAAATGTAAATTTTCATTACTAAAATTGTCTGGTATTTTTTATTTTTAACCTATCAATATTAATCATTTAAATGACTCTTATAATAGTTGCATGTTTAAGGTTTAAACCAAAGTAATATTTCCTATGATGATAAATTCAAAAAATATTTCAGTTTAAATAAATAAGCAAAACTATTATCCTCAATTTTAGAATAATTATTGGGAACATAAATCTCTAAAATTTCTTTTAAGTAGTTTTGTATTTATGTCATAG
Source organism: Latrodectus elegans (assembly GCA_030067965.1). Lineage (NCBI taxonomy): Eukaryota > Metazoa > Arthropoda > Arachnida > Araneae > Theridiidae > Latrodectus > Latrodectus elegans. Next base: position 118,008,426 of record CM057814.1, read on the forward strand.
AAATACCTAAAAAATTTGAGATTCTTTAAGCACTAATTTATTATATGTATATATATATATATATAACTCAGTTTAATGTTCTATGTTTAAAAGAACAGAAAATAATATATGTCTGCTTGTGTGAAAAGCAATTATACTTTTTACCGAAATATAATTTGTTAAATACATACAACAAGAAATTCTAAAAAAATAATTCCCACTCAGAGATATAATTAGAGATTAAAATGAAATTTTTTAGAATAAATCTGAAAAAAAAATATATATATTTTTTACAACAAACAAAAATGAGAATATTAGAAATTGAATGAGACCTTTCTAAATTTAAAATTTATTTCGCTGCAAATATGTAATTGAAAATAATAATCATCAATCATAAATTGTACAAAAATATTCCTCTTGTGCTGCTAATTTTGAATTCTTATTGAAAATATATGATTAATGGGAACATACATGTTCCAGATATTTATGCTTCTGGAATATTACAATATATTTGTTCCAGAAACATCTTTTAAATGTTACATCACGCCTGAAATTTAATATTTTTCTCAGATGTTTAAATTAAAACAATTATTTATCACATGAAGAATGTAAATTACGGAGATATTTACGTGTTTCTAAAAGAAAAGAAATTATTCTACTGCATCCATTGGAAATAGCATGTTTTAAGAGGTTCTATAATACGTTTCATACTAATTTAAAAATTTATAATGTAACTGCAATGTTTAAAATGTTAAACTACTTTGATGTTTCATAAAAAAAAAATTGGAAATAAATCAATTTATATTTAATTGTTGAAAAATATGCACATCATTTCAAAATAATCTCCTATTTATTTAGCAATATCATGCGAATAATTTTCGTATAAAAGTATTATTTAATAAGCTTGAACTATTCTAAATTCAAACATAACGCATTCATTTGAAACTTATAAATGCAATAATATTTTTCGCCTATTGAAATTGAAAAGGAATATTATTCTCGTGAAAGGAAGAGTTATAATTATATATTTAATTTTAACATTGCTCAAAAATATTAGCTACACTTTTCACAAAATTGATTCGGTAAAAAATTTTGTTTTTACATCATGATTTATTAATTAAAAAAATAACACTATGAATACATCTAATATTAAATTTATTTATTCTACATATTCAATCATAGAATATAATATAATTTTATACGTATTTATAGTTAATATATTTACAGTTTTAGAGCTCCTGAATTAAAATGCACCATTTACTGCTTGCAGAATGGATCCATTATAAAAATTAGTAAATTTAAAAGAGTAATTTTCCTGATTTTCTACTAATAAGTAATGGTAAAATATTTTGTCCTTTCTTTTATTCGGTTAATCAAATAATTGAACGTTTTAACATTACATCTTCTAGAAAATTTTCCAATATCTTTTTTCATAATTAAAATTAGATTTCAAAAAAGTGTTATTTATGCGAAATAAGGAAAAAACTTGAATTTATATATAAAGATTATTTTTTCAAACTGATCTTTCCATTTGCAATTATATTGAAATTAAAACATTATAATATATTTTAAAATATTGTATATATTAATCCATCGTATCTGGCTCAAAAAGTGGTTTATGTATAAATAAAATGAAGCATTACGTATTAAAACATGTTCATGCAATACAAAATACTGGAGATTGTGAAATAAATAGATTTATTTTAGTATAAAAGAAAATACAGAAACGTACCTCTCACTTCCCTCTTGAATGAGTATCCGTGTATCAAGATAAATGATCCTATCAATATCCAAATCCTTTATACTTGGTTCTGTACTGTTAGATTATACTGGAATCCCTGCAGACAATCAATCTCAGTATTTAATTGATTAATACATTGCTTGCACATTAATCCGTCACCAGCAGCATATGCCTCAAAAATGAAATTAATACTCTTTTTATGCCAAATAAAGGAGGATTTTTGTATAATATATCTTCCTTTGTGTGAACAATAAATTAAAGCATCAATGCAAATTAGTGTAACATTTTGTGAACTTTATAACCTTCCTGTTTGTTAGTATAATGTACATAGATGCTTATTTTCTTAAATTCACTGAGCGAATTAAATATTTTCTTTTTTGCGAAATTCTATTATTCTTTTATGAAATTTAGAATAACAAAACAGTCTGTACTAACTTATCTCAACTCACAGAGGAATGTATGTAGAAATGGAATTAAAATGGTATATTTTGTTTGAATTTTTCTTTTAGGTAAAAATTCACGTTAGTATTTAGATGATATTTCAGAAATAAATAAAATATGAAATTTATTAAATAAGATGAATCTTTATCTTTCTTTTCTGCTACGTGGTTTGGTTTGTCATTTGCTGTTTATGTGTTATTTGGATTATAAGTGGCTTAAAGTAGTTACCGAACCGTAATAGACAACACTCCTTGGAATAATATTGATCCACCGAATTGCTTAATTGAATGGCGATGAACAAAAACTTAAGAGACTATTTAAATCAACACACTGTAGTTCATAGTAATTACAAAAATGTTTATTTCTCAGTGTCCATAAAATCTGTACACAAATGGGAAAAAATTTATACATAAAATTCGCAATCAAAATGTTTATATATTTTTTTAAATATTAATTATTAAAAGAAAAATTGACAGTAAATAATCAAACCAAATTACTCTTTTAGTTGTTAACAAAATTAATTTAAATAACAGATAAGTTCATAAAAAATTAAAATTTATGTGTGTGAGGGTTTTGCTTAAAATTATCGCAAAATTTCTAATTTTTAATTGATGAAATATATGAAAAATCAAAAATATTTCACAACTGAAATATATGGTGTTTTCTGAAAACTATAAAACAGTCCATTTCAAAAAAAGCTATTTGGAGTATTTTTAAATTATTCAGACTTGGAAAAAATATAAGTATTACACAAGTACGAAATAAAAAAAGTATTGCTTAAAGCATTAGTTATTATATAGTTTACATATTTCATATGATTAATATATTAAATAAATGAATATTATTATTAAAGTCACATTATGTAAAGCTCATATATATATATATATATATATATATATATATATATATATATATATATATATATATATATATATATATATATATATATATATATATATATATATATATATATATATATATATATATGTTGATAAATAAAAATTTAAATTTAATTAAAAATTACCATATTAATTTCTTATTATCATTAATTTTCAGAAGTGTCTCAACTGTTAAATCCAGTTAAGAAGTACATTAGTCATAGAAGAACACAAGTCAAATATACCGTGAGATTAATGAATAGATTAACAACTACTTTAGAATTTTAAGAGAATATGTTACTTAAATATATTTTCTTTTTACTTTTAAAATAAAATACTTAATGTATTTAAAATGCTGAGAACAGAATTTAAAATAATGTAATTAAATTGAATGCATTCTAAAAATTATAATCCTAGAATGTTGATTTGTAAGCATATTTTAAAACACACAGAAACCAATATACATATATTTCTTTTTCATCTCATAATTAATAACTACTTAAATAGCACTTAATGTTTGAAATTGTTATATATCACATCACAGAAATACTTATTTATATCCCAAGAAACATGTTTTTATTGTATTTTTGATGTTTGAAAATTGGTTTTTTGATGCAATGAAGCATAATAAAACATGTATTTTACTATGAATGGAAAATATATTTCTTCAATTTTTCTACATTGTGTAATCTTTATTTACTAAAAATATTTGATAGAATGAATGGTATCATATTTTCTAAACATTTATATAAAGTAATAATTTAATTGGAATAAACTGTCAATTTATTAAGTTTTTTTTATCATTTCATAAATAAAATACTAAATTTATTGTAAAGGGGAATATAAATATACTTAATATATTTATATTCCTTTACAATAAATTTAGTATTTTATTTAAAATAATTTTTATTCATATTTAAAAAGAATTGTTATTCATGAAGCACAATTATTCATAAAATTAAATATATAGTATTTAATGTAATCATTATCATTTTTAGATTAGTTTTAAATTTGAAATTCGTGTAAAAAGTTTAGTTTTAGTTAAGTTTATTTTTTTAAATTATGCCATGCATTTAATAATGAGTGAATGAAGTTTGTAAAAATAATTTACTATAAATTTAAATTTCGAAGGATTATTTAAACTAGATTCTAAAATAATAAGATAATTTTGCGTAAAGTTATACTTTTCTGTTTATTTTTTTTTATTTTACGCTTACTAAAGTTTACTCGGAAAACGAAGTGCATTATCTTTATACATTATTCTTAGTTTACAATAATGTACTAAAATAAAACTAGTAGCTTTAATACAGATGAGCTTTAATTTGTTTTTATGGCTTTATTGCTCGTGAAGACTAGTTGAGCCAGAACGAATAATTTAAATTATATTCAGAACTACAAACATAAATTCCACGATGTTCTGACCCAAGCATCACTCTACTAATTATTTGGCTAACAATATGGCTTCTAAACGATAAATATTTTTTTTTTAATTTACATACGCAATACAACTGAATTTCAGTATAATATTAAAACTTTTACTGAAATATTCTTTTATAAACTTTGTAAAGTTCCAGTTGTCACTCTGCTTTCAGTTAAGATAAGCAAAATGAAGTATTATCTGTGGCAGCCAGTGTGCGGGTGGGAGCATGAGACCATATTATCCCTTGTTGGGTTGCTGAGCTCCAAGTGCTGGGGTTAAGCCTTTTACTGATGTGACGTGGATGTAAAGTGGAGAATGACAGCTCTGGTGTCATTGTCTTTGGTTCAAACTTACCAGGCACATGGTGATGAGCTAGTATTTCATACTCATTAAACCTAAAATGCAGTTCAGGGATTGCCTGATCCAGTATGCGTACATAAACTTTGTACAAATGTATGAAATAGTTTATCAGTTCTGAATCATGAAATTCAATGATATTTATCATAATATACTATATATTAGTAATAATGAATTTTCACTTCCTGTCTTAAATCATATAGAATTACACAATTTATAATTTCTAATATTATATTTTTAGGGAAATATTTATATAAGGAAATATATAAATCATAAAAATCACAAATTGAGCACACAATTAAATAAATTGTGTAAAATTCTGAATCTATATCAATTTAATTAGATAGTTAAACTATAAATAATATTTTAAAGCAATAACTTTGCAATTAGTTATATTATACAAATTATTCGTTGTCTCTATGAGTTTATATAAATGTAACGTCGTTAATTTACTTTCACTTTATAAAAGTGTATAGAAATCTTTTACCATATAAATGTCAAAAACTTTTAAAAAACAACTCAGTACACAAAGCTCATAAATAAAACATTCATAACGTGTGATGAAACTTTGCATAGCAAATTTTTTCCATCTTTGGTAGCTAATTTTTTGAAAATTTGAATAAGTAGTTGAAAATTAATCTCAATGTGTTTAAAAGATAGGAACGAAATGTAAGCATGAAATGTTTGATTTGAAATACAAAATAAAAAATTATTGAATCTTGCTGAACAAAATCTGATTCATAAATTTCAATAAATTACCACAGCACAATTGGAAATATCAAATTACAATAATTGAATGCCACTGTAAAACAACTAGCTTAAATGAAGTTAACCTCATAAAAAAGAGGATAAATTATATTTAAATATATTTGGCGATAATGCTAACAAAGAGAAATTCTAAGATTAAAAGTAGAAATAGTTTATAAGAAGTCTCTATTAATAAATAAGTGTTACCATATGTGCATGTAATATTATTGTTAGAACTTTTTATTTTCAAAATCAATTCTTTGTTATCATTAACTTGAAATATTTTATCAAAGTCCTAAAAATTTTTTTGCTCTATTAATGGGTTTTTTGCTTATTTTATATCGTCTTTCATCAATGAAATCAATATTATTAAAATGAAGCAAAAATATTTAAATAAATTCATCATTCAATGGGTGTACAATTTTGAAAATTGCAGTTTGAACCCAAATTTTAAACAGCTGTAATTGTTCTCGTAAAATCTTTTCAGATTAGGTCTCTTGGTGCACTGGGAAATTCTTGAAACGTATACCACAGTCAGCTCTGTATTGCTCAGCTACACCGCGTGAATAAGGCTATTCGACTGAAAAGATCGACATAGCCAAACCATACTCCTTCAAGACAACGCCAAGCCCCGTGTTGCACAAGTCGTACTCGAAGTGCTCGAATGCGAGATCCTTCCGCATCCAAATACTTAAAAAATAAAAAGGTGTGAAATTGGCATTATGAAACGCATATTTATTAAATGTCATAATCAAAAGTTTATCTGTTTTCCGAATCAAATGAAGATTTCAGGAAATATTTATACAATTATCTTGTAACTTACAGGAGATAGTATCTTTGATTCTAATTTTCTGAAACAGTAAATTTTCGTTCCATATTTTTGCATAAGTCTACGAAGACATAAAACAATGTTTAGACTTTCACAAATATTTTGAACTTAATAAATTTTAGATAATTCTATGCTAATAACACACGGTTTGTGTTAATAAAATACTTAAAACAATGCAATATTTATGACAAGATTATTTAAAAAACATATTGTTTTCAACAGAATTTGATTTGCATTTCAATTAAAAATTTGCATTTATTCGTACGCTTAAAATACAGTATTCGGATTAAATATTCTCTTATTTTACATCCAACACGAGATTTTAAACTTAGTGTGAAATCACATGATCTTTATTTTTATTTGTGTTTCACAACTTCAGCGTTAAAAATATTATGTATCTCTTTTTAATATTTAAATTTAATACCTCTTATCAATTAAATGTACTGAGTAAATATACTGTAGTTATAATACTGAGATTTATTTTAAAAATTATAATGCAATAGAAACATGTGCATTTTACACAATCCTATATTTCTAAATGGTATAAGTGAATGGATATACTATTCAACGCCTTTTAAAATTTTATTTGTAATACATTTTCAAATATTTAAAACTTCTAACCTTATATTTTCTTTGATGTTTGGGGTTTCCAATCTGCTATTTGGGTTTTTGTTACACATTTAACAACTTAGTAGCAATCCCTATGTAAATAAGAAATATATCAGTCAGAAACATCACACAGATGTCTGCTGGCCTATGTTAGTGTCACAAATGTTACAGATGGACAATTTAATTTTATTTCAATTTTTCTTTAAATAAATGATATCCGGAATATATATGTCTCTTGCATTCACTGCCTTCTTACTCTGATGCAATATATGTATATATGCATCAATATCAATTTAGAAAAAAAATTAAAATTGAAATTCAAGAAAGTCAAAAGCAAACAAATTTATCATAAAATATATATTCAGGATATCAAGCAAAATACATAATGTGTTTTTAGGTAGTAAATATTGGTCTCGATTAATTATTTTGCTATTTTGACGAAATATTTGTCCACAGCGGTATCCTCAATTAGGCATTCCTTCTTGTAACTTAACCTTTAATGTCTTTCTGTTCAAAATATTTATCCGTTCAGACGATGATGTCTGGCAGACAGAAAAAATAGATTTTCATTTGTTTGCGACCTGCTACTAATGAAATTCCATTCGCAATATCTCTTACACGGAAGTCTTTAAGAATACAGAAATAATTTATCTCTATGTTCTGTTTATGATAAAGTACATATTTGGTTTACACAAAGCGAAAGAAAATTTTATGCCATTTATGAATTTTAAGATTAATTTAAATAAATATGTGACATTTTTTAATTTGAACTCATAAAAAATTCATCTTAAAATGAATTTATAGAAGTCTGCTTGAAATATCTTTTTTTAATTTAAATTTGTAAAAAATCAAATAATACGTTTTTAAATATATAGAGTTCAATTCTAAATTAAATCTTCTTTTGTATTAGCAAGCATCGTAATGCTAAAGTTATTCAAAGTTAATAAAAAATTTTTCTTAATAAAATTGCTTAAAACTATTAGTTTAAGGATTGCGTTCTACACTTAAAAATTTTATGCTTAATTTATTTTATTATATTCTTGTGTTTTCTTTTAAAATCTGAAACTCACAAATGAAATTAATTGTGATTTTCCATTAATAATTAAAAAGTTTCATGCTCTCTTGTCATTTCAACGTGTGCAAGCTGTAATGTTTGTTAAATTAATTTTCAACAAATATGAAAGTTATTAAAAGCATGACCGTTATTTTATATTCATGTTAGTTTTATAGGTTAAATATTTAATAGAATTTACTATTTTATCACCATGTAATTATTTACATAAATCTTTATCGTATGATAACATGTATCCTCGAAATGGATCACCAAATTTATAATATCACTTGAAAGTATATTTCAATGAATAGCTTACAAAAAATACATTTATTGGAAAACAAAATTTTTATCAAGATTTCCTCTTTGTGCTGATTTGTAATTAACCTACTCAGCATCTAAGAATATTCTATGAATCTGCGAAAAGTGTTCACTCCTCAAAACCAGATATACTTTTTCGTTCATTACTTACTTGTCTTGAACTGGTCAAAATCGTTAGTTATTTCCTCGCTCTCCACGAGAAAATTTCTTACCCCTCCAAAAATCGTCACAGGGCTGAATTCGGGAGGGGGATATTACTTTTCACTTCACTTCCCTTTGTAGGGTTGCATATATTTAGATGTTTACTAGAATGAATTCTACTTCCAAATAAAAGTGGATAAAAATAAAAAGTATACCTCGCATTTTTTTGTATTATTTTTGTAAAGTAAATATAATAAATAAACAATTGTTAGTGTAATATGAATTGTAGAAACTTCTCAGTGTTTTCATGTTAATTTAGTGAATAATAGAAGTACACATGATAACAATTATACTCAAATCATTGTTATAGACTTTTTATGCTCTGTTTGATTACTAAATGTAATTTTTTTTTGCTTATTTAAAGTTGTTAAGGCAAAAGTTTATTACTTAAATTCCTTTTTCTCAACTCGAAACTGATCAATCTGAGATAAAATATCACTTGTCATATATTTTAGAAAAAAAATTGGGTGAAAATTAATTTGATTGGTTAATATGTTTTATCTAATTTCAGTGTATGTACTAAGTAGTTTAAACAGTTTTATGCTTATTCATTCCAATTTAAAAAAAAATTTTTTTACGCAAGCTTATTAGTTGAATTATTTATTAATATTTTCCTTGCGTATGTGAAATGAAATTTAGATATAATTAAAAATAAAAGTAAAATAACTTTATTATTTAATTTTGCTAAAGTGCCAAATAGAAGTCATAAAATTCTAATGAATTGCCTTCTCTTTTTGTGCTTATAATTTATAATTCACTTAAAATAATATGCAACAATATGCTAAGACGCTATTTTTTTTCATTACAAAAAAGTGTTTTTATAAAAATGTTTTTATTCGTAACATAATAATACTACGAATATAAAACTTTTATAGAATCTCGAATTCAAAGTGACTTTGTATAGGACAATGTAGTCTCTTAGTTAAAAATTTAAACCTTAACTGAACATTAGTAATTTTCTTGGCGTATTTATTCTTTTTTAATTGATTAATTACTTATTTTAGTATTATTCATAAAAAATATTAAAATTATATTTTTATGGAAAATTTTCCTTTAAATAGGAAATTATATGTGGTTTAAATCTGAAATTCTTTCTTTTTAGAATTTGAGATTTATTAGATTTTAAATTTGCATTTTAAAATTTATGATTTTTATTTGTCTTATGATTATTATTTGTCTTATGATTTTTATTTGTCTAAATTTCCACAAAGTTCTCAAAAAAAATGTGTTTGATTATAAAAGTTTTTTTTTTTTTATTGAAACTGAAATATTAGCAGTTTTGTACTGTACAATCGAAGCAGTAAAAATTTTACATAATTTTTTGGTCACATTTATTTTTAGTAATTATCTTCTTTATTTTGTGTAATAATTCTCTGTAATATCAGAAGACCGAGAAAATTTTCATTTCTTGAATATCAGTGGAATATCTCATTGACGTGATCTCAATTTTGTGATACGAGTATACCCTTGTAAATAATTTCCAGCTTAAATATTAGTTTCCATCACAATCATTTCAATTAGAATTTTGTTCATAAATAATAAAAAAAAATTTAAACAAATCCTCCGGTTCAGGAGTTGGTACTTTTATGCCGTGAATGGAAAATGTGGTGGGGTCGCAGTTTTTTCTGACATAATTAACATCATCATTGTCAGATTCTTCTGACTCAGAAGAAAATATGTTAACCCAAGTTAAAATAGGAACTTTATCTTCACTTTCATTTGCTATTTTTTAAATGTTTTTTTAAAATAAAAATTTGACAAAAAGAAATTTTAAATATTTCACTTATAAATATCAAAATGTGTTCTCTTTGAGACCTGAAAATCATTCAAAAGAGGATAATACACTTATAATTAGATTAAGGTAATCAATCAGGGTGAGAAACCAGTTGCTCATGTGCTTACTTCAACTAGAATAATCGAAAAAGCTTTCTTTACTTAATTAAACATCTCCTTTCATTCCTTCCGTAGCTAACTGGAAACACCCCTATTCATACAGGAAGTCACATGTTTAGGATTGAGGAAGGTCTGTAGCCTTCCGGCCATGTACCTCTATTTATATTGAATTAGAGTCCTTGGATAGTCTTGGCCTGGTGATTAACAAATCAGAAATAAGAGATACAGCAATGAGTAATGCAAATATATTATGGTAAGTGCTCCCGCTGGATGCACTTTGCATGACTTTTTTTTGAGTAAGTAGTTGAATAATCCTAGTAATAAACACTTAGATGATGACAATAATTCTTTGTACTAAATAAAATTGAGATATTTACAGGATGCACGTAATTTATTTACAATGTGGTTTCTCACAGGATTTCATTTAGATGGAGATATGATTTCCATTAATTATTATTGTTATTATTCCTTCTTCTCCGTTTGGAATTATTTGAATAAATGGAGATATTGGTGAGAGGTTTTACTCTCAATACTGCTCTGGACCTGTGGAAATGCATTAGGTCATAAGGACTGTAAAGTTCAATACCCTGAATCTCACTAATGATGATTGTGTATTTTACTGTAGAAATTAAATGCATGCGAGAAAATCGAGGTAGCGGGTTATGGCCAAGATTCCCAAGTTTCTCATATTTGCTGATTTCTAAAGTAAAACTCTGAGTTAGTAATTAATCTAAGTATTTTGCATTGCTGGGCTACTAAGACTTTGATATTTGAATCAGCTGCTCCCCCCCCCAGGTTGGAGAAGCATAAGTTATTATCGGTCTGAAGTAGGCTTTATAGATTAGGGGCTTATTTGCTAGCGAAAGCTTTGACTTGGGGGATAGCAAGGGATAAAGGGTAGTTTTAGCTGCTTTGAATTTATTTTTCATTTTAGTAATATGGGCTTTCCACGTTAGTCTCTTGTCAATAGTGAGTCCAAGATAATCAACTCTACTAGCCCAGGGAATTTCTCTTCCCGCTAATTTGACCTTTTCACACGGTAGAATTTTTCTTGTAAAAAGAACTGCTTGGGACTTGGTCGGGTTTACTTTTATTTTCCATTTAACAAGCCATTCTTCTACTACCTCCAGATGTTCTGATAGGCGTTGGTGTAGTGTTTTGTGATTGCTATTTGTGGTTAATATGGCAGTGTCATCCTCAAACAGACAAAGTATAGTATTAGGATTCTGCGGAATGTCGTTGATGAAGGTATTAAATAAGAATGGGTCCAGCAGTGATCCTTTTGGGATGCCTGCTAAAATGGGCTTTTCCTGGGAGTAAATATTATTAAACCTTACGGTAAATTTTCTATTAGTTAGGAAGTTTCTTAAGAGTTTGATTTGGGTGGGGGGGAGTTGTAAGTAATTTATTTGAATAGTAAGCTTTGATGCCAGACATGGTCAAAAGCTTTTTCTATGTCAAGAAAAACTCCACCAGTAACTTTTTTGGTGGCAATAGCTTTTGCTAACTTCTCCACTGCCCGGAGCTATTGGTGGGATGTGGATAGTTTCCTCCGAAAACCAAATTGCTGAGGGATTATGATACTCTTCTGAGCATCAAAATCTAACAGTTTATTCAGAATGGACTTTTCAGCTATTTTGGTCATCGTTGGCAGTAAGGATATTGGCCTATAACTGGAGGGTAGATTTCTATTCTTTCCCTGTTTGTAGATCTAAATGACTACTGCCTTTTTCCAAATTGTGGGAAAATGTCCAATATTAATTATGGCATTGATTATGTCAATGAGTAGGCATACTACACTAACTGGGATTTGCTTGATCGCCTTCTTAATTATAAGATCGTAGCCGGACTCCTTTTGGATTTTAGTTTTTTTAACACCTCTACTACCTCAGAGGCATTGATTGTCTGGGTATCCTGGGGGTGGGAGTAAAATTATTGTGACGGAAGTCGGAGCTAACGATAAAGTCAACATAGGAGTCATTACGAATGCTTGTGTTATCGTTTGTTGTGTTTTCTTGGAATTGCTCCTCGAGGGAGTTTACAATCGCTTCTACTTTCTCTCGCACTGTAATGGCCATTATGAGGCCATCCATGTGGGGGGCAGTATGTCCTTTTTTGTTTTTCTTTCCTTGATTACGTTCCAGAAGGAGCAATCTTCAACATTTAAATTAGTGAGACAGGAGTTCCAGCTATTACAATTGTGTTTAGCAATTTCATTTTCAATGGTTCTTTTACGGGCGTTAACTTGGGTTTTTAATTCAGTCGTTTTATATCTATTAAATTGCTTGCGAAGTCTATTACTAGTTTTAATTAAATTAATGATGTTTTGGGGAAGAAAATGTATTGGCTGTGTGTGTTTCAGGCGTTTACTGGTCTCAAGAGCTTGTTTCATTATTTTTGTTAGTTCTTCCGCTTTAATTTCAATTTGTTCTTCAGTAGTATTAGGGCTTAATGAATTAGGTGAGAGGGAGTTGTTAATGACATTTCTAAAAACATTCTAGCTATGGTAAGTGGTGTGGTATTCATTTCCCTGCTGTGTGGAGTGGACATAATAGATTAACACCGGCTAGTGGTCCGAGTGGAGGTCTTCAACAGTTGAAAGTTTCAATGGTGATTGGACTCCTTTGGAGAGCATGAGGTCAACGTAGTTCCCATGTATTTGTCTATAATGTGTTGGCTTGTCTGGCCTGTATATGTTGAATTCAATAGTTTGAATTAGGGTGGCAATCGTGAGTCCAGATTTATTCTTGTAGGGGCAGTCTAAATTTGGGTGTTTGTATTGAGGTCGCCAGAGCTAGAATAATTTTGCAGCTCAATGGAGCTAAGGTTTCTAGATCAATCGAGAGCGCTGCATTGGGGGATTATTAGGGGGTGTACAGCGATGCCATTGTAATGTCTTAACTATTTGAAAAATGCAGTTTAACAATTGTATCTTCTGCAAAATAGAGCCTGGGTGTTGATATGTTTGAGTGAGGGATTTTTGTTTCTATAAATATGGCTGTTACGCCCTGATGGTTGGTGCGATCATTTCTATACACTGTATAATTGGGGATGTTGACCATATAAGAGTTGGTCAAGTGGGTTTCCTGTATCAGGATAAGGTCAGGATAATTGTTTGACACAAAATTTTCTAGTTTAGTAAATTTAGTAAGAATGCCATTGGCGTTCCAAATCATTATTTTTATGTTGTAAAATTCCTTAGTTTTGATTATTGGTATCGTTAATATTTAGGCCTTTTAATAAAATGCGCATTTTGTCCGTTGGAATAATAGTGAATTCTAAGATTGGTACATCCTGCAGGAGAGCAGGAAAAGCTATAAGAATTGAGTTAATTTCTTTGAGTAGTTTCATAATTGTATTAATGTTTTCAAAATAGCTAAAATCTAGCGTGGGTTCGATGTAGGTGAAGTTGACTCTTGCTTATCATTGCTATTTCTGGCGGCCTGCGCAAATGCGAGGAGTTTATTAGTAAAGTTGGTAGTAGTGTTAAGAGTTACTATAATTTTCTTGCTTCTGTTGACTGGGTTTGCTGAACAGTCTCCATAGGAGGCTGTGTGGCTATTTCCACAGTTGCAGCATTTTGATTTGTCTAATTTTTGATGAGGTAGTCTCTGGACGCATGCTTGCCTCCACACTTTACACAATTTGGCTTAAAAAAACAAACCGCAGAATTGTGACCAAATCCCTGAAAGTTGTAGCATTTGACAGGCCTAGTGTTAACATATTTTTCGACCTTAGTTATTAAGTACAAAAGATCTTTTACATCATAAATCATTGGTGCAATCTTCTTTGGTGCTCTCTTTTTTTCTATGCTTTCTTATAACTGTTACAGTAGCAACGTCAAAGCCTGTAAGCATAAATTCATCTTTTATGAGATTAGTAGAGGTGGTAGAGGGAGCCCCTTAATGACCACCTTTATTGGCTTGTGAAGTCTATTTTTGATAATAAGACATTCAATATTATTGTCAGTTAAATAGGTTGTAATAGCCCTGTGGGAATCAGATGTAGAAGGGAAAACCTCCAAATATTCACCTGCTAGTTTTGCAGTAATATTTTTATAAATATTAGTTTTTAATTGATTATTTATAGGACGTTGAAATTTTCCTCGTATTTCACCAAGATAGGTGGAATTGTTTCCTTCGTCTGACTGCTAAAAAGAGTTGGGTCACTGTTTGCATTGTTTTCTTGAATAGTCAGCATTGTCTAACACATTAAATTTATTGCTAATATTTGTAGGGAGAGGGGGGATGTCAGAATACTTTAATGTTAGATATTTTCCTGGGTCTAGTAAAGCCTTCCTCATCGCTATTACTGTTGATCATTCTTTTATTTTATATTGGTGTAGACACCGGGGCGTCTCCAGTGCTTAACATTGGAAATTGCATATTATAATAAGCAGTATTTACATAAATGTCATTCGAAACGTTTACAGAATTACTGTTTATTAAACTATTGTTTGCAATATTAATAATACCATTGTTAGCATTGACACAGTAAATATTGTTTAGAGCAGTATCAACATCATTATCAATAGTCATAGAATTACTAGTTAGACTATTGCTTATATTATGTGAATAGCATTTTCATTATTTACATCTGAACCATCCTTAACATTTGTAACACAAGTACTATTGTTATTACCATTATAGTAAGGTATATTGCAAGGGTTATTAGTTGCATTTGCATTACCAGGATTACTCACAATATTAATAGAGGTTGCATTATAATTGGATTTATATAGAATACCACCTTGGCTATTGCTTACATTTTTTATTAAATTATCATCTATATCAGTAGAGTTATTACTAGAAATTCTAGTTTGTTTACTTTTGTTTACAGTAACAGGATTATTAACATTATTAGAAAGGATTGACCATTTAGTTTTATTTTTAGTATTTTTAGAAGTTTTTCTAACTATTTTAATATTAATTTTTTAACAGATTTAACTTTAGCATTAGCTGAATTACGTTCTAAGTCTACACCACTATCAGATAAAACAGATTTTACACATGTCTTAGAGTCATACAGAGTACAATTAGATATTAGGCAATATCCCAATTGGGTGCACTTACCTCTAATTTGTTGTGATGCAATTAATGCCTTCTGATAGAGGTGATTTTGAAAAATACAATGGGCATTTTGTTGGTATTTCGGGTTGGATTTTTCCATTCCTTCCATTAAATGATTTTGGGCGGAGGCCAAATATTCCAGAAGCTGACTGTGTTTTGACATTTCACATACATGTCACATCTTTGGAGCTTGGTTATCGGAACAGATGAGTCTAGTGCCTTTTAAATATCTAGGTTTGGCACTAGCCCTTTGATAGCACTATCACACAAATTTAATTCATCTATTGTTGAAGCACTGGATTAGAGCTTACCAACTTGAAGGCCCTGAAAAGGACCTTTGAGCCCGGCCAATTCCTTAACGAGAGTAATAGGTGAATCGCAAATAACATTGGAGGCTCTAGCACAATTACTGGAACACACAATATTAGGAGCACAATCACTGTTGTCGACACACACACTGTTTGCGGGGCACATACTATTGACAGGCATTGATGATTTTTCCACGTTTATCCTGGTATCGGTACAGATCATTAGGACACTATCGCAATAATTCATAGTGGTCTGCAGGATCGGAGTACACACAGGAGTGTCTAAAGGAGTGGACACTGAGGTATCCATACGGCAACCACTGGAAAGTTCCTGTGACGACATCGAGGGTTCTGAGAAGGTATAGGCAGACACCGGCGAGAGCAGAGAGGGACCCAGCAGGGGTCGACTGGGCAAGCCGCCTTCAGCTGCTATCGGCAAGGAGAACGATCAGCTGAAACCGGTTTCGGAGCGAAGCAGAAACACGTCTTTACACTTCGGCAGCTGGGACAAAAAGGAAATCATATGTGTGATGAGGTATCTTCTATAAAACGAATTTCTGATGTATTTGGGAAACTGCTTGAAATAGTGCCATTGAAAACTTATAAAAATTGTAAAGAAAATATATTTAATACCTCATCCTTTATTATTAAACTTTATACAATCATTAATATTTTAAAAAGATCCGATGGGTGATAAATTAGTGAAAAATATTTGAATACTTCTATTCTATAACTTCTGTTGCACAATAAGCTAATGAGTTATTTATAACTTCTGTTGCACAATAAAATAATATAATAGTATCAATATGATAGAAAAAAAATGATGCAAAACCAGTCTTGCTTATCAAATTATGTAAGATTGTAGGAATCCTAATTGTATAAAAATTACAAATTTTAGAAATATTCTACTTTTACTTAAGTAAAGTAGAATTTTGGAAAGAAAATTTCCAAAGAGCAATTCATTTAAAATTTTCCTAAACACAGGTAAATTACAATAATTATGTTAATCAATAAAATATAATTTCCTTAACTACATGTTATCTACATTTTATTTTTTGAAATGATATCACAAAGTTAAATTCTATTTTAGCTTTTCTTATTGTGTAAGATATTATTTTTTTTGTTAATACTAATAAAATATTTAATGACTTTGCAGATAATTATTTAAATCAGAAGTTATGTCTGAAAATTTCTATTAATTTTTACATTTTCTTTTGTAAACATTATATAGATAATTTTTCCAAATAATAAGACATTTTTATGTATAAAATACAAGAATTTATTTATACATTTTAAAAACTTTCTTTGAGATGGAGTGGAATGACAAAAAAATTCATTTTCAAAGTAACGAAATTGCATAATTATTTCATGCTGAATTTTACAAATTTATATATCAAGAATTAAAATCGAAAAAATTATGGAAAGATGAAAAATAATGATTTTTTTTTTAAATTGATAGGATAAATTTTTAAAGGATTGAAATTTTATGAAAAAATAATTGTTTTACGCATTTATTTTTCTATTCTTCAATATAACTAATAATAGTTTAGAAAAACATTCATGTTTTAAATTATCACAAATTCGTCGGAAAAGTTGTTTTTTGTATGAAAATATTCCTACTTTTTTGTTAGAAATTTAAATTTAAAGCATACCTACAATTCTAAATTAATCGATATTACAAACTTTATTGATAATTTTTTTATATTGAGACTTTTTCATATTAATTTTGTAGGTCTTCACGTAACTAATGTAAGCCCAGACTTTGTTGATATCTTTTATACAGCTAATTATTACTCCTGAAAATAAAATTATATTCTCTCAGAAAAATAACTAATAATTTAAATATTCTACTATTTTATTTTATATTAAATAACAACAATGCGAGTTTATATTCATGTGTAATTTAAAAAAAAATATCAAGTATTTATTGCATTATTTTAAAACTAATTATTTTATTTGGGAGACTATATTAGGAGCCATTTAGATGTAAATTATATTTTTTAAGTTTTATAATTTATTTCGATATTTTTATCAAATTATACATTTTATGCTATCTAAATCTTGTTATAATTAATTTAGATTAAAAAAGAAAACTAAGTTTAAGTATTCCATTATTTCTTGTCGTATTTTTTAACTTACTATTTCATTCAGATATTTCTGCCTAAGCGAATGTTCTTTGTTTTTATAACATTAATTTTTAATGAAATTAGTTGTTCGAAATATATAATACGTCGATCATTACTTTTAAATTTTAATGACACAATCGATCCTATATCGAAAATACAATTTTCTGTTTAAAAGATAAATGTGTGACGGATTATTTTTTTATTCAAACAAGAATAGTTAGAAAGATTTGACAACCAATTTGCAACAAGAATTTCTGTATTTAAGATTATTAAACTTAAAAACCTCTTTTTATATCTAATATCGATCGTTTTAAACATAATTATTTGTTAAACAAACATATTAGTAATTTGTTTGTTTTAAAAATAATTTTATTATAAAATAATTACTTAAATATATTTTATAATTACTTCTTGTAAGATTAACGTTTAATTCTTTTGCTGAAGTATGATTGTGATTTCAACTAATCACTATTACGCAATTTGAAAAGAATACCTTCTGAATTGTATAAAAGTATTTTCAACAAAAAAAATGTTAATTAATATTTAAATATTAAATAAAAATTCACTGAAATTGCTAAAGAACAAATTACTTTTTAGAAAATAATTGAATCATAAATTTAATTTGCTTTGAAGGTATTATAGATTTCGGTTATATAGTATTCATTTTCCAAAATATTGTCCTTACGTCGTATAAAAAAATCATATGAACTGTATACAAAATTAAAATGACTTTCAAGTCATAATGGAGATAATGTTAGTATTTTCGTAATTCCATTTGTTTATTTTTTAATAATGAAAATTTGTAATTACATGAATCTAAATAAAAAAATATTCCTTAATAATATTGATTCAGTAAAATAATGACTGTAATGTAACAATTAATATTTTTGCTATACTTTAGTTTTAATATTACGTTTCTTACAAAAGTAATGAATGTAAAAACATAAGTATAATATTATTGGCTCACACTCAGTTGACCTTCATGCTACATTATGCTTTAAAATGATACTTCTATTTTATGAGCAATATTTCAAATGCATATTCAAAGAAATTAAACTGATAATCAACTAAAATGTAACATGCAGTAAACTTATTCTGTAAGTTTTTTCCAATGCACAAAAATAAAACTATAAATTAAATGAATTTGAAAGATTATAACTCAAGACAATATTATTTATTATGGAAAATCCATCCATTTTACTAATACAGGCAAGAGCTTTCATTGTAAATTAAATAATTATCATTTACGAAATTTATTCACTTACCTCAATCATAACTACTTTGTAAAATGTTATTAAAATAATAAACACTGCATTAAATTAACAAAAATAAATGTAAGTAATTAGGAAAAGAAGGAAAATGGACAAAAGTAGACTTAAGAAAGGAGGAAAGCGTTAGCTGAAACAAATTTTAAGATATATAGAAATTTGAAATATTTGTCTCAATCAAATCACCTAACATAATTATATTAAAGACGAAAATTTAAAAAAAAAATTTGTCATACGAAATTGCATTTCATTTGTAAAATTGTAAATATTAAATTTAAGAGTTGAATCTTGGCGAAAATAATCAATGCTTCAGATATTTGCATGAAAATCTGTCCCAGTTTTAGTTTTCAAAAGAAAAGACTTCAAGGAGTGGGATGCGAGTCATTAAGATCCATCCAATCCACCCATTAAGGGGAAAGAAAAAGGAAGTGATTTCTAATGTGCGAAAATATACGCCGTGGCCACTTATGTGGGGTAAATCTGGGACGTATGAGATACGTCCTGGTGGCTTTTAGGCTGGAAAACTGTGACGGATCTGTGCCATCGACAGGCGCTAAATGACCAGTTTATTGAGACCTATTAGATACGTCGCCGACGCTGAGTCGGTTTACATTATGTATGAAAATTCTTATGTGAGAATTTAAGTGAAAACTTGTGAATGCTACAAGTACAACGAGTTAGAAAATGATAAATTCTAAAAATGCGCTCGACTTTAGCCACTGCAGTATATTTGAAATTCTAAGAAGAATATTTGGTATTCTAAGAAGAATATTGGAAGATCGAAGAATATTTGAAATTCTGTCGGAATTATTAGAAACCAAACAAGGAATAAGATCGATAAGTAAGATATCGGTGCATGTAATAAAATAGATAACATAATCTGGGCTTTATCAGCTGCTTCAAAATTAAGATATTTTATACAAAATAACGCACATCTCTGTTTCAATTTGTTTCAGAACTGTATGCAATATTATCTGCTCTAAAACTATTAATCCCTTGCAAAAAAATAGTTATATATATATATATATATATATATATATATATATATATATATATATATATATATATAAAGCAAAATATATATGTAAAATAATAAATACAATGCAGAAAATACAATAAAATAGGAAATCTAGCCAGCGCAAAAGCAGCTAAAGAGAGATTTGCCAATGTAAATAATATAAAACATAGAAAATATTGAAATCAGAAATATAAAATTGGAAAAACACTAAAATATACGATATGAATGGCAAGAAAAAGGCATTTGGGTCCACATCTTCATAAGGAGGAAGATGACCAGCTATGCAAAATGTACGCTCTTTTCTGACATGCTAGAAGAACAAATGTATAAATATCTTCCAGCAATTCCCCCGAAAAGTGTTCGTATTAAGAGAACTTAGGTAAAAAATTTTGAATAAATATAAATGCAGAAAATTAGAAATACCAACAATAAATGAAACATATGCAGAAAATTAGAAATACTCACAATGAATGAATCATACGTATAGTAGAAAAAATAAATACATAATACCAAAGTCAGCAAGTCAGATTGAATTTATATATGAAAATAGTGGGAGAGTTACCAAAAGTAATTTTGAAATTAGAGGAAAGAAGTGTTGCCAGGAGTAATTAAATTTAAAAGTTAAAGTGTGGCTTAGAAAAAGAGTATAAATGTTGGTGTTTTCATGATTCTTGTAAGAGCTTCAATTCTTGGATGGCCCTTCTAAAGTTATAAAAAATGCGCATTACTTCAATCTTACAAGCGATTCCTTACTTCCTACATATTTTAAAGTAAAATTAATTGGCATATTATTATTTTTTAGGTGAGCTATAAGCGTCTAATTTGATTTTTAGTACACTCATAGTTGTCACAGATATTATAAATACGATTATATTCATTAATTATAACGTTTCTGTATATTTTTAAAGAAATCTTTGAGTTCCAGGAAATTAATTTATTAACATGAAAATTAAATTGATTTGTTTTGTCGAATACATCAATACAAGTAGTAGAATTATAAATAATGATAAATAAATTCAATAATACTCTTTTAGTATCAAATAAATTAGTTTTAATTAGAGAAAGCTCTTCAGGGTAAATAGATTTAGAAATATCTTCGAATTTTAAATTGTTGAAAATAATGAAATCATCTATATACCTGATAGCAAAAGGATATTGATAGACGAAGTTTTTTTCTAAATAATTTAAATAAATTCGCCAGTGTGCTGGAAAAGTTGGATCCCTGTGGAATTTCACATATATATCTATATATGTATTAATGTATATATATATATATATATATATATATATATATATATATATATATATATATATATATATATATATATATATATATATATATATATATATATATATATATATATATATATATATATATATATATATATATATATATATATATATATATATATATATATGTACTTGTTTGTAAAGCAGCAAATATAGCTTTAAAATATTATGTATTTTCTTCAAAATATAAATTTTAATTATTTGTTAAAACTATTATAAATTGTCTGCTTCAATAAACTATGCATTTCTGACGAAAAATACATAAAAAAAAAAGAATATTCTTTTGAAGTCTTCTAAAGTTAGAATATTTCTCATATAGGAATATATATTTCGACACCAAACATTTAATACAACCACAATATATTGTGTTATCTTCTATAGAAGATAATACTAAGAATATATATATATATATATATATATATATATATATATATATATATATATATATATATATATATATATATATATATATATATATATATATATAATAAGCAGTTATCGAGTTTCATATTTTCACAAATGATAAGTACTTTCCAAATATTGGAAGTTCCATTCAACTTCCGGCGGTTTACACTGAACCTGTTTTCATAGACAGAGACAGATTATATTGCACAAAAGGCACACTTCCTTTTCTCAAATGTTTATTGTTCATTTGAAATAAAAGGCTTTATTTTTAATTTAAATTATAAAAGAATAAAAAATTTAATTGCATGTTTGAAACTATTATTTTTTTCGTCTTGAAAATCAAGCAAGATTTTTGATATATTTAGATGACTAATTTCAGCTCTTTTAATAGAAGGAGCACTTTAAATCATAAAAATTGTATATTTTATACTAATATATGCAATTGTCGGCTAAAGACTAGCATAGACATTTAAGTAATTAAAATTTCTAAATTTTATCAAATAAGTTTTATCAAATGTTTCTTAATAGTTCAAATAAAATACAAATATGTAATTTTAATTTATAATTACATTAATTTAATAAATTTATCATAAAATATTATATGCAATATTATGTAAACAAAATATTTGAAACACTCATATATTCACAAATCCTTTTTGGCGTCTAGTGACTGAATTCCCAACATTTTGCTCTTGGTATATGTCAAATCAAAAGTCTTCTTTCTTTGCGTATGTACTTTTCAAGATTATATAAATTGTTCGGTAACAAATATTTTTTAGAAGCAGTGCTTTAAATTTCTTAAGTTCTTCATATAAAATATGCATTCAATTGTTTTCAAATTTAATAATATAGTCTATAAGCGTTTCATTTTATAAATATTATAGAATTACGTAAAACATTTTGGGATAAAAATATTATTTAGTTCTACAATAATTTAGAAAACATGAAAGTTTTGGTTATAATATAAATAATCTGTCTCAACATATTTATCTGCAGAAGGTAAGGTTATTATATATTTTAAAAATGACATTTTTCAAAATAAATAAAAAGCGGCTCTCATATTTTTATAGTAATAATTTATATAATACATATTTATTACTCAATGAGATGAATTACGGTATCCTTTAAATGAATTATAAAAATAAGAAATTAATTTTATCTTATTAATATGTGATTACACAGTTAAGTGTTTGAAAATGTTATGAGTAGACTTTGATTAATGTTACGTAATCATGATGATTCTTGGAATATATTTATTTAAAAAAGAAATGAGACACTGATAGTAGAAAACCAAATCCAGATTCTTAACAATATTGGAAATTAAAGTACCAAGGCAAATACAATGCACTTACACCTAGTTGCATAGTTATAGAAACATCATGTATTTTCAGCTTAGCATACAGTAATTGAAATAAATGATTGAAATGAATATTTTTATTGAAAATATACAAAATAAGAATGACAATAACAAAGTAAAAATATTACTCATGTCTATATTTTTATGTAATAAAATAAAAAATATAAATTTTAAGTTGCAAAATAATGGACCCACTTTCAGCTAATACTTTATAAAAGAACTCTTTTTCGTTAGAAGTTCAAAAATTCGATTAGGCATGCTTTCGATTAAGCGTTAGTGTATCAGCATTCAGATTTTCCCATTCTGTAACAACAGAGTCTTTCAATTCTTGAACCGTTAAATATTGTTTGTCGTTGGCGTATACGGCCCTGCTTTGAATACCCCAGATGTTTTCTATGAGTTTCCTGTCAGGAGAACAAGATGGCCATTCGATTACCTGCACTCCGTTGTCCAGGAACCATTCCAAAGACGAGTTTGCAATATTGTCCTGTTGGAACTTCCAAAATGGACCTCCAATTTCTTCTACAAAAGGCAACAAATTTTCTTCCAACAAGTCTTGATAGTCTATTGCTTTCATTCGATCAGTAGGTAAGACAATGTTAGTCCTCCCAGTAATGCCAAACCCAGCCCAAACCATTAATGATCTTCCCCCACACTGTCTCTTAGAAAAAAATGTGTGGCTCATTTTGGAGATCCCGCCAATAGAATGCTTACCCGTCAGGACAATCTAGATTGACTTTTTTTCGTCGCAGAATACTACTTTAGTCCAGTGTTCTTTCCAAGTCATCTGTTTTTTAGCTTATTGCATCCTTTTTTGTTTGTGAAGACCTGTAAGTCTCGGTTGCGTTTTCATTTTCGAGTACTCAAATGTTCGTTCCACCGAGCTATTCTGGATAAAGTTCACTTGAGAACTTTGATGTTGGGGTCTCTTGATAGTCTGTTCAATGTTTCACCAGCTTTTAATTTCTTTACAACTAACCCTTCTTGCCGCTTCGTTAGCTTTCGAGGTCGTCCAGTAGATTTCTTTGTCCCATATTTGGATCCAAGATGGAAAAAATTATGGACCACGTTTGGTGAACGCCCAATATTCTTGCTGTATACCATGAAGACAATCCTGCTTGGTTAAAAGCCACAATTTGTCCTTTTCAAAATCAGATAATAGTTTTTCCTATCCATACTTAATGACACATTTCCAAATAAATAAACTATGCATGCTCGCAATAAATGCTAGTAAGGTTAGGTTAGTTGATCAAACGAAGCTTTTATATACTTGTTTGTTGAAGCTCATGCTTGCATGCTTCTCTGGGATCGATTATTCCACTAAAAAGTATGGTTGGTACTACCATTTTGCAATCTAAAATTTGCTTTTTTTATTTTTATTACAAGAAAATATAAACATGAGTAATGTTTTTGCTTTGTTATTGTCATTCTTATTTTGTATATTTTCAATAAAAATAATTATTTCAATCATTTATTCCAATTGTTGTGCGCCTGAAAATGCATGGTGGTTCTATCATTATGCAACGCAGTGTATGAATACTGTGCACAATAATTGAAATAGCAAAGAATCAACTGCAATACTTGACAAAAAATTCTAAGAAATTATTTTTAGAATCTTAGAAGTAAATTGTGTACTAAGAATAACAAATATTAAATTATTCAGAATTTGTAAATTCTAAAATTAGTTTTTTTATTATACTAGTGTTATAAGATAAGCAAAAACTTTTGACCATAGAACCAAAAATGTCTTAATTCCCACACGAATGCCTACAGGAAAGATTTGACTGGTTGGATTCGGTTGAACATATTTAGAAACATTGAAAAATATACATTGGAAGTTCAAATCGAACGATGGGATTTACACAAGTGGATCTATATTAGCAATCGTGTCACTAAAGAAGAAATACAATAACCGTCTTCATTAAAAAATAACATTGTATATTCTACACGTTTGGTCTAAGTAAAATTACAAAAGAATCTTAATAATTAATTATATAGAATCAATAATTATACATAACATTTTATAATATTATAAAACATTACCATTACATCCAATTATATGCAAATCTACAAAAGGCAAAGGTATGATAAAAATATTTTATTTTGAAAGTTTTTATCACTTTCAATAAAACAACAAAGGTATTTCGAAATTCAAGTGAGAAGTAAGTTTTAATGGATTAATGTGTTTAGAAAGCAAAAGTAAAACACTTTTCTAATTTTCTTTTTATAATGTATTTTTTTTATCACTGTTTGCTTTGAAATAGAAATTATTTAAATAGTCTTTTAAATGGAACTAAAAGAGAACTAATAACTTAATTAAAAGAATAAATATGCAAAACTTTTATTTATATTTTATATGGAAAATATAATATACACAATAAATGTGATGTATATTTGGTATCTTGCATTTATTACATTTATATTTATATGTATTTACATCATATAAAATTTACATAATTTTATCGCGTCTCTGCTTGATTTCGTGTGAACTCAAAAAACAATAATTAACAAATTTTGATTTTGATTTTTTAAGTATGTTATGTCGATACATTTGCTTCATTAAAAAGAAAATATTGCACTTTTAATTTATGCAGGTTGTTTGAAAGGTATTACACACTCTTTACATTTATACTAAACGTCACATACGGAATATTATTCACAAAATATTCTTAAGATCTAAAGTTTCATTTGACAAAAATATTTAATAATGGGAAAGACAAAATTATATACATATATGTATGTATGTATCTATATACATATGTGTGTGTGTGCGCGCGCACGCGATTGAAAGCGCCACCAGATGGCCATTCACATGTTTGCCACCGGAAATGCAGAGAGAAGAGAGGCAGTAAGAGAACAACGAGATGGATTAGAAAATACACAAGACGTGAATGGATATTGAACTTATTTTCAATTTATAACTAACTAAGATGTTAGATCGTGATTTAATAATATGCATTTGTAAATAGTTTTTTCTTATTTTGTTCACAGAACCAAAATTAAATCATTTAAACAATAATGTGTTAATTATTGACAATGAGCCAAGCTGATCCCCACCATATATATATATATATATATATATATATATATATATATATATATATATATATATATATATATATATATATATATATATATATATATATATATATATATATATATATATATATATATATATATATATATATATGCATATAGGTATGTAAAATCTGATATTTAAAAACTTCCTCATTAAATGTAATAAAAAAAGCATACATTTGTTTCTATATACTTGAAATAAAATTAAATACAGAAGAAGACATAATTTTTTAAGTAAGTTTTTTCACACATTACATCATAACTTTGAATAGGAGAAAACATTATTTGAAATTTGGTACCAAAGTTTTTGAACACTGATTCAAATTCACTCATTTAAACATCAATTAAAGATCTTACGGATTGCAATCTCTAAACTCATTTTAGTTTAAGCTTTCATTCGTCTAAAGCATTAAACTTTTTCATCAAAGGTAGAATATTTCATGTCATTTTCGCATAAGGGACTTAAAAAAAGAGCTCTCTACCAAGTTTAAGAAATATTATCCACAAAATATCCTGTAATGTTATCATACATGAAACATTCAAGGCTGAAATTGACCCCTATTAATTTGTTCAGCATGTTAAACAGTTCAAATTCAGTAATTCGGTTCAAAAATGATGTTAGCATGTTAATTATTTTCTGTAAATAATTTCAAATCTAAGTTTGACGTGTTTAAATATTATTTCATGTGCATGTTGTCCAACAATATATATCACATATGCAACTGGAATGTGTTTCACTTTTAGGTGTAAGCGAATCCAAAATTTAAATTGTTCGAATGTGAAAATGGGAAAGTAGGAGATAGTAGGTGCTTCTGGGATTCAGTAATATACAATTTGTAAGTATGTAATATCTCTAGCCTTAAAAAACAAATAGAAAATAGATTTTTTTCATTTCTAAAATTTTAAATAATTCAGAATATCAAGCCACTTATAAATATATTTTAAAATATTTGAAAAATATCTTTTAAGTAAAGTTTCTCCATTTGGAAGCTTAGGAAAATTCAGAAGCTAAATTTAGAATAATTCCATTTAGAAGCTTCTAAACGTACACAATTATATATTTTTCGTTCGAAGTTTTTTCAACTATTTTTAAAACGTTGTACTTTTAAGTTAAACACATTCTACATTTAATATTGTTAATGACTAATGCTTTCAAAACAATATTAAATATTAACATAAAGTATTTTCAATAAATAATTTTACTGAATTGATATCTTTTCGTTAGTTACGATAAATTTACTTTCACAACTTCATAAAGAAACGTTAGCTATCAAACAGATGTAACATATATATTACAGGATTTTTTAACTAACATTTACCATCTATTTCTAGATTTTTCAATGTATCATATTATATGGTAAATGGAAAACTGCTTGTTAATATTTAAAGTGAAATAGTTATTCTTGAAAAATTTATATATATATATATATATATATATATATATATATATATATATATATATATATATATATATATATATATTAAAATAGTAAGCCTTAATGTTTATAGAAAGAAAAGAAAATCAAGGTGCTAAGTAGCTTATGCTAACATATTCACTGTGTGAGTTGATGGCCAGACCTTCTTTTTTACAGTCTTACATGGAAAAGAAAATTAAACATGATTAGTTTGAATTTAAGGGACTTGCAGTCAAGAGTTGTGTGGATATTAATATTTGTGCTGACAGAATACCTGGAAACAATTAAACGGGTTTTCATTTATTTAAAAAACTGAAGATAATACAAATATAAACATTGAAAAATCATAAGCAAACGTTGCTTAGTTTAACATCAGATTTAATCCATTCCTTCTAAAAATAGGTAGTTATACATTTAAAGTTGTATCAAAATTCTGTATCTGGGTTTAGTAATTGTGATGTGCAAAATATATGTTGAATTCTTTAAAATGTGTGTTGTCATCCACAGCAAAACATTTTTAGGAAACTATTGTAAATAATAGCGTTATGATTTCGCTGTTTTTATATTTTTGCCATTATGCTCCTTTTGAAAAACAAATTTTTGCATATGAGAGATGGATTAATTGTTAAAATTAATTAATATTGAATTTGTGCAAAACAATTTAAGAAAGTCTAAAAGATATATTATAACTATATGAGCTCTTGTATGGAGAGATATTTTTTACATAATTAGAAACGGAAATCTTTTGGTGCGAAGAATTTATTATGAAAAATTTGTATTAAAAATTTTTCACTAAAATTTCATCTGTTGTCAGTAGTTTACTATATACTCTGAAGTCTATTGTTCGGCAGTTAAACTAGCTTCTTATTTTTCTTAATTATTAAAAATATACAATAAAAATATACACAAGCCACAGAACCTTTTTTTAATGGTTTTGGAAACTATTGATGATTGTAAATATATAATATTGATTTTTAAAAGTATCTGCAATGATTACCCATCAACTGTTTAACAGGAAATCAACTAAGTATTACAGCTATTTAGTGAGTTGTTCGGAAAGTTATTTCGTTTTTCATGAAAATGAAAAACGTATAGCGAATAAATATCGTATTTCATTTCATACTGTCCATTATAGTCCATTAGCTTTTACAATTTTTCTGGTAGTGCACGATTTCAATCTCATTAAAGTGGTTGGTTTTTACGAGCAAAAAGCTGATCCAGGTGGGAAAAACGAAATTACTTTCCGAACAACCTAATAAAATCATTACATTTTTAACTATCTAATAATCTTTCATATTAATAATTTACAAAATAATTAAATGAAATTCATATTTAAATAAAATTCAAATTCACATATTCATATAAAAATTATAACAGGGACTTGAATAAATTTTCGTGTAGCACATTCAGAAAGCAAACTAACAGCACATGTTTATTTCTTCAGCTGACACCGATTAATGGACTTCCCAGCTGTAAAGCATTAGATTATTGTGAGGTGCTGTAAGTCATTAGATTATTGTAGAATGTGATTATTGTGAGGTGGTCCAGGGTAAAGCGGAAATATGTCTCATCAAGAATTAGAGGCTTTTGTATTCTAGTTAAGTGCTAAAAATGGAAAAATTGCATTGCAGAGAAAGCCAAAACTATGTTGCCACAGCAAATAAAAAGAAAGCACTTTCTTCACAGAATCTCGGACGGTTAAGGGGTTAAGGACGCAGTAAATTTAGAGAAAGGATTACCTTTAATTAATGTTTTTTTTCAAGTAATACTAGTTGAAGAAATTTTTTTTTATAATTTTGTAATGAAGGAATGTTTTTTATGCTTGTCCAGAACTTATTAATAGTTTAGGATTAAATTTTTGAGAAAATACCAGAGATATGATATTTTTCAGTTTTGAAGCAGTAATGCTTCAAAAAAATATTTCATTTCTGTAAATAATAAGTATTATATTGAGACACAAAAGTAAATATTTTTATGAAACTTACAACATTTTACTTATTTCATTCATAAGATTTTACTAAAATTTAACCAAAAATATTTTTAACAACAGTTAATTTGATATTCAAAGAATTTTTATAAGCTGCAGTAAAATATTATTTGAATATTTTGTTTGATTACATAATGCACTTTACCATCTTCATATACCATATAATTTCCAAAAGAATTTTAGAGATCAATTTTAAAATAATTATTCTTAAATAACTCTTAAAATATTTAGTTTTACAAGAAGAATGAAAAAACTGGTAAAACAACACTACCTTTAAATAAAAAATTAATATGTATCCTGATATATTTAAATGTTTAGAATGCCAGCAACGAATTTTGTGCTTCAAGTGAGGACATTGAAGATGTTGAATGTGCATGTTGCTGTTCTGCATAATGCATGTAAGAGACAGAAAGGTTCTTAGAACCAAATTACATCTCCCAGTTTGTTGGCCCTGTTTTTTTTCTTATTTTTTTGAGGAATATTGAAACGATTGTTAAGAAGTAGAAATGTTTTGACATTTAATGGTAAATATTTTTGTACTTGAATGTGCTCACTTTTGTTAGCTTCGTGGAGTATCTTGTGGTACACGAGACGTTTCGCTAATATTTCTTTTAAAAAATGTTTAGTTTTAGAATTCATTGACTATTGCAATTAACCGTTTTATTTGTATATAAGTGTGTATTATTTACAAATACATTTTGGAATAAATACTTTTGACATTTCTGATCTTCAAATCAGCAAGGAATATATATATATATATATATATATATATATATATATATATATATATATATATATATATATATATATATATATATATATATATATATATATGTTGATAAATTGTTAATATATTTGTAATTAACTAATATTTGTAATACAATTATTTTTAGGAAATTGTGTGTGTAACGAGTAATTAATTAGTATACTATAAAGATCTTAAGGAATCCTATAAAAATAAAATAAAAATTACAAAATAATTTTTTTTAATTTTCGAATTTTTAAAATTGACACCTTTTTACTTGAGTCAACTTGCAATGAATTCTTTTAGCAAAAATATTAAAGTTGCCTGATTTAATAGGAATTACAATAACTCAAATTAATTTTTTTTCCAAATTTCTTCACAAAATTGAAATTAAGAAACATCTATTAAACTGTCTTCCGACTTTTGATCTGTGTAAATTATTTGTTATGCAAAATAACATTATTTTAATAATTTATAAAATAAATTACTATAAATTGCATTCATGATTTTTGCTTCTTATTTCAGAGCAATAGTTGAAACAGATGAATACGAAATTTTAAATCTATGCTAAATAAATAATATAATGATATTTATGTAAAAAGAAGCCTTTAAAAATTTTGCTAAGCATTTGGTAATAATGCTGTAAATATTCAATGATTCCTTTTTTTGAAATAACTAATAGAAATAGAAAATATTTCAAAACAGAATTAATAACTTGTGAAAAAGAACGTTAGTAATAGTTAAAAAATATACTATTTTCACATTTCAAGACTGTTAGTCTTTTTGAGAGTTAATATAAATTAATATGAATTATTTGCTACCACAATTAAGGTAATAACAAAATATCTAAGATAATTTCAAGTATTTTTTGCAAGAACATTGATAAAATATTTATTTTTCTTTCTGAAATATTTATAATGTTTTTAAATATATTTTAAATATTGGATTTTATAATAATATTACCTATGTAGTTAATTTTTAAATTCAAATTCATTTGAGTTCCTTAATAATATTATTAGATATGACTTTAGAGCTGTGAATAATCTTGTATCGACACAAATATAAATAGAGCTATTCAGAAAATTAATTTGGTAGTCCAAAGAGATTATAAATTGTTCTGTGCATTTTATCATTTTTTTGGGGTATCGCTTAACCTTTTATCGTTCAAAACATTTAACATTAGAATTTCAAAATTATTTCAGCAAAATTTTTACTGTGATGTTAATAATTTTACACAGTGACAATAACATTCATGTAGCTATTACGTACGCACTTACAAACTACCTAAATTTTTGCTATTTTCGTGAATCTTTAATTCTGTATTTTGCTATAGTGAAGTTTCACAATATGCGTATTAAAACTATTAACTCATATTTTATAGAGTTGACAATAAATCTAAATTTTACTTTTATTTAAATAATTTTTATATTCTATGTTTTTAAATTTAGTTTTTCTTATTATAGAATTTCATCATTTATATATTTTTTTAATTCCTGTGTATGCAAATGTCAATTTATTGTTAAAATATAAACTTAAAGGTATAAATTAATTGCAATTATTTTATGATAATTTTATAGAATTATTTCATTGCACACACAGATATATATTTTCGTTGTAAATAAATTAATACTTCATTTTTCAACTAAATTAACTCTATAACACAAGATGTTGAGAAAAATGATAAATAAAAAGCATTAATATTTTTTATTACTTATAAGAATTAACACAACAAAAACCGTATAAATGTAAAAGATTAAAATATTAATAGAATTAGTATTTTTTATTTACTATAATATTCAGCATAAAATATTCCAAATATTAACGAAACAATTTTTTTTTATTTATGATAATACTGAGAATAAAAAAGTATATACTATTTTATTTACATTCGAAAATGATTTTTTTAACATACTTTAATTTACAAAAAAATTGTCATGGAAAAAGAAACTTATTTCACTTTGAATAATTAAATATAAAAGAAGCACTTAAATGATTTCAGAAATTTATACACTGTCCTTAATTTAATGATTCAAAAATGTTCAGCAATATTTCAAAATTTTGTGTACACGTAAATATCTTAGGTATATATTACTCTTTTACTGTTGGTATTAAACTGATTCACTCAGAGAGTCGCCTGGATCTGCTATATTTTTGCTTTTTTCGAGAAGTTATAAGCCTTTGATCGAGACCACATTTAGAAACAGGGAACTGCAGAATAGTAAAGTTGAACTCAGAAAAGTTGCACTCATTTTTTTTAGTTGAGTTGAGAGAAGAGTAAATATATCCAGAAAGACAAACTTGTTTCTGCATGTAGTCCCAATATTATAGCATCATCTTAAACGAACTGGTTTCGCAACTTCTGAGAAAGACATCTGTGAGCAGATAGATTTTTAAATAAAAAATATCTATTAATTCCAAATGAAATTTAATTTACCAAAAAAGTTTTTTTTTGCCTTTATTAAGGCAGAAGATAATATATGATCATTTTGGCTATGTTGGATATAGAGAAAAAGAAAAATGTTGTAAAACTTAAAACTGATTAACTATCTGGCCATATTCAAAGATCACTTCCCTGTATCATATGTTTATACCAAATGTTATTGATAACAAAAAATTCTGAAAAAAAGTTTTGCAAGAGACCACAAAAAGGATAAAATGTATAAATAAAGACGATCGAACTATTTCTTTTATGTACTTTGGCAATTTTGTTTTCTTATTTTCTTTTCTAAATTTTGATTTCGTAATCATTCGCAGTCAGCAAACAGCTGATCCAACATCTTAATGAATGAAGTGCCAATTTTAAAATATTAAATGCTCAATCAATAAACAAGATTAAACTTAAATTACATTATTTTTTCTATAAAAATGATTAAATTATTCTCAAGATGGATATCACAAAATTTTGCCTGTTTGACAACAAGTGGAGTTTTGAATCATTTCGACCAATATCTGGACTTTAAATTTAATCGTTTATCGTTTTATATTATAAATTACAATAAAAAAATAAAAAACACAAAATAATGTCTACTATCAAAATTGACTTTAAACTCAGTATTTACTGTAAAATATTCAAATAAAACTCACAATAAAAGAAATATTGCGCAAACAGTAAAAACAGTTTATAAATTTAGCAATCATCTGGATTAGCTATATAAGTGGAAGATTAACCTAATTATGCATGTCAAATAATAAAATAAACATGCAGTTAACAAATGTTAAATACAATATTTTAAGCATTATTTGTTATTATTTTAAAATTAGAAGTAACATATCATGTATTAGAAGTAAAAGCTCTGAAATCAAAACAGATAAATTTTAACTATTTCTCACATAATGCTCATTTTACTTGTAAACCTTGCTAGTTTATTTTATTTAAAATCATGTTTAAGTTCTTTATTGAACTTTAATTTATTAAAAAGAAAAACTAAAAGTAAATAAAAATAACTCTAGCAAAATTATATCTAGGTCATTATTGTCATCATAATCAAACTTTGTAAATCGGTTTGTAACATTTATTGTGTATATATATATTTAAATATAAAATACTAAATACATTATTTACCCATTTTCTTGTTGACCATTTACTATAAGAATAAAACTTACATTACTCTAAAAGAATCAAGCGATCAAAATAACAAACATATCGTCAAAGGTTTGAAATTTTAATCACTTTCTACAAAATGTGAGGAGACAAAGTTCTAGTTAACTTACATTTTCATTGAAACAAACTGCTTGAAACTTTCGTTTGTTCATATTTCAATTTTTCAGTCATAAAGAAACCTAAAAGGTTAGCTTAAACATAATAAAATATGTAATATGAGAGTAACTACTAAGCTGCTACATCTGATGGCATTATTTACACAGAAATAATTAACTTATTACACATGTAATTTAAATTATAATACAGATTTGTTTTTCACATGAACATTTATTCAGATACTTTAATATCTTTAGTGCCATAAAATTCCAGCTTTTTTTTTTTAACTTTGTGGCTCTTAATTAGTCATATGCCTACAGAAATTGTAAAATATGCTATTATTAGCATTATATTTTCACGTTTATTCAATTTTTCGAGTTTTATATACAAAAATATTTTGTTAAGAAATTCAGAAGGATTTTAATGGTTGGTAGGATTATACATAAAAATCATATTTGTTATAAATGCAATAAAATATTTTGTAATGTTTATGCATGATAAAGTTTTTCATTCTTTAAAATACAGACGCTTCAGGAGTATAGAAAGTTTAAAACAACGAATCCTTATATGACAAAATATTTCAGTCATTAAAAATTGACTTAAGAATAAAAGAAAATAAGAAATCATTTAAGAACAAAAAAGTTAAAGTTTTTATGGTATACGCGAACAATGCTTTAGATCGTAATTGTTACAGAATCCTATATTAATTCACTGAAGATAAACATCTAAGCTATTTATAATAGAATATTTTTAGACTGTCATTTATTTCATAAACTTGCTTCGTAAGAAATAAAGAAATGTGATAAATAGATTTAAGCTTTGTAACAATCGAATTCTATTAAAAAGAAACTGAGCATTGTAAAACTTATTATATTAATTGATTAAATATAATTAATATATGGAATGAAAAAAAATGTTTCGCTGCTTGATACATTTATCGATTCCTAACACAGTAATGAAATTATTCTAAAACATAAAATTACTGAAGCATTTTCTAATGTCTTTATCTCGTTGTCATGTTATCAACAGTTTATGAAGTTTTCTTAACAAGTAATTAAATAATATTTCAACATACAATAAATACATCATTATTGTATAATTCTTAACAATTCTCTCCAGGTAAATCAACAATAATAAATGCGTACTTATCTTATATTTCTCTTGGCTCAACGACACAACAATTAATATTCCGCCCCTTCACATTAATGGCTGACACAAACACTTGGCACTATCTGAAGTAACACTCTCACGCAATATACACAGTAAATAGTGAAAAATGTGTTTCTTTCTGAAAATTAATTTTTAGAGTTTGAAAATACGAATTTACATGAAAATTAATTAACATAATTTGGATATATTTCCATGTTATTTGGAAATCTTTTCTTTTTTGATAAAATTAAAAATTAGCAATTAAACTAATTGTCTTAATTTTGCTGGCCAACTGCTTCAGGGCCGACTATGGTCAAATTCTGTTGGCCCACCATCACCGGCCCAATGATCCAGCGTCGGCCAAAATTTATTTTGATCAACACACATCCGTAGCTGTAATGAACGGAGCTGGGCCATCAAACAACCATGAGCGGCTTGTCTTGGCCGACTGAAAACCGAGTTGGTCGCCAGTGGCCAGGAGTTTTGCCGGCAGTTTGTGTTTGCGGGGTCAAAGCCTGAAATTATTATATCATTCACCATATTTTTTTGATTTGTTTTCTAAGTATAAATAAATAATTCTGCAAACTTCTTTTTTATATAAGATCATGAGTTCCATTTAGTTAATTGAATTCATTTTTAATTTAAATTGTCAATATATTTACAATCTTAAACATAAAATATATATGTAGTGGAACTATGCTCAGCTTTTTAAAAAAAATAATGTGATATAATTTAATGATTTTCAGCTGATTATCATAATCATAATAAAATAACTTACAAATTTCACTGTGCAATAAAAAATTAAGATAAATAATGCTCAATATTTCCCTTCTTTTGAAGATATATGTATGTAAATATTCCTTAAACGTGAATGATTAACAATAACTATAGTTAAAAGTCTCAAGATGAATCTTTTATAAATTAATTTGATTATATTCTTTAAAAATATTTTCTGATTAATTCTAAGAATCATATATATACATTTTATATAAATTACATTACAAGTTAATTTTCAAATAAATGAAGCTAAAAAATTTTAATGTTGTAAGAATTCATAAGAATGTATATCTTAAATAGGTACAAAGTGTTAAATTTAAATAAAAACTATTAGCACACAATCAAAGAAAAGGATATTATAAATGTTACTGAATTTCAGGTTGAAAGGTAAATTAAATTTTTTTATGCATTTGATTTTTTACAAATTTTTTACTTGAAAAAATAAATAACTAAATACGTATGTTATGTCATTAAAAAACACTAAAATACACCTTATCTTTTCAGTTTAATGAGAGTTTAAAACTTACTAAAATGACTTGTTTACACATAAAAAAAACTTTTTAAAGCAAGTAATGCTATCAGTTTCTCTTTAAATTCACTTACTTTTTTTTACCCAAGATACATTTTATGTACGAATTCTTCAAAAGATTCTACAAATCTGAAGTTGAATTAAAGATAAAAAAGTGTAATCTTTTTTTAACTATATAGGTTTTTTCATACAACGATCAAGTTGTATCTCATATAATTAGGAATTTTTTTGGTTTGAGACAATGATTTTTCGAAAAGATTAAATACCATAATTGGGAGTTTATTTTAATATTTGACATTGTAAGAATTCATAAGTTATCCAATTGTAGAGAAAAATGGGTAGTAGACTATTTTATACCAGTCCTGTACAACCAAAAACAATATATATAATAAATACGTTGTTTTTGGTTGTACAGTAATGCTAACACACATACACATATTTATAGAGATTTTGATTTTTTAATACCATAACTTTTTATAGCTACAAAGTAATTAATTTTAGGTTTAATACAAAATGTATCAAAACAATACAAGAAACTAAGAAAATAAAACAATATTTCACCAATCTTTTCTAAATATTAATGAAAATTTAAAAGAAAACTTACAAATTTGTGTTTTCTTGCTAGATGAAGTAAAAAAATAAATAAAACAAATATTGATATTTGTAAAGTGTCATCTTAAAAGAAAATAATTTAAATGCTGTTTTATATAAAAGAATTCTAAAACATTTGTATAGTATCTGACATATTTTTATCAAATATTTATAAGTTAATCACATTTAAAATATATGGAAGCTAAATTATTTTCCTGCAATATTCTATTGTAAAAGAATTTGTAAAACCGGTTGAATCTACTTAAATTAAATCTTTACAATCATATTGAATTTAATAACAAGAATAGTTCAAGTAAATTATAAAAGAAAAAATATTTTTTTAACTTGCAGGAATTAATATAATTCCATTCAATAAATATAATTCCATTGTTTTGTTATTGCCTGATTAAACCTCCTCTGTTATTGCTCATTTTTTAAGCAATCATGAGTAATAATAAACTAGAAATCAGTAAAAAAAAATCAAAGTATGAAATAATTGAAGAACAAGAAAATAATAGAAATATGAAAATAAAATGTAATTTGTGAAAAAAAATTAATTAAGAGCTTTTTTGTTTTTTTTCAAAAATATATCAAATATATAGAACACATCTATAGCAAAATTATGAATGGTAAAAGACATATGCATTTTATAGGAAAAAACACTAAAAAAATTCTTAATATGAAATTTTAATAGTAAACTATATTTTTAAACTGTATTCCTTAGCTTAAAAACTATAAAGTCAAGATAAATAAACAATGAAATTTTGCATTTAATTTAGTATCTGACAAAAAAATTTGAGTATATAATAGAATAAGACTTTTTCAAAACTATCATGTAGAAAAGTTAGATTAAAATTTTAAGGAATCAATTAAAATTATTTCAGATACAATTTTAAAATTTAAAAAAAATTTAGATCATGTGATGTAAAAACTAATTGACTTGACTAGTAAAAGAGACTGACTCTTTTACTAGTTTACAATGATTTGTAAACTAGTAAAAGATAATATGTAAAGGTTTATGTTTAAAAGAAATTCTATCATGCTAATACATCTTGAAAAATAAATAAATACAAGGAAAAACTCAAATATTCCTCAAAAATATGGATGACAATAT
Source organism: Latrodectus elegans (assembly GCA_030067965.1). Classification (NCBI taxonomy): domain Eukaryota; kingdom Metazoa; phylum Arthropoda; class Arachnida; order Araneae; family Theridiidae; genus Latrodectus; species Latrodectus elegans. Next base: position 118,046,816 of record CM057814.1, read on the forward strand.
ATCGCAAGACAATTGTTTCGAAAAATTGGCGGAATGGTAAATTACACAATGATTTTCAAATATATTTGGAAGGAATCGAAAAAGAAATAAACAAAACTGAAAACATAAATTTCTTTGACGTATTCCGAATAGTCACAACAAGAAAAGAAAAAATATTTCTATGATTTTTGGATTCATTGATTGTGAAAAAAATATTCCTTACAATATTCTTTGATACACGTTTCTGTATTCTCTATTGAAAAATAAATAGTAATCTGTAAGAGAGATATAAAAATGTTTCTCATTTTTATTAAAACATTATGTACGATATTCTAATTCACATTCAAGTATTTATATTAAGCAGTGAATATGTGAGTGTGTTCTATTTTTATAATAATTTTCCTGTATCTAATTTTAAATTCAAGAGTAAATATGATTATTTTTAGATTTTAATAATTTTATAATAGAATATACATAAGGCAAAACGATTATATCTAGGATAATACGATTACCATCTATTTTACGTACCCCAGACACCATTTGCAAAGATAACTATGTAGAAGATACTACATTTTTGTTTTTAATTTGCTATTTTCTACTAAGACATTTACCCCCCCCCCAAAAAAAAAAATAGTCATATCTTGTAACAAATATTTAATATTTACCACTATCTAAATTTGCAACAATTTTAATGTGCACTACAATTCTATACGTGCAAAATATATCACATGCATATGCCCTTCCTTATAAGATATTTGATCTGCCGTAAAATTCTGTCCATTGAGAGATGACGATGTCGTTATAATCATATTAGAGAAAGATATCTCTACTGAAAATAATGGAGATAACAGAAAGCTTAATTGAATTCAGCAAACTATTCGGATGATAGAACAGGTGTGGAATTTTTCAAAATGGGTGACACTTAAATTAGTTAGAATAATTTTTTCATTGAGTCATCATCAATAATTAAATAGAATTTTTTTAATCATGTTTTCATCGAGATAGATATGTCTATCTTTGCTTTGTTCGGAAAGAAATCAAACCCTTTTTGAACGAAAAAAAACTTATAATGAAAAGGGGATAACCCACAAAACCATCGCAAACAAAAAGGATATATTTGATGAAAAACATAGCCCATCCAAATCTAATGAAAATTTGACATTATATGGGTGGACCTTTGAGGAACAATACATTATCAGCATTGAAAATTGAAAGAAAATTTCCATCAGGAAAATCATTATTCGTAACTAAATAATTTATAGGGATCACTCCCAGAAAAGATTCCCGGTGATATTCTAAAAAGGAGCAGTTCAAGAAAACAGACCGGTGATGTTCAAAGAAAGAGCAGTCAAAAAAAAAAAAAAAAAATGGCGAAGAAAATACTTTATCAAAAAATTGCACTATTAGGATGGGAAATTTTGCCGATACACCATATTCCTCGATCTTGTGACACTTCAACTAACACTCTTTTTTGTCATTGTAGAATGTTTTAAGGGGCAAAAGAATTCCCAATTGAAAAAGATAAAACTCACTTTCAAAAGTTAATCACGATTTAAAATGAAAAAAACAATCAACAAATACTGCTTTGATTGACATAAAATTCGGCTGAAAGTAACATATACATTTATGCATGAAATAAAATCAATAATTATATGCAGAAAGGGAATGTTAATTTTTTGTAAGTTATCAGATAAATGACATAATGGAGACTTAAACAGAATTATGTATAAACTGAAAATAAACAGCATAAAATAAAAAAGAACATAACAGGGTATGTGATCCCCTCTGATCTGTATTCAAAGTTTCCACCTTGTGACAATGCTTTCAATTAGGTGGTTAAACACTGCAGAAATAAGCGATAGCCATTTTATTTGCAGAGCAGTTTCCAGCTAAATAAGAGTGACTGGAGGTGGGAAACGTGAAGATACAGCACGGCAGAGAATATCCCAAAGATTTTCAATGGGATTAAAGTTGGGAGAATATGCTGGCCATGCCATACGCGCTTCACTCTTCAGGTAGTCATCGAAACTGTCAGCTCTATGTGGACGAGTGTCATCGTCCATTAAAGCAAATGTATGACCAACCTCTGCAGCGTAAAATCTTTGTTCTGGGACTTAATCTCGATACCGGGCAGAGGTTAAAGATCCTCGTTTAAAGGTGTGCATGTCGGTGCGGTATTCTAAAGAAATCTCTGCCCACAGCATAATGCTTACTTTTAATTTTAAACTGCAAATTAGTGGTTTAAAGAAACTAATTTTAAGTAAGGCTTTTAAGAAATATTTTACTGCTGAAAAATTTTCCTTTCTACTAAAAAAATATTAATTATAGTTCGAAAATTATTGTTAAAAATTTAAGTGAGACAGTTATAAAAAATAGTTATTATTAATTTTTTATTTAGATTTTGTTATTAGAAATTATTATAAAAATAGTTTGCTATTAAATTTTATTATTCTCTTATGTATATTAAGAGTTACAGAATACGTTTAATATTCAGTTCCAACACGAATGACTTAATTAACGTACATGATCATATGCAATTCATGTCTTAACTGTATTTTTATCAGAATGAGATAGTATAATTATAGTAATGCATTAAAATGTCGTGTTTTTAAAATTTTTGAGTACTTATTACATAATAAATTAATTAATTTTCAGTTTAATTTTTATAATTCTGATAATTAAGCTAAAATGCTGAGTTTCACATAGTTATTTACATCGAAAGTTTACTGGTGCAATCCTAACAATTGTTGGACAATGAGAGATAGATATTGAGTTTTTCACTTCTGCATGCAGATAGATTGTTTTTTATTTCAGAAGAACATCATTTGAATATTGTCCTTAAATGAGTAAAACTGTTGCATATGAGATATAATTTGAACTATCTGGCTAACTGAGATGTTATTTTATAAATATATATACCTATATATATATATTTCTCTTATCTGGCTTGAAACTTGCCCATTATTTCCAGAGCATCATTTACACTTTCACCTAAATATTTTTTTTTAAAAAAAGAAATTAATGAGGATTATATGTCAATAGAAATTTTAAAATGTTTAAGAATAATTATTTTCCTTTCCAAATTTTCCAAAATTTTTTGAAACTAATATTTTTTTGGAATTATTAGTTCAGACAATTTTCTTCCATGGGAAAATGTGAAATATTACATAAGAAAGAAGAACTTAAATTCAAAACATCTTGTAAGTGTAAAATGTATAAATGATCTTATGTTGGCCTATGCCTTAGGGTGAAAATTAATTTCTATTCCATTTGGTAATAATTGGATGCTTTTGAATAATGATGGTAAAAAAAACTATGCGTGTTGTTGCATGCCCCTGAGGTCAGCAGGGCTAAACTAGGTCCATTAGCGCGTACACCTTTAAAAAGTCAAGCACCATAAGTGGATTCTCCAACAGATCTCTCCCGGAGAGACCAAGGCATTGAAAAATATGTTCAGGAGAAGCCTATTCATTTAAGCACTTGGAGCAAATTTCGAATTTCTTCGTACCCTCGACGAAATTCAAGTTATTCAAGATGGTCACTTCCGAAATGGGCATTAGCCGTTTGTTCTTGTCTATTAAGACCAGTTGACAAGGAAGCACCTGGACTCGCGCAGCGGTACCAATGATGATCAGGATGGACAATCCAAGGGATTTTATTCTCGTGTTAAATCTTTGAATGAATCTCCTGAAATGTGAGAGTTGCCGACGACACATCATCCTCAGACACACCAGTTTTGGCCAAAGTGTCAGCAACTTCATTCTCTTTGAGATCCACGAGAGATGACATCCATTGTAGGTGAAAATGATGCGATACGGACAGCCGTTTTAACATTTGAAGTATTGAAACGCAGTTCTGTCTCTCACTTGTTGCCAAAAAATACTATGTGTATCATTGCCTAGTGTTTCTGGATTCCTTTAGTTTTAACAATTTTAATGGCAGAAAACTCACCAATTTTTCCCAAGGGGCACACTAAAATATATTTTTCCTCTTCTTATACAATGCTGAAATTTCCCAATATTGTTTGAATAAATCTGTTTTCCTTTAGTTTAGTTTGTTCGAATTAATCTGGATTACTTTAGTTTTAACAATTTTTTATAATTAATGATTACATCAATTTTTATTATCGTTTAATTATTTATTTGAAAAATAACTCATTTTCATTTCCATAATCGCAATGCACTATTTAAATTAATAATATTTTATGTGATTTTATAATTTTGAAACACTTTAACGGATTATTTTACATAAATATAAAGAAAGAAAACTAACTTACGCAGCATGGAAACACAAGTGCTTATTTGAGATTTAGCTAAATAAAGAAATGTTTCTTAAGGATTTCATTCATCTTCCTAAGCAGATTCATCTTGAGAGGAAATCTCATGACAAAGACTAAAATGAGAAAAAAAAAATAAATATTATCACATAGAGCATACTTTTTGTGAAAATAGTGATTACCAGGCAAAGTTTAGGGAAATTTAAAAAAAAACAGGTAACACTCTACAGAATTGTTTTTTCCCTTCAATATGTGATCAGTACAAAATTTATGAGATAGTGTTCCTTGAAATAAAACAAAATCTACGAAAAATATTCAGTGATAATCAAAATATAATAAAAAATTTACAGCAAAATGGTTATTTTACGAAATTTTTGTGAATATTCTCTTTCAAATTAGCCGTTAATTAAAAATTTCTTGACCACACACACACACACACACACACACATATATATATATATATGTGTGTATGTGTGTGTGTGTGTATATATATTTATATACACACATATATATGTGTGTGTGTATATATATAAATATATATACATCATCATTTAAATGTATAGTGTATTCCATCTAATAAGTAGTTAGAAAATAAAGCAAAAAGAAGGATACAGGAGTAGCAAGGTAAAGAGATAGATTATTTCAATAATAGTGATTTTTTCTCAGATCAAGCGAATTTCCTTGACTTTCAGGATATCACTGAAAAATACTGAAAATGCTAAATTACTGAAAAATAAAGTTACATGAATGTGATATAGTTGTTAAACAAATTAAAGCATAACAGTAAATTGTAATCTATCCCAGAATATTATTGAACCGCAGTTGCAGAATGGTTGTGCGAATTTCACTTTTCTGTCATTTTATGATTCTGAAAACATTTCATACCATCTTGGCAGTTTTCCAAATACCTATTTCCAGTTACAAGCGTCAAATTTCTATATAGCAATTTTAAGGTAACAAAATCATATTTTGAGGAACTATAATTTATTCGTTTATCATCTAAGAGTAACTTCAGAGAGTTCTTCATAATTGTAAAGTTTGTAATTATAGGAGCATTGTTAAAATTATTTTAGTTTCTACGTTCAGGTTCACGACAACAGTCTTTCGACGTTCTACCATTGCCTCTTCAGGTAAGATTATCTCTTTGTATGACCAAGTGTCTGGGATTTCATAGAACCATTTCGGACACTAGCACTTTCGACTCTGTAAAAGTTCAGACCAATTACACGAGTGTGAAGGTAAATCTGATGGATTTATATCTCCAGGTACAAATCTCGCCAACCTTTTACATTTGTCAGTTTTCATATTTCTTTAATCCTGTTACCCACAAATGTATTCCAGGGTTCTGAGTTATTAATCCATGCTAAGACTATCATTGAATCGGTCCAAAAATATGTCTTCAAAGGCAAATTCAAAACTTCTAATATTGTCGATGCAATTCTAGCTCCAATGGCAGCTCCTAAAAGCTCCAGACGTAAAATTGTAGGCTTCTTAATGGGAGCTACTCTAGCTTTTGCTGAAACCAACGAGACTCTCCAATGTCAATTTGGGGATTAACACAATATAGCTCATCAGTTTCTGTATCCCACTTATGCCAAGAACACTTTGACTTTCCTGATCTTTAATTCCAGTGTAAGCCCAACATCTTAATTCAAAAGATGCTGCATTCTCATTTCCATAGCTTGTTTCTTGAATTGTTCTAATTCTTCTTGGCTTTCAACACTGATTATTAAATTGTCAACATAGAAACCTTGCTTATGTTTCTCCACAGTCGTCTGAAGAGATTCAAGTTGGTATTCAGGTGAAGTAAGATGGTGAAGAATGCTGGCATTCAAGAGAAATGGACTCGAAGTTACTCCGAAGACAACTCGACAATGTCTGAAGAACTCTTATTTTGATTTATCATCAATATTCCACCACAAGAATCTCAAATAATCACGATCCTCAGGTCGGACACTCAACTATAAAAAAGCTTGTTTTATATCAGTTATAACTCCTATTGCTCCAGAACGAAACCTTAAAAGGAGGGGAAAATCTGCTGTGAAAGACTTGGTCCAACACTTAAACATTCATTTAAAGAAGGCGTAACCTGATCGTTTGAAGGAAGCATCAAATACAGAACGAACTTTAGTCGTAGTACTTGATGGTTTAACGACTGGCCTATGGGTAAGGTAATGGTATTTTTTTGATATTTCAAAATTTCATTTTTTGGTATAGATTCTATAATGCCATCCGTTTGCCATTGTCTCAAAACATCATCGGAAGCCTCGAAAATAGTTTCTTTTGGTAAACGTTTTATTACTGAGTGCAGTCTCGATTCAGCAACATCATACCTATTACACACAGGTGGATGGCCCTTCAGCCAAGGTAAGGCGACTTCGTATCTGTGATCCTTTCTCTTAACTATTTCTTGAAAATGGACTAAAATCTCTTCTTCAAACAACTTCACAGTTTTATGTTCTGTGGGTTCGACAATAGCTAAATTTTGTAATCCCCAAATCTTAGGCATTTCAAAATTTTGTCATCATTAACTTCCTGCCTAAAGAAAGCCATAAGATTTTCCAAAGATCTTTGACTGTTTTCTGGAAGTCCTGAATATTTATTCAAAATGCTGGATGTACTATGCCTCTCCCAAGCTCTCCATTCTAAGGAAGGCAAGATTCCACTAGAGGCGATAAAAAAAATCTGCAAACTTATCTTTAGATATAGCCAACGTGTCTAACGCTTGTAGATGCGATTCTTGTTGATCATATAAAGTTGTTAAATCAACACACCTCCGTCCACTAACGGCATTTTTCATTACCATCTTAAGTAATTCTCTTACGTAAATTTGAACTAGTAGATCTTTTCTGCCGAATCATTCCAAGAGTAACTCAATCGCTTCAGGATAATTTTCAGCCGTAGGTGGGAAAATCCCTATTAAACTGGCAGCTCTAGTTCAAGGAACAGTTGCTGAGATCAAATATTGGAATTTGTCTTCAGGTGTCATGTCTTCATCTTCGTGAAATAGTAATAGCTACTACTCGTAGCTCGTAATAGTAATACTTACAATTAATAATAGCTACTACTCGAAAAACTAGTGCTATATTAGTTTTATTAATATTTTAGCTTGCAATGGGAATTTACTGAAAAAGATCAAAAGGAAAACTAAGGTATTCTAAACATGGTTTTTCCTATTTCAAAGCTTACTTTGAATTATCTTCCTGTGTACTATAACTCCAATAATACTTCGAGCAACTAATATCTTACCTTCGCATTTCATCTCACATATATATTTTTCAAACTAATAAAATTGAACTTCGTTTAACATCCAAAACTAAATGAAATTCCAAACTAGTAATTCAAAAAGATAATAAAAAAGGAGATGGTAATCTAGGTAAATTAGTTAAGCAATCATAGTGGTCCTTTTGTTGAATACATTTTGATTTTTCTATAAATTCGGACGAAACTTTCCATGCCAATAAATCGCATTGTTAGGAATAATATTTTTTTTGTTTCACCTATTAACTTTATTTCAACCAATTTCGTATTTCCTTAAAGTAAATATATTTGTTTTTATACTGATTTTTTGTTATTAAAAGCATAAACGTTTTTTAGTGCTTAACTGAACTCTTTTAAAATTAAGTACTAATTCTCATATCTTAAAAATACTATATTAATAAGAAACTTCTAAATTCTTCATTTTTAAATGCGAATTAAATACAAATATCTGTTAAGAGATTTTAATAAATAATATAATATTGAAGCATAAAGTTCCAAAACATTTTTCAAGTATCTTCAAAAACCAAATAAAAATTGTTTAAAACTGTTAAAAAACAATTTCATAAATTTAAACAGTTTCCTGCACCAATTGATCTTATATATCATTATTTCATGAATAGTATTTCTACTCAGCGTCACATAATGTTTTCTGGAGAAAAATAAGAAAATATTTATGTTATATTTTATATTAAAAAATTTTATCAAATTATAAGAAACTCTCTATGAATTAAATATTCCATTTGATTTATATAGAAGAAAGGAAATAAAAATAGACGAGATAGATTTTATTCTCTTTTAAGCATAACTAAAGAGAGAAAAAGTCCTCAAACAAGAATAAAATTTCAATTATTCCTTTATTTTCAAAATAAAAAATTAAACTGTGTGGTTCAGAATCATTAAGCAGTTTATTGTAATCACTTTTAAAAACACTTTCTTGGAACAAAGTGTAATGTAATTGAGTAAATCCGGCAAAAAATAATTTAGAACATTTTTCAAATTTCAGTTTCAAAATTTCTAATTTTGTTATTAAAATCTTTTGAAAAAGTATACAAAAACTTTGATAAAAAAATAACATAATTCTCAAAAAATGACATTTATTTAAATGCTTACAAAATATATTGGTAGCATAATAAAATAAGTAGTCATTAATCTTTTTAATAATATGTTGATGTATACTAAATCTGATTTTTAAATACAAAATCTTAAAATAAGTAGCATCATTCATATAGAACACATTTTCAACAAGACTTCCAATATGAAGTATTTTGCCAAAAATCATCCTGTAATGTTATCGAAATAAATGATGAAAAACATGTTGCCACAAGAAAATTTTTGAAATATTAAAATCTCAAGTTTAGTTTATTTATAACGTTTTGGTTTAAAATATAAAAAGGAATTCTAAAACCAAGAGTGATATAGAACTATATTTTAAAGAAAATCTAATAGAAATTTCGCTGTGTTATATTGTATGTTATAGTCTTTAGAAATTTCATAATTTTAAATAATTGCAAGGAAAACTAGTTATAAACATTTTTGCAAAGTCTTTATTTAGAAGAGAATAGCAAAATATGAAATGAGGAAAATAACAATATGCATTCATACTTATATATATATGTGTGTGTGTGCACGCGCTCGTGCGCTGAAAAACTATGGTTATATAACTTAATCATCCTCTTAAAAGAAGAAAAATATAAAATAATTTTCAGTAATGATTTCAGAAAACATTTTTTTTACTTTTGTTTATAAATTGATAAAATAATCACATAAAATCCCATAGATTCATAAAAAAATCACTTTATTCATTATTTTAGGTAATCAATATTAATCTCATAAACAAATAAACTAACAAAACCATGTTATCTCAAAAATTGACATATATATATAAATATCAACATAAGAAATTAAAATTAATTATGATAATAAATAATTTAGCATTTTAGTCTCAACGATAAAAGAGAAACTTCTAAAACACAAGTAAAACACTTGTCATCCATTCACCCATTCATTTTGGAACAAAACATTCTTACATTTTTAATGTTTAACTTTTAAACATATTAAAGAAAAAATAATTTCGCAAATGCCCATTTAAAAGAGCATAAATGTAAAATTAAAATTTCTTCAGGCTAGTTAGTTTCAAATTAATAAAAATTAATTCTTAATAAGCTCTAGAGAAGTTAATTAACTTTGTGAAAACCTGTTCTTGTTGGGTTTGTTTTTTAAAGATGGTTTCTTTTTTATATATTTTACATATGGATTTTTTCGTAGCTTTCAAATAAGCTTTAATTTTTTATTTTGAGTCCAGAATTATTTCCAAAATTGGAAAGTATTTTCCCGTATTTGTCCTTCTTTTAAATAACTATTTTAAAAAAGCTAAACGGCTTTGAAGATGTTATCTGGGAATGATATGCAAATCTTAAAGTTTGTGCAGAAAGTTAACTGTACTTAAATTTGCTCTAAAAATTGTAAATTATATACATATATAAATACATACATATATATATACATACATATATATATATACATATATATATATACATACATATATATACATATATATATATACATACATATATATATATATATATATATATATATATATATATACATATATATATATATATATATATATATATATATATATAATATATTAGATATAATATAATAGTATGTATGTAATATATTTCTAATTTAATATCATTGATAGGAGTAAAAAACCTTCAGTTATTTATTAGAAATGGAATAGGTTTTAAAATGAAAAGAGTAACACATATTAATATTTTAATACCCTTATGACTGTCAAAATGAGGTAATTTTGAACGTGATCTGTGTACATATAAAATATAATTAATTTTAAGCATATAAAAAATAAAATTTTCAAACTAAGCATTTTTTCATTTTTGAGGATAAGAGAAAATATTTTTTGTTAAATTGGAAAGGGATGTTTGCTTTGTCTTATGAACATATTTTTTATTCGAAAATACGTTATTTTCTTAACGTTGAATATTGACATTCAATAAACCAATAGTGATTGCTTTAGAGGTTAATTATATAATGTTTAATAAATTTAAGTGAAATCATGAAATAAATATTAAGAAAACTAAATATTTTATGTAATTGGTAAAGTTAAAAAAAACTGTAAGTGTCTAACATTAGCAAATGGCATATATCAGTTTTGAATAAAGAAAAATATGTCAATATACAATATGAGACGTTCTAGGATAATAATAAAAAATTTTAAATTGTTTGTTATCTTCATCTTTTGCAATAACCTGAATGCACTTACAAGATCTGAACTAAAATTCCATATGTAATTAATTTGAAGTACAAATACAACATATTTAACTATTGTAAAGAAACGTCTAAAATCTGCATTGAACTGATATTTACAGTCATGATTAAATAAGTGAATGGTCTTTTCATTTTTAAAATGCTTTCAAAAAGATTTGTAGGAAGAATAAATGCGGATAGGCGCTGATGAAATTATAAAATTATTTGAAGCTATGTCTTCATTTGTAAATTTGCATAGTTACAGGGAAATGCATTTTAATTTGTACTAGTACTGAAATATTTAACGATATCAACACAAAAAAAAATTAAAACTAAATTTCCAACAGAGATATTGGTTAATACTTGTAATAAAATATTTAGCCATATATCAGCAAAACATATTTAAATCTTTATGCATTCTTGTTGGCAAAACATTTGCAAATCACATGTTTATGTATATATTAATACATATGTTTTTTTGTGTGTCTATGCAAGAAGGATGCATAGATATAATTTATTAATGGCCATTATCAAGCTGAAAATATGGGTAAAATATACAATGCTAACTGATATAGTTATGACAAAATTGAAACTGTGATTTGTTTTTAACGACACTCATTTTCCGCAAAATAAATTCACTAATATTTAACTGGATACCAGAACAGAAAAATAATAGAGAATATCTTTTTCACGCGAAATATTACCTACTTTGAAAAGATGGGGAGAAGAATAACAAATGGCAAAAATTCTTGATGGCTGGAATTGTCTGAATTCCCTTTCATTCATCATAAGGGTGTAATATGCATTCGAATCACAAGAAAAATATCATTTATTGAAGAATGAATGCTATATCTCAGGAAGATAAGTTTAAGGGTATTGAGAAATGTTTCATAAATATTTATATGTGAATAAAACATGACATTATATTGTATTTTGAAATAAAATGTACCTGAATACCTGTAATTAGCTTGTTGTGTAATCATAAAAATGCCTTATTATTCTTATAAAATTTTGAAATAACTTTGAAATGTTTAGTGATATATATGAGAAAATGTTCTAATTTAAACTATGATCTTTTATTCAAGTGACTACACACACATATCTATCTAAATCTGTTATACTATATCATTAATTCAGTGAAATCGCAATATGTACTAGTTTATTCTCATCGGGGGGAAATGTGTAAAATTATCCAAAAGAAAATATTCTTAAAAAAAGATTACCATACTGAACCGAATGCATACATTTACAAAACAAAACATATTTTGAACTAATATATAATAATTAACCATTAAATTAAAATAACTTACTACATCAAATCTTATTTTTAAAATCCTATATAATAATTATTGCTGATATCCTTGTTTTGTATGCAATAGCAAAGTTTTTCGAAGGAACCCTTGATATTATATTAGAAAATACACTATCAGTTCTTTCCCGATATTTAGGTGAGTCCTATATTTTGTTTTCAATAAAACCGCTGGAAAGAAACAAGTTTTATATAATTAGGATGTTGAAAATATTAATAGACTGCGACCTGCCCTCGTTTTTAATGAATTTTTATCATTTACTCCTGCTCAAAATTTAAAAAGAATGATTGATTACTGAATTATTTTTTACTTTTGCTACATGTGAAATCTGTGGGTTTCCCTCTGGTCAACTGATAGCCCTTCGGAAGTATAAAGAAATAGATTTCAAATCCAAGCATAACTTGCTACCAGTTTGTCATCAGCAAGAAAAAATATTTTACATTTTTTTTATAAGCATAACAGCATTTAATGGTAAAAATATATAATAAGAAATAGAAAAAACTCTTACAGGTTGTTCATCAGCCTTTTAAGTTATAACACAATCATCCACAAGTAAAAAATTTAAGTGTTTCTGCTTTAAATTCTAACTCATTATTTCTAATTTTCTACTGAAAACATTGACTTTAACTCGTATTGACACATATGCATTTGATTCTTGGCATTAAAGATTAAAATTTTCTAACTTCTCTAATATGTTGAAGAAGTAAATCAATTTATAAATAACCCATTACTAAAATTCTCGGTTATCAGTCTGTTTTTCCTGTTCAAAGAAAATGTTGATTTACTTTCTTAATACATTAAACACTTTTCAAGAATTTCCTATGTTATGACCATGTTGCTCGCATCAAAAAGCAACAGGGAATGTGTTGCAGCCATGTCTTTACAAAGTGAGGAAAATATTCTTGATTTGTGTGATCTCATTACGGTAACAGTCAAAACGTTATTCAGAACAGGACTCATTTCTTTGGTTCATAAAAGTATCCAGATGCACTGCTGAGCTTTTTGCTTCACCATCGATGCAAAATCCGACGCAATTTTTACATTCTGTGCTCACCTTCTTCAGAAAATCATTTAAAATAGAAAAAAACAAACTAATACGAGTACTGTTGAGTTGTGATTTATTAGTTTGCAGAAATGAAATTCGATAACTGATGTATTATCTCGAAATCGTACATATCCAATGAAATGAGTATTTTTAATATAATCAGTGGCCTGCATTGAAGTTATATTGAACTATATCGAGAGCTATACATAAAATAATTTGTCAAATATTTTCGAAGAAAACTGACACTGGGCATCTTCAGCAATGTCTGCATCTCGATGAGCAACAGTAACATTTGAAAGAAGTATTAACTAATATTATCTCCAAAAATAGCTTCTACAATCTCAGTCACTGATAAAGTAAAATAAAAGAAAAAGGTAATTAAAAAGATCCTCAGTTTATGATGAATTGACAATTTATTTAAATTTATGTAACTTAATTAAATGGGCATATTACTGCATAGTGAATTGTTCAACAGCTGAAACATGTTTAATATTTTGTCAACCACTCCGATTTCCTTACGGACATTATGTTGTAATACTGTATCTCATTGAAGAAAATCATAAGATTTCTCATATGCAGCTATTTAAATTCTTGATTTTGTAAGAAATGAAAAAGAGAAATACGTCACTTTAATAATATGTTTAACTATTAAATAACTACTTTAAAAACACCACTCGAATGCATAATTATGGTGAACAGTTCGTTTAAATTTCGCATGTATGAAAAAAATAGGATGGACCTAAGCAGATTAAATTGTTTATTTTCAGTTCAATTGCAACTTTAATAATTCTTTACTTTTTAGAATTTAAATTATTTAATGAATGATTCGTTTAACATTAAATATAAACATAAAAATTGTAAACGTTAATCATTTCATGGATAACAAAGATTTTACTATAATTTAAAAAAGTTATACTTAAAATTATAAGGAATTTTATAATTACTTTAATCTTGGTATCACAATAAGACATAAAGTTATATTTTTTCTATTACATACAAAAATGTATTAAGATTATATTAAGAAAGGGGACCAAAAAAAGATATTTTTTAAAATGTGGAATAAAAATTTCAAAATCATTTCTTGCTAATAAATGAATTTATCATGATATTAAGTATACATATATTAATTTATGCTATAAATTTTGAAACTCCTTGTGAATCTTCAATGTATTCAATTTGAATCATTAATATTTTCAATGTAAAATTCTGTTTGAGAAAGAAACACTCATAAAATTTCAAAAGATTCACTTTAAAACTTTCAATCTAGAGCACTACATAATTGATTGTTTCTATTCGGAATAGAGGTCTCACTCACAAACCATTACTTCAGTTCTTGGAAACTTCTAATAGATTTTTTTATTGATTTGAATCCATTAAATACAAAACAAAATGTCCTAAACAGTTCTTTCATACACAGTTAATTGCTCTACTCAGAGATAATTCGTTTCTTCCCTCTCTTTCTAAATAAATTCATAGTAAACATAGAATAAAATGTGTGTTATGTCTTATTTGGAAGTGTTCTAGGAAAGTTTTTTATTATGCATTCATGAAAATTATTTATAAATAAGAAGACAAACCATCTAAAGTTGTTATTTTTGTATCAATATACTTTCCTATGAAATATATAGTATTTGCTATTTTACCATATGTTAACATGAAAAGATGAAATGTTTGAGTATCTAAGAAGAAAAATAATGCATCTAAAATAAAAATAAACATAAATATTATGTAAATAAATCTTATGTACAATTATCCAATATTTTAAATAATTTAAATATTGTGTAATATATATGCAATAAAACACTTAATTTAGGTTTAATTATGAGTTTCTAATGACTCATTACATTTTTCTATAAATAAATTTTTAAATTATTTCATAAAACATCTTCCCACAAAAAAAATTAAAATTAATATAGTCTTTAAATAACCATAAATATTTTAATTATATTCCTTTAAATTTCCTTTAATATGATAACTAAAAATTTGTAATTTAACAAAATTTTAATTTTTCAATTTTATTTACAAAATTAAAATATGAAAATTTTAAATAAAAATGATGGACCATAATTAAAATTTTCATATTTTAATTTTGTAAATTTAAAGAAAAGTTAAAATTTTGTTAAATTACAAATTCTTAGTTATCAGATTAAAGAAAATTTGATGCAAAATATAATAAAAAAATAGATTTTTATTATAAACAGGTAGGCTATAAATAATAAACACTAAGAAGCAAGTAAAGACTCAATAAAATGTATTTTAATAGATCGGTGGAGGAATTCATTCAAGGAATTTCAGATATTGTGATAAATTTTCGACAGGATTCAAATCAAAATTATTTCCTGTTTAGGATAATAAATATCTGTCTTTATTTTAAAACTATTTTTGTAAATTTTTCTCATAGGGTATGGAACTGAAGTGTGCTGAAATATATATGGATATTTATTAGAAAAGTCATATCTTATAGAAAATATTAATTTTTTTTCTAGGATATTAATTTTTTTTTACTTTCAGAAAGCCCTGAATCACTTGAATGTGTATCACAGCATCTGCAGACATACATATTCAAATTACTCTTCAGTTCAATAAGGATGCAGCTCTTCCCTTTTCCTCACCACTATGAAAGAGATCAGTATTTTACCGACTACATTATTTGAATCCAATGGTTTTTAAACCAATGAGCCTTCCTTTGTCTCCTGAATTCAATCTTTGGCATTAATTGAAGATATAAATATCTTAGTTTCCTTACAATTGTATTTTATTTCAAAACTAATAATCTTATCGTCTCCTTGAATTAACTGAAACATTTGTGAGGCATTAACAACACGTCTATTAGAATCTGATGAAATTCTTCTACCGCAATAACATCTCATTGAGGCATTTGATAATATGCTACCGCTAAGACATGCCCTATTTATGATTCTATCATTTTTAGCATTTGTGTATTTTTTAGACCTAATCTTTTCTGATTTTTTTCCCTTTGTATTCTTTTTTCATCATGTAAGCACAGCTATCTTATGCCAAATAAGATACTCACCAATCTGATTTAAAATTTCAAAATTATAGATATAATTTTTCTTTCGATTTATCAATTCTGCTTTCTATACAGATGCCGAATCAGATATTGTTTTTAAAGGTAATGTGTTATGTTAATTATGTTAAGAAATTGGTTAAAGTATTCAACATATTACTCTATTTCCTTAAACTACAAGACATCCTTCTGTAAAACTCATTGCAGTAAAATAACACTCTTAATCATCCAAACATGTTCCGCTACTCTAAAAGATACTTTAATTTTTGACATTTGTTGGTTCTGCAAAAAATAAATTGTGATCAACTGATACGTTTCTATTCCAGTATAATACAGACTTTATGATAATTGTGTTGTTAAAAAAGGCGTAAAACAAGTATTTTAAATTTGTACTTGTAATTGATTTATACATTACTTATCTTTTAATTTGATGCATTTCGCCGAAACTGTTTTGTTTACCAGTATATAAATTTGATGATATAATTACAGGATTAGGATTATCTTCTTCTATTAAGTATGAAGGGTGAATTCTCTTAGTATGTGCAGTTAACTCGTGATTCTCTAAGAATTTAATGATAATTTTGAAATATAAGAGGTGCACATAAAAAGGTCTTAGGTGACCTGATTCATTTTACGATGCATTATTTCCTGCAAAGGTTGGAACATAACAATGACCTGTTTCTGCAGAAATTATTTAAATATAACTTGTCGAAACCATGTATAAAATAAATCATTTATTTGGAAACGCATATCCCTCCAAATTGAATAAAATGCGACTATTTTCTTCTATTTTAGACCATACAAATCATGTAATAAATAGTAACACATTGGAAAATATCATAATATACTCATGAAGAATGATAGATTTCTACCATACTAAACTCTTCTATGCTTTAATTCTTTTTCCAAACTAAATTGTATTTAAAATGTCACATTTTTTGATTGGATTCTTCATAGATTCATAAAACATTTAAGAAACATTAAAACAGAAATAAAACTATGACGATTTATCGCAAAAGGATGTTGAATGTAGAGACACTGAGTCTGTAACAATAACTTTCAACAAAAAATTAGCCAAAGTTAAACTATCATAGAAAAAAGTTCCAAGGTATAAGATTTAAAACTGAGATTTTACTTATTGATAAATAAAAAAAAATTTTATACTTTCTTGTTAAAAATTTTATAATAAAATCAAAATTTTAAAATTTTCGCTTGACCGTTTCAACATATATCAGAACAATTAACATGAAAAACAAATTATTGGCATATGCGATTTGCATCTAAATTAATTGCTTAACAATAATTATTTGTAATTACTTCTTATGCAGAAGAATATGTGTAACTATTTCAATTATCCAACGAAAGTTATATGATAATGTTAATCAGTAATGCTAAATATTACTGCAGTCAAAGAATAATTTTTATACATTTAAATATAATAATTATAAATTATATCTATGATTGGTATTTATCTTACTTGCTCTATTTAAATGTAATGAAATATTTCAGTATCATATTTCCAAATGTCACAGTTTGAAGTAACATAGTTTATTAAACAACATATATGAAATCACTTCACTATATTAAAGCGAGTAAAAAAGTTTGAAACCAGATACACTCACACACACTGTATACATGCATGCCGAATAAATTAGAATGTGAATAAATATTTAACCTAATATAATTATAGTTCTGTAATATAAAACAACTATCAATTTTTGCGATAAATTATACAATATACTTAAACAGAAATAATGTTCTTAGAATATTATAATGTAAGAGATGAGTTTATAAATATTTAATATCAAAATATACTAAATTACAAAATGTGAAAATATATTCACAAATATATTTATATGTCAAGTTTGAAAATAGGTTTCAAGTCATAATTATGCTTAAATAAGCATAAATTTTCAAATGAATAGCAATAATAATAGATATACATTTCCATGATCTCAGTAACATTATTATTCTACAGGAGATAATATTCATAGTTCAATATTCATGTTTACACTAAAGTAAATGCACAGTAATTTTACATTATCCATTGATAGCATATAGTTGAATGAGCCTAATGAGGTGGCAATTGCTGATATTCGTTTCCAGGGAGGGAAATTATTCCACTTTATATAGAGATAAATTTTCACACACAGACTTTCCCATGATGCACGCTTTACTTAATGAAGCTTAGAATATTGGATCAATAGAGAAACTGAAATTACATTGAATATCTCAGGTAATTAACTACTTATTAAAGTGTAAATGTGATGTCCATTACTCTTTATGTAATACTCATGTTGACGTGTGTTGATAAATACAGGTGAATGAGCCTCTAAGGGAATAAAGGTGTAAAAGCTCATAAAATATAAATTACTTTTAACTTCTTCAATTTTTTTATTTACAAATTATTTGCCAAATAAATATTAGGTTTTGAAACATTAACTTGAATAGTATTTTATATTAAACTAATGGACTATTTAAAATATTTCACTCATAAAATCATATTCAATGTAAATAATTTAATATAATATTGAGTCACTGATCCCAATCTGAAATTTTTATTACATATTAAACAGATATTATACAGATAAAATAAATAAAGAATAAATAACTAATATAAATAATATTTATAAATGAAGCACATTTTAAATTTATCCATGATACATTCATTAATACATAGTAATATGATATCTATGAAAGCAAAACGATTTCATATTTCAATGTATTCTAATGATGGGGAAAACATGACTAAAGACCGTATTCTAATTCTTGTAAGGTAAAGTTGAGGTCAGTTCGAAATCTAACATTTTAAACAGGAAAATCTATTCTGAGGTTTCCATAAGTTTAATAAATAAAATATAATTGATAATAGATTCCATACAAATTTTTATATAAATATAAATATAAATATATATATACATACATATATATATATATATATATATATATATATATATATATATATATATATATATATATAAATATATATATATATATATATATATTAAATTTATTTAGTATGGTATTTTTAGTAACTTTTTTAAACAATTTTCAACTTTTCCTTAATGGGTTATATTTAATTTATTTAAAGTGTTTTGTTTAGTGTTCCAGACTTAATTATTAATATAAATAACTATATAAATGTATGTACAAAAATGTTGAAAAAGTAACTAATTTTCCAGTGAACACTGAACTAAAAATTATTGTTTTAAATAATAAAGGATTCTACAAAAGCAATTGTACATTTAATTAATGAAAATGCCTGTTATTTATTTAAGTTCTTGATGTTTCTAGACTGGAATATTACATTTTATAAATGATAATTATTGAAAAAATTCGTTTAAAAAACATGGTTAATTGGGGAATAAATTGAATTAAATCACAAAGTCTGCTGTATGAAAAATTATGTAATAGAAAATTAAAATTTAAAGTAAATATATCTAACTTTTATAGTATGGTACAAAGCATGGCATTATGGAGAATCTAGTTCCACATATCTTAAAGTAACAATACAATTTATAACATTAATGAAGCTTTATATATATATATATATATATATATATATATATATATATATATATATATATATGCGAAGGTCACTCTGAAATGTGTGAGGTAAAGCTAGGTTTTTAAAGTTAGACTTACAAAATTTTAGGTGTGTTCAAAGTAGTCTCATCAGCATCAATGCACTTTTGTAGACGAATTTTCCACAGATTAAATGCTTCAAGCCATTCATTTTTTTTGGAATAGATGAAAAAAATGCATTTATAGCCACATCAATTTCTTCTTCTGAATGAAGATAACGTCTACGTAAGTTCTTTTTTAGATTAAAGAATATAAAAGTCGCACATAGGTAGATCAGGTGAAAACGGTGGATGTTCGGTCACTTTAATTTGTTTTTGTTTCAGAAACTCAACTGTTAATCTGGCTTATATATATTCTTAGTCATAAAAGTATAAAAGTAAGTTTCCAGAGTGTATGTGATAATAACCTATCAAAAAAAAAAAAAAAAAAATAACAGATCCACAATATTAGAATTTTGAAATTAACAATTTATTTCGATTACAGCGAAATGGAGCTTAATTACAAAATGAAAATTATTTACAAAATGTTTTATTACAAATTGAATATTGTTTAAAAAATACAAATATTTAATTTGTATTTTTTAAACAATATTCAATATTCTTTATGCAAGATGAGCTTAACTTAAAATATGATGTAATTTACATCATAAAAGTAAGTATGCAAACAAAACAAAGACATTAATTTTGCAAATTTTAAAATTTTTGAAACAATTGTAATTTGTTGGATAGACTTTTGCCTTTATAACAGCTCTCAATCTATATGGCACCAATTTTACTAAATTTTGAGAGACAGAAAATGGTATTTTCTGCCACTCCTCCAAAAGGACATTTTTTTAGATTTGATTTCTTGCTTTCTAATTTGGCCATCGAGGTAATCCCACAAGTGTTCAATGGGATTGATCAGGTGATTGAGGTGGGGTTTTTAGCTGTTTTCGCACGTTATATAGCAGCCATTCCCTAACAATCCGAACAGTATGTTTAAGGTTATTTTATTGGAAAGTGAAGGATTTATCGAGTCCAAATGTAGAAGCACTTTGGCTTAGATTATACTATAAAACATTCAAAAAGCTATATTGATTCGTTATTCCGTCGACTACAACTAAATTTACTACTCCAGTTGCTGCCATGCAACCCCAAACCATAACTGAACCACAGTGTTTTACAGTTTCTCTCATGTTCTTTGGTTCCAGAGCTGAATTTCCTTTGATCTAAACTTTTTGGTGTCCAACTGACCAGAAGGTGTTAAATTTACTTGCATCCGAAAAAAATGATGGATTTCCAAAAGTTTCTGTCCTTCTTTATACATTTTCCTTTGCAAAATCTATTCTCTTTTTGCGATTCACTCTGCTAACAAATGATTTTCTTCGTATAGTTTAACCACGGTATCCTGCCTTCCATAATGCACGGCGAATTGTTTCAGGATTGCATGACTTCGCAAATCCGCTTTTCTCGATCCTTGAAAATTGGTGGTCGTCTTGTTCTTGGCTTGTTTAGAGTATTTCCCTCAGCCTGGAACTTTTCAATGAATTTTTGCACTGTTGAAGAATTTTAGTCTATGCTTTTAACTATTTGTCTTTGGGACTTGCTTTCCTTATAGAGCTTTATTATTTCATCCTTTAGATCTTTTGATAATACTTCTCTATGTGAAGGCATTGGTGAATTGTTGATGCACTTAAAGCTCAAACATACAAGCTTTGTAGCAGAACTTCTAAACTTAACACTGAAATATGAAACATCACTGGAAAAGTTTCATTCAGACTATTTAAAAGTAACAAATTCAGAGTGAATACATACTTTTGTGATTTAAATTTCTGCTGGTTGTTAAAAAATTACTCTTAAAGTTTTTCAGCTATAATGATTTGGTTTATTTTTCATTACTTTATGACTTGAATCAGAAGCTATACAATGCTCTTTTAAATAATATTTTCTTATATTTATTTGAGAACAAGATCTTTTTAATTTATGAGTTGCAGCATACTTACTTTTGTGAGCAATTTATACATATATATATATATATATATGTGTGTGTGTGTGTGTGTGTGTGTGTGTGTGTGTGTGTGTGTGTGTGTGTGTGTGTGTGTATGTATATATATATATGAGTGATATATAGTGAGGTTTACACAAGTAAAATTATTATTATTATAATTAAATAATTATCCATTTCTATTTTATTGTTAATCGTAATTTTGAAATTCCTTTACGAATGTTATTCAATTTTACAATACGAATGTAATATTTTAAACATTTACTAAGCTGCATGTATATTATATTTTTTTAAAGAATGTAAGTTTTATTATTTTAATCCTTTATAATCATGGTGATTGCCAAACTTGTCATATGTTTTTAATTTCACGATATCTCTTTTGTTGTGCGTATTCTTTAAATATTTCATTGCAAATTAAGAGATTAAAGGCAACCATTTCAATAGTTGTCATCTTTTTTGCTGTCACAATTTTAGGTTTACTATTTTTTACTATATTTTATTACATAATTGATTAAATATAAAGCTGAGATATTGGGTGAAATTCTTCAAAACATCATTTGTTATATAACATGCAAAGTTTTGTGATATCCATCTCGAGAATATCTTAATTTTAACAAAGAATAAGATTTCAGTTTATAATCTTATTAATTAAATATTTATTATTATATTTACTATTTATCACTTATATAAAAATATTTATTATTATCTATTGATATTTCATGTGTCAGTAAAAATTGCTGTTTCAGAAAACTTATTGTAAATGATAATGAGATCAAATTTAGAATTTCCTCTATGTTTGTGATGGGTTCGGCCCTTTTCTTTTGGTAATGTGAATGTTAACATCTCACAACGTAAATAACTTGACGATAACTAATTCTGCTTATAAGAAAATTTATTAAAATATTATGATTTCTAAAATTTAAAAAGATTTAATAATAGACATTATTAATTGTTTTATTTAAATTGTTTTGCATGCTTAAGATATTTTTGTCTGTAATTTTATTTTTCCTAATTGTTAGGAGAGATTTCTGAAGTGCACAAAAAATTGCTTGGTCCTGTTTCTTTATTCATGCATTTTATCTTTTTTATGGCCTCTTACTGAGTATAAGAAATTTTTCTTTTTCAAAAACATTCGACATCAATATGTTTTACTCGAAATCTACCTTTGTATATTCCTATGTATTGTGCAGCGACCTGGGCCTAAGGCGTTAACATCATCTAGTAATACATGGTACTTGTCATTTTCCCCGGATAGGGAATTTTATTCACATGTATGGAATGAATCTCATGTTTTGTGCTTCTAATGAGATTCGTGTATCTGTATAGTTTCTGTTGTGAGAAAAAGCAACTTTTTATAATCCTAGAAGATCTTATTTTTCACAACACACTTTTTCACACCTTTTGATTTTTTCACTAAACTTTCTTCAGTTTTACAAGCATTCATTTTGGATCATAACCCCACAAATTCTTCCAAAATTGTCCCTGCATTTTCATCGTTTAATTTTCCCAAGACCTTTTTATTTACTTCCGGTATTCCATATCTATTATTTTCTGGGTAATAAGAGGTGTCAAAATAATCAACTATCATTTCCATATTTTCATAAAAATAATCGATCTTTATTATCATAACTATAACTATCGGTATCCTTATAAACTCATATCCATTAGTTACGGATAATTCAGAATCACACAGAAATTGAACTCTAAAATAACAATTTCACATGTAGAATTATGACACACGACTTAAAGAGCAATATGCAAATTACACGAAACCACCAGATGGCGCCAATAGTACGTCACATTGACGAAAGTGTAAGAGAAGGGTATACAAGGATTGGTTGCAGAGAAGTGATGTGCGAAAATTATTCACAAGTGCTTTACACGACTTTCAGTGCAATAAGCACAAAGTTATGGCATAAAGGAAGCATTTGGATGATGTTTTACGTGATAGAATTATTGGCAGTCTGGAATGTGGGCATACCCAGCTGGATATATCCGAGGAACTTGGAATCGCACAGAGTGTAATCTCCACGCTTTGGCACCGGTTCCAAGATGATGGCAAAGTGAGTAGACGTTATAACACAGAACACCCCCAAGTTGCAGCGCCAAAAGAGGACAGGTATTTGGCAGCATTAAAGCTATAAAAGGTATTGAATTTTAATTTTAATAGTCGGAAGACTATTGAAATTATTTGAATTAAAATAAAGAAATGAGAGCATATTATCCACTTTTTGAAGAGGATCTCAAAAAAGAACCTCCTGGTATTCCAAGAATAACGTTTAAGCAAAAACATGTTAGTAATTATGATATGGAAGAAAAGATATTAAGGAATATCGGTGAATCCTCGGAAAATAAAGACGTTAGCACAAAATTTTATGTAGACACATGAAGGAAGAATTTGAAATCATCCATTCGAGATTTGTTGAACAACAGCTTAGTTCTATCAGAAAATCATCAGCAAAAGGATGCAAAAGTAAAAATGAATTAGCAATCTTTTAAATCTTTATGAACAATCCTATTCTGCAACTAGGGATTATGCAGATATAGAAGTTGATCATTTGCGAAACATAAGCTTGCTATACTCACCTCAAGGAAATTTTGATACGAAAGGTAAAACCTTAAATAATGTAAATGATCTGGAATCTGAGAAAATTGTTGTGAATAGATGATATTTTGAAAATAATTGCTTAACACTCCTTGAAGAGGCTCTTATATTGCTAAAAATAGATCAATCGCACATCTATCAGATCCAACCGCTAATCACGGTGATGTCAATAAACAATATTTTGAAAATAATGCTTTGATTTTAAAAGATGAACGTTATGATGCTAACAATAAAATAGTGTAAAATGTGAAAGAACCTGTAAAGGTTAATTATGTTGTACTAAAAATATCTTGAATATTACTGTATTCTATGGAATATAAAATCAATAAAAATTATGTTCACAATCAAAGAATTTCAGGTGTGAAAAAACCTCAATACGATACAGATTGGGCAAATAAATATTATGCTAATACTAAGACATTCCTTGGTTCTGCGGATGGAAGGGTACAATTTACGGGTAATGGTTTCAAAACTTTTCCCTTTATTATGGGTTTACTTTAAAACTTGTAGACTCAAACTTAAAATTACCACACGCTATGTATATGAAAGAAACAATTTTGTTAGCATGTGATAACATGAATGAGAATCCAAAGATACGATTAGAAAAAGGTAAATGTAAGTTAAAATCTATTCAAATATTGAAAAGTTAGAATTCTTTTAGTTACATAAATAAATGTGGGAACTCAATTGTTTAGGTATTAGAACTTATAAGTAATTGGACCAAGCATATCTCATTTCTGACATTGCAATCCATACTGATAAAATTGTAATTCGCTTGGATTATGTTTTCCTTATTCACATATCTCTTAGCATATTAAATATGGAGGAAATACAATTATCAAAAAAGAAACAAATCAAAGTTATGAGTGAGGGTAAGTACATAATTTTTTCCCCATATAAAATGCGTTTAAAGAAAGTATTTTCTCATAAAAAACAGAAAATGAAAATTTTTAAAAAAATTAAACACTTTCAGTTCATATGAAGATGAAACAAAGACTTTCAAGAAAATGAGGGGACACAACATCCATAAAAAATATCGTGTTACTGAAATTAAGCAGATAAACACAATGTATGGAAATAGAATAGTTGTGAAATTGCTTGATTGTCTTGTATCTTTACCACAAAGTAGTGATAAAATGGCGTCAGATTACTTAAAACAAAATGTTTTGAAACCTCTATTCTTGGTATATTTGGTAAGTCAAGATGTCGGGAAGTCTCAACCATTACAAATATTTAAATTTGAACAGTAATATTAGATTTTATTGGTTTTTTACAATCATTTAAATCAAACTAATTTAAAGAGGTTTGTTCAGTTCCGATAAAATATCACATCCTATTTTTTGAATATATTTGTTCTTCTCTTCATGCAATATTTGATGCATTTGAATAATATATTTTAAAATTAGGGAATAAATTTCTTGATATTTATCAGTTGATTCTTCAATACATAAGAATCACTTTGATATACTCTTGTAAGACTAGTGATTCTTTTGTTCGCACTCCCATAAAGTGTACTTTCATATCATCGAATAAGTAATAAATATTTTCTATTTCTAGTTTTTCACATTTTTTTCAATGAATAAAAAGAGGAACCGTTTTGAAAAACTACTACCTTGAGCAAAAGCCCTTGAGACTGATACGGGTTTTTTTTTTTTTTTTTTTTCCTTTTCCTTTGAAGTCAATTGTTAAAAAATCTTCTTAATGACGTAAAAGTTTTTCATTCTTGCTATCACTGGATGGCAGCACGAACTAGTCTTAGAGTCTGGTATAGAAATTTTTTCGTTTTAATTTCTGAAGTATTTTTGAATACAATTGTCAATTAGAAAAATTATATTTTTTTATAATTTAAAGATTTTTTTACACTGTGGGAGACAAATGACTTATTAAAGCTTTATTCTGGCCTTATTTTCTTCGGTGGCATGTATATATTAATTATACGTTCTCTCTCTGTAGGGGAGCTCCGCATCAAAGTCTAAGCTTTGCAACCATGAAATCGCAGTTTTGACCCCCAGCCTCAGTTAAGTAGAAGCTTTCGCGAATACTGTAGTGCTATTTGCGTTAAGCTCACTTATGGATCAACCACGGAGCGAAATATCAGTGGTGAGTTCAGAAAATTGTGGTCTCAATAGCCATATAGATGTTCAGTTTGTGTTGTCCTTAATATATTCTCATATATAAATGTGGGACGGGAAGCGGCCAAGGCATAATTTAATTAACAATTCTTAAATAGCCTAATATTTAATTAACACATATTTACAAACACAAATATATACAATTTTGGAATATTTACAATTAATTTTCTTCATGTTAATTAAGTTTAAAGTTATGGGGAAAAGGAGCAGTCCGTTTTGCTGCTATCAAATGTAATGTCTTAAAGTGTTCGCGTCTTTTGGTTTTCTCCTGCTCACTGCGGAAGTTGCGCTTCTCGAGCCTCTTCTCAAGTGGGTACTTGAAATAGTGACGTCGGTTATTAAGTGGCTCATCCACCACAGTTTAGCCATCCTGAAATCGGCTGGCTCTCTAAACCACACTGCAAATATATAAAAAAGAAAAACAGCAAAACAGAGAAGAAAAGAAGCGAAGCAGGAAAATTCTCTTTGATTTAACTCTAGCTTGCATAACGTCCTCGTTTTTTGACATACTATACCAGGATTTTAGAAATTCACAGTTCAAGTCGTAGTACAGTTAGGTCCTTCATGACTTTCCTATTTAATTATATCTAGGTAAATCCTCCTTTAACTTTAGTAACTCTGTACGGTCCTAAATATTTTGGTTTTAGTTTTAAGTGCAGTCCAAATTGAGTTCTCTTAATAGCGACCAAATCGTTAACTGCATAAGATTGTGGGTCTTTTCTTCTAAAATTATACGTTTTGCTGTTTTCTTCTTCTCGGATTTTAAAAATTTGTTGTTTAGTATGCTTTGGAAGTTTATCTCTGAGTTTCAAAATTAGCTTGAAATTCCTTTTCCGTTATTTCTTTGATCTTACTAGTAACACCAACGTTTATCTTCGTTCCAAAAAGCAACTCAAAATATGTGCTATGCTTCGATGATATGTTGAATCAATCGTCTGCTGTAGTTCATTCGTAAATTTATACTACTGAGCTGGATTCTCTAACGATAGCTTTGAGAGAACTGATATGATAGTTTGATTGATCCTTTCAACTTGTCTGTTAGCTATTGTCTGATCAGTGGTTATTAAATGATGCTTAATATTCTCTTTAGATCAATAATCTTGGAATTCACCAGAGCTAAAAGCTGTATCTTTATCAGAAATTATTTGGAAGCGATTTCCAAATACTGATTTTAGAGTTTTTTTACTTCACAAAGATTTAGAGTTTTTAATTTCAACAATTTTTTAGAAGATGTTGTGGCCTTCGTAGGGAAAATCCAAACGAAGTTAGTAAAAGCGTCAATAATTATTAAAACTTACTTATAATTTTTATGTGTGGTCCTAAATGATCGATATGGTATGTGTATAGTGGTATGTCATTTTTATGCAATGGGTGTAATAAGCCTTCTTTTTTTCCTCTTTTGTGATTCACAAGAATGCTGTGAACGCAGTTAGATATGACATTTTCTAGTTTCTCTATTTAAGTTTGGGAATGAAATAATGATCCTCAATGTTTTTCTCTGTATATTTGATTCCAGTATGTCCTTTTTCATGCGCACTTCTAATAATTTCCGTCTTCATACTTCTTGGCACAATCACTAATTCCTTACCATCAACAAATTTATAAAGAACTACGTTTCTCTCAAAATAATCTTCATAGCTAGAGATTTTTAATAATTCTTTTATCATGTTTTATTTCATTATCATTATGTTGTGCTGATTTTAATTTCGGTATGATAGTATTGTTTGGGATGCAAATTACGTTTACAGGGGATCTACTGAGTGCATCAACATGAGCCATTCTTGTACCGGAATGATGCTCAAGCTCAATACTATAATTAAATTTTTGGAGAAATAAGGTCCAACGAGCAGCAAGAGTTGACAAATCTCTTTTTTACGTAATCTTTTCGAATGCGAAACAGTCAGTGACAATTTCTAATGGAATTCCTAATAAGTAAACACGGAATCATTTTAACGCTTCAATAATAACAAGAGCTTCAAGTTCATAAATGGAATATTTCTTTTCGGCATCTGTTGTTTTTTCACTCATGAAATAGGTAGGTTGGAAGTTTTTATCATTTGGGGATTTCTGTAATAAAATAGCTCCAAATCCTTCTATGCTGGCGTCATAAAGCAATTCAGTTTCGTGATTTGGGTTATATATCCTTAACACAAGTTTCTCAGCTAAAATTAACTTTGGTGATGAGGAAAGAAACACTTTTAATCAATTAAATTTAAAAATGGGATTTTCTAAAATTTATTTCAAGTCGATATTTGCTCGCAAGATTTAAGACTTTTCCAAGCCGTTTGACTCCTTCAGTTGAAAAAGACAAAATAATTATATTGTCCATATAAGGTAAAATAACACCGTCATTAATTAATGGTCGGAAAATAATTATAATTCTTTGAAACACGGCTGGAGTATTGCACAGTCCAAAAGGAACATTAAGAAATTGGTTCTGTCCTTCAGTAGTTTGAAATGAAATGTGTTTTCTACTATCCTTCTTTACATCTACGTGGAAAAATCCATTTTTGAGATCAATTGTACTAAACAAACACAATTCCTGCGATCTATCTAATATATCTTCAATCAATGGGAGGAGAAATCTATCTTTTACAATTACTTTGTTTAATCTCCTATGATCCATTCACAAACGAGGTGTTCCATTTTGTTTTCTTTACGATAACTATTGGGCTACAATCTTCTGAAGAACTGATTTCTATTATATCTTGTTCTAACCATTCATTTATTTGAGTTTCAACAATCTTTTTCACTGAAAATGATAATTTACGGGATGGAAGAAATATAGGCTCATTACATTTTAACAATACATCCAATTGAACCTTAGTAGGTTTTGTTTTACGTGGTACATAACTGGAAGCTAAGTGTTGCACCTTATATTTAAAATTTTTTGGAATATTAGGTTCAATGTTCTGTTCAACTTCATTAAAAGTGAAATCAACAGGTAGAATTGATAAGGTATTAATTTGTTTTACACATTGATATTTGCTTTTAATCTTAATTCCATTTTTATTAATTAAGGATGCACCCTGCATTAGTACATTCATTTCTATAATAGCATCATAAGACATATCATTTTCAACCACATTAATATCTTCTTCACACTTAAAATCATCTATTTTAATATTTCCTTTAAAATAACCAAACGGCTTTATTACACATTTACCAAAATAACTTAGAGAAGAATTTAACGGAAATAACTCTACAACATTTAATTTATCAAAGACAGATTTACAAACTAAAGTTACTTGGTTTCCAGTATCTATTAGTGCATTAACATTAAAATTATTAATAATTACATCATTCAATATTGGTTTTATATTAACAGTCATTATTTCTACTTTAGGTTTAGAATTAGTTTCTGGACACAATGAAGCCTTGTGTCCAAAAAATTATTACATCCAAAACACTTAACACCTTTCTCTTTATGTTTACAGAATTTAGAGATGATTTTTTTTTACCTCAATGAAACAGATTTTATTTTTACGATCATCAAAATCATTGTATTTCATTTTTCAAAACCATTATTGTATCTTACTTCATTTATACATTCGTTTTTAGAATTAACTCTGTTACTGTATTCATATTTTGATTTCATTTTATCAATATTATTATTCTTATCATGATAATATTTTGTTCTCTCGTTTTATCGAAAGCATTTTTACTTTTATCAGAATCACTTTTTATTACTTCATAAACTTTGAATTTTTCTTTAAATTCACTTAAATTCTTACATCCAAACAAAATAATTTCGTTTTCTGGTCTATCATTGCGTCCATTAATAACAGAATGCATTAAATAGATTCTTCAATTTTACCGCAATTTTTCGTAATTGCACAACTTCTTCATTTTTAAAAAATACTCCTGAACTGATTCATTATCACGCATTTTACTGTCACCAAACGATCATGTAAGTTAGCTGAGTTGATTTCTAACTAAAATTCATCGATCAAGGCTCCTCTCAATTTTTGCCAAAAATTTAACTGTGGTTCTGTTCGAACGAGTGATAGAGCATTTTCTCCCAACGATCTTTTAGCCAAAACAAATTTTTGTAAGTCTGATAAATTAAATAATTTCGACATTTCTTCAAAATAATCTGTCCAATTAGTTATATTTTCATGTGATTCTGCATTAAATTTAGTATTAGTGCTTTCGATATTTGTATAATTAGTATTAACACTTAGAATAACAGGATGTGCATTAAAGTCATTTTCACAAACATTATCATTTTTTTAAAATAGTCAGTTGCACTCTTCTTTTTACTTATATTGCATTACATTGAAAAATCATTTCTACTTCTTTCGTTTTCCACTTCACTTTCTGAGTCACCAGTTTCCGAATCCTCTTTAGTTTCTTGAGCAATAAGTTCAAGGTCACGTAATAGAGACAAAATTAATTCTGCGAGCTCTGCTTTAGATCCTTGAAACGAAACTTAAAATGTTCGAAATAGTTACAAGCTCGCCAAGCAAACACGCAATTGTTTATATTTTTTAAATTTGTTTCCATACCCATTATTTTTAATATCAAAGTCAAAACCATCAAAATTTCTAATTCTTTTACGATTTAATCTACCTCCATCATGATCAAAAAGCAATCCATACAAAATTTTGATTTAATTTGTTTTGAAATTTTTTCTATGCAACGATATATATATATATATATATATATGTATGTATATATATATATATATATATATATATATATATATATATATATGTATATATGTATGTATGTATATATGTATGTATATATATATATATATATATATGTATGTATGTATGTATGTATATATGTATGTATATATATATATATATATATATATATATATATATATATATATATGTATATCTTTTATATCATTTAATATCTTGTACTATGAAAAATGTTCAAGTACCTCTTTAAAATGTTCGATGAGGATCAAAATCTTTTTCTGTTTCCAAACCGATCAATTAAAGTTTTTTTTAATAAAAATCCTTCTAACTATCTGATGCGATAATCATTTCAATCCAGTTACTGAGTTTTGTGGGACGGGAATTGGCCAAGGTGTAATTTAATTAATTTACTAATACAAATATATACAATTTTGGAATATTTACAATTAATCGTCTTCATGATAATTAAGTTTAGAGTTATGGGGGCTGGGGGAAAGGAGCAGTCCGTCTTGCTGCTATCAAATGTAACCTCTTAACCCTTTGCGGTTCAGTGTCCATGGTGATGGAACTCCTAACTTTAAATTGTTACCAAATGGTTGCATTTAATGATAAAACGATAAAATTTGGCTTTACAATGTTCTTTAAACTCTCCTTTTCGATAGTAGATGGCAGTACTACATAAGATAAATAATTTTCAATTATAGCAGATTATTTAAATTCCTTTATTTTGAAGAGATATTTCCAAATTTTTTCTTATAAAAAATTAATTATTTGAAAAAAGAAATTTCTGTTATTTGTTGTCTGTACCATGAACTATTTATTCTATATTACTTTAAATTTTTAAGCATAAAGTATACGCAGAATTATTTGATAAAAACTAGGTGTTCCATCACCTGGAACACAGCGCTGCAACGGCACTTTACCTTTATGCGAGTAGCCTTCAACTCAATGCTGAAGGGAAGAGCTGTGTTTGTTTTTTTACTATTTTTTCTCTCCTTTGGGGTGAAATAAACTAATGTTGAGGATTGTATAAGGAAAAATTACTTATGTGGATAATAATTCTACACCCTTATTGGTTTCTTGAATTGGGAAGCTTCAGTGTGGTATAGGATTATATCACACACACAGTTCATATCCTCTCTATTTAGATAAGCATTATTTTTATGTTCCTTATTTTTCTTTGTCCTGCTATTCATTTTATAATATTGTGTATGTATCTTTTTTTTTTTTTTTTTTTGAATTTATATATTTTTAGTTTACTTTTTGCAAATATAATTTTAACATCTAGTTCATTTTTTAAATTTGTTAATTGAAAATAAATAGCACGTAGAGGTTTTAGTCCTTCTGAAGCAATAAAAATGCTTCAAAAATTGCCCTCTGTTAGCGAATCAGAACATATGGATAGTGATACTAATGCAGATAAATATGTTCTTAAGCCTCTTGATCAGTCTCAGACTAATAATGTTATGTCGGATACTAGTGAAAATGATGGTGATGATTTTTCTCAACAACGCTCCTCTATGCTGCTCGAAAACATGACTTGGATAACTAAGAAAATTGTAAAGAAATCTTTATTTTATTTTATTTATTTATATTATTTATTTTGGTGTAGAGTAGCAGGCCTTCTTGTGATGCACCCTGGACCACGCTAAATCTGCTACGGAGGTGTAATGCATTGTTTTTTTCATTTATATGTAAATACATTTACACGTATATACCGGCTGCACTTCAATGCTTACTTTTTACGACCTTTGCGGCGCAATATTCCATGTGATGGAACACCCACAAAATCGAAATTTTACATTCAATCTTTACAAAATTTTTACTGTATACTCATATAGGCCTTTACAATTACATATAGACAGCCTACAAATTTTTTGTTAATATTTCAACTTTTTAAGGGGTAGTGCGCCTGCTTGTTCGCATCTTTCGGTTTTCTCCTGCAACTGGGGAAGTTGTTGCGCTCCCCAAGCATGATTTTCTAACAAAAGACAAAGAGAAATAATGTTATTCGTAATAGCTTATCTGCATTTGAAATGGAGTCATCCACACCTCATAATATCCATAGTAACAAAAGAGCCCGGATAGATCACAGCCACAGTTGAGTAACGACTGATGTTGCAATAACGAAAATAAAACATGATTTAAATATACCTTATCTTTGTATCATTTAATATGAATAATAATATATCTAATAACGAATCTTGCTCAAACACATCTGAGCAGGGTTCGCAATTACCGAAAAACATTTTGTGTAATTTAAATGTTTTTAAAATTTGCTTAAAATATTTTAGTTTTTCAGGTATTAACGTGTATCCCTGCAAACTATAAATGTTAAGTTAAAATATTTAAATTTGTTTTCGATTAAATTTTTATAATTTAATGTTCCCCTGCCCTAATAAAGCTACAATAATGGAACATTTTGTTGCCTCCAATCAAATTGGTTAAAGTACTGCACACATTTGCAACACAAGGCATATCTGGCTCTCTTGCATATGATATCTGGGTCTCTAACTTTGTAGCTGTTGTTTACTAAGTTTTTTCATAGTAATTTTCCATATTTTAAACAGATTCGAAGTGTTTAGAATGACTACTTTCGCACTTGAAGTGGAAGGAAACGAACATTCTAACAATGGATTTGGTTTTACATATTACAATGTTATACTTTATATCTAATTAGTTCACTTGAGGGTAGAGATGACAATTTAATAATTACAGCTCTCTAGAAATATCCTAAAATTTTTTCAGTCTTATAGAAAACTGCAAAATTTTATGTTTTTTAAAAACGTCACTGTTATTTTCTTCATATTTTGAAGATCATTTTTAAAATCTAATTACATTTAACCTTCATAAATTTGTACATGAGATTTAATTTCCCTGGTCAAACACCTGATACTAAGATGAAAAAGAAAAATAATTAGATGCAGTCTGACGTATAGTGAGAATCACAGGAACAATTCGAGAAAGGGCATTAAGTATTTCAAGGAAAATGGAGTTTAGCGGCATAAAAGTTTTATTACTGGTCAAGTGCAAATCTATGTATTGTTTAGGGACTAATTACAGCGAACCTGAATTAAAGATATTTTTTCAATGGTCGTCTTAATAGAAGTTAAATCTTAATGGATTTTCATTTACTCCCAAGTGCAGGACAAATATAAATATCACATATATTTTTAGCCTAATTAAGTTTCTTCAGCCTAATTAAGTTTCTTCAGCCTAATTAAGTTGAAGCTCTTGTCTAAAAGTGATGTTATATGAGCGTTCAAAACATTTTTGGATTTTCAAGATTACGGTGACAGAAAAATATAAATAGATGAGCCAGTCCAGTCAAGGGAGATATCTGCCTGCTGATTTTACCTTGGCTTTTGATCTGAAAAATTATTCTGTAGCGGACGAAACCGACTGATTTTTATTTTAACTGATGCAAGATCATTACATGGAATTTAGTTGTAACGAAAATGAAATATTTGGCGGTTAAATGGTTCAGTAACTTATTGGATATAAACTAAATCAAAATAATAATCTGAATATCTCTATATATACTAGGATGAGAAAAAATTTGGCGTTCTGTCTCTTACCATTACTTTGCAAGTAGCAAAATTAGATTTTGATTTACCGTTATTGCAGTTACTTCCTCCAAGTTCCATATAATTCAAGCTTGGAAAATGCAGCATATTCAATAGAACTGTTATAACACTTGAAAAAATCTGTTATACCACCTTTAGTTTCATGACCACATATTTTGCATTTATCATATATATGGTTAATATTCTTACATACTTGTTGAGAGTAACCATACGTCAGACAATTAAAACACACAAGACGGTTAGGAATCTAATAAGGAAGTTCGCAGTTTACGTAACCCATACTTTTTTCGATATATTATGTTAGACTGTGAAAGGTAAACACAAAGTCTGTGAAAGGTAAACACACAGTATTTGAAAGATAAACACAATGTCTTCGATGGAGTTAAGTCCAATGCCTCATAAAATGCTTCCACGACGCGTATAGCAAAAACTCTCATCATGTAGTTCTACCAAACATTCTGCATCTTAATGTGCATGAATTCAATCTTATGTCATTCTAACCAGAATATCAAGATTTCCGTTGTGTGGTTTGGAAACGAAGTCACCTTTTTTCAAGCAGTTATTTGCTCCTTCTTTTCGACGGATGAAAAGTATAAAGAAAAGTTTAGAAGATTAGAAAAATAGAATATGGATCCCTTGATACCTCGGGATCGGGACCCCCTAACTCACATGTGGGTGAACCCCATGAGGGGACCGAGAGACTGAGAAGATACCAGGTGAGTCGTTAAGGGACATATCGACGATAGTTGTAGGAAGGTTTATCTTTCTAATATTTATACTCCAAATAACCCTAACTCTAATGAGAGGATCATTTAGCATCCTCCAGAAGCAAACGAGATAGCAATGATTACTATTTTCACAGAATTTCCTGCAGTCTACTTCAACCAACAAATTCCTTTTATTTTAACATTTACATATTTAATTTTTTTAAGTTATAATTTTCTATTTTTACTAAATGCTGTTTTTAATTTTTAATATTTTTTTAAAAATTTTTAAGCATTCAAAAGTTTTATAGCCATTTTTATTATAGCCCTGCTAAACTTAGAGAGGCCTTCCACCTTTCAATCTGACAGGTGAAATGATTTCTTTGAAGACCATAGTATTTCAACTCTACGAAACACTTATTGATAGACACCATCTTCAAAGAAAATTGTCTTTAAATTCTTATATGATTTTCAATCCGTTTCTTATACATCTTAAATCCATTCAACAAGTAATTAGTTTTGCATTCAGAACTAGTTTCTTTGCACATTGGATTGTGGTCAATGAAATCAAATGTGTTTATGACAATTTTTGCTTAATTTCCTCCATAATTGTTTATATAGTAATATAGTTTTATTTATTGCTACAAAACTTTGCTTTTCCTTAATCATTTTTAAGGTCACCATTTAAAATATTTACAAACAGAAATAAATTCATTCCAACGAATGTTTCATAAATATTTATCGTGTTTATATATATAATCATTTACTACATTTTTTTACAACAAGGACCTGCAGATTAGATTCTAATTCATTATAAACATCCACACCTAAGAGGGATACGACCTCAACAACTGTCAAACTAAAGATCAGAGTGCCAACTATTTGTTAGCCTACCTTTCAAAAGACATTAGGGAACCAAAAGGTGATGAGTACACTGTATTTTTCACTGTACGTTTCTAAGAATTGTATATATGCGTGAGAAATCACTGAAACCAACCAGTTAATAACTGGAAGCAATGCACTTACTACAGTTAGCAAAATAAGCAAGAATTTTTACTCAATACCTAGTAATATATGATATAATCCAGATCTACTGAAAAGTGGACTTATGACTCTCAGCAGCATATTTACAAATCTTTCTCACTTGCTGAAAGTTAATGGTTGTTTCCCCGTAAGCTTTCATAGAATAAATAGGGCGCCTAGTATTTACTACTTATGAGGGTAATCAGTAATTTATATATAAAGAGAATTGTACTTCAACAAGATCTTTTCAAATAAAGTTATTGATAAAATTCTGAATAAACACTTCTTATTGAACGAAATTATTACTATATTACAGCACCTTTCTGTAAAAGGTATGAAAAATACCAGGAACACAGAATACAGGGAAAACTCAATATCTTTTCTACATATTTATAGTAGTGTAATACATAATATTCTTTCAATATATAACTCACACATTCATTGAATCAAATCTTAATTTGAGCAATGGTCACATCCATTCACTTTCAAGATTGCATGTTTTATATACGGTTAACAGGTTCTTAGTTTTAGTATTTTCTTTTCCTCTTTAGTATATTCAATTATTTTTCCTTTTAAATGTATATTTCTATTTTAATTCAATTAAATTTGCTCTTGTGAAGAGCTGTGATGCAGATATTTCATCGGATTCCTTAGTATTTAAGGCTCCACAGCTGAAAAATTAGTTCTAAGTACCTTGAACGTTCTCAATCTACACACACGATAACAGCCAGGTGTCCTTTGCTCTACTCCTATTAAAAGAGTGAAACCCCGACAACCAATAAGTTAGAAATTCCTTTACATCTCTATATGAGTATTCAATATCCGCAATCTTCAATTTAAAAAAGTAAAATAATTTATTAAAATAGTTTAATCTTTAAAATGAAGTTTCCATCAATACCACCTGTGTTTAAGAAGGCAACCCTTTTCCAATGATTACTTCTATATATACATAATGTATGTGTGTATCAGCAGATTAATGTAAATATATTTATCTCTAAGTTTTAATTTACTTGTATGACTAAATTTAGCAAATATTCTTGTTATGTGCTTTACCTCGAAGTGTTCATAATAAATATGTTCAAATTTTCTTAATACAATATCAGACGCTAAATATGTTCAACTATATAGCTTAAATAATCTGAGACATTGATTTCTTCATACAAGCTACATGTGCTATTTGAATACATGAACTGTTGAAAAAAGATCAAGAGGACTATCCAGTTTACTGTCAGCTTGGTAAGAGAAATGTTTTTAATTGAATTGTCTATATTTATGCTACGGGACAATGCTTCTCAAGTTAAAATATCACGTGCTCGTTCCCAACCACTATTGAAAAACTAATGGAATTCGTGCTGTTGGTTTCTGCTTGCAAATCTGTCGACGTGGTGCTTTGGAATTTTAAAAGTATGATGAATGATGAAATATGAATGCAACCCCTTATCTCTAAAAATACCTGTTTCAAAACATTTATGGAATAGATGCTAAATTACTAAAGTTTCATATAGTTAGCCCATTACTACTGGCTTTCAAAGACCAAACGTTGCCAAATGTTACTGAGAAATATCTGTTTATATGGCTTATATTGCTTTACAAATATGAAACTGCAATTTAAAATAAGTTTTAAACATTATTGAAATTTTGATACAGAATGAATGTCTGGAAAGATGGATGAAACTGGAATTTATATGAACAAACATTTCTTAAATTTGCTTTTCGTTTTATAATAAATTGAAAAGCAGCTTAGCATTTAACTATTATGTTTGCGTTTATCCCAAACGAATTCTAAAGTTCTTTTATCATTGAAAATCAATTTAACAGAAATATTAAAATTCTCAATCATATATGCAAAAGTTGCAGCAGTCATGCATTTAATCATTAAAGAAGATGTTCACCATATATACTTTCTATTGAAAAAATTAATTTCAACAAACTTTAAGGATTATTTTATTCTATAATTTGTCAATTTGGATTAAATTTATAAAGTTTAAATTTAATTGATAAATGTAGAAAACATTCTTATTAATACATTTATATAAACAAGTTTCGAAAGCGTAACATATTTCTACACTTAAACATTTCTTAAAACGATTCACAAATGCAATTGACTTGATTTTAACGGCACAAGAATCTAAGGCTTGAGAAGTTGTGCAGAAAATCAAGTAATCTCAAAGTTAAGAGTCTGAGTAAGTCCTTGTACCATATGTGAATGATTGCGTTAAGATGAGTGTTTCGAAAAATGATAGAACAAATATTTGTAAACCAGAAGGATGAGACAACTAAATATTTATCAAATATACGAAGAGATTTGAATGGAGAATTTCAACAAACAAAAAGTTCCAAATTATGTTACTTGAAATAGACTATTCCATCTGATATCTGTTAAAAGTATATTAGCTAAAATATCGGTATCTTCCCACAAAACTATATTCTATTTAGCTTCAACAAACAGTAAATATTTATGAGTGACTCTTGTATGTACCATCAGAAACTTTGTTAATACACCCGATCTGTTAAGTTTAGTTTTCCATGATGAGACTTGGTTTTAATGTAATCACTTTAAATAAGTGATTCTTTACAACCCCATTTTTAAATAATCCTTGTATTATACATTTTTAAAATTTCTCTCTAACACAGTAACTTCTCAAATTTCTTTACAAATTAAAAGATCTGCTTATGTAGTTTTCACAAAGAATGATAATACCCTTCATATTATCTTATCGTGAGTTCCAGGGAAACATTTCTTTGATTGTTTTCGCATACAATACGTTGATTATAATGACTGACTCTAGAGAATGTCAATTGTTTCACGTATAAAAACTCATTTTGAAATTAATGAATTGAATATTGTAGTGAAGTTAGTTTGAAATACTCTTAATTACATAAAATGTACTAAAATTTGTGTCGTTTTTTAAGTGAACTTTGGTTTTAGGTGTTCGTTAGTTTACTTCTATTTTAACATGATATTAGTCATTTGTTTCAATTGTTGCTTTAAGTTAAATTTTAAATCACAGGGCTAAAATCGGCCGCATTACAATTTGCATTTATTGCAAACACTTATGATCAATATAGAAATTGAACAAAAAGAGCAATGAACGCAGGATTCTAATATTCTGCTGTCTGTTCGATTTCTAGTAAATGACTTACTTATTAAATTGATCGGTTGTACTCTTAAAAACACGAGCAGCTGAAACATTTAAAAAGAAAATAAGTAAACAATTTCTTGACTTTGTGAAGAAATCATCACGGTTGCAATGTGACAGCCACCAGTAAAAACAGCGATCTCATGAGTTTTCTTCACCTCTATTGTTTTATACAAAAATGTTTGGATTTTGCGTAAGAATATTCCTCTAGAGTTTAAATCTCACATTACAAAACCATTTCTTGAAATTTTGAATATATTATAGCTCTACACAAATTCATATGCATAAGTTTTTGGAAATTAAATTAAAATATTTAACCCTTAAATTCAACATGTCTAACAATTCAGTAATTTTTATATTTAATTAAATCTAATTTCAAAATTCAATGTATCATTAAAAAGTCATGTTGCTTCTCTTCCAAATAGGACAAAATGTGTTATCTGGTTTCCAAAGACAAGAACTCTTCTAAATGATATAAAAGTTTAAGTTTTTAATATTAAAACGAGTTACATTACATTCATGACTATCATTTAGAAGACTGAAATACAATATTGTTAGAGAAACCTTTCTTAAATTCAAACATCGAACTGAGTTCCGGCTCAAGAAGGTACTGTTCCATCAAGATAATGTAAAACCACATGTGTCTGCAATTACCAGCTGGACTCGGTACGTATAGGAATTTTTGTCACACCCACCATTACAATAGATTCTTTTGCAAAGTTTTGGTAACTTTCTCAACTAAAAAATCATTGATTAATAATTCAGTTATCCAATAAAATGCAGAAAACATTCTCTGTAAACCGTTCAAAATGTAGAAAATACTGATTTTGAAATATTTTATTTGCAATAAATTTAAAAGGACGAACACTTAATAATTAGAAAAAGAATAAACCTGATATTGATATTCAGTTCCTATCTTCAGGAGAGTCATGCTTAATAGCAAAATGGGGCATTAGATGTATCGGAAAAACTTCACATATTATTTTCTGCAATGCGTGAATTACAGACACTATCACTCAGCTTTAAAACTTTCCACCATAACCAAATTTCTTAGGCTTTACTTAAATATTGGTTTGATATTATTTAAAGAAAAACCCCGTATACTCGCATTTTGAATTGAAAAAGCGAGAATAATGTTATATAAACTATTAATTACAGAATGTCTGAATCGTAGCTACAACGAAACAAAATTACAAATATTTAGTTTGCAATTCATTAAAGTATTGTTAGAATCTTCAATTTTTCTTTCAAATTTTGGTGTTTAGTGAAAACAGTAACGTTTCTGGAAAAATGACTTAAAAACTTAGGCTTCTGTTTGTATTCTTAAATTAAAGTATATAGGTACGAATAATTGGTTATACATACGAAATACTCAACAACGCAAACCCGAATTTAAAATTCACTTTTGGCAAGGCAAATATATATTAGAGAACTAGATTATCCGAACTAGAATTTTTTTTCTTTTTCTCACTTTTCTCAATATAAATAATAAAATAAAGTTGTGATCACAAAATTTTAGTTTTCATAAAATTTTTGAAGCAATGCATCATAAATTTTAGTTGTATTTCACAATTCCGGAAATCTGAAATTCATAGTTCTCAAATTCTCACAAAAGTATACACATCTTGAAATTTTACTTTTGAATGAAATTTTGTAAAATATGGCTATCATTCTCTATAAATTTTATTGCAATAAATAAAGGCATAGAAAAAAACGAAATATTTAACTTTCTAAAAAAAGGTCAACACTTCTAAGATTTAAACATTCACGTGAAAATTACTTGAATTCCAATAAATATTACACACTTTAGAAGTTGTCTATATATATATATGTATATAATATATATATATATATATATTATTTATGTATATATTATTTATATATGTATTTATATAATGTATATACAGTGGGAGCCAGAATTGGGGACACTTTTAGAAATTTTTATGTTTTTGAACTTTTTTACTTATAGAAAGCGTTACGTTTCACAAAATGCAAACTTGTGTTTCATTTTAAAGAGAATTTATTATTGAATTCAATACAAAACACAAAATTCAATTATTTGCAATACAAAAAAAGTTAAACGATAATAGTTATCGATAAATATTAGATAGTGATGATTGCAGTGAGTTAAAAGTACTTAGTAGAGTACCCTTTATTTTTGATTACAGCTTTACATCGACGTTTCATTGAGCTGACAACAATTTTAAGCTCTTCTTTCGTTATTAGATGATGCCAGGAAACAATTATAGCCTCCATTAGTTCCCTTTTATTTGATGGGCGCCTCATTCGGACTAGAATTTTCAAACGGTGCCACAAATTTTCTATAGAATTGAGGTCAGGACTGTTTCTTGGCCATGACAAAAATTTAATGTTTTTTGTACGAAACCACTCTTTCAATATTTTGATCGAATGGCAAGGAGCAGAATCCTGCTGAAATATAAAGGAATCATTGTTGGGAAGGAGATCTCTGATGGAATGTAGAAGCTTTAGTTCTAGAAAAGTGTCAATGTATTTTCTGGCATTCAGTGTCCCAGCGATGATATGAAGGCGACCAATACCATTTTTTGACAATCATGACCAAATCATAACACTAACTGGGTTCTTCACAGTTGCTGCTTCAGGATGCAGCTCTTCTCCTATTCTACGTCTTACATATTTTCGCCCATTACTACCGAATAACGATAGTTTAGTTTCATCACTCCTTATAACTTGTGACCACTGATCATCTGTCCAATTAATGTGTTCCTTTGCCCACTGCAATCTTTTTTTCGGTGCTGAAAATTAAGATAAGGCTTTTTTTACTTTTTAATGATAATGAACTTGGGACGTTTATATTTTTATTATCGATAGAAGTATATATATATATATATATATATATATATATAAATAAGATAAAATATGAAAAATATGAAATTGGAAAAACAGTCAGTATTGTATTGTATTGTATATTTTGTATTGTATTTTTATATATATTTATATTATTATATATATTTATATTTTTTGCTATATGTATATATTTTTTGCTTTATAATTGTATATATATATATATATATATATATATATATATATATATATATATATATATACATATATATATATATATATATATATATATATATATATATATATATATATATATATATATATATATATATATATATATATATATATATATATATATATATATATATATATATATATATATATATATATATATATATATAACTTTTTCATTGTAAGCCATTTGATTCATCAATAGTTAATTTTAAATAATTTATAACAATTTGACAATTAATTTTATATAAGTACAAAATAATAAGTACATAAAAATAAAAAAAATGTGATTTAGAAAACTATAGATAGTTTTCTAAATCACATTTTTTTATTTTTATGTAAAAAATAAAAAAATGTGATTAAGAAAACTATCTATTCATTTAAATAGTCGAAAAATATTAATCAAGAAAATATTCAAATTTTAAGGAAGATTATGCTATTGAATAAAATACTAACTGCAAAAATCCTTTATGATAGAATTGTCTTAATTTTTTAAAATTTTATATTTAAGCAGAAAATAATAATGAATCAAATATATTGGGGTAATTGAAGCATATTCAAAAATACAAGACACCTTTTTCATCACTTATTCCTATGAGTGTTTCTGAAACCCTCGTAGATTATAACGATAAACATGTAATTTTTTCGATTGAAAGTTTCCGTATAATGTCACACAAATAAATCGCACAGGAAAATATTTAAAATGTTTGCAACATTCAGATTAAATTAAAAGAAGACCATATTAAAATTTTTCCTTCATAAATCAAACAGCATATTTTCATTTACTATTAATTTTTACTAATATTTTATTAAGTAATTTAATAAATTATTCTGAGTTTAGGGCAACATTTCCAAATATATACTACTATTCATACAGTATAATTTGAAATGTTTTCCGTCTGCAAATAATCACAAATTAAGGTAAATAAAACAAAGAATAAAATCATAACAAAATTTTAATTTCAGAAAATGTCAAAAAATTATCCATAAATTTGTGATGATAAAATAATAATTCATTTCCCTATGGTAGCAAAATATGACAACAAAACTTAATAAAAAATAAACCATTTCTTTTTCTCAAAAAACAATTAAATTATTTTTAACGCAATGGTAAGAGACGTTAATGTTTTCTTGTATGTTTTACACAAAAAAAATATAAATTATTTTAATTATTAAAAATTGCTGCCATGAGCATATAACACTATAAACATAATTCGTACAATATTAATTTCTATTTTACTGTAGATTTAAAACAAGAACAAACAACGTATACGTTTAATTATTATAAGCATTACTCGCTACAAAAATAATTCCGGAAATCAACTCACCAATTTGTTGATATAAGCAAGGAAATATTAACGAGATGAACCCAATTGGCATACTCCATTAAATATCTCCCTGACAACATCAGTGGGAAGAATTTCTGAGCGACACTATGACTTTGTATAAGCAATTCATTTTGATTTCCCATAGCAATGATATAAATTGATTTGGAGCATTCTGCATTCTTCCTCCAGATTAGCTCATTTAGGAGTCTATTTGATGACTCATTAAAATTAGCTAATTTTAATAATAGTGTTATTATAAAAATGGTCAATATCTAGCAATTTAGTCGAAGAATGTTTTTTTTGTTATAAATATTTATGATTTATATCAAAAAAAGAATAATTGAAATGCATAACGAAACAAATAAAAAAATCAGAAATATAAATCACTATATATTTCATCAAAATATTGCATATTTCCTATTATTTCTAATTTGCAATAAAGGAAACAAAGCAGTGAATGAACTTTAACTGTGGAACTAGATATCAAGTTATATTCAATTGTTACATTAAACATGTTAAAACTCTTATAAAACTCATAAATAAAATTAATATTAAATATTTTTTAAAAAAAATTACTTAATGACATATATTTATTAAAAATATCATTTGAAATTGAGAAATTATTTTTTAAAATCCAAATATTTATTTTTTTTCCACTAATAACGCTACTGAAAATTGTGTAAGAATTATTTTAATTTATCTCTATTTTCAAAATTTGCAATATAAATTTAATACTATTTTATGCTTAGTGCATCTCACCATATTTAACATCATATTGACAAAAATAATAGAGTTATTTAATACAAATCAATATTTTACTGATTTCGCTTGTATCAACAAGCCATTAAACCAATTTAAATTCCATGAGCACTTCATCATGCAAAATACAATTAAAAATTAATAATTTATTCAAAATATATGGCAAAATATTTAATTTAATTGAATT
Organism: Latrodectus elegans; assembly: GCA_030067965.1. Classification (NCBI taxonomy): domain Eukaryota; kingdom Metazoa; phylum Arthropoda; class Arachnida; order Araneae; family Theridiidae; genus Latrodectus; species Latrodectus elegans. The sequence goes on from CM057814.1 coordinate 118,091,721, forward strand.
TTCAGATCTCATACAACAAAACAATTTTTCAATAAAATATTATATATAGGAAATGTAAATTTTAAACTGATAAGTAGTTATACAATGAATATAATTTAAAATGAATATTGCATACTTATCTTTTAAAATTTCATAAAAAGTCTTCAATTGACTTTGAAACTTTTAATGATATTAGAATGCTCACTTTCTTCTCTATACTTAATTGAATACTTTAATTAAAAGAGAAGGAAGTATAATATTATAATAGTACAATATTTCTTATTTCTATATCCTACAGTATTTCTTATATTCTAGTCATTTAATCAGCTTAGTAGACAAAGTGTGGGTTACAGATTTAACAATAAAATAAATAAGAGTTACAAAGAAAATTTATTTCGGTTCATGTGTGTGTGATTCATTATTCAAAATTATTCACATATTGGATTTACCGTATAATCAATTCCTTATTTTAAAATAGAAAAATCAATCTAAGACGAAAATTCAATCAAAGTTTTCCGATTTCTTAAAAGAAATCATACTTTTGGCCATTTAAGTAGTAAAAACTACTGGAAAAATAATTTTATTTCCCTTATACTCTAGATTTAAAGAGCAAAGATTTAGGATTTCCGAACGTGAGTAGAATAAAGTGAATTAATAAAATGCTCTATATTATGAAAACAAATAAAACTATTTTGCATTTTGATCACTGAATTAAATTTTTTTAAATATTCAAGCTGAATACACTGAACATTGTGCTCTTGGATCCTAAATAATAAAGCGATAAAAACCTCTAATAAAATAATAATACATTTTAAAATTAATTTTATCAAATTTATTTGATTTCTCAAAAGTTCTAATGTTGAATAAACTGATATTTCAAATTGGAATAATTTTTTTGAGTTAAATTGAGTAGTACACAATTTTTCCTCTCAAAAACACAATCAAAATATAATTTAAGTCAACAAATAATTTCGATGTTTATTTTTCTAACACGTCTTTGTTTACTAAATAATTTTAATTCTTTATTTCTTAATTTGTAATTATATTAGTTTAAATAGTAACAATAACAATTAAAATAATAAAAAAATTGTCTTCATTTTTAACTGACAATCTGAGTCCTCATTGCGCAAAGTCTACTGTCATCTCCGGCTCTATTCAGACTTTTGTTATCCAGCTCCATCCAGTCACTGGACATCCAGCTGAATCTAGTCACTGAATATCCAGCTCCATCCAGTCATTGGACATCCAGCTGAATCCACTCACTGAGCATTCAGCTCCATCCAGTAACTTACCATCTAGCTCTAGCACAGTCAGTTTCATTCTGCTGTCATACGTGTTCATAACAGATGCAACTGAGCTATTAAGCACTCGTTAATAAACAGCAGTAGTAGTACGAAACTAATTGAAACAGCAATATACTAACTTTATGAAGCAACATTGTTTACTGATATTCTTTTATATTACATAAGTTAAACTCAAGCGATTAAATTTAAAAATAATTTTTTAATAAATATAAAAATTAGTCTCATTCTAAATTTCTAATGTAATATCTTTCTGTATAAAATCATTAAATGATTCCATATTGATATTCATTTAAAATGTAATTTAAACATTTTCAAACGATTTTACACCGATAACCACCAAAACGTTAATGTATAGTTTAAACTTAAAATGTAGTTTTTTTGTAGCATTTACACAATATGTATTCGTTGAAAAAATAATCTTATTAACAAAGAGCCTTCTAAAAATAATTACTAAATTTTTTATTTTATTTCAATATCATAAAAAATTATTTTCCACAAAAAAAGAAACAAAATGCTATTAAATCAATAAAATTTCATATATTCATTTGGGAGTTTTGCATTTGTTATAACTGAAATATTATGTATATCCTGACTACACAAACTTTGTTAAAATAAGAGAATGTCATTGAATTCTAATAGCCCAAATTAATATGAGTATATATGGATTCTCATCTTTGTCCTTTTATGAATAATACCAACTGTTCCAGTTTTGAAAGCCACATAATTTAGGCAAGATTAAAGACTTGTAATTAAATGTTCAGATATTTACACTGTGAAACATAAATTTGCGGCGAATATTATTGTACTCATAGCTATTGCATTGAAATCAATTTCAATGAAAGCCTATTTGAAAATCTAAGTAGTAATTCGATAACAGAAATCTACGTTTATAACCCCACTAAGGTACCTAATTTTATCACATAAGCTAATATTACAATTTTGAAAATTACCGATACAGATTTTAAGATACTTATCAAGGTATCATATGTACCCCAATTTCGCATGTACGCATAATCTAATATTTCAGTTAATAAGCATATTGAATATATGTAATTATATATGCATATATATATATATATATATATATATATATATATATATATATATATATATATATATATATATATATATATATATATATATATGTATATATATATATATATATATATGTATATATATATATATGTGTATATATATATATATATGTATATATATGTATATATATATATATATATGTATATATATATATATATATATATATGTATATATATATATATGTATATATGTATATATATATATGTATATATATATATGTATATATATATATATGTATATATATATATATGTATGTATATATATGTATATATGTATATATATATATGTATATATATATATATATGTATATATATATATATATATATGTATATATATATATATATTTATATGTATATGTATGTATATATATATGTGTATATATATATCTATATGTATATATATATATGTATGCATGTATGTAGAAGAACAACATAATAATGAATGAAAAAATAGTGATTTTAATAAAGAATGTTCTTCTCATTGGCCTTTATAACTTCAAATATTCTGTTTGGAAGAGAATTGTATATAGATAGAACTTATGCTTAACAAAAATTGCCCCACGATTCATTCAATGCTTCTCGAAGCTGAGTTAATGAATCAAATTGCCTTCCATTAGCATAAACTCGATGAACTACCATCACTCAGATGTGTTTCACTATATTAAGGTCAGGACTTTTGTCTGGCCATGGTAAAACATCCACATTATTTGTTAAGAACCAATGTTTGACTCCAGTCGCGGTGTGAATGAAGCTCCGTCTTGCTGAAACTTCCACTTTTCACTACCCCAATCAGATCCATGAGGAAGAATTTCGAAATTCAGCACTTGAATGTAGTCTGTATGTTTTTGCCTACCATTTAAGAAAATCAGACTTGTCCTTCCTCCGTATCCAACAACCAACCAAACTATTAATCTCTCTCTTCCCATTTGTTATATTAAATAATATTCATCTTCATTCCCCAGATAATGCCAGTAGTGATGATATCCGTCTGGACCGTCTAAGTGAAATTTCTTTTCATCGAAAAATATCTTAGAAGTCCATTTGGTAGTCCAGGACATGTGCTCCTTAGCCCACGCTAAACGGTTACCAATCTGGGCTTTTGTATACTTAGGATGATCCTTCCGTTTTTTGAAAATGAATTTTTAAAATATTTTAATATAGTTGTAACCTATATTTGTTTCATCACATGATTAAGTCCTGTTCATTTCTTGCCTTTCAAACATTTCCTTTGTTTTTCTTAAGAACACAGGCAAGTTTTCTTTCTTCACGTGGTGTTAACTTTTTCGACCTACCAGTCTTCTTTTCCTTTCCATTTTTATAAGGATTTCTGATGAATTTTGAAGCTGTATTGGGGCTCAGCTGCAACAATCGAGCAATCTCTTTGACACCTTTACCATCATTTTGATATGCGTAAATTTGGCCTTTTTGAAAATCGTTTAAAGGTATTCCTTCAAGTTTGGTTTTGGTTTTGTTTGTATTCCTTCAGGTATTTCTGAGAACGGAGAAACAGAGTAACATTTAAAAAAATTATATTTTTTTGACAGAAAAGGATAAATCAAATTACAAAATCTCTATTTAATTGAAGAATAACTTACTAAATGAAATATATTATCAAGTGTGCTTCTAAATTTTATTCAGTATCTATATATATATATATATATATATATATATATATATATATATATATATATATATATATATATATATATATGACAACAAAATCAGTATAAATTGCTATATACAATATATTATGTACAATTTTTATTGTTATACATATATGATACCAAAATGAAAGCAATAGAAACTCCTTTTTGGTGGATTTTAACTTCACAATGCTTATTTGTGCCTTCTTACAAGTCTGTGTCTTCAATAAATTTAAATAATTTTAAGTTATAAGTTACAGTAACAATTTATTGAAGTATTATGTAAAAATAATACAATATTTTACAAAATAATTTGTTACTTTTAAATTTTATATATTTTTGATACTTTTTTCTTTTTAAGAAAAGATAACATTTTTCAGAACATCAGAAAAGAAACCTAAATTAAAATAAAATCGAGGTAGTTTTTTATTCAAATGGTTGAAAACACTCCTCAAATTTGATCATTTTAATTCTAATGACACAATAAAAATTTCGTGCTAATATATTTCACGATATTTTTTTGATAATTAGAAAGGATTCCAACTGAAGTCAAAGGAAAATACTTTGAATTAAATATTAGCTACTAAATTGTGTTTCATGTGCTCATTTCAATAGTTTTACATACTCATTATTTATTTATATGACTAGATACCACAATATTTTTCCTTTGCTTCAGCCAATCCAAATGTAATAATAAATTATATATATATATATATATATATATATATATATATATATATATATATATATATATATATATATATATATATATATATATATATATATATATATATATATATATATATATATATATAGTGTGTGTGTGTGTGTGTATTTAAGTTTAACACAAGCTCACAAGCTAAGATACTCTCATTCAACTACGTATTTGTCAATAGACGCACATGTCCGACCTGAAGTATGATGAAAAATTTTAAATATCCTCACTTGCATATTGCTGTGTGTATGTGCCTTGTGTTGTTGTTTCAAGGCTAGATCAGGTCCGTGCGTCCATTCACCCTAAAAATGTCAAGCACTAGAAGGGGATCCTGAATCAGGTCGTGCTTGGTAAGCCCCAAACAAGATAAAATGTGGTCAGGAGAGGCCTGCACCGAAGAACACTTAATGCAGGTCACGAAATGTTTGTTACCACCTACGAAAGTCATGGAAAGGTCGCTATGAAAACCCGCAAGTACATTTTGATCACGTCAACTGCAGCCCCGAGCCAAGGAGCCACCAGGTCACCTAACCTAGTACTATGGATGCACAGGTGGGACAATCCAGGTAGCCATGGTAGTTGCCCTAAATTTAGAAAAAAGCTCCATTAGAGTAAGAGAAGCGGCAGGCGTGGTGAAATCGCTAGCACTGTCTCTAGTCAAACTGTCCGCAATTTCATTACCAAAAATATCCGCATGAGACAGAATCCACTGAAAGTGGACATGATGACCATAGGAAAGGTATTTTAGTTTCCTGAGGGTGTCTGCTTTAGTACTATCAATCACATGATGCCAATCGGCCAAATGCTGACTAGCACTTCTACAATCAAAAAAGATCCAGATAGCCTTTAACTGCTTAAACATTTTGACGGAGTGAATTTAACCCTTTAGAATTGGGATACACTGTGGTTTACAATTGAGCTGGCAATAAAGTGATCAGAAACAATCTGTCTTAAAGGACTACCATGTTTGAGCCGCTGGTTACCGCTCCAGGAGCCCAAAAACCTAGAGGTACGAATCTGGAAACCAAAACAGGAGAGCTTATTGTAGTACTTCGCCAAATATGCATTTCTCCTAAGACTCAACGGTTGTATATTGGTCTCATAGAGCGCGACATCATTTGGGCAAGAATTACAATCCAGGTAGCCATTCCTTGTGCCTTTTTTCTTACTGTACACATATACTGACAAATTTAAAAAAATCGAGCGTTCTAACGAATCAACAATTTAATGTTTTTTTTTTTTTTTCTTTTTTTATGTTACATTATATCATACAAATCACTCTAAACTTTACTTTCAGAAAACGTATGGCCCTTTAACTCTTAGTATTTTATTTTTTATTTTAAATTATAGCAAAAAAATTATCTATTCCTTATACCTTTAAATTTATAGCTTGTTAAATTAGGAAATTTTTATTTATTAGTTTATATCAAGGTTATTATGATGAACAACAGTTCTATTCATTAGTAATTTGAAAATTCAGTTTTTCATTTATATATTTTTTTGATAAATTGTTAATTTTCTGCTACATTTTAGATCAATAATATATATATATATATATATATATATATATATATATATATATATATATATATATATATATATATATATATATATATATATATATATATATATATATATATATATATATATGTATATATATATATATATATTGAGTTACATTAATTATAATTGTTAATAAATAATTAAATTATTAAATGATAAACAATGTTGCATTGTTTAAATAATGTAAAAAAGGTTTTTTATCATAATGCTTTGATTAAAGGAAAATAAAGCGCCTGAAAAAAATTTATTACGATTTCAAACACAGGTGTTGGTATGCATTTCGAAATTTATAGCTTTTTATCTATTTTTCTTGTTTAATAATTGCTATGAATTCGATTCAAATGAATTTTATATTCTTTATTTAATTTTTCAAAGCCATTTATCTTAAATTTGCATTGTTTGCAATGTTTAATGATATATCTACGCTTGGATCTGACATATAAAAATACGAACAATATATTTCCGTATATCTACTCTTGAATCTGAAATATAAAAATACGAACAATATCAAAATTTAAGTACACTTAATTTCTCGATAATTTATATCAATTTAATTTCATTAAATTGCTTAAAATATATCCCTATGTCAAATATAATTTATTTTTAAGAATAGATTAATTTCAATGTGGAATTAGGGTAAATATTGGATTTTTCACATAAAGTTTCGTTAATTTGTAAAATTTGCTGTCCCAAATGAAGTGAGATATTATATCGCGTCCAGAAATTGCTTTGAATTATTAATTTAGCAACATGATTTTAGATAATATATCACTAAATTACTCTTGACTGTTAACATATTTTATTTATTGTGGCTCTTCTTAATTTTATTAAGAAAATTGTGTTACTTTTCTGTTAATTTCTAATTAATGATTTTACCCAAACAGTCCAGGATTCATACCACTTGGTGGTTACTGTTATTAGTTGTAATCACTGTCGCCTAGTTGTATATGGTTCTGTGATGTAAGTTCGTTATTATAGTTACTGTTGAGTAATAAGAAATTAGGTACTGTTGATTGGGTAGTAAGAAATTGGTATTATATATATATATATATATATCTTACACATGAATCTTTAGATGTCAACATGTCCGCTATTACATTTTGCCAAATTTGTTGAACATTATAATGTTTTTTTACGGATATACGTGGAATTTATTTAATTTAATTTGTTTCCTTTACACAATAAGAATTTTTATTTTATAATATTTATGCTTAGAAATTAACACTGATTTTTCTGCATGAAATATTGAAATGTTTTCATATTTCAAGAAATATAAAGAATAAATTGGTAGTTGTATAGATAACACGTAATTATAATATTTCCGTCAATTAAAAAAATATTCTGTTTTTAAAATTTTCATCTTCTTTTCTGATTGCGCTAACAGCAGGAAAAATAGTAGGATAATCTACAGTTCAATTGTTCGTGGGTTCAATTCTTAACTTATTTAAAGATGTTTACAAATTCTGGAATCCCATTAGTTATCCCCCACATTAAATGACCATTTATGTAAAATTAATAGAAATAGGACCCTAATCAAACCTTTTTTTAAAGCTACAGCATATAGCATTAAAATATGCCTTTAACTTACAGTGAAATATAATAAACAATATTTCTTATTTCTAGTTATTTTTATTGATAGATTTTAATATCAAAAAAATTGAAACAAAATTACTTCTATCATTTGCCATAAACTTTATTCACACCAAACATAGACAATATATTAAAAAAGTACATACATAGTTAAACGTTTGCCAATATACTATACATAAAATTTACAAAACATGATATGCGCTGAAAAATGTATAAACTTTGAACATGCAATACTAAAAATGAACAAAAACTTAAAAAAAACAGAATGACAGTAAAATTAAAAACATGTATTTACATACAATATTTTAGAAATGTACATCAATATATTGAAAGCACAAATTATGTCAATAGAAAATTTAGTATTCTACTGAAAATATCGCGTTATTATTTTTAAAAATTGTTTACTATTTTACAAATTAAATCTTTATGACTGAAGGAATCATTTATTTGATATCTCAAATAATGTTGAATTTTAGTAGTAATATATATTGGATATGTTTATAAATAATGTTAAATAAACCCTGTATTTTTGAATTTTTTGTTTATTAAGTTTTTAATCACCGTAAAAAAATTAAAAGAAATTCATAGCATAAAGTGCAAAGATATTAAAAACACACGTCTTTCTAAAAAGAGTGCATTGCATAGAAGAGCTATTAAGAGTGTTGTGCATACACAAGAGTCTGAGTTGTACTCATTTGTGAAAAAATGTGCAGTTGCAAATTAACTGCTAATTGTAAAGTTGTAACTGTATAGTTTATTTTTCAAATGGAAATAAAAAATACTTTAAAAATAGGGAATTTTAAATATATAGATTAATACATTTATAACTCTTTTAAAATATTTAAAATAAGTGAAAAATTCATTTTTTACAAAGTTTAAATTATGGTACCTTTAAATTTTCTTTTAATATTTCCCTCTGAAATTTAAGAAAAATAAATTTATAATTTAGCTAAATTTGTATTAGTTGTAAAAGATGTTTTAAAAATGATTTATTAAAAAATATTTTAATTATAATTGATTAATGTTATATTTAATTTTTTTACTATTTCCCCCATAAAAAATTTAACAAAAATTAATTTATATATTTCTACAAACTATATTTTAATTAAATGTAAAAGATGTTTTTTGATTCACTTTTGTTATTTTGATTTGTATATTGTTTATTTCTTTAATTAATATGAAATAAATATAATGTACTATTAAATTATAATAGCATTATATTACTGAAGAAGATAAAAGTTGTTTGTTAGTTTTGTTAAATGAATATGATTATTTATCTTTATTATTTTTAAAACAGTTCCAATATACATATATATATATATATATATATATATATATATATATATATATATATATATATATATATATATATATATATATATATATATATATATATATATATATATAGTTAGATAGATAGATAGCTTTCGAATGTGATTTGTTTATTTATTTTGTGTAAAAAAGCTTTGTGCACTTCGTTATGCAAATATTTTTGACATTCCTTTAAAAAAAAAGTTTTCAAAAGTGTTAATATCATCATATGTAGTTAACAAAAAGAATATGTTCAAAATTTTAATTTATACTTTATATTGAAAATGAAAGAAATTAATTTGCATTATACTAATAATGTAAATGTTTAGTTTTTCCATCAAATCAACTTTTTAACTTTTTATCATTGAATATACAACAGATAAAAGCGTTTTCCATTCAAATAATAGCAGCATTTTTCTAAAATTTAGTATACGATTCTACAATAAATAATGTATATTTTAAATCAACTTTTTCTCACTTTATGGTTATTGAATATACAATTAATAAAAATATTATCCATTGAATTTACAAGAGCTTTTTATACAATATTGTATCTGACAGAAATGAAACTAAAATTTGTATATACATCATTTTTTATATCTCCAACTAATATTACATATAATCATTATATATATATAATAGATATCCAACTAAAATAAAATAAATATTTTAAATGTGAGAAAAACACACATTACACATTATATATTATTATGCTTCAAATACATTTAAAAAAAGATTACATGTATTGAAATTAAGAACAAAAATAGTAAATACCAATACACTATATTATTCAAATAAATCGAATAATTTGAAATAATATTGTTAATTCAGTTTCAGGCTTCAATAGTAGGCAGAAAATTACACCAAATTTCAATTCTTTAATAGTAGTAAAAATATATTCTGTAAGAAATTTTTAATTTCACCTTTTTTTTTTTAAATATCTACATGTCAATTTTGAAGCTCGTTTTTCTTGAAAACATTGATCTTTGAACTCTTTTCAAAATGCAAATGTTTGAAGAATATGAAATTCAGAATTCAAATTCATTCAAAATATCACTTAAATTTTCAATATTTTTTATACTTTTTTTTTACTTTATACTATATGAAGTTTATAGTTAATTTAAAAATTTCACCTGAATATTACACAGCAAAAATTCTGTGGTTTATTTTTTCGTCTTGTTTTATAGTACTTCAAATAAATTCGTTATGATTCGTCGTCTTTTCATCTATACTAATAACTTATTTTATAAGACTATATGAATGCACATGATTTATTTCCAGAACATAATATCTACAAATATTCAGTGTATTCTCTAATACAGTAGAATATATTTTCTATGATGATTTCAGAGTAATGAGTACATTTACGATTAAATGCCAAAAGGAAGAATACATTTTGTGAGGTTTAGATGTCAACATGATAAAACATTTTATCAGCAAATATTACTTCTAAGCATTATCTCCGGAATATCGATTCCAAAATCATATGTGTTATTAGTGTTTCTATTCTCTAACTATCTCATTTTTCTGTAAAGCTCGCAGTTGTCATTTTACAGTTAGGTTATTAAGCTGAGCATGATCTTATGTACCTTCTAGAGTTCTATGCAACGACTAAAAACGTAAGATAGTCATGAAGTGGGAATGCAAACTGTTTCAGACTATGGAACTCAGCTATAGAGAGGAATTAATCTTCTTACAGCATGTCATCCTGAACTACCAGGTGATTGGCTGAGCTGCTCCGCTTGGGAAGATTAACGACTGAAGTTGTGGTAGTGAAACTGGTGCAGCTGTCCCGGGGTCCTTTGTTGCTGTAGAGAGCGACGCTCTCGCTATGACGAGGTGATAAATGGCTGACAGAATGACGAGGATTCTTTCCCACCGTCTTTTGTGTTCGCCATCTTTCCAGGTGATGTCTGAGTGAATTTTGAACCTGAAAAACCAGTGAACTCAGAAACAGTTTTTCCGTTTATAAAAGAAATTTACTTTTGTAAATGATTTCAAACAGTTTGATTGCTAGTTATTATAAAACCAGTAAATTATTTTTATTAAGTTACGACCACAATACCTAATGCCTAAAATAACTGAAGGAAATTATTCAGTGCTCTCAATTAACAATGATTTTATTAAAATAATGGTTTACCAGAGCAAAATAAAATGCAAAGTGCATTTGTTAATTTAGAAGCTACCAATCTGAAAATTTAAAAAGGCTTAAGTAATGAGAATCAAAAAACATTTATTATTGTTAAAGATGATTTTTCTCAACTTATGCGAATATTGTTTTAAACAATTACTTTAAACATTAGTGCTAAAATAAAATTAATTATTCATGTTTTTAAATTCATATGTTATAAAATATTTAAAATTAAACATTGTATGCTAAAAACTGAAAGAATAATGAAATACAAATTTTTAGAGATTGAAACAGTAATAGAACAAACCAAAATTATCTTTTTTAACTTAAGCTTTTAAACTAATAATTTATGATAACATATCCTTATAAAAGTATAGTCTACAATATCAATGAAAGAGTACTCTAAATTTAAATATGTGACTTCCATTTCGAAATTTCTAATTGGATAAAAGTTGAGAAATATTAAATTTTAAATGCAGAAAAATTAGTATTTATACATACATTACTAATGTAACAAATTACGAGCAAGCACTTGAATAATTACAGTTTGAATTAAACAACCGTAAAAACACAGGGGAAATTGAAACGTACGTATATGTTGAATTTACATAAAACATTCACTGTATCATATTACGTTTCCTTATAGGAATACTCATAAAAGAAAAAGTTTACTAAATGCATAATTCATAATTACGTATAGCTGTAACACAGTTACTAAGGGTTTATATAGTTAAAATGTAAACATGATTGCAAAACAGAAACTTTAAATCTTAGACACCATTGATTATGGAAATCAACTATCCCAGGGCTTTTGTCTTCATTAACAAAACTTCGTATTGTTTACATTAAAGGAACTGAAACATCTTACAAAAATAACTCCAGGTCTTTTTACATAATACTTATCCGCCAACTTAACTATGTTTAGATAATGTTTTTACCTACTATGATATGATTGCCCCCTCTAGGAAATATTTTCACCACCACGTGATATATTTTACATTCTTCAAGCTCCAAACCATTCAAAGACATATCTATAATCTTGGCTTCATTTATCATATTTTTTAATGAACAAGAACGTAACAAGGTTGTAATTGGAAAATTTTAAAGCAAAAACTATAAACGTATTTTAAAGCTTATTGTAATATAGAAGACTTAATAAAAATTAAAATTAAATGAAGTAGCTTTCTTTCAAAAACTAATTATTTAATAACACCATTTTTGTTAGGTAAAAGAAATCATGTATTCCACACAGAAGTTTCAAGACACTGATACAGAAAAGAAAGTTGATTAAAATCATATATATTCTATCCTGCAAAATTAAGCTATATTTTATAGAACTAAAATATTATTACTAAATAATTTAAGTTACAATTATTTTCTTAAATTTCTGTGCACATTTTACACACACACACGTACTTATATATATGTAATGATATAATGTATTCAGAAATTTTTATACATAAAAAGAAGGACTTACTTCTCCATTCAAAAAACAATACAGTACAGCTACAACAAAACCCTAAAAATATCAAGACATGTATTTTACAATATATTGAAGATTTAAATTTAATAAAATAGAATATCACTGATGTTAAAGAAACAATATCGATTTGCTTTTAATTTATACAAAATATCCAATTCTTAAATGTTAATCAACTTAAATCACTAGACACTCGTTTTTATGAACTCGTAAGGACCGATAAAATAGTTCGTAAAATAGAAAAATAATGTATTAGATTATTAGTATCTGATTTTTTTTACTAAGCTACTTTTTTTACTAATGATATATTTAGTTAAAACATTCGAAATAAGATACAAAAAGCTGTACTTATTTTCACTTGATTGATGAATAATCAGGCTAAGTATTCACTATTATTTTCTGTTTAAAAAATAAACTTTAAAAAATTTATTTTTGCTTTTTTTCACAATATAAAATCATTGTACTGTTTTTACCCCTCGAGGTATTCTTTAGTGCTGTTATCGATTCATTTGCTTGTTTTTTCTGGCGAGCTTTGCACTACAGCATTTTCTTTTTGTTCGATATCTGAAAGTTCTGTTTTCTTTCTCAATCACTATATACTTTTTAATTTCATCATCTGATATTTATCCCGTGCACATAACATGTGAGTCTATATTCAAAAGTATCTTGAAATTTTAGATAGGCAAGGGGTTCTTTGTTAGAGTTCTTGTATGAGTGACTCTCGTCATCTCTTAAGTATCAGGTAAATTACCTTGGCTTTCTTCAGGTTACAGTCGATTACGGTCGATTCTTTAATAAATCTTGAATGTTGAAATGCTCTATACTGCCTTTACGTCAGCATCATTCCAAGCATTAATTGACTAACGCGTTGCTCCGAATCTCAACTTCGTAACACTGATCCAAGTCAAAGACCATATAATCACTCTTTGTAGATATACCTTATGATTTTTGCATTTGAAGCGGTTGAATATGCCCATTAACTGCAAGACAGAAATTACATAAGGCGGGTGGAAATCCACAAGAATCGATTATAGATTCAAGATTTCGAGGAAAACAGTGCAGTTATCCCCAATTGTATGAAGTTTACTTTAATTTCTGATAAAAAAAATATTGAACTAAATCTTTCAGACAAGTTTCATAAAATGCTTCCTGTTATCCAAGCTTTGATGTTAGCATGATATTCAGCTGGCAATTGTTGAAACATTTCGGCATTGAATATTTTAACATCAAAAGAAGAGACAATGTTTCTGTTTCATTCATATATTGGCTACAAATGGTACTAATATTTTCTTCGCTTTTTAACGACCATTACATTTACAGACACTAAAGCTAAACGCTTTTTTTAAAAGATCTTAAAAACTTCATCAAAAAACATGTAATCATCAGCATTGATCCTTTCGATAGCTTTCAATACTGATACTAAATCCAATCCTGTTTCTTTCCTTTTAAATTCAGAAATTTTAATCCCATTTCCAGTTTTACCTCACAATTTTCTAAACCTCAGTGTCTAGTTTTAAATTTCAGAAGCCCACCGTCTAATTTTTTTTTAATGTTTTATGTTCAACTTCATAGAACAGTTTGATTTCATTTTAATGGCGTTACCATCACCAGGAATGCTCATTTATCTCAGCCAAGCAGGCATAACTTTCCAGTAAAGGATGCTTTGCCATTGCATATTATTTTTGAGAGAGAGTACTGTTTGCTTTCTAAGGGAATTTTTTTCAGAATATCTGAATTTCTTGAGAGGCTGTTCTAATAACACAATTTTTAATAACGTTTGTCTTTAATAATCATTCGTATATTTTTTTTTTAAATTTTCCTTTTCGACTGATGAAGGCCTTCTTTTTTTCAACTGAGATAAATGTTTAATGGTACTGAAACATTATCCCTCTCCACAAACAAAACTTCATTAATTGAGTGTGCAAATGGAATATGACTAGCTACAGAACAATGGAATTCGAACTTTTAGAGTTCCCCCATACGGAGATCCCCCCTTTCTGTGTTCTTCCGTTTCTTAGATGTCTGATTCGATACCGTGGTTCTTCCCCACTAAATGTTTATCCTCAAATATCTGAAATGTTTTCAAATGTTACTTAGTCGTTTTAGAATTTATCAAGTTCTCAGGCGTCATATAAAAACAAACCAAAGGAAACATCTTAGAAAAAAAAGGTCATAAGAAATACAAAACAGAAACAAAAATATATCAGAAAATAAATTTTTTTAAATTTTTTTTCAATATTTTAGTTTTTAAATTGGCCGACCGATAACGAAGAACTTTACGTCCCTAACTTTGAGGCAATTGGTTCCTTATTGGAATCCTGGTTCTGACATGTATGTTTCATTCTCTCTTTTTGTTTTTCTTTATCAATTCCCTTCCGCGGAAAAAGATGGCGCATTCACTGGGTCCCCCAATATATGAGGCGGAATCACTTCGCTCATTATAGAGCTTATTAGGGCAGTGGGACATTAGAAAAAAAGTCTTAAATGAGAATTAAAATTATCAGCCTGTGTATGGTGTCAGAGTGGGGATTAGTCACTAGTTCTTACAAACTTGAGTTTCGTAAAAACGAGCATCTATTGTATAATAATTAATTTCAATTTATATTACATTATATTCATTCTTCTTATAAAAACTAATTTTTAGTAACTCTAATGAAATGAAATTTACATATTATTTTAAAGAAAATATAAATGTGTCTTTTTCTACCTGTATTGACAGTAATGTTGCTTGTATATAAATGAAAACAACTTCTGCGAGGGGTTCAGTAGGTGTAGCTATTACTATGATATAAGTCACACCCAAAAGTGGTATCAGCACCAACAGAGCTTTGGCCGCTTTCCTTGAAAATGCAGGAACATCATTTAACATTAAAAGTAATTAGAAATATCAATATTATATTTTTGAAGTACAAGTAATAATAAAATAAATTAGAAAATTGAATTTTAAACCTTATTTATTAATATTTTTAAATATAGTGTCTATACAATGATACCAGAAATATATTGAAAGAAAACTATTTTTTGATGCATTCATAGAATTCTACTTTTACCATTACAATTAGTCATATTAATTTAATTAATTTGATTGGTTAATTATGATAGAAATAGTATCGCTCGTGATAATATATCTTTTAATGTCCAAAAACTGAAATGTTTTACTAACCATATTACGAAACATGTTTGATTCTTATGGACGTGTTCATTGTGAAAGTATTTCAAAATAATGGCACACTTATGGAATAAATTATACTGCTGCCACAGGTTGTGAAAATGCATTTATTTGTAATTTAAATTTTATATTTGAAATTAATATCCATTCACTCCTAATCAACGTGGAAATTGAATGAGAGAATTCTCTATCATGCCCTCTATCTTATAATGTATTTTAAAAAAACGAACTAAATTTGTACAATGATTCTTATGAACACTAAATTTTATAGATCATGCAGTGCAATTAAAATATCACTTGTTCCATACTTAAGTACCTTGAAGTAGGTATCACAAAATTCTTGCAAAAATATTGCAGATATTTTAATGGCAATCTCCGGTAACATATACAGTAAATAAAAAAAAATGTTTTTCTGTTGTCAGAACCTTAATCATGACAAAATATCCCGTAAAAATCGCCAAGAAGTTTACTTACATAAAGATGCCGTTTGTTTTATGTGTGTTGTGTGGGAGTGAGGCAGCAGCTTTTTTATTAAACTAATACCTCTAAAATTAATCACATATATGAAAACTCATAAGTACTTTTTAAATATTATAATATTTTGTGGAAAATATTTCCATCAATATTAGAAATCTCAGTAATATCTGAATTTGAACCCGATAAAAGTAGCATGGAAATATTAAATTTAAAAACTTGTTACGTAGTTATCTGTATATATAAAATTATTTTACCCTGCATGAAATATTTCGTGACTCTTAAAACTTCTAAATATTCTTTTATGTAGGTTTACTTTAAAACATGAAAACCTTAATATTTTCTGAGAAATAGGACTGTTTTTAAATTATATTCAATGCATATATGAATAACAGGAAAATAATGGTCCAAAAAAAGGGATTTCAGGAGCTGAAAACTTTGTAAATTAGATAATGATTTGAATTAAGAAATCTTATAGTTTTATCAAAATATATATATTATACAGTAATTCATGCAAAAAATGCATCAGGATATATATATATATATAAATATATATATACACACACACACACACATATATATATATATATATATATATATATATATATATATATATATATATATATATATATATATATATACATATATCCTCCTGATGCATTTTTATACATATGCATTATATATATATATAAACACTCTCGCTATTAATATATATATATATTAATATCAAAAACTAACGAAATTTAGGAATTTGAAAAAATTATTAATGAAAAGAAACTATTGCCACCATAACATATAATAATCCATCAACAACAAATTATGTTAAAATAATGATAGTAAAAACCTCGAATAGTATTTATCTGTCAATTAAAATTCGAATGGAATATCTGTTCTATTATAGTTTGCCTCACAATTCTATATCCTTTAGGTCGTAAAATACAGACTTTGATTTCTTCACGAAAAAACTATTTTTAATACATTCTTAATACGTTCAAATAATTCTTAACACATTCGAAAGTTTTCTTCCGACGGTAATGCTTAAATAATTGTTTGTAAGATTAAAAGTTTTCTTTAAAAGTAGTCATTGCTGGAAAAAAATGTTTTTAAAGGTGAAGAGAAACCTTTAAGAACCCCTAAAATAGTTTTTAATTTAATTTTCTTCGTATTCTTTGTAATTATTAAAGTAATTTAATTATTTTACAAACGCAAACAAAAATTTATTGAACAATATGAATTTAAGGGTTTAGCAACTCAATTAAATCATTTCCATTTCAACAATGAATAATTTTGGTTTCGTTGTTGAATCGGATATCCATTTGTTTGGAGAAAAATTTGGGGACACAATTTAATTTCCTGTAAATATGGTAACGTTTTTTTTTATAGGTTTTGTGCAGCGGTCACCTTTCCGGTCACACCTTGAACCCATTTTGACATAAAAAAATCGCTGAAGAATCAAGGAGTATCTGGTTGTAAAATTTTACCATATTTTAAATCATAGATGGCGTGTATATAGAGAGCTTAATTCTCCTCACTGAATCAGAATCTAATCTGGTTCTAATTTCGCATCCATCATAGGATGCAATAGGATTTTATTTTGTGATAATCTATTTTCCACACAAAATTAATTTCATGTACGTCGTTACATGAAATGATTTTTGGGTGCAAAATAGATCCTAGATGCACATACCAAACAGCTGACACCAATCATTTGGAAAAAAAAATAGTTTTACCTCACTTTCGAGAATATTTTATGGGTTTTGTAAAAGCAAATGGTAGCCGTATTTTTTTCATTAACCATTTATTTTAAATTAAATTTGAAAACTTATAAAAAATTCAGAGACACAAAATATGTCGAGTGATATTTAAAATACATAGTGTCACACCGGTTTAACGTCCCTCTAAGCAAGATGACATTAAATTCACGCTTTGTACAAAATGGGTGGTCCCTTTATCACCGTAGTTAGTTAGTTGTTTGACTATTTAAGGCAAATAAATTAAAAAAAGAACTTGAGTTCGTAATTTGTGAAAAGAATCAAATCATTGCAAAGTAATTCAAATAAGTTTTGGTTTGGTGTACAATAGATTAAGAAGCAAACAACTGGATATATTATTTAAAGCAATTCTCGATAGCGTGATCACTAAGAAAGTATAAGTGTATCCTTGGAATATATAAAGAAAATTCTTCAAAAAAATACCTCAAGTAACATATTCACTCTTATTTCATTCGTAAAAAGATTTCTAATTGTAATAAAAATTAAATTATCTCAAAATGTGATTGAATTTAGTGAAATTATGATATTTTATTATTAGAGAATGATTAGTTTATTATTATTGAAATTAGATGCATTAATACGCACCTGTTGCTCTTATGCGATACGCACCTGTACTGTTTGGATTCCACTGTGTTGGAAGCTCTTAGCTTAGTAATCAGCACCCACATTATTTTGGCAAGAAAGAATATGTTTATCTACAGATGGAAAAACACATTTATTAATTAAAAATTATATTAATATCAGGATATTGCTTTCAATTTTTTCATTAGCTTTTCTAAATATTTTTCACCGAAGTGATTAGAAGCAATGATTTAAACATTGCTAAAACATTGCTCGTTAACGATATAAGCAATCATTATATCGTTTTTATAATACAATACTATATGTTTAAAAGATGTGACTAGTTGTTAGAAAAAATATTTTCTAATGATTATAAATCAACAAAATCAAGCAAGTATTTTTTTTTCTTACCAGGAGCACCAACATTACAGGACAGCTGAATACATAATCATAATAATCCTTATTTTGCCAAGGACAACTAAAAAATAGAAATATTATAATATAAACACTGATAAATTCTAAAATATAATTGTGTAGTATAATTTACTATAAGACGTACGTTGACTAATGATATTATTTATATTTTTATATCTGTGAATAATAGTCACTCTTACTTTCAAAAGTTAAGAAAAAAGAATATTATCATGAGAAATATTCTGAATCAACTGAACAAAAAAAGAATTTTAAGCAATAAAGTGTCTTAATATTCAACAATAGATCAAGTTCTAAATTTGACTTAAAATTATAAAAATAATAACATTTTTATTTGCACATATACATATATACTTAGTAGCTCTTTCAAAGCTTATTTTGATTATTACAAAGACGTAACCTATATATTCGTCATTAAAATTGCAATATCAGAGACCATTGATTTCCCCAAAAGTCGATATCATATGAAAGGAAGAAGTTAAGATTTGCCTTTAAGTCCATCTGGACCATAAGAATAGAGTAAACGATATGTAAAGTGTAGCGTAAAAGGAAAGTTATGCTGTGAATTTATGAATTCGAAATCGCTTTATAAGGTCAGGGTTTTTATAAAGCATCAAATTATGCTAAAATAAGAGCAAAAATAGCTTTCCGGAAAGTGATGGAATTCGACAGAGGTGGGATAGCTACTTATGAAGAGTATGTATTATTATTACATAATATTACCAATCATAAATATGTAACCGGTGTCATGCTAATTGATAGGTTGGTTTGATAGGATTCTATTAAAAGACCTGCAGTTTCTCCCTTCTTACCATGACTAATTTCCGATTAGATATATTGACATCAGTTTACAAGGATAAGTCTTAGTCTGGAAATAATTAGTTCGAAGGTTGTCTATTATCCATTCAGACAGTGCATCGATGCTCATAGCAGAATGGAATATTAACAATTCATCTTCATTTAACAACGGAACAAAGAAACAGGTGGAGACTTTGGTGTAGCTAGCGACAAAGCGGGATATAGATTTGACGTTAAGCCAACTTTTCAGACGATTCCAAGTTTTGTATGAGAATACCTGCAAACACGTTTGAAGGTTCCAATGACTTGGTCCAGGTGCTTTCGATATCGTCTGCACCTGACATATGGGCAACTTATGGATACAAAAAATTCTTTTCTTTGGTTGGAATTAATGACATATTGAACGATGGTCGGTACCATTCTAACATCTCCTTGCCAGTGGTTTCCAATATTTTAGAGACTAGAAAAAGCACATGTTTCTCGTCATATTCAGGTTTTACGGATACAGAGAATATTTGATTATTGTTCAGGCCTAAGCTATCACCAGAGCTGTCTCCAATTGAAAATAATTTTTATTGTTTGGCTGAGAGAAAGCTCCACCAACATTCTTTAGCCAATCGACACCAAGGTTGACAGTTAAAAGCCGTTTCAGATGAAAGTATCAGTAACCGTTTCCATGAAATTAAAACCCCTGTAAACCCCAAACTGCTAGCAAATATTATCATTTGATTTCATGAATAATTTTTTCATTTGCTTTCTTTTATAGTGTAATTTTAATGACAAACCAAATACTTACGATAAAGTAAAAATTAAAAAGAATAAATAGTTAAATATAGCAATAATGTCAATTATTACAAACATAAAAGTATGACACATAATATATATCAATGGTACATAACATATAAATTTTAATAAAATAAAAAAAATCAAAAGTATTATATTTTTCTAAGAAAATTAAGAGGATTTCCAGAATATTAGAATCTTATAAATGTATAAAAACTGTCTTTAAAGGCAGTCATCTTGATATTTTAGTTTCAACTTGGTTTTGAAGATAATAATAAGATTTCTGACTGCCATAACAAATTGATTTACATAATTTTTTTTTCTAAAATAAATTTACTTTCTCTTTCATAATTGCCAACAAATATATGTAATTTATTTAATAGCTTAATAAAAACATATTTCAAAAGTTAGCTATTTATCTGATTTTTTAACTAGTTTAAATTTAAGTTACGATTTTATACTCAAGTATTAAATAAATAAAGCATACATTTAAATCTTCAAATACAAAGATTACTATATTTATTTGATTATAAAAAATTAGTAAAATTACCCTCTCTGAGCAAGAGGTTCATCACCTGCTCCTCCAGCAAATCCTTTCACAATAGCCCATGCAGCAGCAACAACTGCTGGAATGCCTGTATAACATACATTACATAAATCTTCAGAAATTCTTTAGTTTCTCTAAACAAAAATCTCAAATAAAAATTCCAAAATTTCTTCGAGATCATTTACTTTGAATTAGAAATATCATAATAATCAAATATTTACATTTACAAATTGCATAAGTCAATGCCTTCATTAGCATAAGAGACGATAATGAAGATATAAAGAAGTTTGAAGCAGTATGCAAGTTTTTATTAAATTCTTTCAAGAATTTAAACAAAGCAAATAGAATATTAAAACTTCGTAATTGGTAAAGTAATTCGCAAAAAACTAAAAGCACTAGAAATAAAAATAATAATTGGATGTTATTAATTAATGATACTGTAAAAATTTAAAATTTGCTTCATTGTTAATACATTTTATAACATTTAGTAAAAATATAACCAATGAGGATCAGAATTTTCAACGAATAATTAAGTTAACAAACAAAAACCACTGCTTGTGATTTATTTAAAGCAATGGCAACATCAGTCGATTTACACGTAATTAAATCTTAGCTTAAGAAATTCTCATCAAAATTTAAAATTATTTAGTCAGATTTGTGAAACGAGGTAGGCGTCTCTAAATCATATCTAGAGGCATTCCACCATATTAAAAGCTTTTTTTTTTTGCCTCATAATATGGCATTCTTGAAGAAAGCAACCAACATTTCTCCTGATCGAAGCTTATAAAATAAATCATTATCTTCAACTTTAATTTTTAAAATACACTAACTCATTTTATATCAGGTTATATAATTGTCATCAAAATAAATAAGTGATTAAAAATACTTAAATTACGCGCGTTATATTGTATAATGTATTAAAAAAAATATCATCATATTCTCAATATTTCATTTACCATCTGATACTTTTAAGTGTCTATGATTCCTACATACAGTTAACAAGGATTGTTTGCAGTATTCTATATGTACATTAATTTTAATATATTATCTATCTGTCTATTGTGGAAACATTGTTTTGCTAGTAAAATATCCATGTTAATAATGAAACATGTTCTATTTGCCATTTTACAGCATAATAATTCTCCTTAAACTGAACAAATACAGAAAATGAGTTTACAAGTTTAATAACATTCAACTAAATATTCTTTAATCAGCATAACTTGTAATCATTATAATACATGCAGACGATAATATGGGTTTGCTATAAAGATTTATAACACCAAAATTCTAGTTAAATACTTCGAGAAATATTTTATTGAATTAAATTCTTCTCAGTCAATTAGTTTGAAATCTAATATATATATATATATATATATATATATATATATATATATATATATATATATATATATATATATATATATAAAATTATAATTATGTATGTCATTCTGAAATAAATTTCTTTGTGTTTCTGCCTCGTATAAACAATAATAACTCAAATATACCGAAAGGAATAGCGATATTAATGTATTTACACTTAAATTTGAGCATTTACTTAATCACAGAACTTTCTTCCATTTTGAAGATTATTTTTAATGTACCCTAAAATCCAATCTGTAACAATTTCTCAGAATTTTGAAATTTGTTTGAATAATTAAGGTTGCATTATCTACACTGATCTTCTTTCTTAAATTTTTATATTATATCAATAGAGGGACACTTGGACGTTATGATATATCCCATTATCTCAATTTCTTCTAAGTTTTATGATAGAAAATTTTTTTCCATTCATGAAAAAATAATTTTTTCTATACATGAAATTGACCATCAAATATGTTGTATTAAACAGTATTTATTAAGGTTTTTCATTCTTATCATGGTATAAAATTATAATATTTGATACCGAGAATTGAAATATCAACATACACTCATATCTTTAAATTAAGGAAATTCCGAATGACATAAAAATTTAACTCGAAAATAAAAATTTCACATATAGAATTATGATACATATCTTGGAGAATAATATGCAAATTACAAGAAACCACCAGGTGATGCCTATAGTACGTCACAATGTCGAGAGTGCAAGACAGGGATATAGAAAAAATGGTTGAAAGAAGTAAAATGGTTCATAAGCGCTTTAAAAGCTTTTTAATGCAATAACCGCATAGTTATTGCACAAAGGAAGCATTTGGATGATGTTTTACTTGATAGAATTATCGGCCGTCTGGAATGTGGACGTACCCAGCTGGAAGTATCCGAGGAACTTAGAATCACCCAGAGTGTCCAGGCTTTGGCAACGGTTCAAAGATGGTAGTAATGTGAGTAGACGTTACAGCAAAGGTCGCCCCTGAGTTACAAAGCCGAATGAGGAAAGTTATTTTGCAGTTACTGCTAAAAGAAACAGACGGACCACAGCATCAGACCAATTTCGTCTGTTCTCTTCAGCTACAGGTACGACGATTTCAAGGCAGACCGTTTACAGATTCTTAGGATACATTGGTCTATATGCTCGTAGGCCTATCAGATGTGATCCACTTACTACAACTCAATGTCGCCTGCAGTTAGCTTGTAGTAGACAGCATGCTTTGTGGACACCAAAACATTTGATTGGGGTGTCATTATGGAACAACATGTACATTTGTATCGGGTTGCCATGGCAGCAGAAATTATTTCTATGGATGACAATGCCCGTGCAAACATTGTAGACGAATGTCATTAATCGGAGTAATCGTAGAATATCACCCATATAGACAGGCCAGGATACTCACCGGTTTTGAATCCAATGCAGCATGCGTGGAACGTGCTTAGCCTACGAATCGCAGTCCTTCAACCTCCTTTCACATGCCTACCGGAAATTCAGAGAGCATTGCTTGATGAGTTGTGTAATATTCCCAAAGATCAGATCGATAATTTCATACTTAGCATACCTAGGCTATATTGCATCGTCTGGAGGCATATTATGAATTAATCATCATCCCAACTATGTTATATTGGTTTTTGTAAATAAATTATTTTATAAATTTTGCTCCAGGGAGTAAAAATCACAACTATTAATGATGCCAAACATATTACATCATTTTTGCTCTTTACTTTTTGTTTAATAAATAGACTTTACAAGTGAGTCACATTTGTTTTGCTTCTGTCTCTTTCTTTGCCTGAACTTGCATTATACTTTATTTATGGACACGAGTGTAATTATTGCTGCTTATAATTTTAAATGCTGACAAGAAAAATCACAAATAATTTCATAATTTACGCCTTAAGCATTATAAGCTACTTTGTATATAAAACATTAATATGTATACTATATTGAATAAGTATTTCACCAGTTAAGTTAAAAAATTTATTATTGATTTCTAATATCGAATTTTCTTATCAAATGCGGTTGTACGAAATAATATTGACTTCTTTAAAAATCACTTTCAACCAGTTTAAATATTTATAATAAGCATTCCACATTTTATTTATTTCATAAGGAGCGAATAAGAATTTTGTTTTAATTTTAAATTTTTTGAACATAGATAATCCAACATTATTAAATAAAATAGTTATAAAAAAAGATTTTTTTCAACACCTCCTTATTCAAAACACTGTAAGAATCATTCGAAACAACAATTTTTCTTTCTAATATTAAATTTTATTTTAGTCAATAATTTTAGTGAAAAGTTAATGCGACTTTATATTCAGTGGCAGATTTTTCCCACATGATTAATGATGGTAAGTAAACACAAAATATCAAATTTTGAAGTATCACAAAGTAAAAAATGTTCAGAATTCTTCATAAATTATGATAAGTAAGAAAAATGAAGGCATTTTTTCAAAGAAAAAATAAGAATAAATATAAAATACATGATAATAATATGTAAATTCTTCTCATTTAATATAGTTGCGATATAAGTATAATTAATTTACATTTATGCGTTTCAAAAAAATTTTTTAAAAAACTTATAAATCAATATCATCACTTAATTTCTATGGTTAAAATTAAAATCATGCCTATTATACAACTTTCTTGATTTTATGAATCTTGAAAATATAGTTATTTTTAAAAATATAAATAAATGATAATCAAATTGAGTAAAATATTAATTGCAATTACAATCGCTATTTATGATTGCAAATTTACTTTTCTGCTTAAAATTAGTAAAAACCACGAAGGAAATAATTTTAAGTAGTTGAAATAATAAAACTATTTAACTATATTATATATTTTCTCATTAATATGAAACATTTATGCTGAAAAATAAGTTAATTGAAACATATAATCCTTTTACAAACATTAAGGTGCGTGTATCAAATGAGATATAAATTGGTTACATACAAGAAATACATGTTCTTTTATAAATAAAACAGATCTAATTGCATATATATACACACACACACAATTAGATCTGTTTCATTTTTAGCAATTACGCGTGTTTTATTTCGTTTGTCTGTTTGTAAGTGTTATCTTGCCCACAACTGTTTAACTTTTTTAAATGAAGCATAGTTAAAGTGTCTATATAAATATGGTAATTAACATTCATAAAAATCATTTCAATGTTTTGCCCCTTAACCGGCTATCCCAAGGAAACACGGGCAACTAAAACCTATGCGATTTCCGGGTATCCCGAGCCCCTTAGTAGGAGCAATTGCCTTCACTGCAATGCTTCAAATTCAACCCCCAAAGTTGACGAATTACCGTGAAATCATAGTTGGGGAACTTATTTACAGAGCGGTTTCTGTTGACTTAACTAATGCTAGTGAAAATCGAAAGTGTTTTAAGGAAGGAACATCTATTTACGTTCTACTTTTTGATATTTATTCGCATTTACTTTTAGTAATCAAAGGTTGTCTAACAATTGAAATTTATAAGCAATGTATACAAATTTTCCATTTTTATAAAATTAGTAATTTTTTTTTTACTTTTTTCTTTGTATAATATATATATATAATATATATATATATATATATATATATATATATATCTTTATATATATATATATATATACATATCTATATATATATTATATATATATATATATATATATATATATATATATATATATATATATAATATATATATATATATATATATATATATATATATCTTTATATATATATATATATACATATCTATATATATATTATAGAATGAATGTGACTTAGCCACAAGTTTAAAATATAAGAAATTATTTTACTTCATTTGTTCAAAAATATGAAATTTTAAAATGTTAAAAATTTAGTTTAAATTAGAAGGGATAAAATAAGTAATAAATTGGATGCCATTTTTTAAACTTTTGAATGAATTTAGTATTTTAAACAATTCTGCAATGATTTTTGTACAAAATATATAATCTAATTTTAATAAAATGCAACTGTAAAAAGTTATTTCACTTTTTAGAGTTACATTTTATTAAAATTAGATTATATATTTTGTTCTGCGAATAATTAATCTTTGTAATCTCTCAGGTTTTAATTAAGTTCAAAGTGTACCTAAGTTTAGCTAATAAATTGTGTGAATAATTTGTAACTAAATATTTTATTTTAAATGTTTAAAAAATTTATAAAAGAGTGTCAAAAATTCGGAACTGCTTAACTGTCAACTTGGTACCAGTTACGAGCCCCAGAAAGATCATCGAATTCACAGTCCGTGTCCGAAGAGTTATCTTCATAATAAAACAAAAATTCTTCTACATTGCTTGAATCAGACAAAATGTTCGTAAGCCAGTAATTTTTTCACATATACAATAAGGTACTTGAAAGTAACTTCTGAGAGTGAAACAGCACTCATATATGTTTGTGTGCGTGTATGTATGTGTGTATATATAAAAATTTAGTAATTATTATTATTATTATAATATATATATATATATATATATATATATATATATATATATATATATATATATATATATATATATATATATATATATGGAAACAAGAATAAGGAAACAATAATATGGCATTTCAATAATTTGTTCTGGCCAGCTGAATGCGATTTATTGGCATGCTCACCTGAAATACATCATAATACAGATGTTTCCAAGATAATTCGATTGGAAATGTGCATCCACTACACAAGTGCTACATTTGATTTAAATTTATATTTATCGGTTTCCCACGGAATTTGTAAAAATTTCCAAGTTCCACTTGTAAGACATTTGTCAATCCTGATGTCAAATTGATTTAATCAGAAACATCAATCGATCATTCTGCTATCTTCATTCTACTTGTAAATAATTTAAAATTAACTACATGTGCATTAATTTTCTGTTTACTCGAGAATTTTACTAAACTTGTTTTCAAATTTTTCATATTATTGTTAATTTTACATTACTCAAATTTTCAGTACACATATTTCAAGCATTGGTTAAAATACCAAGATCAATATAATTACAAAATATGAAGGAATAAATCATCTTACATAACTATTTTCGAATTTTAAAATAGGGCTTATGTTACTCTTTATTCCACATAAAATTATATTTTGTTACGATTAAAGTCTATAACTTCACAAAGAAGCTATTACTTTTAGCACGAAAATTTTAATTTGGATTAAATCTTTCACTCAATTTACATTTGGCTATAAAACTGGCAAATGATATTAAAATACATCAAGAATTGCTACTTTCAGAAAAATTCTGAGAAATATTCCATTTAATGTTTGTTTAAGAAATGTATATCTGTTTCAGAGACATTATATAATATAGTTTCACCATAAAATATAAATAATGATCAAATTTAAATATTTAAAAAAATATTTGACTTTAGTAATCACAAACATTTTTTCGTATAAGAAAAACAGCGGAAAACATGTTAAATTATTTAATGTCTTTATTGTGAGGTTTCAAATCATTTCAATAATTTTTTGTAAAATTAAAGATATTTTAAACTAATATTTTGTAAGTATAATTTAAAACCATTAAATTGAAGTTACACAATTTCAGAAAATATGAAGTTTCCTTTATCATGGAAAAGAAATATTTTCCTTTACTAATTTAGTGATTATATTTTAAGTATTAAGCCTTTTTCTCATATACTTCAATATCTAACAGCTTTGCACTAAAGATTATACTTTCACCTTCTAGAAACAGAATATTTCAAATAAGCACTATGTTATGGCTTTTTTATTCCTTTAGTATGTTTTTTGGAAAACAAAAAATCAACTTAATTATATTAAAGCTAAATAATTTGACCTTCAATAAGATGTTTTTAACATAAGAAATAAATTTTATTTTGGTGATAAATTAATAAATTATGATATGTATTTTTAACAGGTTAAACATTATATAAAACTTATACTTTCGAACTAGACAAAGTATTCGTTTCTGGTTAGTGAATTTATGCTTACAAAAATTTATTTTGTGAATATTTACTTCTTTAATCAAAACTATTTAAAAATATTTGATTAATCAAATCAAAAGTACCTAAATATATTTATTTATCACC
Organism: Latrodectus elegans; assembly: GCA_030067965.1. Taxonomy (NCBI): domain Eukaryota; kingdom Metazoa; phylum Arthropoda; class Arachnida; order Araneae; family Theridiidae; genus Latrodectus; species Latrodectus elegans. The sequence continues at coordinate 118,120,501 of CM057814.1, forward strand.
ATAAAAAGAAGAATGAAGTTAAATCATTATTATACCAAAGTACTTTAAAAAAAATCTTTCTCTTAATTTATAACTTATATATATTTAATATTATATATATTTAATTCAAAAAAATATTTAATGTAGGGCTAACTTGAATGTGTGACAAAATGTGATATTGACAAGTTCTGTATTAAATATTCGATTATTAGAATACTATTGTAAACAATAGCGTTAAGATGTCCCTGTTTTTAGATTTTTGCCATTTTTCTCCTTTTAGAAAACAAATATTCATACGAGAGACGCATTAATTTTGGTATTTGTGTAAAACAATTTAAGAAATATTAAAAGATATATAATAACACATGTTCTTGTATGGAGTGACATTTTTTTACAAAATTAGAGACAGAAATCTTTCGGTACGAGTAATTTAATACGAAATATTTGATTTCAAAATTTTCACCAAAATTTCATCTGTTGTCAGTAACTTACTATACACTATAAAATCTAATGTTAGGTAATTAAGTTAGCTTTTCATTTTTTTATATTATTAAAAATATACAATATCTAAATTCTTCAATCTGTATGTATTAAAACAACAGAAACGTTTCTTCTAATGATTTTCAAAACTATTTGATGATTTTAAATATATAATATTGATTTTGAGGATTACAAATAATCAGAAAAATAACTAATTATAACAGCTATTTAAAATCAATACATTTTTAATTATCTGAGAAATTAAAAACATTTTTCTGATTTTTAATAAAAAATGATTGAAATAATTATATAAATATATATATATATATATATATATATATATATATATATATATATATATATATATATATATATATATATATATATATATTCATTGTGATGGCTATCTTATATATTTTTAATTGTTTATGATTTTAAATACTAAAACTGCTCAAGAAATAAATTAAACTTCCTGATAATAATTTACAAAATAATTAAATAAAAATGTATACTTTGTGTAATAAAAAATTATCATAAGGACTTCAAGAAATTTTCAAGCAGAACATTCACAAAGCAAACTGCGAGCAAATGTCGGTTTCTACAACTGTAAACAATTGATGATCTTCCCCGCTGTCACTAGAATGTTATTATTGTGAGTTGGCCCAGTGTACAACGACAATACGTCTCATCGAGAATTAGAGGCTTTTGTATTCTTGACAAATGCTAAAGGGGGGAAAACTGACATTGCAGTGAAAGACAAAACTATGTTGCCACAACGAAGCAAAAATGGTGAAGTTTTTTTACAGAACCCCAAACGGTTAAGGGGTTAATGAAACTACAAAATATTGCAGAAACACATAAATCATGTGATGATGCAGAGTAGTAGGCTGCATATACAAATTCATACGGAAAAATTAAGCAATAACGATCTTCGGTTATTTTATTTATTTATTTTTTTAACAAACTATATAAATATGTTAATTTAATCGAGTTAAGCATTTCTAGATACATTTTTATGTATGGTTCATAGTTTTTTTTCCCTAATATCTCAAATGAACAATGAGACTATTGTGGTATGAATTATATATGTTGATTGGTGAATGAAGTTATTAAATAAATTTTGTGCGTATGTGCATGGAAATCTTCACATACAACTTCATTGAACATCAGAAATCTTACTTTCAGAAGCACGTAAGGTGCTGCCAAATAGATCCCAAGAATGTATCAAACGTAGTCTATAGAATCTAGGTCTTTAGATCTGTTATGTTGTTGTTGTTACTTATGACACTTGGAAAAGACAAGCTCGCTATGCAGTTGGTTATGCAAGTTTAAATCTGTAGAGTGCGTCTTTTGTTTAACCAAAGAACCACAAAGGTAAAAGTACGATTTTTTTCTGAACTCTTCGTATAGATGGCGCCACCAGGTGCTGTTCAAGTAATAGTTTTTCAAATTTGACATTGCATGGGAAGGAAATTTGCTCCCCACCATTACACGTATGGAAACTGCTCAGCGACCAAACTCAGAACTTTTGATTATCCAGATTTAACGAGTACGTATATCGCATGTACTTGGTGGGCTTTGGTTGCAGTGGGAATTGAACCTCACCCTTCCGAATGGAAGGCCGATGCCCTGACCACTAGGCTACCACGAAACTATTAATAATGAGATTTTTCGTATAATATGAGATAGACATCGATGTATGATATCGTTATGAAAACATTCGTGAGAAATCAAATCTTCTATATAACAAAGAAATCAGCTTATAAAATTTTGTTATAGATGTGAAGATGAATAATCAGGATTCCATTAAAAACGAGAAACTGTCTGAAGAACTTTAAGCAATACATTTCCATGATTTTGAAAGTTAAATTATGTGTTCCCTTCATGTTTTGATTTTTGAGTTTGTAAACGTTAATCAGATTAATAGACTTTAATTTTTATGGAAATTCACTCAACCAATCTCATAAGTATGGAAACTTCTCGATAGAATAATAGTTATTGCTTGCCTTTGATTACTTGCGATAAAAATGATTAAACATTGTAAATATTGTATACTGACAGGTAATTCACAGGTCAAAATTTCTTATTTTGTTTCATGAATAAATACTTCTCGTTTACGATCTTGAACCATGACTTGTTAATCAAAAGTGTATTAACAACAAGTAGTGCAGTTCTGCAGCTTATCTGAGTTATATCAGACATGTAGAGAAAAAGCAAACATAACAAAGATGTACCTTGTTGTTGTTGCTTATCCTCAGCATATTTGATATATGTCACTTCACATGCAGTCTATCTATCCATTCTGCATATTCTATCCAATGTACTTCTCGTTTGACGTTGTACATGACAATTACTGTGTAACAAAATATCGTAATTTAAAATAACAATTATCGATTTCTGCTTCAGAAATCGATAACTAATTTTAAAATATAAGATTTTATATTATTGGAAATCAAATTATGTCATTATATACATTTCGTATTGATTTTTCTGAGACTAATTTTTAATATAATTTTAAGAAAAACATAAACAATTATTCTAAAAATAACATAAACAATTATTCTAAAAAGAAAATATCTCAAATTTGTAAATCTTTTTAAAACAAAAATTGAACATAAAAATATTGTAGACAATAAAATTCTTTAAAGTAAATTTTAAATAAAATATTTAATAAAATGCATCTTATACATTTTAAAAAAAAAAAATTCCTTGATACGATATTATAAATGTAATCCTTGAAAATTTCATTCTTAACTAAAAGTAAACTTTATCGTAAGCTGAAGTTTAAAGATACTATTCCTAATTTGAAGTCAGTATTAAACATTTTATTGGTTGTTTTAGTTTTCAAAAAGATATACTCCATATAACAGGAATACTTAAAACTTTGTCTTTCTATTTGGAACATTAACATAACGCTTATCTCGCTTACAGGTATTACTAATGATAAACTTGCAAGCGTGAAATGACTTGGCGAGTTGGAATTGAGTCGCGATTTTCGTGTACAGTTTAATATTTTACTAAAATAGCGAAATGGAGTGCATAATGTTTACATTATTTTTAAATGTTATAAAACAGCGTGCATCCAGTATTTTTTTCAGATTATTTTTTGAGCAGAATTTGATTAATTATTCAAGCCATGAATTACTAAAAAGCGTGTCCAGTGAGAAACATTATGTTTTATTAGTATTTAATGCTTTATTGCATATGGGATATGAGAAATTAAAATTCAACGCAGCATGTGCAATCTGCTTACTATGCGTTTAGCAGGATATGTGTGGGTATGTAAGCAGAAAAGTTATATTCAATTCACAGCTGATAAAATATTATTCTAACTTGCTCATTACGTTTTTTTTTCCTTCTGTTACCAATGCTTATTTGTGAATGAATATTTAATGTACTATTATAAATAAATACATAATAACACAGCTTACAGTGTATTAAATTGTATTTTTGTCAAGCTGATGATTCTTTTATAAAGGTACTGTGTTACTGTCAAAAACATCATTCGTCTTCATTTGTTTTTTTTTTTTTTTTTTAATTTAGGAAATGCATACTTAGGCTTAATATTACATAATGAAAATTCTAATATCTGAAGCTATATTGTTGTTGTTATTTACGACACTTTGAGAAGCCAAGCTTCATTTGCGTCGGCTATGCGAATTTAAGTCCATAGGGTGCGTATTTCGTTTAACCAGAACACCAAGAAGTTGAAAGCACGACTTTATTCTAAAACTCCTCAGATAGGTAACATCACTACAGGATGCGTGCCTTTAATTTTGACAATGATCTGGAAGGGAAGGAAATTTTCTCCAGACAATTAAACACATGGTGACAGATCAACGACCGACCACATGACATTCGATTCCACAGATTTAGCGAGTACATATATCGCATGTACTCGGTGACTCTTTGGCAGCTTTAATAATAGAACCCCACCTTCAGGACGGAATGCTGATGTCTTAACCACTAGGTTATTACGGCCTCTGAAGAATTGGTAGTGCCCAACTCAGGGCTAGGTACAAGGAAGTATGCTGGTGGAGCTACAACAACAACGGCATCTGAAACTATATAAGGCACATTATTTCTACCATGTATTATGATCGTATGAGATTACCTTTCCTAATTGACGGTGTTATTCTGATTTCATACACAATACAATAATCCATTTGATTATTTATTGATTGATTGAAATAATACAGGTAATAATCACTTGACATATCCTCTTAAATACTTATTTGACACATCTGCAGAAATTAAAAATCTAGTATTTACTTCTCTTAGCTAAATAATAGCAGAATGTAACAAAGAACATTTTCACCTAAAGAGAGGACCTAACATTAGCTACAGTGAATTTAGTAGATAGTTGGCCATATTCACATGTCAAAAGGAAACGTGGAAAACTTCCAAAGACCAATACCATCATGCATGCAGAAGCCTAACATTCATAATTTATAATTCAACAATAGCTGTTATTGTATATTGGGCTTTTGTCTTTGAAGAAGGCTGTCCTACCAATGGGACACGATAAGTACCATTGCATTTAGTTTTAAATAAATGATTAATATTTAAATTAAAATTAATATTTACTTACCCCAGCCGATAGCGACGTATGTTCTAAATTGGATCTTATCAATGGAAAACGTCTTTACCACTAACATGTAGAGATAGAGACCTTCCACGAACATCCAGAAGAAATTTGTTGCCATCAGGTATGTCAACAGAATCACAAGAAAGCAGGCTACCTGAAGTCATAAAAGAAAAAAAAATATTTTAATAAAATTCGGAGACACCACATAATAAAGGAATAAATTTGATCTTAATAATAGCAAGCTACCTTAGCAGCTGTGGGATTTTGATAGGATTGAAGTGTAGCTGTTAAAATCCAGGTGACATCAATGAGCAAATAAGTAGTCATCAGATTGGTATGAATGGTATTCCTTAAACATCTAAGGTCTCTACAATAGTAAAATCATGACTATTTTAGACTCTATTGTCAAAGCAGACACAGTTAAAAAAGTTTCTTTTATCGTTTTTCACTCATACTACATAAAATGAAAATAAATAAATAAAAATATTTTATACTTTTTAAATCACGAAATGTATATATAATTATAATATAACAGAAGTTCAAAAAAGATAATGTATAGAGTTCTCACTTAATTTATTAAAAAATATTTCATTTCTTTTTATTATAACTTGTCATCCTTTAAATGTTAATTATTTATGAGAAAAATAAGTTAACAATATTAACAAATTTGACATTTTTCTGTTAAAGCTAAAGCTCTTTAATTAGATTTTAAGGACAACAGAAATTCTTGCATGAAACATATCTTTAAATTCATAAATTTCGTTTTAATGATAAAAACAAATTATGAGCCTGTTGTTTATCATTAAAACCAAACTTGTGAATTAAGCAAACTAAACTTTTTCATGGTTCATCAACATAATTTGTATTTGAAGCACTGTCTTAATGATCAGGACTTTTAGAAAAACAGGATATTTTTTTATTTCTAGAACAGTAATATCATTTGTGAATAATTCATGTATTATGTATATATTTTATTGAGAATTTTTTCCCTAATTTATACCGCAACTATACCACATTTGACTATTCAATCAATTAATAAAATCACTTTTAATGATTATAATTTCCCTTAAATTAGCTACTGGGAATATCAAATAGAGTATCAAAAGTTGAATAAAAAAACAAATCAAATTTAGAAAGGTATATCAAAATATATCGTACTTGAAGTAAAAGAACACGAAGAGTGCAAGGCTCAGTGCAACCAATGATATTCCATATCCCACGTAATATATGGTTGCAGCTTCTTTCATGTCCCACAGAACCTGTGCAAGCAATGATACAGTATAATTAGTTATTATTAACTAAATTATGGAAGTTCTTAAAAATATATGAAGAAAAAAAATTAATTAATAGATAAATATAAAAATTTATTTTATTTTATAAAGTTATAAAACTGAACTAAAATTATTAGTTTAAAGTACACTATAACAAAGCGATTGTCACTTGTATGTTAAATTAATTCATTGTTAGGGTTATCAGTGAGAAAGACTTCTTTATATATAATTTGATAAAAAAATTAATTTCAAAATTTATTTAAGTAAAATTACATTCTACTAAGAAATAATTCTGTGTACTAATATGATATCGAGTATAATAATGCTGGAACATAATGTTACATTTAAATCAAAGTGTTAGCAGTTACAAGTTTAGCAACTTTAAATTAAATTTGCTTCAAAGTAAGAAACTTCAAAGTTAATTAACAAAAATATCCTTTGATCTGTCTTTATGATACATAATTATCCTAATTTAAGTTTATAAATTATCTCAAAATAATGAGTATTAAATACAGTTTAACATAATTTAATAACCAAAATTTTAAATGTAATATATTTTACAATAAATAAAAAAGAATTTTCCATAGATTTAACTATTTAAACATTAATTAAACATTAATTTAATCAATTATTCAGGATTGATTGGGGTACTAGCGCTAAACCCAAGAAAGGACAAACTGCGGTGTAAATATTCGAGAAATCACATCATTACATATATATATATATATATATATATATATATATATATATATATCTATATATATATATATATATATATATATATATATATATATTCATTTGCTGCAAGATATTAAATTAACATACAGCAATATATTACAAGGTTATGCAAGAGGGTGGGGAAAGTAATTCTGCATGAGGTAGATCGGAATTCAATTTAGAGATAAACGCAGTACTGTATGGAACTGTGCAATACGTATTACGTTATATAGGTATTTATCTTGAATCTTGGAAGATTAGTTTGACATAATGACTGATTTGATAGGTCTTGAAGGATTCCAGAATTATTCGCAAAAAATCATATACCATTTAAAGGAGATTATTATATATAAGAGATTGGTAATTACATTCAAATCATAAGGTTTTATTACAAATAAAATTATTAATCAAATTTTAGCACTAAAAGTGTTTTCAATAAATGTAAGGAAATTATGAGTTTTTACAGTTTTCTTATCGATGGCATAGAACTATTATATCATAAACATATGTTTATGTGAATAATGAATATAATGATAATTGCAATCGATCCATAACTATTTACATGGATTTCTTCATTTATATAAATTGTAATTTATTAATATAAAAAAGTGCTATTTTTTTATCACTTTTTCTGAAGTAACGCAGAAGCAAATACGTATGTTAAGGAAAATATTTGGCAAATATTATTATAAGTAATTATATAAAATTTACAAAACTGCATAAAGAAGGAAAGCTTCAAAATTATCAGAGTGATATTCTTCATAACCTTCTACAAATTTATTTTGAGCAAAGATGCTTGGTCAAATAGATTCAGTATATCAACATTCAAGATTAGTGAAGGTGCTAAACCTGTCAACTGCACCATAAACAATTTGCAGAAGAGAGTAAAAAGTATAAACTGGCTGTTTTACACTTTTTGGAGTATATTTATTAGTGCGTTCTTCAAAATTATATATTCACTCATTGTAGAAATATATAAATTTAATATTTATAATTTTTTTCGCATGTCTGCAAATTTGAATTTAAACTGGCAAGAGAAACATATGTGATGTGTGCTCGAATATATCAAGTAGAGATGAGTTGTTTCGGTTTTAGTATTAATTTATTAAAATGGAGGATTATAATTTAAATTTTCAAATAAATTTATTCGATTACTATTATGTATTTTACTAGTTGTATAAAGTTAGATGACACCTGTTGCATTATAATTTAAAAGCAATGCTTATTTAATAATGGTTAAATGGCTAATAACTTCTGTTATTTGGATTATTTATTAGATAGTGGCATTAATAGTTAGATTTGTGCTAAATATAACTGCCTTTAGTCAGACAACTATCGGCAAAACAAGAGCTTGAGTATTGAGTATTTGCTTAAAAATTTATGTTTATAATAAATAAAAGCTCAATAGTTTAAATTGACATAAATTATCTAAAAAAGAATCAAAAGGTACAAATAATGATTTTATTAAATATAGACTTGTTTATGATGATCAATTTACTGGTTCATTAATTTACCAATAAACTTTACACACGATATATTGGTTAAACTAAGATTTAAAGATGAAATTGCATTTCAAATTATATCAGAACTCTACTTAAAAAAGAAATCGAAACAATATTTCATAAAAGGAAATTGTTTTATAATAAGCACTTTTTACAATATGCATCAATTTTGTTTATATAAATACATTGATAGATGAAAAGAAGTTATTAATAAATTTTACTTGAAAAAATTCTTCTTCATGTAGGTTGACTGGTTTACATTCTCTGTAGTTTGACCAACGGGACCATGTTGCGTTAGCAAGACACTGTCGACTTGCATTACCTAAAATTGCAAAATTGTATATACATACATACATACACACACACACACACACACACACACACACACACACACACACACACACACACACACACACACACACACACACACACACACACACGTATATCTATATTAAAAGTAATTTTACAACAGTACGCCCTTACTATTAAAAATATTTAATTACAGAGTTTCATACAAACGTAATATAAATGGTATGATCTTGGTAACGGATGGTATAACGGAATACAAACGGAATATAATATTTTCGGTCATTTCAGCGTATGAAAAGTAATTTATATAATAAAATAAACAAAATGAGCAGTTACATGAGATATTGCTAAGTCATTTAATCTCTTGTAATAATTTTAATTAAAATTAGAGCTCGACGAGCAATTGAAAGAATTGAATCTAACATTTGTTTCGTCAAGGCTATGACATCATTGGTATAACAATAAGAAAATCTACATATTCAGTACACTTTTTTCCAATGAATTTTTCAAGAAAATTATTTTTCCTACATATTATTAAACTATTAGAAATATGACTATAACTGTTCAAAAAAGAAAGAAGTCTGTTTTCGATTTTAAATGACAGTATTATCCAACTTCAATTATACACTGCCAGATAATGAAAGTGCAACACTAAGAAGGATTTGCCAAAAAGTAACAAAACTTGACAAACATAGAGAGACAAAAATAATCAATAATTTGAAACAATAGTATTTCAAAATGATATGCATAATACAGAGCGAGAACAGGGTCAAATCATAAAGTTGTAATACCACAATGAACGGTGATACACGAAGCCAAATTTCGAGGCAAAGAATCAATGAGAGTATGGTAGCTTCCTGAAGAGTGTCTTTTCATTCTCTGTCAACCATTTGTTAAAGTGAATCTTCGAAGGAGGCAGTGGAAGGGTCTTCAAATGACGTCCAATCACATACCAAACGTGTTCGCTTTTCGAGCATGGGGAGCAATGAAGAAGCTATACACCTTGTAGGGCATGTTGGCTAATCAAGCAATTTTGCTCACGCCCTATCTTTCTGCTAAACGGCATCAGCTAAATGTTGGTCAGTGCCACCTGCTGCAGCACATTATCCACATAACATGGGGCTGTCAATGTGCTGGTAATACGACCTATAGGAGACCCGGAATCGTTGGTAATGCATCCCAAATCATGATGCCTGTTGTCGTGCGAGGGGTCATTTCACAATTATAGCAGGTTTTGACCTGTCTCTACGTCGACGCTACACTCGCTGTCTGAGGCTAACACTGAAGAAACAGAAGTGTCTCTCATCTGACAAGGTGATCTTGTGCCAATCTGTCATCCACATTTCTCTAATATGGCCCCATTGTAGATGTCAGAATCTATCTGTAGGGTTTATAGCATGTCTTGCAAACAGCGAAAGCCGTAATCAACGACAACCAAGTCCAAGATTTCTATAATATACTTCTAAGTCTAGGCATAACAATGGCCTTCGACTCAATGTCATGGCCTTGACTTAAAGCTAAGCTATCCAAAATTGCAGCACCAGCCGACATCTTTAAACTCTTTTCTACGTTTTGGACAATAGAGAACTTGGAGTAATCTAAGATAGCGGAATCACCACAATATTTCTTAATAGGGGGTGCCTGCAAGAATCAGTAAGAGGACCAATTCTTTAGAGTATTTACTTCCAAAGCGCTGTCTCACACACATGGCCGAAGCACACACAAACTATCAGTTTTGTAGACGACATACTCCTAATCATCAAAGGTAAAGCCAAAAAAGAATTAAAATACCAGCAATAAACCTCTACATTTTTTTACAAATCTATGCAACGCTCTTCATCTCACCACAGATGTTATAAGCAATGATAATTCATGAAAAATTCAGGACTCTAAAATCAAATCCAAAAATAATGCTAAATGGAACTAACTTAATGAACTAATCAAATCAATGAATTACTTCGTGGTCACTATAGATAAAAAGCTCTCAGTTCTACATCACATTGAAAACTTAAAGACGAAATATCTCCCATCTGCCAAAGAATAGCTAGGATGTATGATGGGACCCCACTAGATCATTCGACGCAAATTCCACAAACTCATATACACCAATATTATCCAGCGGATAATCTTTTATGCAGCCTCATTCTGGACATTCCCTATAATAACAAGAAAGATAAAACTATCCTCCTGCCTGCAACGTCTCTTCACCCTCCGAATAACAAGAACGTATCGAAACACACCATCAATAAGCCTCACAATCCTCTGGCACTCCATCACTCCACCTCCAACTTAAGTATGAAGCATTAAACACAGCAATCCCCCAACTTAGAAGACATATAGAACATCTTGCAGTCCAGTCACTCCATCTTAATTGTGAAACATTAAACACAGTAATCCTTCAACTTAGAAGTCATATAGCACATCTAAAAGTCCAGTCACCCACAGCAACAATCTAGTCTGAAAGATAATCTACCCTTCTAGCCACCAACAACCCCTAACTTGATCCCCCTCATTCAACTAATTTAATTACTGATAACCGATGCAGCAAATTCCTGTAAATTCACCCTCATTTAGATCAGGGCTCACATAGGTATCTAAGTCAACTAGTTTGTGAATGCTGCTGCAAAGGAATTAACCAAACTTCCAAAATATGACCAATATCACCTCGTATGGTTTCAAACCTCCGTAGAGCAAACCATTAAATCTCAAAAATTAGCCTTATGACAAACCACATGAACTACAGCCAACCAGGGAAGAACTACTTAAAAATAATTCCTTAAGTCTTTGAGCCACGCCAACTGGTTAATCCGTACCCAAATTACTTCGTAATAGAATATGTTCCATTCTCAACTTACTTTAAAAAATAAATACAAAGTCTTCATTTTTGGTTTCTGTGGCAAAGAAGGCGATCCTTTCCATTACATCATAGAATGCACTTACTCGACCCAGAGCCATCTCAAATGCTCTCAAAACATTAGCTATATTGATTTTCTTGAATTCTACCTTCATTCAGCTCTTCACAAGAAACAATTAATCGATAAGATAATCACAGAAATAAGTCTCGATTTGGGCAAAAACAGGAGCTCCCTTTCCACCACCTCCACAGACGATTTCTCATCAGACATTCAACCCCTCAGTTTCAACAACCTTAAACTTTTAGTTAAGGACTTCACAAATGAAATGACTGCATTTTCCCACCAATTACAAAATCAAGAAATTTGCAGCGACACAATATTTGTACTCTCCATTTGAACATAATCGTTTTATTGTTTTATTTACTCATACTTTTTGATAATCATTTTTAACATTTTTTGATAATTTCAGTCATTTATCCTTCTCTGTAAGCGAATGGTACAATACGGGGTTCTCTCTCATATTTTATGAATGTATACGATTTACCGTAAAAACCAACCCTCTCTCAAGAACCAACCTTCTTAATCCCTTCACAGTCGGATCAACATGCTTCTCGTAATCTCATATGCCTGCTGGAACTCACTCAGTTGACGATGGCCTGACATTGTTTGCACTCACAGACGTCCTTTGCCACACAAGAACAAACTTATAACCATTATTTTGTAAGTAGCAATTACCACCCGAATGTTGCCCATTCTGCCGTTTCTTCACCTTATATCTTATCCTACATATGCTGTAGAGCTGCACAATTTACATTATTTGGATACCTCAGTATGGTACTTCTACACAGAAATTTGCATAACTATCTAACCAGTCCTTCTTGGTGTTGTATTTCGTGTCGGACAGTGAATTATGTCAACGATAAACAATCTTACTAATGGTTTCTGATCTTTTGAAAAATTTCCAAAAATATTAAAGATTTACATCATTAGAAACATAAAACAAAAACATGTTTTATCATTTTAATATTTTTTGCAGTATTAAATATTGTTGAATCATTCATTGTTGCTAAAAAAATTAAATTTCACATATTTTTTAAATTCTTAGGAATATAACAAAAAATGCATAAGATGCACATGTTCAATTCAATTATTCTCAACTGCGTTTTTAACGATATATCGTTGAAGCCTTATAAAAACATAACAAACACAAAAGTTTTAATATAGCGTTTTGAAGCACTTAAAACTTTACAAGGACACTTTTAACTTTCACGGTGCAATTAACTTTTCAAGAAGGCATTTTATTGATATTGGGTTATATTTATAGCTGACAAGGGAGGACATTTGGAAAGCATACATCAAGATCGAAAAAATATGGTCATGTAGTAGATACAAGATCAATGTCCTTCACGCATAAGTTTTATTATTTGAGGATCTTACACATTTCTTTATTAATTTTTTATATGTTTATTTATAAAATGCAAAATTTTGCGTTCATATGCATATTTTTAGACATTGAAGATGTAATTAAATGCTTCTATTAACTAAAACAAATGCTGAAAGGAATGCTTATTCAAACATTTTGCTTCTAAAACCGTTTTACGAAAAATGCATTATATCTGAGGGCGCAAAATAACCTTATGAGGAACAAATTCACCGTGTTGTAAAAATAACTTATTGCGTGACGGTAAAAACTAATCAATTGATGGTTAAGATTTATGTTGACATTAATTTCTGGAAACGTTATTACAAACATAATCAAAATGTAATTTTTGAAAACTACATTGAATTAAAACGCATATTTTTCAAACAAAGTACATAAATGGGCTAGAAACGGAATTTTTAAATGTAACAATTGATTGATTAGCTCCTCCATTTTTATAACATAAAAAGTATAAAATTCTGATAGAAATAATATTAAGCACATTCTCATTAAAAAGTGCCTTTTTTTCAGGAATGAAAAAGTTATTTTAGTTCAGACACGAAAACAATTTAATGTTAAATGTTTACTCACTGTTTGTGTCGTAACGCACTCCATTGAATTCTTCAAAACAGGGCACTCTAGAAATCGTTCCAGCAGCTGTGGTTGGCCAACAGGAGATACCATCCCATGTTGCATTGCAATATTTAGCTGTTTTTGGAAATAAAAGTGTGTCATGTTATGTGGAATAAGCTAAAAACTAAAGGGATAGTTTTAGAAAAATTATGCCCATTATAATATTATTACCAATTCTATAAATTGTTTTCATTATTTGACTCTTTTGGATTTTATATATTTATTTTATTATAGAAATTATTTCTGACAAGAGAATTTCATTATAAACAGTATGATCGATTTATTTCAATCAATTTTTTTGAATAAAATTAAGTTACCTTAAATATAACAAGTTCATTATTCTAGTTACAAATAACGCAATATAGAATATTAATTAACTAAGGAGTATATTAATTTAAATTCTCCAAAAATACATATTAAGAGAAATTTTTTTTTAAAGGAGAATGCAATATAATTACGATTACATTGATTTTTTCACATTTTAGGTTAAACAAATTTTTTAAAATATAACTAAAGACACACACACAAGCGAAATATACATTAACATTTATAAATATACAGTAATATACATAGGCTGTATTTTTATCGATATTTCAATTCTTTGCATACCATTTCATTATTTTTAATTCATGAATAATATTCATATTATTTTTTGGTTAATATTTTCTTATCACACACACAAACACAAACACACACACAGACACACACACACGCATATATATATATATATATATATATATATAGATATATATATATATATATATATATATATATATATATATATATATATATATATATATATATATATATTATAATTATTATTCAGCATTTATTAATATAATAAAACGAATTTACTCGTATAATTCGCAATTTAAAATTTAAGAAGCTGCCTGTCGTTCAGAGTGTACATTCAATCAGGCCAAAACATCTATCGTATGTAAAAATAAAGCTTCACAACAAAAAGGAAATGAAATAAATATTAAGTTTCATAAAACATCTGTTAAATTCAGTATTAATGTTTAATTACGTTTCTTTACATATTTATTTAATACTACTCAATAAATATTTCTCTCATTTTTAAGATTTTTTTGTAAGTACTCATATCATATTTTGTTCTTTTTTACATAAAAGGAAAACTGATAACTCATTCAATTAGAATATTTAAAGTTCGTTAATATGAACTATTATTTCTATTCCCTTGAAATAATATTTCAAGGTTTTTCTCTTAATCAAGGGAAACATTCTTCAAATTAAATAGTTCACGGTGTTTGATAGGTTGTTATTTCAATATTTGGTGATTAAAAATATTTTTAAAACTGTCAGCAAAATTCATCTGCAAATATTTAAACGATATCTGCAAACATATAAGCGATATTTAAATTATTCTCACAATTTACAAAAAAAAAATAAATAGAACCGAATTTACTTTTAAAATTATTTACAACAATTGCCTTTTAAATCAAATAATAGAAAATCTAATGTTAAACTGAAAATGAAATTTAGTTCTTAGCAATCTATATATATAAATCACATATCAATACTCTCATGCATTTTAAAAGAATTAAACAAATGTATACTAATAGTACAAAAAATGCATACATTTAAAAAAAGACATCAACAATAGTGAACTAACAAATAGTTGATATTATAGGAAAATAACATGCTTACTATTTAACTGATTTTCTGATGCAACGTTTTTCCGCAACGTTTCAAGTGAACCACCATTTATGTAGATTATTGTACACATTTTTATTTTCATATTATTTTAAGTGAAAAAACTTTTATAATTAACAAATGATTGATAAAATTTAAAATTTTAAGAAATATAAATACTGTTACTTAAATTGTATATAATCTATTATATAATAAAAAATAATTATTTTATTAAAATAATTATTATACATTATTCCTTTTATACAACAGCAAACATATTTTACATTATCTATCTATATTTGGCTCGATAGAAGCTTTTAATTACAATTTTAAATTTTTAATACTTATTTATTAATTTCTGGAAATATTATTACAAAATCCTTGTATATGTTTCTAAATAAAAACATTTTATATTTTCATCTACAAATCATCTTAAAATTTTTAAGCATGCTTTGAAATATTTTCAAAAATTACAGACAAATATTTTTGTATTTTGTAAAAATGCTTTAAGTTTCCGAAAAATAGTCAAAAATGTTTTTTATTGAGTGCATTATTTTTGAGCAAATCATGTGTAAAAATCTCATGTTCATAAAGACATATATATTTTCCTAAATCTTAATGTAAAATGTCTTAACAATACTGATTTTAAATAATCTTTGATAAGTTCCTTAAATAAGTGAAATATTTCTGAGAAATCACTCATTTTTATCAATTTATTTAGGGATCTCATTGGAAGAAAAATAATCTTAGGTGTCAAAAATAAAAAAGTAAATTATTTTTAATATTCAACGATATAATGTTCATTAGACGAGAAACTGCTATAACAATGATTATTACAATCTTATTTATTAATTGTTTTTGATATGAGTATTATAAAAAATATAATATTATCAGTTTAAAAATAATCACCTTGCGCATTTCTCAGATAACTGAATTCCTGAATGTTTTTGAGAAAATATTCATTTGATATTTTTATTCAAGTCAGAAATGATAAGTTAACGACTTTTTCATTTTAATTCATTTTCAGAACATTCTTAATATTTTTCCACACAAATAACTTCATTCATATATTTTCATTATTAAATACACTTAAAATTTAAAATGATTATATTTTAAAATTCATTACCCCTTATATTTTTAAATTTAATAGTGTTACATCTGAAAATAGATATAGATAAAAAATAATTTCTAAAGAAAAAGGCCTTTCTTTTATATCATGTGTGAGAACAGCGATAGTTTACAAAAAAGAATTTTATATCTGTAAAGACGCTGATATACATTTTGTACTGAAATTGTGATTTTCTTAACAATCTTTCGGTTTAAATTTTTTATAGATTATTAAGATTTATTAGTAGATTGATACGAATTAGGAAAACTTGATAAATCAATACATGTGTTAAAAAATTTTGACAGATTTTAAGAAAATATCCATTGCTTAACTCAAATACACACATATATATGAATTAAGGATAATTCAGAATCACACAGAAATTAAACTCAAAAATAAAAATGTCTTATGTAGAATTATCACTCACATATTAAAAAAATTATATGCTAATTACAAAAAGCCACCAGATGGCGCTGTTTTCACGTAAAAATGATGAGAGTGTAAGACAGGGGTAAATGAGGAATGGTTGCAAAGAAATAAAATTGCTTACAAGCGCTTTAAAAGCCTTTCATTGCAATAAACCTATAGAAATGGCACAAATGAAGCATTTGGATGATGTTTCACGTGCAGAATTATAAGCCGCTTCGAATGAGGCCGTACCCAGCTGGAAGTATCTGAGGAACTTGGAATCGCCCAGAGTGTCATCGCCAGGCTTTGGCAACGGTTAAAAAATGTTGGTAATATGAGTAAACGTTACAGCACAGGTCACCCTCGAGTTACAACGCCGAATGAGGACTTGTATTTGGCAGTTACTGCCAAAAGAAACAGACGGATGAGCATATCAGACCTGTCTCGTACGCTCTCTTCAGATACCGATACGACAGTTTCAAAGTAGACAGAGTACAGACGATTAGGGCACACTAGTCCATATGCTCGTAGGCCTGTTAGATGTTCTCCACTTACAGAAACTCAGTGTCACCTGCGGTTAGCCTGGAGTAGAGAGCATACATTGTGGACACCGCAACAGTGGTCTTGTGTAATGTTTTCCGACGAGTTCAGATTGGGAAGGAATTATTCTGGGTTCCAGAAATAACCTATAAGTTCAGAATATAACCATGATAGGCAACATCTATCTGGATGTGATTCTCAAACAGCATGTGCTTTTGTTTCGTAGCACCATGGGTGCAAAATTTCTGTTTATGGATTGCAACGCGTCCTCACAGTGCAAACATTGTAAACGAATGCCTTCAATCGGAGGATATCATTTGTATGGACAGGCCAGCATACTCACCGAACTTGAATCCAGTAGAGCATGTGTGGGACATACTCGGCCCACGAATTGCAGTGCGTCAACCCCCTTCTCACGTGTCTACCGAAACTTCGGAGAGCATTGCTTGATGAGTGGTGCAATATTGTTCAAGATCAGATCGATAATTTGATACTAAGCCTGCCTAGGCATTTTACAGACTATATTACATTGTTTGGGGGGCATATAATGAATTAACCATCATACCAACCATGCTATATTGGTTTTTGTAAATAGATTATTTTTTAAAATTTGCTCCAGGAAGTAAAAATCGCAAATTTAAATAATGATGTTAAGCACATAGCATCTTTTTTGCTCTTTATATTTTGTTTAATGAATACACTTTACAAATAAGTCCCATTTGCTTTGCTTCTGTCTTTTTGTATCCATGAACTTGCATTATCCTTAATTTATGGACGCGAGGGTAGATTTCTGTGTGTATATGATATATTCAGAACTTTTATATGAATTATACAAAATTTCAAAAAAATTATGATAAAATATGTGTAGCAGGAAAAATTATCTTTTTGAGCCTTCAGATATCTTTATTTTCATTTCATTAAATCCCATCAATCGAAACAAATTATGTAGCCATCATGCGATGAGGTAAGGGTTGATATATCAAGCGTTAATAATTAATGGTTTCTTAAATATTATTGAATATTTAATATTTTCCTTTTGCGTGATAGTTTAAATCCTGAAAGGAAGTAAGGTGAAAATAAATGCTATTTCTTTTTATGGGATTTTGGATTTATTATGTTTTGAAGGAAAGAGCAAATCAAAACCATAATTCATAAAGGACCATACCATCCTTTTAGGTGCTATATGTTCTTATAGATAAAAGCATCTGGCACGATATAGCATTCTTGACTCCTTCACAAAAAACAGTTTTAATGAAGCTGGTAGATTATCATACATTTTTAAGATATCTATCAACATATTCTACAAAATATCTTGAATATGACACAGTAAAAGACACGTACAGTTCATTAATTATTACCTAGAAAAAAATTTTCATTATAAGGGTTATTCTTAATTTAGTCATTTAGCCACCATTTTTATACAAAATCATGTCCCACCTAAAGTAGCTCGTAAAAAGATATTCTTTCATAAAATTCTAACAGAAGTTATAAAATAAAATTACGTGGGGGATAAAAAGTTTTTGCAATATTATTACACACTCATCCAACATGATTTCAACAAACTTTTGATTTTGGTAATATCTAAGAACTGACTTATACTGAGGCTGCTTAGTCATTGTAGTTCAACAGTAAAACCCCTTTTGACTTAACTTTTCTGTTTGTGTTTGCGTGAACTACACTCATAAATTCGGTTAGATGATGAGTGATTAAAAAGTAAAAGTTTGAGCATTACTTTAGCATTTTGTTATTTAATATATAGAAAATGAAAAGGATTTTCGATCATTTTTCCAGAAACTTCATAATTTTTTTCAGTATTATCTTTATTTTATTAAACTTAACTTTTTTAAAGCATACATGAATTTTTAGATTTCTATGCATGCATTCATACGGCAAAGGTTATGGAATATGAATTTCTGTTACCAAGTCGAACCTCATCTTGTCATGTGAAAAACCGCATGTTAACATAACATGGAATTCAAAAGCCATTGAAAATCTCTTGCAGAAATGTTTGGTTAAATTGTCTCAATAGATGAAAATAGTTTGAAAACTGTAGAGAGTGCATGATTTTGGTTTTTGAAGTGCTCAAGTATACACGTTGGAAAAAACTCAAGCAGAGTGATATATTTCATCAAATCATTTGCTGAAATTTTCTTGGGTGACCAAATGCGCACAGTAACATGGCACAAGATGGTTCATAAAATATTCAACACTGTTTAAGCAAATGAAGCACCTAAATTGCTGCAAGTAGTTCTCAAGTAGCTGAATTTACCATGTTCAGTCAAAAGGATAGATTGGCCAAATGTGATCCACATTAAAATTACCTTGATACTACAAGCATGCTTGTTGCCTTGTTAACAAATAGGGTTTATGGTGCATCTATTACACGAACTCTTCTGCTCGAACATTTGAAAAAAATTGACTCATTTGATTATGTCACTATTCTCCAGTCATTTAAGTTTAAATTAATACTTTCAGGACACCCTGTTGAAAAGGCACTGCAAGTTATATCAGTCAATTTCAAGACATACAAGTTGTCATATACTACAATAGCCCATTAGGACAAGATTTCACAATCGTTTTCAAACATTCAAATCAATCATTTATTTTACATTATTTGGTACACTATTTCTTTTTATTAACTAAGAATATTTCGTCCAGAGATCACTGGTCTCAGTCATTTAATATCTACGATCAGATCAGAGCAAAGCCTGCGGTGATTGTTTATCATAACATAAAAGATTTATATTAAATTTTTAACTTTTTCTGGCTTGGAATGTCGAATTCTCGAAGGATTTCACAAATGGAATATCTCAATCGTCCAGCTTCTAACCTCATTTCGAGCTTAAAATCTGTCAACTTCTGTCATGCGATTATCATCACGTGAGAAATTTACGTTGATCACCTGAAGTAAATAAAATTCTTGCTGATACATGTAGAATAATATTGCTACTTGTATAGTTACACAATGCTGTACAAAGAATTGAAAATTTTTGTCTCTTCATTAAATGTATGTATATCAGTTATGAAATGGTTTATTTATAAAACATTGTTAATTATGTTGCTTAATGGCAATATAAATTTCAGGATTAATAATACAAACAGTTTTCTATTATCCATATATCTTAAAATAAATGCATGGTGAAAGTTATCATAAGAGCGAAGATTATTATCTTGAGTTATTTATATAAGTGTTTTCATTGAAGTCATTTATATAAGTCAGATTCATTGAAGATGAGGAAACCTACTTATGAAATATTTATAAATATTTTTTCTTAATTACATATTTAACCAGGCTAATCCGTGAAAAACTAATCTTGCTTATTTTTTAAAAATATTCCAAAGTATAGAAAAGCAATTTTTTAAAATAGCATAAACAATCCAATTAATTGTAATAATTGCAACATTTACAAACAAAATGACCAAATAAAGTGAAGAATATAAAACAAATATTTTCTAAGAAGAAGTAGGACTAAAATGCTGAAAATTCTTTCTATTAAAACTCAATACTTCACATAAAATTGGTGCAACATGTGAAACCTTTTATCTTTCGGTTTATTCATGATAATTATTTTCAAGTTCATATCTATTGAATACTTTAAATTCTTCATTGCATCACGATTTATGCCCTTAATTTAGAGCATTTTAGGAAGCAAAGGATTGAAAAAGAAATTAATTATGCGGAGTTGGTATGTTTTATTTAATATCTCTAATATGTAAAAATATTAGAATTAGAGAAAATATTGTATTGTTAAGAATTTAAGATTTTTATAATTTATTACATTAAAATATTATGTTTCGAAGCATTTAAATTTTTTTTTCATAAAGTATGGTTATATGCATTTACAAATTTTCCGTAAATACTTAGTGCGTTTTTACTATGCCATTATGTACGTTTTTTGTTATAAATGTTGTTTTAATTTTTATTTAATTTATTTTAATAGTACTCGTGGTACGTATTGTTTATTTTTATCATCTAAACTTAAAGAGATAAAAATAAACTATACCCTCTTTAAATATGCTTTGTAAGAGATTCAAATAATGCTTTAAAAACCCCTAAATAACCTAGTGCAATAATTTAAACAAATAAAAAATTAAAAACCACACAAATTATCAAAGGTTTCCTCAATTTCGCTAGATGGATTTCTTATAATTCATTGACATTTATCATTAAATTTCGTAAAAATTATCTTTTATATACCTTTAAAATTTATAAAAATGACTCATTATATTTAAATAAAATGTAAAGAATTTTAAGTTAAAATTTTCATCATAAATACAGAATCACATTACGTGATGTTTATTGTAATAAATGATAAAATAATGTATTTAAATATAAGTTCATATTTACAATGTTCTAAGCAAAACTAATTTTTTGAACTTTCGCATCAATTTCAGCAGAAGAAACTATTTATTACGCGCGTAAAGTTAAATTAACTACTTGGTGGTAGATTTTAAAATGATCTATATTAGTTCTCACCTGTTGTGAGACAACCGGAAACACTTTAATCACGTAAAAGTTAACCTGTACTCGATTTATTTCGCAACTCTCATTGAATAGTAGTTCCTAGCAGCAACAACACAAACAACAATTCCTGAATGTCTCTCTGAGTCCACCAAAGCAAATTAGGATCATTCACTTCGCATTAAGAGGAATTGGTGAGGTCTAGACAACGGAGGAAGTTTCACCCTAGTTTCCGAATCTATTCACTGAATGTTGGCTTCAAATTAGGAGTAATTAGCATTTCAAAAATTAATCAGTGCGTATCTCGTAAGGAAAAAAGCAACCAGTATTTATGGTTTGAAAAGTAGTTTTTAAAAGATATTATTACACTACATGTCAAATAATTAATCATATGTCATGCTTTCATGAAAGCATTTCAGTAAACTTTAATGTTATGAAAAATGAGTGGTATTTTGTGCAGTTATTAACGTATTATGATTAAAGAAAGTTTGCCCATTCTGAGTGAATATAAATCTTCCTGCATGATGTAAATAAATCTTATTTTTAGAAATTCTAAAATTTTATCTTTGCATTTATTTTTAAGCAAAATCATTTATATATCATTCTTTTTAATTTCCTATTGTAAGAAGAAATTATTCTGATTTTCCTTAAAATAAATCCGTTATTCATTCATATCAGTAAAACTTCATATTACTAAAAATAATGTCATTAAATGACTAGCAAAAATTTCTCTGCTTCCTGTGGAAAATGTATTCTTATACTGTGCCTCAAAAAATAAGCAACAAACACAAAAAATATTGAAACACAATGAAATTTTCACAGGTTGTGGAGCAGAAGAAAAAATCAATGCCGCACAAAATAACAAAAAAAAAATATTTTTCAAATAATCAACATAAAAATTAATGTCCTTAACTTGTACTGAAAAATGTTTAATTTCAAACATTCATCTGTAGGAAGTCGTACGTCCAATCTCAAAGTATGCAACTTCTTAAGTCATTAAGGTTTAGAAAAGGATTGCACAGAGCAGAAAGATGCCTCCCGAGTATTATTAGAGCTCAATACGGGTGAACACACTGGTCATTCAATTCGAAGCAGTATTTCACGTTCCAAGTATTATTTGATAAAGGGAGCTCTATCTAATATGCTTTATAGTTAATAAACATGTCATTAGAAACCATAACTTTCGAGTATGGATAAAAATATTGGAAGAGAACTGCTGTCGTTTGACGGGTAGGAAAGATCAATTCGGCTACCGACAAATATCCCTACCCAAATTTTAAAACCTGTATGACTGTAGCTCTGTTTCAGTGATATTGACAGCTTGATATCTAGTTTCTGGGATTCTCTAGATTAGTATTCTTGGGGAATCATTATTTTCACACAATCAGAACTCATCAATGAATAATAAATTTCTCATTTCTGTAGTGTTAAATAGATGTAATCTAAAGCCCACTGCAACCAAGTTCTCCTATGATACGACGTCAGAGGCGCGTGAACTGGTGGTTGCCTAGAAAACAGATGACTTTCTTAAAGCCACCTGTAAACTGTTGGGATATCACTACACCTGATTCCATCGTAACTATCGAACGAAGTAGACTGATTTAAAACTTCCGATAACGCTTACTTCGTAAGCACAGATAATGGTCCTCATATTTAGTTGTAACTCCAACACGTTCTCCACCATGTTTACGTGACGCTGTATCTTCATTTCAACAGCGATTTCATAAGCAGCTGATGATCAAACGACTGACATTTAAAACCTAGGCAATTTTCCACGGTCGTTCCTCAGAATGTACACACACTTCGGATTGCATACCAACATATGTTTTTAAGTATATATATATATATATATATATATATATATATATATATATATATATATATATATATATATATATATATATATATATATATATATATATATATATATATATATATATATATATATATATATATATATATATATATACTAATTTTACAGTTCATAGCTTATCTTTTGATAAGGTTTGTGGATTTGAAGGAATGGCCCGATTTAGAAAAAATTAACCATATTTTCTATCTTATCGGTTGGTGATTATTAAACTTTGCTCAAATTGTTGTTTTCACCACAAAATGATGTCGTTGATATAGAGTTGATATAAAGAAATAGAATATGGTGTGTAATGCTTCAAAATTACCTTCACTTTCTAAATTGTCAAATACAGAAATCGGATTCTTTTTATTATCATCTTAACGCATTTCTTATAGGGGCTTACTTGGGAAAAGTGAAAACAGGTTCACTAAGGTGAAGAAAACAATACTTTTCAAAAATTAAAAGTAATGGTTAATATAATTTTTAAAGCAGTTGTACAATAGAAAAAAATGAAAAACACGAAACTTTCAACATTTAGTTTTCTGTTACTTTCTCCTAGTTGTTAAGCATATATATAAAATTTAAAAACAGAGAAGAAGAAAAACAAGTAGCCTATTTTTAATCTATGTGTATTTTATAGTCACATAGGAACATCTAGTCGAAAACATAGACAACAAGCGATGTATAGATTCAAAAAAAATTCCTTTTGAATGCCTTACACCTATTTTTGAATGCTCACTTTAAATGGTTAGAATATTTTGAATACTTATAATTAATAACACCGACGGCTTTATTCCACGCATATGGAATCGGGATGTTCGAGAATACGAGAAATCAGTGTAGTTTTACACCTAGAGAACCACCTGCAATAATAGTTCTTTTTACCTTTTATGTTTACTAAAAGCAAGTAATAAACACATATTTTCTTCTATTTTAAGATCTTTCCCTTTTGTTTTGGTGTTATACCATTATGGCCTTTTCTCACTGAGCATATGAAATTGTCCATCTTACAATTGTTCTGTTCATTTGCAAAATGTAGCTTTAAAAGAAGTAAATTTGAAAAACATTTTTTCATAGAGTTGTAGCTGGTCAAAAAAGCATTTCCGACCTACTATTTCGATGTGATTTCACATCCCTTACACATGACCTTCGAAGCCTCAAAGTATTAAACCGCCCAAAAAATATTTCAACAGTAATAACTTGTGCATAATTTGAACACACGTGGTATAAGTAGATGTATATAAATTACATTGGAAACACGTAAAAAATGAAGTAAATATAATGTGTGTGTAGTTCTTAAATTAATTACTGAAAAAGTATTTAAAGCATGACATACTATCCTAATAATACATTCTATATATTAGAAATAAGGCATATAGAAATAAGACATAATTTAATGATGGAAATTTACATATCAAAATTAAGATTCTAATCAATGACATTTCATTGTGGAATTTCTTTATCTGACAAGAATGTTTTTTTTTCATATAAATAATATAAATATTTTATATATATATATATATATATATATATATATGTTGTTGTATCTTGTTGTATATATATATATATATATATATATATATATGTTGTTGTATCTTGTTGTATATATATATATATATATATATATATATATATATATATATATTATCTAACAAAAATATGAATTTCATTATCGGACAGATATGTTCTTGAGTACAAATAATGACAGTTGTTGATATTATATTTGTAACTTGTTGTATTTAAGAGGTTCTATTTAAAAATTCGTTACTAATATTGCAGAAATAGGATCTACTTTCTTAAAAAGTAAGGTTTCTTAAAAAATAAAATAATTGCATATGAAATAACAAATTTGTTACTTACTTTTTCCATCGTGGGGATATTCTTCGGAAAGGAAGCTCAAGTAGCAGTCAGCTTCTTCTAGCGATGTAATTTCACTCAGTTCATTATTGCCAGCTGTGACATTCCCTGTGCTTTTCACTAAAATCTCAGTTTCTTGTAACATTTTAAATAACGATTGATTATGGTAGCAATTTGAAGAAAACTTAGTTGTATTTAGAGTGTATTAGTTTCAGCAACTTTAAAGTAAATGGTTCACAGCTCTTTTAATAAAGCATACACAAAATGTGACAGTTTTGTCAAATACATTTTTAGTTTTTTCTACTTTATAAGTTTTTACTGTTCTATGGCAGTGCGGAACATTTAAAATAAACTCTTTCTTGGATCTCAGTAAAGAAATAGTTATGAGCAAAATTTTATACGTAAAAAATGATGATAATATCTAGTAGATGATATTTTAAAGTCATCTTTGTATCTTCCTAGTATCCAGAAAAGAATCTTAGCAGTTAGCACGACGTCTTCATATCTTTAAAAAACAGGATATGCTTTATAACCAATAAACCATGTTTTGCTTTACACAATTTACTGTAAATCATCCAAAGAGCAAGGAAAATTATATATTTCGAAATATTATTGTTTTTCTTTTGAACATCATCATTTTCATTGCTGAATATTTTATAAATATTACAAATCAGCAACTGTTCAAATACCTTAATATAGATATGAATAAACTTGTATCATTTAAAATTGTTAAAAAGAATTGTGATGCTTTGACAAAAGAAGTCCAATGTACTTGGCTTAATATAATTTTGCTATGAATTTCTAATTTTGAGATTTATAATATCGTTTAAAAAATTCAAAAATATTTCAGTGCAGTTTATATTCACAAAGTATCTGATGGATAATAATTTCTCGTTCATAGGTAAGTGTTCACGATGAAGGAAAACGCAGCAATTAAGAAGAAACCTTGAATTGGTATGAATTACAGTACACCTGAAACAACCATAACATGAATTATAATCACATGTAATTCACAACATGATTCACAGTAATATAACAGAGTCTGATTTAGACCTCATTTCTAGTATTTTTTATATCAAATGACTGCAATTTACATGTCTAAAAACTGCTCCAATGACTACATATCTTTCCAGTTATAATCCATTGCTTATGTTTGAAACTTAAGACAGGTTTACATTTCTTTCTGCAAATAATTATTCATAATATACGTTCTACTACGAGAATCTTTTTAAGCAAAATAGCTTAATTTCTTTTTAAGCAAAATTTCTCAAAACATTTTCTTTGAAAAACAATTTTTAAAATTCTGTATTATGAATTATGATGACCGATTTCAAAACCAACTTGAAATACAAGCTCCTGAAATAAGAACAAACATAATATTAATATTGGAAAGCGATGATATTAGAATCATATATTCCATAATGATAATAAACGCATCATTCTACATATAAATACATCATTTGCGGATGCATTATCAATGTATCTCAAATATCATGGTTCTTAAAGCAACTAATGTTGAATATTACATGAAAATTAACTAAACTACTAAACACAGTGGTAAGACAGGTCAAATGAGGGAGAGGGGCGAAGGCTTATAGTGCCCCTATATGTTTTCATGACACTGGAGTTCGAAACGTATGTCTCTATTTAATTGGTTGGTTGAGTTCTAAGGCGCAAGGTCCAAAAATGGACATGCTAAACGTATGTCTCGGTTAGGTGGTCAGCCTAACGTGAAACTCCTAGTGTTTAGTTCCTAAGCATGCTTGGTACTCAGGTTAATCGACACACTGAAGGTATGAAAAATTTATGCAAAAATTATTAAAAGTAATTTTTATATCATACTGATTACAATTTTTCTGATTTTAAAATTATAGAATTAATTATTGTAATAACAAGCTACTATGGATTATTTAGTAAAGGAAAAATTTAATATTATCTACATTTTCTGTTACACTGTTGGAATATTTAGAAAATTATCACCTAATTATATTACGTTTTAAGCACTTTAAATGTATACAATTCATAAGCTTATACTTTGGAAGAAATATAAGCTCATAACACTTTTCTTTAATTTTACAAAAAATTTGCATAAATAGTATATTATAAATTATTTATTACTATATCTAGGCATACGATATATGAAATGAAGTGAAAAGAAAAACACAGTAATTGAGTAACAGAAACCAAATGGCATTAACTTATATTGTTTTGAAAATATTAAACTTTGCTTTAATATTTATATATATTTATAACAATTTGTTTATTATACGATACATTTCGTAACGTAACATTTAACAGAATAGACATTGTGAAGAATAAATTTCAACTGATAAAACTAAAATACTTTCTCTAAGACATATCTATACGTTATTTACAAAGAATATTTTTGATAAGTATAAAAAATTCTAAAGTTTAAAAAAGAAGTGTTTATTTTTCAGAGAAAAACATTTTTCATTTCCATCAATCAAGTGCTAAACAATAATAAGTACACATGCTGAGTTATTTATGATTCATATTCAACATCATATTTTCTGCCGAACAAAGCAAATCGATATCGGAACAAAACAGCGTTTATCATACAGATCTCATAACGATACTGACAACCTTCATTATCTAATACTGAGATGGAAAGATAATTCATGCCAAAATATTATGTTCCTTCATTTATTATGATAAATAATATTTTAAAATGCATTAATGATTTGCAGTCGCTGATACTATAATATATTCTTTATATTTTAATTGAATTTTATAGTATACTTTTAAAATTAACATAATAACACCAAAAATTTTATAATTTTAAATCTATGAGTTTGTGTGGAAAAGTAAATACTATCATACAAAATATTAACTATATTTAAATAGGTATATAATCTTAGATCTAATTTTTATCTCGAGAAATTTTAGAAACACACTTCTAAATAAGGCTGTCTTTTATTATTTTTAAGCATATTTAATTAATTAAATCATAAATATTTGAATTAAATTGAATATTTTGATCAAAAATTTTATACATTAGATTAAAACATAAAAATATAGTATAATTTTTTTTTGATATTTTATCTGCTATTACATACACATTTTGAAAGATTAAAATTCATATTTCTATGTTTTGAAGTTTTATTATTAATTTGATATAATAAATGATTTTGGGGAATTAAGCTAAAGGCAATTTCCATATTTTTCCTCATATAACGAAGCATTTTTGTATAGAAGTAAATTTCACTTTTTCTTAAAATCTTTCTTTTTCTGTACTGAAACTAATACAAACTATTCCTGCAAAACTTGGAAATACGAAAATAAGTGATCAAAAGTTTTTAAGAATAATAGATGCAAGTGAAAGTAATTTTAAAAAAATAATCTAACCTACTTTTATTTTTGCAGTAAATCAGATAATATATTCAATTTTTTTAAGTTTGAAGTTTAAAAATCGTAGTGTAGCTTATGAGTAATATTTGAATACTGAAGAAAAGAAAAATGTTATCACCTGCGTCAGCAAGATAGACAAAAATCATTAAAACTTTTTTTTTTTTAAAAAAAAAAAAAAATTTACTCGAGAGAATTGGAAGAGATGAAATAAGATGCTATAACTCGAATAAAATAAGAAATACTAATTCCTAATCGGAATGAAAAATTTCGCCAAAAAAGTAGATTTTACTATTAAATAAGAAATATTTTTTTTAATTCCTAATCAGAATGAAAATTTCAACAAGAGATTTTTATTAGAAAGAGAAAAATACTGAAACAATACAAAGTAATGGGATTCTCTTTTTTGTTTCTCTAAATAATCGAATTCAACATTATGGTGTCTGTTACATAAAATAAAGTCCGTGGTAGCCTAATGGTTATTGCCTCATCCGGTAGGGTGGGGTTCGATTTCAAATGTCGATAAACACACACCGAGTACATGTACGTGCACCACAATGTACGTGTCTGCTAAATCTGTGAAATTGAAGCCCTGTGGTCGGTCGTTGAGCAATTACACTGGGTGTAATGGTCTGGTAAAATGTCAAGATTGAAGATGTGGATCCCCTTGTAGAGCCATCTATCGGAAGTATTTCGAGTAAAGTGGAACTATCCCCTTCGCGGTAATCTTGTTAAATGAAAGACGCACACTATGGATTTCATAGCCAAAAGCACAGCCAGCTTGGCTTATCCAAGTGTCGTAAGTAACAGCAACTACAGCACATAAAGTACTTTTTCTTAAATCGGTAGTAACTAATGCAAAATATAAAAATAGAATAATTTAATCAGTTTAAATAGAAACTTAGCATCACATGTTTGGCACATAGAATTCAATTTGGGTTCATTACTACAAATAAGAAAATCTTACAAGAAAAAAAAATATCAATTCAATAGTTTCAATGTAAATTTTTGATTTATTTGAGTTTCCAATAGAGTGTATTACCGTATTTAATGGGTATTCAAAATCAACGAGTATTTATGTTGGAGTCGAGTTACGTAATATCCTCTTAAGGAATATTTTACCTTTCAAATATTCATTTGGTGACGCTTTATACTTTTTGTACTCAAGAGCTCATTCAATCAAAACTTACCGTTTAAAATGGATTTAAAGCAAGAAAAACACACATCTATGCTTCAAATTGAACTTACAATTGTTAAATTAAGAAAGGAGTTTTAACATTTCACTACTCGTTTGGCGCACCTTCTGAGAAAAATTGTTAATAAAAAAATTAAAATAAGAAATATCACACTACCGGAATAAGACCCATGATATTATTTTAAAATAAAATGAATGCAGTATCATATATCATTTTTAAAGAAAATATTCAGGAACACAACATCAGAATAATAAAGAAATGCTGCACATTCAACTTTAATCCTTGGATCCTGAAGCTATGGCAAAACAATAAATATGGTAAAAGAGTTCATTACTTCAAACAATTGGTGTCAAATTTAATTCAAATTTGTTGCTCATTAGAAACTTTGGACATATGGCAGATAAATTTGCCAAACCTTTAGCTTAAAATAGATTTCCTATAGTAAATAACAATGCTCAAAATTTGGATTTAATCCATAAATAACTTGTTGAACAGAAAGTTAAATCTAACTCAACTTTGGTTCTAGCAATGAAATTAAAGGATCACACATAGAAATGAAAAGTCCAATTCATTTAATCATTAGAATTTTTATTAGAACCATTGCTGAAATAGATTTGTTACATTGTTTAACTTAGATACCGACTACAAAATTATTGAGATCTATGGGTTCTCCAGCACATTGTAATTAGTAACTCATGCAAAGAATTAAGTGAATTGCTATGCATTTTTAGTCGGGATAATTTAATTCCAGTTCCCTTAGTTTTAATTGAAAGTAATCCTGTAACAATTATTCTTGATATCAGATTTGAAATTATTTTGGTGTAAATAAAGCTGAAAATCATCTCAGATATGCCAAAAGTACCTTTTTTATGTTAAAAAATAGTTAAGATAACGTTTTTCAACTCGTTTCATTTCGTCCGAAACAAAACAAAGTGTTGTAGTAATTGAAGTGCATTATATTGTAATATGACACAAAATGCATATACAATTATGGTTATAGATTATGCTAGATTAATTGGCAGTTAATGCAAGGGAAGTTAATGATGATTTTACTTTTAGACAAATATATATTATTTGCACACTATATTCATTTAAACTAGATGGTAGGCTTAGATTTGAATTACAGATGCTATAATAAGACTACCAAATGTCACAATAAATAAATGGATCTGAGTGCTCACAAGTAGATACTAATATTACTTTCTACAAAAAAATTATTAAGTTTATTTATTTAGCATGTTATATGCATATGACGTTGCCGATTTTTATTTTATTATCTATTTTAAATTAAAGTATGAATGCATTGTCTAGTTGTGAAAAAAAGTCTCTTGATTTCTTTTATGAATAATCTTCTATAAACGGAGAGAGAGAGAGAGAGATGATTTTGTGAGATTTAGTATATTCAAACACTATATTATTTATTCCTCTAAGATTCATCAAACTATTATTAGAGTATGATATCAGAACATTATTTGAGCTACTATTGTTTTCACTTAGTTAGCTATCTCGAACTCAGTTATTGAAAATGATTTCATTCCAATATTATTAAATATATTAATGTTTGAACATCATACTGTCTTTGCAATTATTGAATTGTCCTACCTTATTTGTAGGTTTGCTATTAAATGCATTATGTAATAATTATTATTATTATAATTGGAGCTTTCCATTGGATTCCTTATGTAACCTTCGAAAATCAAAATGGTTCTTCATTTTGATATAAAATCTTTCAAGTCAATTAAAACCTTGTTATCAATATTTAAGATACTTTCAAACAATTCACTATTTTTGCTTTTTGCATTTATCTAAAGCTAATTTTATCTTAGTTAATCTTAATTATTATTAGTAGTCCATTAATTTTTGCAAATTGTTTTCTTGTTCTTCACGCCTACAAACTCCCTTGCAAATCAATCATTTTCATCACCTTAGGAAAGTATGGTATAACCTCCCCCAAGAGATTTAGCGCCAAATATGTATATTTGTTTTGATTACAGTGTTTCCGGTTTTCACTTTGGTATTACCAATTTGAATTTTTGTTGCTTTTTCGGATTTTCTTTGCCAGGTTCGGTTTTTGCACGTGTTTTACGACATTTTTGTCTTATACATACGGCTTATTTTAGGAGGCTGCAGAGTTAGAATTTCTTGGCGACGAAAAAAATTAGCAAGGTTCACTAATGTGGGATACATTCAACTAATTCCTAGAAGATATTTAAAAAAATCATAGGAAAATTATTGGTAAGATAGAATAAGCAAAGTAAATAAAGAATAGCAATTATTATTTTCGGAAACAGGAAAACATTTAAAGACGTGCTTCAAATGCCTTATCGTGACTTAATGCTAGGCCCCCACTTTTCGAAGAATTTTCCGGGTCATTCCCGTCTACTGTATAAAATTGAGTGATTAGTGATGTGCTTCTGTTTTCTACATGTGCATACATCGAAGTGGGTGCTTGGGAGTTTTCCGAGAATTTTCCATACGGCATGACAATTCTATGAATGAAAAGTCTTTTCAGAAACTATTATACCGTGGATGTTCATATGTTATATCTCCAGCATATAGGTTCTTCACTTTTCGATGACAAATTTGTGTTTCACTATTAACAATTTTTCATAAAAACTGTGATTCGATAATAAAAATTTCTTTTCAATTAAACTAGATTAAAATTATTGTTATTAATAAAGAGGGGGAAAATATATTGCACTCATTTTCACAAAGATTCAAATATATATTTTTAACCTGAAAGTCCAAAGAACTCTAGTAATTAATTACAATAGAATTGTCTCAAAATACAAAGCACATAATTAAATTTAAAATTTATTTTTCAAATTTCAAATGATATTATTATATTTTTGCAAATATAAATAAATGGTAAAATTGTTAAAAATAATTATTATTGAAATTCACAGGCAATAAATAATATTAAAATAACTTGCGCTTAAATATACTATATTTTAAATACTTTAAACTACTGAAATTAAAAATCTTATTATAATTTACAGGAATTATAAAATTTTAAAAGTACTTCATAATTTAATTAAATAGAGATCAAACATTTTAAGTCAATACTATGCGATTTTAATATTTAGAAATTTTGAAATGTAAGTTTTCTCAAGACAAAAAGCAACAGTAATTTTATTATTAATAAATGATTTATACCAAAATTTAAAGATATACATGTAGTGAAACCGAATTAAATTCAACACCAAATAAGGTGAAACATTTAAAAAATATTAATTTAAAATTTTGAAAATTTCCCTGTTGATTCTATATTAATATTTTTTACCTGCTGAAAATAAATATACACATTGTATATTTATTTTCAGCAGGAAAAAACACCAGATGTTATATTTTGCCTGATAAACATAAAAATATTACAGAAAATGTTTGATTATAAAATATTAATTGAATTATTATTTATAGTCTAAAAGGGGCAAGTTAATATCATTTATAAAAGGGAATACCTATTTTTACCATTTTCTCTTTATCCAAATGATTAAAATTTACCCAAGCGATTTCTTTAGCCAAATTATTAAATACATTATCCAAATGATGAAAACTTTCTATCTGTGCTTCGATTTCTTATATGATAGATCATAGTTGAAAATTGAAACAAAATTTAAACACAACACAAGATTTAATCTCTCCTATTGTTTATAATTATTCAAATTAAGGACAGTAAATTTAACAATGATAAAATTCATTTAACTGAGAAAGGTAAAAAGAAAATAAGGCGTAATGTGATCAGAAGTATTGTTTTTATTCGAAATCATGGAAATCTTTGTATTAAATTAAATTTTAATACTTCAAATAAAATATAATTCATTTATATTCTCCCTATTTTTTCATCTAAAATGAAGGAATTAATCTAATAGGAAATTAAGCTGCTCATTTTAAAGGAAATAAATAAAATAAATCTAGAATTATATACTATAAAAATCAGCAGTTTTATATGGAAACTAGGAAACATAAAAATAACTTACATATCTAAATATTATAATATTTATTCAAAAATACAGGAAAGCAATTACACACAAGTCATTAAGAACACAAATTCATACACCTTTCATTTCCTTATTTGTTTTACGAATTATATAAATAAGAAAATTCTATTTTGGGAGGAATTTTAGTACATTTGTAAGAAAATATTGTTAATTTTACACATACTGTTCGAGAATACTGTTTACTGAAGTCATTTTAAAGCTTTAGGCGTCTCAACATTTAAACTCCAAATTTATTCCCCAGACAAAAGTGATTTCTCAGATTCTGAACATTGATAAGCATTTATTGCGCAAAATAGTGCTTTAAATACATATTTGAAAGCTTTAGAAT
Organism: Latrodectus elegans; assembly: GCA_030067965.1. Taxonomy (NCBI): domain Eukaryota; kingdom Metazoa; phylum Arthropoda; class Arachnida; order Araneae; family Theridiidae; genus Latrodectus; species Latrodectus elegans. Next base: position 118,155,026 of record CM057814.1, read on the forward strand.
GCATGTTTAATGGTTTATTGAAGATGGAAGCAATTTCGTTTCGAAGCGTTAAAATTGATTTCCCAAAAGATTAAATTCTGGAGGAAAAGGAAACAGTAAATGTTGTTTTTAATGATGAAACGTAAGGTAAAGATGCAGGAAAATATTCACGAATTTAATTAGGATATATGTTTTCTTCAAATATAGTAAAATTTCACATTTTATGCTGAAATATATGTTCTGAATATGCAGTAAATGAAACTTTTACTGCATTTAAGCACAGAATAATTCAAAAATAGTTATGTATTTCAAGAAGAACTAGCTAATTCATTCATTCATTTTTTAAATATATTTTTTTTAAATAATAGCTAAAAATTATACAATTGTACATTAATATTTTACATAAAGAATTTTCTACACAAAAATTAATAAAATTGTTATAACCCTGAAAAATTTAAAAAATATTTTACACATAAAATATGTTTAGCATTAAACAAATGTATTTGAAATTCGATAATATTATGTGAATTCATAATTATTTTATTTTATAATTACAGAGTAATTCTCTTTCCCTTCGAATATCTTTCACTTGTGAATTCTTTTACTTCAATAAAAAGTTCCAAGAAAATAAAATAATGTAGCTTAAGTTACACTTTCCTAAGGTTTAATTTTGGTAAATGATTTCACTATGCCATTTTAATGTCCAAAATAAAAGTCATCTCCTTCAGAGTGAAATGTATACTTCAGAAAAAACAATGTAGTTGAAGTCACACTCTTCTAGGGTAAAATTTCGATTAATGACTTCATAAGACCTTTCTGACGAACAAATGATAGCCAGCAACTTTAGAGTGAAATGTATGCTTCAGAGTAAAACAATGAAGATGAAAGTCACACTTTTCCATGGTAAAATTTCGATTAATGACTTCATAAGGTCTTTCTGACGAACAAATGATAGATAGCATACATGGTGAAATGTATGCTTCAGAGAAAAACAATGTATCTGAAGTCACACTTTTCCATGGTATAATTTCGATTAATGACTTCATATGGCTATTCTGGTGAACAAATGAAAACTAATTTCTTCAGAGTGAAATGTATTGGCTTCAATTAAAGCCATTATTAATCAATCAGAACTAAAATTTGCATCTGTGTTTGTTGCATGCACTTCTGTTAGAGAGTGTGCTCTAAATTTTCCACATTTGTCTTACCATAGAACTCATTTGAATAAAGGGTACAATTTACGGAAAAACACCATAGAACCGAATAGAATGAATGTTACACAGTATAGATGCGTTTGGATACTAAGTGATTTACAATGTAGTATTAAAATGATTTCATGAATGCCTTCAAAAAGATGATGCAAATATCAAAGCAATGAGTTCATTATTAAATCTACACAGATTGTTTAATATTTGAAAATAGCAGCGGAAAGAAAGAAAATATGAAATATGGAAAACAACATATTTCATAATTTTAAGTTATAATAAATATTTACAACACTATCAAATTAAAAAAAAGATATTGAAATTATTTAAGAGGGTGATATTTTAATTTTAGTATTGGTTTGAGAAAATCATCAAGATAGTGAATAATACATCTCTATTATGAAAATAAAAGTATGATTCAGTATCTCGCTGGAACTCACATGAGTTTTTGTTTACAATTAATCGAAAATATTAAATTTCTACATAAGATTCTAAAACTTAGATTCTATTAAAATAGATGAAAATCTATGATTTCATTTATTTACTTTCAATTTATAGATATAGTAAAATTCTGAAAAAAATTGAATAACTACTGTCTTGCAAAAAAAAAAAAAAAAAAAAAAAAACCTTTAACCTTGGCTGAAAATAAGTAACCTAAAATAAAACTTATCACAAGATATTAGGTTTTTCCTTAATATTTTCATTTTGTTATAAAACTCCTGTAAAAACATCTTGAACAATTTTCTATTGCCTAAAATTATTTATACATAGAAATTCAAGTATTTAAATTGAGATTCTCATTCATAAAAAGAAATAACAGATGAATAGCTTCAATTGCTTAGTTTTTTTTTTATATATTATGACATGATAATTAGAACATTTAATTATAAAAATTATAAACGAAACATATTTATTTCTTACATTTATTTCTTGTCACATATTTTCAAAGATTGAGAATTTCAAAAGTAGATAATATATGAAATTTGTTTTGACACGATTTATGTTAATCAATTTACTGAAACCAATATTCTTGAAATTTATATTAATAGAAAATACTTAACACATTTTATTGGAAAACCACTTCTTTTTATAATGTTGCATCATGATTCGAAACATTTTAAATAAATTTTTTCAAATCCCATATTACAGTTAAATACATTAGAAGAAAATATGAAATTTTAATGCAATAATAATTATTCTCTTACATAGTTTTTTTTTTATAAATTTATAGGAAACATTTTAAATATTTTAAATCAATGATTAATTTTTTCTGTTATTAAGTCTGCAATATTGTTCACTCTTCATTAAAAATTTGAATATTTTATGTAATTTATTCTTCGCAGGTTATTTTGGTATCAAATTTAATAGGTTCCATTATAAATGCAACTAATTAGTATTTTGTTCTTCTTGGGACGCTACACTCTCAAAGCTAAATAATTTAAAATTACCTGTTCAAGACTACACAGAATAATATATAATTTATATTCCAATCCATACAAACAAATACTATCTAATCCATTTCCTCAGACAACAACCACTATACTTTCAATGAAATAATTCTGAAATATGTTTATCTACTTATATTAAAATAATTAAAACATTACAAGAGAGATTTATACGTGCAAATGATGCTTTGCAGTAAACATATTATATAGCTTAAATTTTGATTTAAATACGGCTTAGTGATTTGTAGATTACGGAAAATCATCGGGTTGCTATAAGGTAATGCAACACACCATTTTGACTTCCACATAATCACATCATTTTTTTTATGTACCATAAGATGCTTGATTAAATATTTAGAGGCTAATACTGCTGAATATTCAACAATCGAATTGTGATATTGTATTCAAATTAGCTGTACTGGAATAAATTTAAATATTGCTTGAAATAAGGATTCAAGTACTTAGCAAGTTTTATCAGAAATTATAATTCCTGAGATAAGGTCAATTTGTTATATATATATATATATATATATATATATATATATATATATATATATATATATATATATATATATATATATGTTGGTTCAATTTAAATGTGAGATTATTTATAAACTTGACTTGAAAATACGGTAATATTTCAACATTTTTTGGTTATAGATGTTTATTGGGTGGTCCATGTATTAGTTATTAAGTTAACTCTCTCGATCTCCAAAATTTAATTTTACAAATATATAAAATAGGTGCAAAATTTGCACAGAATATTAAAAGGACAAAATTAAACGCATCTGTGCAGTGGCAATATCAAAGTTAAGTAAAGTAATAAATGAATTTAATACAAGTATTTCTGTAAGCAATAAAGCAAAGATACATCTAAATTAATTCATAAGAAAATATTCTACAATTATTTCACTAAATACATAATTTGTTGGCTCTTTGACACCGTCATTTGATCATACGAAGAATAGCTAAATGGGATCATGGGATCAACGATCAGAATTATATATATATATATATATATATATATATATATATATATATATATATATATATATATATATATATATATATAATTACATAAAAAAACTATCAAAATAAATTGTATAGAAAGAAGAGAGAGAGAGAAGTCCCTCCAAAAGTAATATTATATATAAAATATTAATTTTGGAGGGCTTTCTCTCTTTCTATACAATTTATTTTGATAGATTTTTTTTATGTAATTTATGAGTTCATCAAAGTTGGCATTCTAAAACTGTTGTAATGTTAAATTATCCTGTCATACAAAGCATGCTTGCCTGTACTTGGATGTTTATAAATGTAATTATTCAACTATTTTCAAATTAGTTATTTCGCATTTGAAGCATTTTAAATATAATTAGATGGAATCATTTTATTTACGTGTCACCATATAACTCACTATCAATAAAATATTTAAGCATTTCTCTTTTAATAATCGTGAGTTTTATGATAAATATATTAATAATAATTAAGTATTGACATATATTAAAATAAATAATAAATAACTATTAATATTAAAATACAAAAAATTTGTTTTGTACATTATATTACTTTTCTTTTAAATTAATGGCATCTTTATATTTTTAGTAAATAGCTTTTGAATATAATCCTTAGTTATACAAATAAATGGTTATCTAAATATATCTGTATACCTATGCCTTTGTTTGAATATTTAGGTAAATAAAACTTGTACAATAATATTTACTCTACTAACTTAATACTCATCCCTATTAGTATAATAGTTATTTACTCTCAAATATATATTTCAAAGTAAATAAATCCTGTTATGAGGTAGAACAAGATTTTAATTTCGAAAATTTATATAATACGACAACCCTTTAAGGGCATATTTAGTTGAAAGCTAAACCATTAAAAATATTAAAACAACTTGAAACATTAAATAGTTTTATATTATAATTTAATTGGCATAAAATGTGTTTAAAATTTAATATAGTTCATTTTACAATATAAAACGATGATAATGAAATAGATAAAACATGTAGCATAGCAGCCAAAAATATAGAAAATTATTTCTTGTTTTAAATTTTATTATATAATTACATATAAATTGCACCACTTCCATGCAACAACGTTACTCTTTGTTTCTAAAATTTTTATAGCAATTTTGTTCTAGAATATTTATGGCTCTGACAAGTTTTACGAATGTCACTACACTAGTTAAAGGTCAAACTGTGGTCTGCAATATATGTTTCTGCATGAATATTGGGCAGGAACAAAATAAAAAAATACATGAATATCCATTAATAAGTTTAAAACATGTGTTTTCCACAGATATTTATCTTTAGGAAGCTCGAAATTCCATAAACTAAGCTATAATTCCAAAATAACTGCACGTGCATACAGTAAAATTTGATGAATAATATTCTAGAAATTATATAATCACAGAAATAGGATTATAATTTCTGAAATAATTCACATGATTGAAAAATTACATTATACCAATACCAGTAATATTATAGTAAATGATAATACTATATCAGAATAAATAATATATATATATATATATATATATATATATATATATATATCCCACCACAGATATACAATTACCATTGTAACTGAAAATGAATTTAGAGTTATGCATGTTAAAACACTTTATGAGAAGAAAAACTTTAAATGACGTATCAAATTTGGAAAATGATTTAAATTATTCCAGTGAAACAAAGAAATTCATGAAACATCAAATATATATACGAATGAAATATATCATTAGCGATTTGCATTTATATTTAATATTTAAATAACTTTAGTTATGTTTAACTAACTTCTGGACTAAGATATAACTTTTATTTGAAGTTGCTTTATAGTTAAAAATAAATTATATTTTCACAAAAGTTTAGCAAATTGTTCATTTTCAAAAAAAAAAAAAAAAACTTTTTCTGATAATTTTAGTAAAACAAACTCGACTGTTACAAGAAATAATAACTAAATGTTAACCTTGGAGAATAAAGTTAATCACATGGGATTCAGTAGCAGCACGAATAGAGAATATCAAAATATTTTCAGCACGAATTTCTTTATTGTTTATTGAGAAGGAACTTGAAGGAGTCCATGTGGAAATAAATCTGTTATCAAGAAGAAAATTGTTTTCTAACAATGTCCTTGTATAGATTTAATAACACTTAAACTTGAAAATATCACAAAATAATCACATATTTCAACTGAGTTTGTATTTGCTTTTGTCCTTGTAGATGTAAATTGAGATACTAACAGTTACATTTGCAGAATTGAACATTAATCAAGCAATCCTCCTTCAAAAGCACATTTTAGATAAGGCTCTTGCTTTTTGGAAAGAAAGTATGATTAATTGTTGCGGAACGAAGATTAATAGAGCCGCCGTAAGGAGGAAGAGCTTCGTAATTGCTGACTATTAATCAAGATAAGATGTAAAGAGGTTCATCTTCTCGCAGAGCTTTGAGTTCGTTCAAGCTCGTGTTACTAAATTTACACTTTTATGATTCGTAGTCAATGTATGATGTTTTTCTCTTAAATTTTCTATGGGTGAACTTCTTTAAAGTACTAACAATTTAAAAATGTTTATATCTTAAATATTATAATTTTCAAATTGTTATAAATTGAGTAATGATATTGCTTATAAGCATTTTAAAATAAATCACTACAAATTATTTCATTATATAGAGATGTTTAATCAAAATCTGAAAAGTTTGTCGTTTGTGTTTTGTTAAACTATTTAAGAAGTATCATTAATTGTTAATAAAGGAAGTTAAAGAATTCATATAATTCTTACAAATATTTTAAAATACTAGTCATTTTTGTTTAAAAGTGATTAAACAATTCACATAATTTCATTAAGAATGAAAGTTATACAATCCTTACAAATATTTTGAAAAGTGATCAGTATCATTCATCACATAAAAAAGTATTCTGAATGAGAATTCGGGTTTATTATATATTTTGCGCTAAATTTATATTATACCAAAGACAGATTTGACGCATTCTTCACGTGAATTATTTTATACATGCATTTAGTAAAATTTTAGTAATGTGTTATATTCAATAAAAGTAGAACATTGTTTTATATTTAGATATTAATAATTTAATTTCCTGAAAAAATTATTAACATTAATATTTTCATAAATTAATTAAGCAAATATAAGCTCTTGAATTTATGAGTATTGTATGAAAATTGACATTTATTATATTTTTTAACAAATTTATTTTAATCCAAAGAGAAATTTGCTGTATTCTTCACCTTAATTAGTTTATAAATGTATTTATTACAATTTTAATCCTGTTTTACATTTAATTAAAGATGAATCTTGTTTCACATTTAGAAATTTGGAATTTTATTTCGAAAAAAAAAATTTTGTTTTATTAACATTTTCAAATTTTAGTAAATTAATTAATTCAATGCATACTCTAGAGTTTATTTAAAATTGAATATTTACTATAAACATTCAAAACAAAATTAATTATTGCAAAAACAAAATAAGTAAATACATTAATTGTTAATTTAAAAATTTTAATTTTGTTAAGAATAATCTTATATTCGAAAAAGAAGTGTAGATAAAAATTTCAATTAATAACTGATAGGATGTGATAATTTAATATTAATTATTGAATCATATCTCTTTTAATAAAAATCTGAGAATTAACAATTATTACATTATCCGAAACTTTATTTTTTCAAAATATTAAATTCTGTTGTCAATACTCGATATTAGTAACTGCTTGGAAAACGAAACTATTAATCATCGATACAAATTATTTTTTGTTCAATGACAACTCTTATCTTTCTGATTTTAAATTTAATATACGATATGACGTAAACTAAGTTATGGGATTTTAGATGAATATTTTTATTAAACATTTATAAACAATGTATCTTATCAATTATATATATTTCAAACATTTTGAATCATAATAAATAATATGTAAGGAAAATTGCATATTTTAATGATCTTACAAGAGATTATAAATGCTCTTTGCTTTTTTTTATGTTTTACAAAACAAACGTTTACCATGTAGTCGCGTTTTCTTCACAAACGGTACTCAGTTTTATTATAGCATGTTCTACTCAATAGTATCCAGAAAAGCAGCGACGTGCTGTTTGAAAGCAATGAATATTGTTAGTAACATGTTAGAAATAAGACTATAAAAAATACTTATACATTAATGGTTCAAAAAAGAAAAAAAAGTTGAGTAATAAATTCAAAAGGTTTTAAGAACTAAAAAAGAAGAGGTTATGAGAAATGCATGGCACAAAATACATAACTCAGACATTGTTTTGCAAACACTTCATCCTGCAGCAAAGAGGATCAAAATACACCGTAAATACAGCCAACAAAACTTCAAAACCTTGATTAGTATTTGTTAAAATGAGTTATTCGGAGATTATGCTTTAGAAGCTAAAATACAAAAACTAAATATACTATATTAAACAGGGCCGTGGTAGCCTAGTGGTTAGGCTATCGGCCTTCCACTTCCATCCGGAAGGATGGGATTCGATTCCTAATGCCGCCAAAGACCCGTCGAGTACATGAGATATGCGTGCTCGTTAAATCTGTGGAATCGAAAGTCCTGTGGTAGGTCACTGAGCAGTTACCATGCGAACAATGGTCTGGAAAAATTTCCTCCTCCTTCAGATCAATGTCAAATTTGAGGGAGTGGATTCTCTGGTGATGCCATCCATCGGAAAATTTAAAAAAGATCAAAGACGTACTTCAAATTCATGGTGCTCTGATTAAAACACTACCTATCCACCATATTTGAAAGACACTACCATATCTGAAAGACACTACCTATTCACTTAAAATCACATTGCCAAGCCATAGCGAGCTTCGTTTGTCCAAGTGTCATAAGAAACAACAACAAACAATAACTATAATAAACTGAATAAATCCTTTTGACGTCATATAATAGGCAGAATGACGTATACTGTAAAAAGCTATTGTAAGGTTATTTAATATCCCCTCCTAACGATGATTTTCGAAATTCCGGAAGAATTATTATTAAACAAAAAAGCAGTGTACAAGTGGTTGCAAAGGACAAAAACTAATAAGCTTTTGAACACCTCTATGTTAAATGTTCATGCGAAAATTAAAAATGCAAGCCCTTTATTCAATAACACTTAAGTCTGAGCTCAGAACTTCCGATTATAAAAGAGTGATTTACTACTAAAATGACTAGTTCTTCATCTTTGCGATAGAGTAAGCTATAATTTCTTCTGTTTTGTGTAATAAATTGCTATGCTTAAAGTGGTTTTCTTGTCTTCAAAAAGCGTGTGGATCACACTGTATATTCAATTATAGATCGGCTGTACTCCTTGATGGGTGGGGGTCAGAATAAAATTTGCTTTTATTGCTAGACATAAGACAACTTTCTAATATATATATATATAATTTTTAATGAGGCCGCGGTAGCTTAGTGGTTAGGGCATTAGGGCATCGGCTTTCCGTAGGGAAGGGCGAGGTTTTCCGAGTGCTGCTAAACACCCACCGAGTACATGCGATATACGTGCTCGTTAGATCAGTGGAATCGAAAGTCCTGTATTCGGTCGTTGAGTAGTTATCATGGGAGGAAAGGTATGGAGAAAATTTCCTCTCCCTTCAGATCAATGTCAAAATTGATGAAAGGGATTGTCTGGTAGTGTCATCTATTGGAAAATTTGAAGATCTAAGTCGTACTCTCAATTTTGCGGTGGTCTGATTAATCGGAAAACGCCCCGTACTGAATTAAATTCGCATAGCCAGGCATAGTGAACTTGCCTTATCTAAGTATCATTAGTATATATATAACAGAACAACGTACTTTTTAATAGAAATATCTTAATATTGCTCTTTTAGTTATAAAATATTCATCGTGAGCACAATTAGATTAAACAGTGCAAAAACACTTAGTGAAATATTTGCCAAGCTTGCGTCTTAATATAAATAGGTAATAAAATATTAAATGTGTTTTTTTATAAAAACGAACTGTTTAAATATTTAATTTATATTTTTTTTTGGACTTTTTGGTTGTTCGGGAATGTTTGAGTTGGTAAAAAATTGCACAAGTATTTTAAATGTTAAGTAATGCTAAAATTTAATAATGTTGCTCAGATAAAATCATCAAAAAACATTTAACTAAATTTATAATTGAATTATGTACATAGACTTTTATTCATTATTTTCAATATTTCCAATTCTGGGTGAATACATATTTATTGATATTCTGAAGATTATGAATCTTGAAAAAGATTATAAATCTTGAAGATTATGAATCTTGAAAATTATGAATCTTGAAAAAATGGAAATTCAGGGTAAAGATAAATGATAAAATATTTTTGGCTCTTGTAGCCTTACGACTCATTTACTGCGGAAAATACTTAGTCATGAAGTTTTGACAGCATTTGAATAAAATTTTAAATTCATAAATAAATATATATTAAATATATTTGTATATATTTAGTAGACTACTGATTATACATTTTAAACTTCAGAATTTAATTTAATAACTTGTAAATTTGCAATTTATACCTCAGACGTTAATATTTATAAAATTACAGTTTAAGGCATTTTTAATCAATGATGATCAACTAAATAATTTCGGATTCTTAAAAAGTAAACTTAAAATGACAAACTAAATAAATTTCAATGTATTATGGTGAATACATCATGACTTGATGATTTAGTATTAGAAAATACAAATTATGTACTTATTCACTCTCAGAGGATTATAATAAGAAAACAAATTCACAAAATATACATCATTTTATTCTTTGTGAGTACAATTTGTTTAAAAGTAAAGTATATGTTAATCCGTCAGTTTCAATTCCATGTTTAAATTGAAAACTGTAATCAAAGTAGTTAAAATTTGCAGCAATAACATATATAAGTAAATTAAAAAAGAAATATATAAAATAGGTAGAATAATTTGTTTCACTGTAAGAAAATATATGAGATTATTAACTTGCAAAACAAGAATAAAAATGACACAATGTATAAGCTCGATAAATATTTCAATCAAGAAATATAACAAATGCGGATATAATAGACGAAGTGATGAGGGGTGATATGGTTTGGTTCATTCTTCATACATATGTGTTCAATGCGCATGGAAATGAAAACTTTTGATATCTATATTTTGATATAAATGCATTTATTTCATTTGCCATCTATTATCAGAAATTCCTAATTTAGCATACTCTAACTAAGATACAAAAATTATTCATAACCACAAAATTTAGAGGTTCATTATAAATATCTATATTCGATACTTCATGGAATAAACAAGTTTCAGTAATGGTAGTATACAACAAAATGACATAATAATTGTAAGAAGTTTGCTTATAGAGTAACTTTTTGTATAATTTATGAGTAATACAGTTTTGGAATTAATTTATGAGTAATACAGTTTTGGAATATAGTAAAGTTAGGTTGCATAAAACAATAATTAGTTAAATGCATTGATAAAAAACGAAATGATTTCTAACAGGATTTTTTTTTAAACATAAGCTCTAATTTTGTGTATCGACTTTTGAAAAATCTAACAAATTTAAATTATTTTCATAACTTAGAAAGAAATGATTGATTTACTATATTTTAATATATTTTATTCACCAAAACTCAAGAGCTGAAGATAGTGTAAGAAGACCCCTCGCGATCGTTTAAGTTCAACCTCCCTTTTAACATCATCTTTCGTTAACCTCCCTTTAACAATGCGCGAGATGGGAATAAAGAAAAGCGAAAACAAATCTTTTCCTCAAAGAAATACTTATATTTGGATTTATAATTAAATAATTTTACAGAACTAATTTTCTTCTAATTTATAAAAATTATATTTGATTATCTGATTAAAGTTTTTATGAAGTAAAACTTCATCCTTATGAATAAAACTGAAAAAAAAAATATTTATCATACAAAAAGAAACTAACACAAATATATACATTAATAAAATTATCTAGGAAAAATTACAACTTCGAATGATATTAATCTTGCTTAAATCTTTACACAAAGCAAAGGAATGTTTTGGTTGATCCTCTGAACTGATAAGTGAAGTAAATTCTTAAAAGCTTTTACCCTTCAAATGGGTTTAAGCTAGATATCAACTATTCTTCAAGGGATGTTACCTCATCCTTAAATTACTGCACACGGAGGAACATAAATTCTGTTACCTGAAGCGCACAGCCGTTTATTGATCACGGGGAGCAAAAAGATTAGCGCTTTATGCCTCATCACAAGAATCTTTCGAAAAGGTATTGCGTTAATGCTCCAGAGCCATAGATGAAAGATGAACGAGGAACATTTGATCTCTAGATTCATTATTTTTAAAATGGTTAGAGTTTAAAATATGTTTACATTTAATACAACTTGTTTTACTTGTCTTGAAAGCTTTCATACAAAACAGACATGATATTTTTAATTTAGGGATTTAAGTGACTAAAACTGAAGAAAAAGTTGGGCGTTCTATTTTAAAGTTACAAATAAGTTTCTAATACATTTATGAGAATTTCACTCAGAATTTTTAAATTTTTATATTTCTCAGTATTTAAATGTTAATGAAATTGTTCTTTTTATTTAAAATATTCAGTTATCAAATACTATGCATTTCGTATTTAAAAACAATTTTCCAGATATTTCATGGCTTTTCTTCAGATATCATGAGAATATTTAACTATAAATAAACTTGCTCAAGACCAATAATATCTCATGATCAATCCGATTTGATTCAAAATTACTATATTAAAAATAATTTGTAACAAATAAGCATTATAAATAATATGAAATTTGTGTAATTCCCAATATTGATAATTGCCAAAATTTGATACATGTGAAACACCGAAAATTTGGGGGAAAGCAAATTAGTTTGTAAAATTAATTAATAAAATAGATGCAATTATTTAAAAACCCATTATGATTAAACAAATTCATGGGATCAATATTTTGTATTTGTTTGTAGCACTATATCGATGAACATTTTTCTTAGTTAATGACTTATACTGTGTAGTATTCCTAAAACCGAAAGTAAGCAGAATAGTTTTAGTTCGAGACTATAAGAATGTTTACAAACAGAACAATTCGATAATGTCAATACTTGTATGTGTGTATAATTGTGTCGTCCCATTTTTGAATAAAATAGTTATTACATTCCGGCTGATTCAATGAATATTACTATAAAATACATTAGAATAAATTGGCGACGAGGATAAACAGAAAAAAAATCATGGATGCAGAACAATTTGCAGCTTTATTAAAGGTAATTACAACAAGTAATGATCGACTTGCAAATCTTGTTTTAAAACCAAAAGCAAGCAAGGATATTCCAGATCATCAAGAAAAAGGTATGATAATATTTTTATCAAATTTTAAATGTTTTAATTCTTCAACAGAAACATTTTTGCAATATATATAAACAAAGATTTCAAAATTATTTACACATCAAAAATGTTTTCGAAGATAAAGATTTGTGTGTTAAAATACTACTGAACTGCATTGGACTTTTACTTGTGATTTTAATTGTGAATGTGAAAAATCTGTTAATTTATTTTTGAGAGCACAGTTTATTAGAGGATTAAAAGATGACTTTATTTGAGAGAAACTTTTAATGGTTTCAAATCTAACATTCGATGTAGCTGTTGAACAAGCTTTAGCTTTAGAAGCTTCGAAAATAAACAGCCGTAAATTATCGTACATTATAATCTCTTGTGTTCTTTAATTGCACCAAAAATTCCAAATGTTTTATCGTATGATGAAATAATTTCTGTTCTTGAAAAGCATTTATGTCCTCAGCCTAATGTTGATATGGAACAACACAGATTTCTATCTCGTTTTCAAATCGAAAACGAAAGTGTTTATGATTATGTTGCCGCACTTCGAAAATTTACTTCTACTTGTAATTTTAATTGTGAATGTGAAAAATCTGTTGTTAATTTATTTTTAAAAGCAGAGTTTGTTAGAGGATTAAAAGATGACTTTATTCGAGAAAAACTTTTAATGGTTTGAAATCTAACATTCGATGTAGCTGTTGAACAAGCTTTAGCTTTAGAAGCTTCGACCGTGAATTATTGAAACGCAATTTTAGTGGAAAATTAGACGAAGTTAATAAAATTTTAAGAACTTGAAGTACTTTTAAAACAAATCACTCAAATGTTACAAAGCGAGATTTTTCTCAAAAACAAAACAGGTCAAGTTCTTGACATTAATTTTCATCAACACTAAATTTTCGTGAACTTGGTATTTACAATACGTGCTTACGATGTGGACGTTCAAATGACCTTTCTCGAGAATGTCGTGCTGACACAACAAAATCATACTGTACACTTTGTAAGCGAAAGAGACACGTTCAAAAAGTCTGTTTATCAACACTGATGAAAAATAAAAAGACTAGTGAAATTCAATCGGTTGAAAAAGATGAATATGTTACAGATATTGATACAGTCAATATTTTTTCCAAATAAGAATAAAGTTGTTGATGTTTTCAAATTAACCACTGACTCTGAAAAATTCTGGGTTAATGTGCAAATAGATGGGAAAATTCAAAAATTTGAAGTTGATTCCGGCGAAGATTTTCATTTTTACCTAAACAAGCTTTCGAATTACTGAATTTAACAAATGTTTTACAACCTACAAACGTGGAGTTTCGATCTTACACACACGGAATTTTCGAACCATTAGATTTTGTAAGTTTTAATCAAATATAAAAATCTCACAAATACAGAAACTTTGTATATAGTTAAATATATGTTTACACCAGTGTTAGGAATAACATGGATTCGACATTTAAAAATAAATTTATCTGATATCGATAAGTGTAATCAACCTGAAGAAATTCAAATAAATACTGTCAATATTTCTAATATTAATGATGACATTGTAAAACAATTTCCTACAGTGTTTGAACAAAAAGTAGGAAAAATACCTAGTTTTACCTGCTCATTAAAACTGCGAGAAAATTCGAAACCTGTTATTTTTAAAAGCTAGAGAAGTACCTTTTGCCTTATGCGAGAAAGCTGACGAAGAACTTAAAATACTTGAGCAAGATCAGATTATTACAAAAGTAGATTGTAGCTACTGGGGTTCGTTTCTTGTTGTTATACCCAACCCTGATGGTAGTGTTCGATTATTGTTGGCTACAAAGTAGCTGTAAGCCCTCAACTACAAGGTGCACATTATCCAATCCCAAAGACTGATGAAATACTGAATAGTCTTCAGAACTCTAAATTTTTCTGCACTCTAGACTTAATCAAAGCATATTTACACGTAGTATTTGATGACAAAAGAAAGGTAATTCAAACCATATATACTCATCAAGGAACTTTTCAAATAAATCGTTTATCTTTTGGTATCAAATCTGTTCCTAGTGAATTCCACAGAATATTACATCAAATATTAATGGTTTTACCAAGTGTATCTACATACTTTGAACATATTATAGTACATGGAGAAACTTTTTTTAGAATGTCATGATCATGTGATCGAATGCTTGAGACGTCTTCAAAAATTCAATATGCATGTAAATAGTTCAAAATGCCATTTTTTCAAAGACAAAATTTCATATTTAGGTTATATAATCCAACAAAACCAAATATCAAAATGTTCAAAGAAAACAGAGTCCATTATTCATGCTCCGCGACCGAAAAATATCGATGAATTGAAACGTTTCTCAGGAATGGTTACCTATTATTCTAAATTTCTCCCAAATGCATCATCTCTGACTTATTCTTTAAGGCAACTTCTAAAGAAAAAGAAAAATTTCCACTGGTCCTAATTGTGAATCTGCCTTCATTAAACTGAAAAATGAGATTTCTAGCGATAGGGTTTTGATGCCCTCCATACCATCCAAATTTACCATTTGTAGTTGTGTGTGACGCCAGCCCAACAAGCATCGCTGGAGTTTTATCCCACATAGTAAATAGTATCGAGAAACTAGTCGCCTTTACATCTACATACCTAACAATTTCTGTACACAATTACAGTCAACTAGATCGTGAAGCATTAGCCATCAAATTCACAATTCAAAAATTGGTAGAGAATTTACACTAATAACTGACAACCGCCCGTTATATAGAATTTTTCATCATGATAGTAAAATACCTTCTATAACATCATCCCGATTACTAAGATATGCAGCATTTCTTAGTGAATATAGTTATAAAGTCCAACAGGGAAAAAGTGAAGAAAATCAGAATGTCGATAATTTCTCAAGTGAATCACTAAAACTAAGAGATCCAAATATCTTATAAGACGATGATATTATTCACTGCCAGACTGTTAACTAAATTTCAACTTCTTCTATTACGTTTGAGACAATTTCTAAAGAGACAGAGGAGGATCCAGAATTGTCAGTTTTAAAACAAGGATTTTTATCAGGTAACAAATATGATTATGAATATTCATTACAAGATGGAGTAATTTTTAAACGACATCGAGTGTACATTCCTGAAAAACTTCGAACAGAGATATTAAAAGAACTTCATCACACACATTTAGGAATATTCAAAATGAAGAATCTAGTCCGAAGACACAGTTATTGGAAAAACATCGATCGAGATATAGAGCAATTAGCCCGAGAATGTAGAAGTTGTGGAGATGTAAAAGATAATCCTGAAAAGATATCAAATCATCATTGGGAAGAGCCATCATCAGTTTTTGAACGAATACATATTGATTACGCTGGACCTTTTTAGGATATAATTTTTTTAGAGTTATAGATGCAAAATCAAAATGGCCTGTGTTAAAACTCAACAAAGCTCTCCATCATCTATTTCGACAATCAGATTATTAAAGGATATTTTCAGTGTGCATGGATTGCCTAAAGTCCTTGCATCTGACAACGCATCTATATTTACAGGTACCGAATTTACAGAATTTTGTGAAGAAAATGGAATTATTTATAAAACAATAGCTCCAGGTCATCCTGCAACTAACGGGTTAGCTGAATGTAATGTAAAAACCCTTAAACAAAAATTAAAATCAATGTCCATTGAAAAGAACTCAATACCAGAGAAGGTAAGAGAAATTTTATTTCGTTATCGATCAACTCCATGATAATCCGGAAAAACTCCTTCAGAATTGTATCTTGGACACCAAATTCGAATTAAAATAGATTTATTAAGTCCACCAAGCAAGGGATTCAAGTACACGTATACTTCACCCATTATTCCAAATCATAGAATTTTAAGTGTGGGAGATCGTGTACAAATCACGTACTTATGCCAACAACAAACTATCATGGAAATTTGGCATCGTTAAACAATGAACTGGTAAATTACATTATTTAATAAAACTCGATGACAGGAAAACTATAAAAAGACACATAAATCAATTGAGGAAAAGTGAAGTTCCTAAAATTCCAAGAGTTAAGTTTCCCTCAAACTTGATGTCATATATCCGAGGAAATCGATCCCTACTGGAAATCATTTCGACCCCATGCCATCAGAAGTTCGAAATGCGGAGAATTATGGTAAGCCTGAATCTGGTGTTTCTAATTGTTCCGGTGATCACGAAGTCCTCCTATTCGAAGATCAGCAAGAATACAACAACCGCCACATTATCTATCGGACTATGTAATTTAAGTGTGGAAGAATGTAGCATTCTTAAAAACGAAAGTTAGCAGAACAGTTTTAGTTCGTGACTATAAGAATGTTTACAAACAGAACAATTCGATAATTCAATACTTGTAAGTGTGTATAATTGTGTTGTCCCATTTTTGAATAAAATAATTATTACATTCCGGATGCTTCAAAGTATATTACTAAAAAAAGAAAAAAAAAAAAAGCATACTGTCAGGCTAAATTTCTAAAAATCTGTCCAAATGGTTAGCTTGTCTCTCTAAGTTAATTTTTGTACACGAAGAGGTTAATTAAACTACGAAATCTGACCAAATATTCATTGATTTCAAGAAAAAATTTAGCGATTTTAAAATCACTAAATTTTTTCTTGCAAGTGATATATATATATATATATATATATCACTTTCATATTAATGAGATGCACTCAATTATAGAGGATTTCCTAATTTTGCGAATTTTTCATTTCTTTGACTTAAAGGAGTATTCTGTAAAATTAAAGTATTAACAACTGTCTTGAAATTTTCAACTAAAGCAAATCGTATGAAATAGAATTAATCATTTTTGAATACCAAACTTAGGAATAGTATTTAGTCTGTGTATTGCCACAGTTAAGAAATAAATTATTCGTGTTAGCATCCATAGATTTTTGAATACAATATAATTTTACATATTTTAAATAACATCGAATAATGTATTTCATCTTATTTTCGGATATAAGATAAATTAATGATACTTAAGGAAACTTCTAAACAGGTTACTTAAGAAAGAATTTAGAAAACCAAAAATATATGTATGAAATCTCTGAATAGAGGGTGGCAACATGGACGTCATTGGTGTTGTTGACAAATTTTATGCTTCATGCGAAAATAAATTAAAAACTGGAAAATACCCTTAGTTCCATATCAAACATGAATCAACAGATGAAAGAAGATGCAAAGAATGCTTTGAGTGAGTTACGTTATCATATTTACTGAAATCTTGATAAATTGAAAAATTTACTATCACATATAACTTATTAAAATACATGAGAAAAAATCGTACGATAGTGTAGTGGCGCCATCTGCAGAAACTTTTCAAAAACAAATGAGCGTTCAGAAAAAACGTAGTCTTTTATCTGTGCAAATGAACAAAGAACTCTTAAAGCTGAAGATATTAAAAATATCAGAAAAACGCAAATTGATCCAAGAAGCAACAAAATTTGTATCAAAAACTTAAAAAGTCTCCCAAATGGTAAACTGTTGGTTGAATATATGTCTGATGATGACAAGAAAAAAATTCGTGATGTTCTGGCTGAAAATTATTTCTTCAACTCTTGCTAAACGAAAATATCCTGCTATTATTATTAAACAGATTCTTGGCTCACTACATGATGATGAACTTATAAAGGTCTTATTTGAGAAAAATTCTGATATATTTCAGAATCTGAGGAAGAAATTTCAGAGTCCAACGTTCGTTTTACGCTAAGAAATTTGGGGATTCCAGATATATTTTTCTTGGCGTTCCATTTAATGTCCATAATCGAATTGTAAGTTTAGAATCTTTCAAGCTTGGTTGGCCTATGTGTGAAGTTGCTTATTTTGTTATTATACATAGATGTTTCAAATGTTTAGGTTATAATCATAAAGCTGCTGATTGTAAAAACTACCTTGCTTGTTTTACCTGCTCAGTTAACCATAAAAGCTAAGAGTGTTCTTATAAAAACCACCAAGTTTGTGTCAATTATGCTAGAGTTAATAATAAAACTAAAAATCCTTCAAAAAGAATTAATATTCACCATAAATCTTATGACAGTTGCTGGCTGAGTGAAATTTTCGAAGAAACTATCAGTATTTCGTATTGAGTATGAATAGTTATTATTCTCTTTTGTGTTTTGCCCAATTAAATCTACGCAAGTCTAAAATGCTACTCAGCAACTCATTCTCAATATGGAAACTGATAATATCGATTTTGAATTGATTCAAGAATTTCACTCAGATACAAAGGGAATCTAAGCCATTACAATATATTCATTGATTCCCAATCAGATGTTATGAAATCAGCGATCATCATTCGCTCGAATAACATTTCGAATTTTGTTTATCATAATTACTCTGATTATAACATGATATTCGTTGAAATCACTGTAAATGACTTGGATTTTATTCTGCTTTCTTATTACTTTGAGTCGAGCAGGGATATAGATGTTGATTTACAAAAGATTGAGATTCTTTCTTAAAGAATATTAATTATTCGCGACTTATTTGGGGAATGGACACTAATAGCAAAAATAATGTTTAGTTTAGTCCTTATTCAGATGCTAGATGAGATAAACTGTGTGATTTCGTCACTACCAAACAACTCTTTGTAGTTAATGAGGATTTCGGTCCTAATTTCTGTTCATCTCTAGGATCTAGCTGCGTTGATATTACTGTTGTTGGGGAAAGTTTATTGCAAGATGTAATCAGTTGGTCTATTCCTGACTACGACTCGCTTTCTGACCATAAGATGATTTCTTTAGAAATTGCCTTGGTTGATAGTACTACGAACTCTTTACACCAAAACAAGTCTCAAATCTTTGACTGTAAAAGAGCAGTTTGGTTTCTTTCTCAGTCTAAATGTTATGAGGTTATGAGTCTAATGTTATGACTTATTATGAGGCTAAATATTATCAGTCTAAATGTTATGTTTCTCAGTCTAAAGGTTATCAGTCTAAATGTTACTAAATGTTATGAGTTAAAGAAAAATATCAATAATTGTAGTTTTGAGGATCAACTTCCTACTTGTAATGACTCTATTTGCTTGGAGAGACTAATTTCTGAGCTTCAAAATGACATGATTTCTGCCGGAAAGATAGCTATTCCTTTCAAGCATTTTGATAAAAGAAATGTTCCTTGGTGGAGAGCTGAAATAGCGTAAAAAATTAAATGCATTAAGACGTCGCTTTCAAAGAGCCAAAAACCCGATTGACAAGGAAATTCTTAAAACAATTTACCTCCGCGTTAAAGAAGTATATAAGAACTTCATTAATAATTCAAAATTAAATTCCTGGAAAGGCATTTGTAGGGATAGTATCAGAAAGAAAGTATGGAAAAAGATTTATAAAGGGATGAAGAGAAACGTTAGTAAAAGGGTCGAGATTGCAGGCATTGAAACCACTTCAGTCATTTCACATCTTATGGCAGCTAGAAAATATCCTGGTCTGCATTCCCTTTCGAATGAAATGATTAAATGATTTCAGTGTTCTCATTCTGTTCTTCCTGCTATTCAATTTATGCTTAAAATTTTCTCTCTTCACTACTCTTTGGAAAAATGCTAAAGTTGTCTTAATTCCATAGTGTTTGAACTCAAAGTGGCCACATCTTAATATTAAGTATATTAACTTATTGCACTGCGTTGGAAAATGCCTCGAATGACTTCTTACAAACAGACTAAGATGGCATCTTAACAATCGTAATTGTTTTAGTGAAGAAAAATATGGATTTACATCGCAAGATCTACTGAGAACTCACTTCAGCGACTTTATCACATTGTAAAAGAAGGGAAATAGAAAATTTTGTTCATTGTTCTCTTTACATTAGATAACACATCTTTACGTTTGATAACACATGGTGGCCATTTATCATTTTCTTAATGAAGGAGGCTGATACTCCTTCAAATATTCTTAATCTCTTCAGTAGTTTCTTGAACAACAGAATGGCAGTTCTTGCTCTTGGTTAAAGTCGGAAGTTGTTAACATCCAAAAAGGTTGTCCTCAGGGTTCTGTTTCTGACCCATTTCTTTGGAACCTAATTAGGAATGATTTACTTAAAAAATGGAATGCATTTAGGTGCCGGAAAATTGCTTTCGCAGATGACTTACTCATAACTGTTCAGAGCAAGAATTTTCTCGAGTTATGCAGTACTTCTCAAGATATTCTTGATTTTATTCATAATTATGCTCAATAGTGCAAGCTGGAATTCAATCCTATGAAATGCAAAATAATGATGATTCACAAAAAAGTCAGCATTGATGCCACTATCAATCTTATAATGGGTAACAATTTTCTGGAAGTTGTAGATTACATTAAATATTGTGGCATTGTTATCGATAATAAGCTTCATTGGGAAGAACATTTTATCTAATTTTAACATTCTTACAAATGCATTGTATATTATTTGCAATAACAGTTACTGTATTAAATTCAAAGTTTCAAGATTGATTTATAAACAAGGCATTGTTCCCGTTATTTTTCATGCATCATGTATTTGGGGAGACAGTTTGAAGAAAAAAATAAACCGAAAACTTATCAGGAAAATACAAAGAAAACTGCTCTTGAGGATTGTTAGAAGATATCGAACAATCAGTAACGATGCTCTCTCCATTCTCTCTGGTCTTCCACCTCTTGATGTTGTGAGACTTCATCAAAATGAGGCTTATCGTTATGCTCAAGACTCTTTTTTTAACCATCTTAATGGTGATTTGAACTTTTCTTCCCTACCTCATCATTTACAAGATCTCCTACTCCTCTTGCTGCATTTAATAAAGTTAGGGAAGAAGACTATGATCTAATTTACTTTACAGATGGGAGTTAAGTTAACGAAAAAGTAGGTCTTGCATACGTATGCTTTCAGATGGGTTTTGAAATGAATCATCAGGTGTATCGAATAAATGATTATAGTTCTATTTTCCAAGCGGAATTACTTTGCATTAATCTTGTTTGAGATATTGAAGCATTTTTAAAAAACTTTAATTTGCAGTGACTCGATGTCATCCCTACTGGCTCTGCAATATATAACAAGCTTTGGAAAACTTATTGTAGAACTCCAGACTTCAATTCACATGAGCAATATTAAAAATATTTCCTTCAATTTATCACATGGCAAGGATCACAGTGGTGTGTATAGAAATGAAAGAGCAGATTTCCTGGTCAAATCTTCTCTTTCATTTACAAGTAAACTCAATACCAGTCTACCCAAGTCTTTTTTTAAAACAATTACCAAAAAGAACATCTTCACAAAATGGAACTCAGGTTTTGTTTCCTCTCAAAATTGTAAGTGGATTAAATCTATTGTTCCTTCAGTTCCCCGCAGAATAAAGAACCACTGGTTCGATACTGACTTCAAAACTACTCAATTCCTCTCCGGACATGGAAAATTCCACAGCTACCAACACCGTTTCCATATTAAAAACAGTGGCGTGTGCATCTGCAACTCCGGGATTTTGACAACCCTTCATACATTTTTCTTGAATGCCCATCTGGTTCACAAGAAAGGAACGAGCTTCGTAAAAGACTTGAATTACAGATGGGCCCTGGTTTTGGGAAACCTAGTGAAGAAAGAGAATTTTCTATAATTTAAAAAATTTATCCATGTTGTAATGTAACTCATTTTTCTTTTATGTTCCATTTTTTCTCTCTACCTTCTTTTATATTTTTATTATTATTTTTTTCTTCTCATGATTTATTTTTGATTGGTTAAGCAATACATTTGTTGTACCTTCGGGCCCTGTGTGGTATTCCTTGGAGCACAGGGAGATATTTTTGTTTTCCCAAATAAAAAAAAATCTTTAATTAAAAAAAGTATAATTCAATAAATTATTGGATGTAGTATGATATCTTAACATCGATATTAATTACTAGAAAAGCTTGAAATATTATAGAAAATCAGCATGTGAATGATATTTTGTATATGTTTTATTTAAGCATAATATTTTGAATTTAATACATAATAAAGATAAGTTATTGGAAAAAATAAATAAACTATAAAATTAACATTCGTTGATATGTTTTTTAAATTTTAAAAGAGAATAAAACTGTGACAGTTTTTGAAATATTTTGTCCACTATATGCGTAATGATTTCGGAAACGAAAAATGAAATCATAGAAATCAGATATTAATTAGTCGCCAAAAGCTAAGTCAATTTTCTACTTAAACAAAGAATTCGCGAACAGTTCTTGACCATGGGAGACATTGTCTTTCTCCGAATTCCATATTTGTTTAGCAATACATAATTTTCACATACTGAATTTCACTTTTACCTTTCTTTTTTTTATAAAACTAAGTTTATAACTTTTATATTATGATTGCAAGAAGCTAAAATTTTAATATAATCTTTATTTTTCCTTTAATGTATTTCAGTAAAAAATATGTTAGATAAATTACTTCTAAAATGTATATCTCCATGCACCAAATATTGTCTATCGTTTTAGATTTTTATTTAATTAGAAATTCCTTTTCAAAGTTAACTTGAAAAACGTTCTTATTTATCGATATATTTTTGAAGAATATTTCAAACTATTCTCTTTATTCATCAAAAAGTGTGATACTCCAATAACTATTTTAGGGCTATGTATTTTAATAAATGAAATAAATGCATATGTTTAAAAAATATCATATGATACTTCATTATTCCGGATAGACCAATTTTTTATCCAATAAATTCTGTAACTTCCACTGGTACTTATTATTAAGTAGTAATTTTTATTCCTAACGACTACTAAAGAAAGTGTAATTTCATTATATAAATAAATATTTAACTAACAATGAACTAAATCAATCATCCCTCTCCTCATTGTTTCAAATAATCACTACTTTAACAAAAAATGAATGGTTTAAGTACACAGCAGTTGTCATTTAATGAATAATTAAATTCATTATTTAAAATTTTTAGGAAATAATACTTATAATAACTTATTTAAATAACTCGCTGTAAACAAATTAAATTGCAACTTTTTGGAAAGAAATAAAATTAATATTTTTTAACTCATTTAACTTTAATAAAAATATTAAAGTTTTTACTTTTTAAAATGGCTCTTACTGACACCATATACTTTTCTGCAAATATAAACTTTAAGCTGTTTTTTTAATCCACATTTGCAATCAAATGAGTATAATCGTATCTACTTTCCTAAATTTTATAAGCAAAGGAATTTTCGTCACTAATAATTAGTATATCGGATATAAAAAATTATTATTTTCTAATTTTTTGTATTTTAAAGCCATATCCTTAAAAACCTGTTTAAAAAGCACTCTTTACCAATTTAAAAACTCAATAAATAATAAATACAGATTTGAATAACAAAAAATTATTACATGCTAACTAGTGCTTCATTATACATAGAATTTAGTTAATAATTTGTATTTTCAATGTTTTTGGTATACGATTATATGTTAAATAGATGATTTGTTTAAAAGTTAATCAGTTATCGCAATTATAATTAAATTGACGGCATAATTTAAGAAAAAATATGAAAAAGAGCAAACTTATCCTCGAATTTCCAGAAATATGAAGAAAATAAATGCAATTAGAAAATATATGAGAATATAATTTATTTTTATTTTTAATATAGACATAAAAAATTGCTTTTAGTTTAAAAAAACTTTACACACACACAAACACACACACATATATATATATATTAGTGCAGTGCAAAATTTGTTTGTTTATTTGTTTGCAAGATTCCATTGTGCACAGTATTTTCTGGTTTTCAAATTGTGAAACTATTCCAAATTTACGAACAATGTGCCAGCAACTATTGCCCCATTACAAGAGATATGTAAATAAATAATTCACAACTCGTTGGAAATATGAGTCTCTTTGTGTATTATCAGGACATGCATTTAAATATTCTGCTTTAATTGAATCCTCCAAGGGTTCCTCCCATCACGCATAGCGCTAAATAATTCCAACTGAAATGACAGACACGATACACAGCTTATTTAATTTTAATAACTTATTTTCCAGTGCATATCTTTCCTTTTAGTACGTGAGCTGAATCTGAGCTATGTAAGCGATTTTTAATGAAAAATGTTCTCTAAGAATTTTTAAACATTAAACTAGATAAATATTCAAAAGTTGAACTTAGATAGTGCAGAAACAAAGAGCTGTATAGTTTTGCATATTTAGAATAGACAACAGCATTTTGTATACACAGTAGTTATAGATCATTTATTTTTCTAAATCATAAATTCATGAGTAATGAATATGCTCTATTGTAGTCACTTCAACTAGTCTTATTATTAAAATTTTAATTGAGATCGGTGTTTTTCTTTACTGTACAAAGCTACATGTATTATTTCAAAATGGAAAATATTTCTGACGAAAACACTACTGTATTTTTAGATATTTGATATCTGATAAAGGAAGCATTCTTTTTCAAAGTTTATTCAGTAAAATTGTATAATCTAGACTCAAAATATATTCTATAAATTTATAGTTATATTTACTAATGCAATGATCTTTAAAAACAATTTACGAAAAGTTATAATCTTAAATACTTTTCCATAAATAAGATTGTAAATTTAAATAATTCCTGATGTAAAAGGATTAATCCAATAAACATATTTGCTATATATAAGATTGTTCCTGACAATTGTTTTTAAAAATCTAAAGATATTTGTTCGACACTTTATTTCGATATCATTTTCAGTGAATTCAAAATGTGAAATCTAATAACAATAATCTGTTGTTGCAAGCTATAAAATAGTTTCAATAGGCAATAAAAATATGCTTTCAAATTTTACAAATAATCCCCCCATCTGTAAAATAAAGAAACTGAATAAAAGGTGAATGAACTCAATATGAGAAAAATGCATCATACTTAGAGGACTCTAAATAATGCGCATCCGTCTTTTATTGTCTCTTTTTACGCGATTAATAAACTATTTATCATTCATACATACACAATAACGTGCCTGCGAGAGGTATTAATAAATTATTCCCGCAAAGACGCTTTACATGGCAGAATTCGAACTTCCGCTCTTAAAAACAAATTATGATTAATTTAGTAGGCTATTGTGAGCGGTTTTTCTAAGCTGCCAAATCTATATCTTAACAACATCCTCCGCTTTAGAAAGCACCGACAGCACGTAACTGATATAAGCTGTCAACTAATTTAATGTTTCACATTGTCATCATTTAAATGCAGAATTCTATTTTTTTTTTTTTTCAATATACTTGCTGGATACAAAATATACTTCGAAAAGCGTGAAAATATTTTTTTTTTAATTAATCACCTATAGAACAAAAATTGACAAGTACACGTAATTTATATTTAATGAGCTAAAATTATGTTAAATATTTCTGAGTTTATTAATTGCATTGAATTGTGCCCATTTTTATCTATCTTCTTTTTTTTCAGAAATAAGTATCAGTATAATTTGATTTAAATAATAGTAATAAATAATAAATAAATATGCGATCTTGCAAATCGAGCTTTATTAATCGAAGTTAAAAATTATTTTTTTACCATACTTTTTTCCTTTTTATATTTTAAATTTTTGTCATGTAAATGTATAACTTGCATTCCGTAACTGACAATATTGTAAACATCTTTTGTTTAAAATTTGATTAGATGTTTACGGCTAACCTTTAATGATTTAATATTAAATATTTGTATCATAGTCACACTTAATATAGTTATCAAGAATCAATAAACTTCTTAGGTTTTTTTTCTTTCTTTTTTTTTCCTGGAATTTCCTATAACAATAGTTATTATTGTTTATTGAGAAAATATTAATATTTAAAAATAATTTACAGAAATTAATTTTCATTTAAGTATGACAGCATTTCTTAAATCACAGGATTTTTTTTTATCTTACATATATAGAATTACTTTTAATTGTATTCTCTAAAATTATTTATTGTATGTATGTATAATGCAAAACTTAAAACAAAATCTTGTTTGGGAAAACAGCCTTCTCGCTACCAGAAGATAGAGGGTTCTATACTCGAAACAGATGATGATCCATCGTAGTCACTAATGGTGGCTGGGATGCATAAAATCTCAATTTCCTGTATATGAAATGCTTGTAAAAGTAGCAAACAAAGGAGGTGATCTTCTTAATCACAGTTTCTAAATTACGAGGAGTCACATGCTGGATATATTGCTCCTTCAATTTCAAACATTAGATTACAAAAGGTCTCAATATACAAAAAAGGTAGGAAGTTGGCATAAAGGCAAGAATTTTTCAATCAAATAAGAAATAATAACGTTTCTTTGAAGAATGAATTGATTTATCAAATACAAGAAAACAAATGTATACGCTAAAATCTTTACACAATCTTTGTTTCTGTAATTAAACTATATTATTTATTTATAATACAAAATCCTTATTTTTAAAGGGCAATGTAATACTTTTTTCGCAGAAGTTGACATGATTTTATTATTTCATCTTTTAATGAAGTTAGTTATTTTGCATTTCTATGCAATGAGTTTTTTTTTAATTCATTTAATAAAAATCTAATAATGTTCCTATTAAAGTCCTCATTTGTAAAATATTAAAATTATTATTTGACTCCTTCTCTCCTCTGATCAGGCTTTCTATTTAAAAAAGAAATTTTGATTGTTTTTTTTATTGGAATATAGTTATTATGAATTCTTATTGCAATGGAAAGTTAGCTAAACAGGAATTTATATTGGAAAATATTTTCACAAATATAGCTTTAGTGTTAATTAATCCTCAAATTTAAAGCTAACTATAAATCAGTTGGAAATTTTGAATCACAATTATTTAACTAATACTTGATGAACAAAAAATATATATATAATAGTATTAAAAGTATTTCACATTAATAAAATTTCATTGCATTTAATAAACTATATATTTAAGAATGCT
Organism: Latrodectus elegans; assembly: GCA_030067965.1. Taxonomy (NCBI): domain Eukaryota; kingdom Metazoa; phylum Arthropoda; class Arachnida; order Araneae; family Theridiidae; genus Latrodectus; species Latrodectus elegans. Next base: position 118,182,780 of record CM057814.1, read on the forward strand.
TTTACATACATTTCCAACTATATACTTGAGATGAATTTATAAAATATTCAGCTTATTAAATTGACTTAAAATCACTCAAAGTAAATAGTTTTATAAAACTTTAAAACTATTGAACTGCTAGTCAAGAAAAACTTTTCTAAGTTAAGTATAGAATAAAAAATATTAAATAGCGTGAAAAACCATTTCTTTTCAAGGGAAAATTACATCAGAAGTCTAAAAGCATCAGCAGAGAGTTAGACAAAGGAAATTTTTTTAGTATTGGTTTTTTTTTTTTTTTTTTTTTTTTTACAAATACTCAATACTCTAGAATTTCATTCAATATAGGAAAGTAATTCCGAGGTATCCCAAAATATTTTCAGTCTGAGAAAAAATACTAAAATCTGTCTTTTTTATTTATTAAAAAATATTGGAAAATGGGAATAGAATGAGACACATAAACTGCTAAACAAAACATTTCAGAGATTTTGTTTTTGAAAAAAAAAATCTCTCTACATTCATTTCTTTATGATCAATGATTTTTATGTTTAGCTTTAGTGCTTTTTATTAGAAATAAACAAAAAACATGCTCTTTAGCTATAGAGAGTTTACTAGTTATAAAAAGAAAATAAATATTCAATTATATTAGAATGTATTCTAATGCATAAATTTTAAGAGAAGCAAAATTTATCATTAGTAAGAGTAACCAATTTTATTTTGATAAAATAATATCTTTTCAAGCTAGTAATTTCATAAAATTCACATTTATGAAACTATCTAATACATTTAAGCAGCCTACTAAATGTATGAGCTGTACTCATAAATTTAGAAAAATGTATTTGAAAGTGATGCGTGGGTGTAAAGTAGGCACTAACATGTTTATTTCAGCAGATAAGTAAAATTATTTTGGAATACATTCTTCCAGCTTTATGAAAACATAAAATGTCTGATTGATAGTTTAAAATGTAAATTAAAAATTAAATCTTATAGGTAGGATTAAATTATAAAACAATTTTTATCTTCTGTTCGATTTGAATGGTTTCCATAAATTTTACACTAAGGAAGCCAACCAATTTGAAACTGAAAATTTAAAAATGATTTTATCTAACTGAAAATCAACTGCATCCGATTTCGAAATCATAAAATAAAATCTATTATAAGGACCAAAAGAATATGAATTATATATTAATATCCTATCATATTTCATACATATATAAACTAAGTAGAGATTAAGTGACGTTTGAAAAAACAATAAAAAGAGCATTTTTATATATCTTTGATTATCAAATGTTATTATATACAAACTTTTAAGTTAAATTAAAAGTAGTTATTAATATTGAAGTTTGTAAAAATTTTTATAGTAATAGGTAAAACCTGTTTTATACTTTCCTATAATTATTAATTAATTAAGCGCACTAAAATTAAAATAATTTTAGAACAAAAATGCTAACGAAAAAACTAACTATGCTAACGGTCAAAACTAGTTAAATTAAAAGAAGTTATTAATATTTAAGTTTATAAAAATCTATATATTAATAGGTAAAACTAAGTTTATATATTTCAGCCCTTATTAACAAGCTAAGAGGACTAAAACTGAAATACTTTTGGAACAACAAGGTAAAATAACTTATTATATTAAAGATCAAAAGCACACATCTAAATTTATGGGAAAGATTTTAAAAATACAAACTTCTTTTTCAATCGCAATAAATCATTATGTTTATAAGAAAACGTATCACTTTTCACATTCTAATGAATATAATTTAAGTGTAAAATTACTTCTACAAAATTTACTAAGACTATAATAAGATACTTCATATAATGGTTTCATAAATAAAATTAAAATTTAAGTGTATTTTTGAAAAATTTTATATTACATTTTGAAATGCTTAATAGTGTCAATTTGATTACTAAAATTAACTTTAAATATCCTCTTCATAATTAAATATTGATGTTTTATGTACTATGAAAACATGATACAATGAACATTAAAAAACTTTAAGCACATACACCATTTTTATTTATTTAAAAAGATTATTTAAACAATATTAAACTATCATAATCTGCATATAAAGATAAGTTAAGAAAACATTTTTGTAGGAAATGTTATTTGTTATGATATATATATATATATATATATATATATATATATATATATATATATATATATATATATATATATGCATACAACAATTACTTTATTATTAAGAATATTAACTAATTTGAAATTAGATTTATTCAATAGCATTTTCAATTAAATTAGAAACACAAATAAAAATGAAAACTAGATTTGTTTTCTAGAACTTAATTCCAAAAGTTAATTGTTACTTATATTATTTTTTCATTAGTAAACAGTTTTCAACAAATTCAGCATACTTTTCATTCATACGAATTTATTATAGTTCACATTTTTTTATTTTTCCTCGTGCTTTGAAACAGAGAATCCAGAGAAAAGAATTTTTATACCCTATTGGAACAACTCAAGCCGTCTCGTGCGGTGTTAAGTAATGGGATTATCGTTTTGGAGAACTAAATTTACTAAAAAGCCTTTTGATTAGATTGGCAGGGAAGCCTTATCTTGTGAAAGGTAGTAAGGAATTCAGAACTCTTGAATTATAATGCACGCCAGCTAAATATAGTCTGCTAATTATTCTTAGCGTTGAAAAACGGATCTTTCTTTTAAGACTTTGATGTGAAAAGGTTACTACAGGAAACTAGTTTATTCACATCACGAGTTGCTGATGACGAAATGGGCCTTAATTAATTCTGAATTATCTCCATGCAAAATGGTAGAGAGCAAAATGGAATCTTGAAACAAAAAGACTTATTGTTTGGGAATTGTAGAATTTAGCACTAATTGAATTAAGTTTTAATTAAAATATTTTATTCCTGAAATGCAGAAAACACCTTTTTATAATTAGGAATTTCTCTTTTTCATGTAGTATGAAAAACCCTTTTATTTGCACAGAATAATCTTTTATTTAATATTCTATATTTTGAAATAATATTGTACTATATAAAAATAAAGTTTCTATTTAAAAATTTATTAAAAAAATTTATTTTAAATTGTCATAGGTTTATAACCTTCAATGTATATATATATAAAATTATTTTTACATGTAATACATTGATATTTTTATGTTTTCAAAGGTTTTAAGTTTGTAAGTAATTACTTATTAAAAATTTTTTGGTTTTATCAACACAAAGTTTACCAACTACAAGCAGCATAATTTAAAAGAAACTTAAAAATGCACATAACCTCGTCCATAAATTAATATCATTATATGTATATTTTTCTTCACTTTTCACTGCATAAGAAATCCAAATACATCATTAGCAAATTTCTTAAAATTCGAGTATAAAATCACTTCTTTACAAACCACAAATATGATTGACTCAAATCTGGCAAAATGAAACATTCTTACTAAACTAAAACCCGTTAAACTGCGACGTCATTGTGATGTTCCACATTTGAAATAAATGTTCACATTTTCCTTTTTCCGTTGATCTGATACGTAAAGTTTTCGGACTTTCTTACTAAATAATCTCTTTGTTCAAAAACAGCTTAACTTTTGTATTCAAAGTTGGATAAAGATATTACCGTGGCAGCTTGTATGAGTAAATTTCAGTCAATACAATAATATATTGTCTTTATTTATTATTATTAAGGAGAAAGATATACAGAACTCCTCGTGCACCTAAAAGTATGATACATTCAACCACAAGAATATATACAAGATTACAACATAATTAAAGTTTAAATGTAATTAAATTTTCCTGTTAATAAAATTTAAACCGTTACTATGCACTTACACAGAACATTATCTACTTATTACAACTTATTATTAATGTTTCTGTATATTTATATATTTCCCTTTAATTATATGGAACATAATTTATTTACACTAAAACTACTAAATAGTCTTAATTTTTTTTACAACTTGCTTATGTTCAATGCTGATTATATAATTTTCAGATTCATTCTGATCCATCATTAAATTCAATTTATTTCCAACACTGTTCTATTAGGATTTAATTATTTTCGTTTAAGCATTTTGAAATTAAGTATTTAACATATAGTTTCATTGTTCTAATCACAATTTTATGTATTTCTTGAAACTATATATTTTAAAACATGCAATACAAATAAATTAGTCTTGATAATTAGCCAGTCAAATCAGCTTTAAAATGTATGAGAATATGGTATGTATGAGAAAACTTTAGCGCTAAAAATGTAAATATTAAAAGTCCAATTGAAATATAATAACACGAAGGAACGTAAAGTACTCGACAACAATAAGCAGAATATTTGGCTATCAACTGTTAGGCTGTTTGTTGTCATACAATTCCACTTATTAAATAACATGTGTAATTTTCCATTCAATGAGAGGAAATCATATTTATGTGTCACATAAATTTAAGTACTTATTCATGTAGCTTTTCACCTTATAGATATCTTTGTATTAGGTTTATATATTGTAAAGCAAATTTAGTTATCAATGCTAAAAGGAAAAGTGTTGTCAGAAAAGTATCTACTGCGTTTTTTGTAAACTATTTTCCAAAAAATTGCATGGCTTGTACTCAAATTTTGACTGCATGTTTCTGAAATATTTATGAACACAAGTAAAATTGTACGAACATTGTTTGTGTTAAGTGGAATAAAAATGTTTTCCCATTTCAACATATAATTCATTTAGTTGTCAGTAATTTTAGTGTTCTACATAAGATAAATATAACTAGCATACGATGATTTAAAATTGCAATTTTAACGATATACGATTATAAAGTTCTTACTTAATTGTTGTACTGAAATGCAAAATGCATTACATTAATACCTCAATGTCGAAAAAAGTATAATTAGTAAACTGTTATTTCGTTGCTTATTTTAAATAAATTAATATCGATTGCATATTGCAAAATGAAAGTTTTTAAAAAATCAATACATTTCTTTGGCATAGTCTTTAATATTTTAAAATTATTTATTTACTATATGTTTATTTACTATGTATTTAAATAATTCTTAATTAAATTTTAGTGGTACAATTCACGATATTTGATAGAAATTAGAATAAAAGGTGCAGTAAGCTATATTCCTTATTTGAAATTGCAATAGCACAAGAAGTAGTCAAGATTATAAGGTGGGAGTGGTCTCGTTCGGGAGAAGGGATCGTAAAGTTGTATAACTTAGCAATTTAGTTGCCATCATGTATTCAAGTAATGAACACCACGCATTTGCCTCTGAGGTCAATTTTTCAAATGACAGCTTAGTTATCCCAACCCAGCGCACTTTCCGAAATCACTTCAGTATTGTAACTTAAGGAATTTTCCCGCACCTGAAATCTATTATTTATGAATGAAAACATTCAAAGGAAATTGGTTCGGTGCAGAAGAAAGGAGGCGGAGTCACGTGTCTCATCAGTCAACGGAAAACCGCGTCGAACGGTAGGGAAACATACTTCAGCTCTTGGAATTTCTGATCATTCCGAGGGCAGAATCTCTCACCATACATTTCCTTTTTATGCATGGAAGCTATTGATTGTGCAGAAACTTTCTGAATGTAGTTTTAATACTTGAAGAAGCATTTATAGATCAGACCAAGACACGCGTATCTTTTTCTGTGGAACGGTTCGTGTTCATTTGACTAGATTTGTCAATAAACAATATATGAACAGTTGGACAGTCAACAACCTCCAAAAACTCTATCATAGGTCTTTGCACCACATGTCCCCGGATGGTACGCAATTATGTCAGTTGTAATTGTAGGCTTATGGTTTTTCGAGGAAATTGATCAGGCTCTCACGTTTGATTCAAACTATTATGTAAACATGCTGGAAGATTTCTTTTTTGACAAGAAGAAAATGAACTTGAAGGAAGTATGATTTCAGCAGAACCCTAACTTCAGAGGCATCGATGGCTGCGTTGTGAAATCACTTTCTCGGTTACTTCATTTCTACAAGAAGTGAAAGCGATTTCAAATGGCCAGCGCGTTCTCCTGAATCTGTTATTTCTTTCTGAGGTGGTACTTAAGGTCACGTGTCTATACTGACCATATACAAACTTTGAAAGATCAGAAAAAAAGCATTAAATTGAAACAGACAACATACCAACCAATATGCTGGAGAGAATGACAAGAAGCAGCAGAATTTGGTTCCCCCAGAGTATCGACAATGGCAGCCTTCACTTGCACAATATGATATTTAAAACTATATAAACTAAGACTTTAGATGTGTAACTTTTGCATCAACAATAACTAAAAAGATAATTTTAATACCTTTTTTGTTGTTTCAATACAATATAAGGAAGTCAGCTCGCCTCCCTTTGTATTAATATTTGTTTAATTATACAGTATTTTTGTTGAATAATGAATTTATCATGTATATGATTATTGAGGAATAATTATAAATTTCTATAAAATTAGCTTAAACGATACATTCCGTTATTTTGCATTTTAAAGTTCAGTGTTGAGTCTCATTCTATTGTTAAATTTTTTTATTCAAGTTATATTGCTTAAATTTATTTGCAAATTTACCACTCCTATAAATGTACTAAACCTAACATTTTTACACAGTATTTTTTTAAAAATTTTTTGTCAAAAAAATATTACATAACTGTTAGTATTAGATATAAGAAAATACCTTGATATTGAATTTGTTAATGAAAAACATGTGTGCTAAAACACTTTTCAATAACATATAATAACAATACATTCTTCAATAACATTTTAAGTTAAAAAATATATTTCAGAATTAAATTACTTCACTAAAGAGGAAAATCATATACATTACAAGAGAATATCATTAGCTGTCCCCCTTTCGAATAAATTATTCATGAAATTACTATTTTTATTTAATCACTTTTCAGCAAAAATTAAATAAAACTTTTACACTTTATTTTTTAAAGAGTTAGCTTTGATTGCTTAAGTAAGATTAAAGTCTTACCATTTATTTGACATAATAAGTAATCCATTTAACATAAATGGGCGTATTCTCATAAACACAAAACAATTATCAAACTAATCTTTTTAATCCCATAACAAAGTGAATAAAAATAAACAACATAAATTATCAAAGAAGGAATCACAATGGTAACAAGTTCAAGTTTGCTTCTTGTTTCTCAACGATTCCGAAATCATAAACCAGTGAGAGGAAAATTACTTTCGCAGGTAAGGTGGGAAAAAATTTTTATTTTCTAAATTCACTCTTTTCTCATTAAATAGATTTAAATTGTTTGAAACCAGGAAGTCGTTTACACTCAATCACACTCAATTCGCTGTCAATTCTTTACCCTTCATGTCAAGGCAGAAAGATGAATCACTTCCTCTCACTCTTGTTATTTTTTCCTCCGAGTAATAGATATGAGTACGTAACCGCTTTCTCGGAAAAAATAATTTTTCTCATCTATATTTATTTTAAAATTACAAACATTATAAAAGCGCGTGAAAGAAAAAGAATTTTCTGTAAAAATATTCAAGGACAATTTTAGTTAATTAACTTGAAATTGCGTATTTCTAAGAAATGTTTTTAAAAAAAGGGCTATATTTCTTTAGGTTTATTTATAAACACACAGATAATGAATATTTAAACACAAACAAGGAAAACATATTCGCTTCATTTGATGTGAATGATATTTGAGACCTTTGTAATATAATTAAATATGCATTTTCATCAAATGATTGAGTTGAGTATTTTATTTTGTGAAATATCATTTCTTAGATTTTTTGGCACTTTTCCAGATGCGAATTTTTATAAGAAAAAGAAATCATATCTGGTATTATTATCATATAATAATTTACGTACATGAAATATTGTGTTTAAATACTTTCAAGAAATTGTAATACTAGTTAAAAAAATTAGGAGAAAATAAAATATAAAACGCAATCTAATAAAACACACACACACAACTTTAACACATTTAAAAACGGTTTTAATATTAGTTTTAAGACATTATGCATTCAACAAAATTGTGTTATATTTATTATGATAAAAAAAAAATATGAAATATCACTTCAGAAAATCATACTCTCTACAAAATTACAATCACAGGCGTTTAAAATTCAAAGTTTATAATATAATAATAGTAATAAAACATAACTTGCACATACTTTTTGCAAGATATTCAACTAAAACTGGTCCAGTACTGGAATTTCATTACAATAATTCATACACATTTCTTATGAAAATGGATATTTCAACAAAGAGTAACATTTGAGATACTCATACTTTTTACACAATCGCAAAATCTTTAAGTTACAAATCACTTCTTTTTCCAAATTTATCAAATAAGTAAGCTATTAAACACTTAAGATATTTTTATGTAATTTCTATAGATTAATATATATCAGGGGTGGTGAACCAATGGCGCGCGTGCCACAATAGGCACGTTTGAAGTTTTTGATGGCACGCACAAGAACAAAATTATGTTTTTTTTTATAAGTTACCTTTTTGACAAAAATGAATTAAAAATTATTAATTTACACTTACTTTATAATATAAATTTGTAATACTGATAACCTATCTTAGTATGTTAACTAGAAACATCAAATATACATTTTATTATTAAAAAAATGTATGAATTATCTTGAAGTATATACAGATGGCATTAGATAAATTTTTTTGCGAATCCAGTTTCACTTTCTAATGTTATTGCATTTGTTGCCGTCGCAGCGCTCGAATAGGACGACAAACTGCAATTAGTAGTAAATCGTCTTTGAAACTTCAGTGACTTGTTAAAAAATATAACCGTTTATTGTAAATAGATATAGTATTATTTTTAAGTAAATATTTCCACATATTATTTGATATTTTATATTCTACATTCGTTTGCAAGAACATATTGCGTCACGATTGAAGTTTTAACCTGTGATAACCTTAAGATATTAAAAGTTACTTTACTTATAATTTATTTTGCTTATTTTTAAACAGTAAAATATTTTAATATTATGAGAAATTATTTTATCATTAAATCAGCGTAAAATGTAGAAATAATTATTAAAATTACCTTGAATTAATGTATTATTTATTATTTTCTTGTGTTAGTAATATTTTTAGTACTTTAATATGTGACGAAATATGTTCTTGCAAACGAATGCAGAATAAATTATTTACCTTATAACAATATTATTAATATATATTTTTTAGAATTTCTGATTATGACTAGTTCAGTGAAAACATCGAAATTATCCGAGACATGTAGTAGCAGAGAATTTAGCTTGGTGGACCGATAGATACGGTATAATTGAAAAATACGGTAAAGCACTTTGTGTTTCATGTTCTAAAACTATAGTCGGTAGAACATCTTCAGTAAAGCGGCATTATTAAACCAACCATAAATTTCTTCTCGATCGAAAAGCAGTATATATCACGAGCCTTAAAAAATAAAAATGCTCAAACTACTTATTTAATGAAATATATTAGAACTCAATCAAACACCATTGCTGCTAGTTATCAATTTTAAAAAACTATTGCTGAATATGCGAAACGTTTTAATGAAGATGAATTTTTAAAGGATGCTTTGCTGCAATGTTCACCATACTTATTCGATGATTTCGGAAACAAAGAAAAAATTATGCAAAGAATTAAAGACATTAAAAATATTATGAAAGAGAGAATTTTGGGCATGGTGGAAAATGTAAATTTTCAACAAAAAATTCAGATAAAGTCTTGCGATTTTATATCCATTTGAATTTGTTCAAAACAATATTAAAGAAGAATTAATAAATTTAATGACAACAACAAAAAGATTAGACATTTGTAATGCAGTTATAGATGTATTGGGAAAAAGAGAAATATGTCCTTCTAAAACTATGTCAGTTACAACTGACGATGCCCACAGCTTAAACACATTAAAAACAATTGTATTTAACGTGAATTTTCTTTCAAGTACACTGCTTTTTGTAAAGCATTGATTAATAAAAACTTGTTTAAAGAAGAATTGCTTTTATTTGTTTATTTAATTATACTTACGTATATTTTTTACCACGCTAACATTTCAAATGAAATTTTATTGTGGCACGTTACCTAATTAAAAATGAACTTTTATGACTTTGTAGCAAGGACATTAAAAAAAGTTCTCCATCCCTAATGTATGTCCCTGATAATGAAATGAATAAAAGGAAAGGAACTATCAGCACCTATTTTAATGACAGAGAAATCATTGTATAAAATAGTGCTTTCACGAGAAAAATTTTTAAAAAAAAAAACAGCTGTCATTCAGAATATTTGACAATTCATTATGTGAGATTGTCATCCACCTACGCAGCTGCGTTTTTCAAATAGAAACAATCTTCCTCCACATTACGCCATTTATTTTTAAATTTTACATCTCATTTATACAATATGGAATGTTTTATAATGGGTTGAGGCTTTTATGGAATGTTTTCTAGATAATGTTATATATCAAAAGAAATGTAAGAAGTTATATTCTATAGTGTATTGAAATGATTAAGTGAACTTTTATACAGGTGAAACAAACAGAAAAATTTTTAAATTTAGGCACATCTAAGACCTGCTGGAAGATCTATATAAAAAATATTCGGGAATCACACACACACACACAAAGGAGGGAAATTTACAAAGCACGCTTTTCAATAGATAGGAATACAAAAATGCAATACAAATCTTATATTATTTAATAGTAGCTAATATAGAACCTGAATGTTTTTCCATTCTGAATAGCATGATGATATCAATATAAAGCGGCAAATCTGAAATAGTAAATAGGTATATCCACCAAGTGATCTTGAAACAGGCCTTAAAATGTACTTCCAGAAGACTGAATTACGTGTAACATACAAATAATTTCTTTCGTGAAAGTTGAGTTTTAGACAAAAGCTGCTTTAAATACGAGCAGTAAAATTAGCAAAGACTATTTTGAGCCAATAATTTTTAAATAATGAGTCCGAGATTTTGGGATGCGTGTTATGCATAATTAAGAACTATTTATATTTGTAAAGTGTGAATTACAATATTTCATAAAGTGATGAAATCTTGGAAATTTGCATGATTATTTTATCTGAAGTATCAAGTTAAAAGAGAATATTCAAAAATCAAAATTCAAAAAAGTCAACAATAATCATAATGTGTGAGATGAATCACCTAGAAAATAACAGTGTGAGAGTTTCGAAAATATAAGAATAAACAGAATGTGAAGTCTTTTGTAGTTCTATTAACATAATTAATTACGATACGGAAAGCTTAAGTTAGGTATTACTAATTACATTTACGGAATGCAACTTATGTTCATTAGCATTTTTGTAATCTCGACATTTAAAATTTAAATTTAAGAAATGAACTTTTTTAAGTTATTTCACTGCAAATTTATATCTATTAACAATGTAACATTGCAATTATATACTGACAAAAAATTAGCTATTTTTTAACAATTTCTATACACTTTTCTAATGCATAAATATTCCCTGCGATTTTCTTAGAGTCGTATTAACTCTTAAAAATAATCTTTAGTTGGCAAACACATTTGAAACTCTCGGTTATTTTCTTTGAAATAAGCATTTAGAAAATTCAAATAAATGAGGTGAAAGATATTTCTTGTAAAATAATGTTAATAAGAAAGCATTTTTTTTTACTTTTGAGATTATGAAAGTGATAATAATAACCCAATGGTTACAAACTGGAAAACTACAATGATATACTTCTTTTCTCTGAAGAATTTTTTGTTGAAATTTATCATAATTTTATTAGCACATATTTGAAAATACAGATAAGAATATAAAAGTATGAATCGTATTTGTTTAAATAAATTATTTATAAGCATAAAAATCCATATTGCACTCATCATGTGTCGTAAATTTATTTCATGTAAAGAAAATTAAACTTGCATGATAATGTTTTTATATTTTTCTATATTTGTGTATATAATGTTCTGCAGATGTTCAAAATAGAAATTTTTAATACTCAAATAAAACAAAACAAAAAAACTTGCTTTTTTCAAAATTATTTAACATAACCTTTTAGAAAACAATCACTAATAAGCTTTGGTGAAAAAAAGTCGGTGACAAAGTCAACACTTGTCAACCATACTGCAATGGCTACTTGAAAAACGAAGCACGCGTCCCATAAATTGTATGTTGTTGAAACTTATCATTTACAGAGATGGATCACCAGCCACTGACGCAAGCGTGTATATTTTTGTAATACAGCTATCTAAAAATATGATAATCAATTTTTATAAACTTTTCAATAATTTCTACAGCATATTTTAATCACTTGTAAATATACTTAGCTATGATTAATAATAATGAATTTATTTTGAATTCAACTATATTATTATGAAATTCAAAAGTATGTACGACATCATAATTAATGATATTAAAGTAGATAACACTTTATGACCCCTGAACTGTGGGTGAAGATGTTTTTTACAGAGTAAAACGAGAAATGTATAAAGTATTGGACTATAAATAGGAGATATAGAAATAAATCGTATCCGATTAAATCACCCAAATGAATTTTTTAAAAATATACAATTCTAAATTTTTGAGATTATAGAAACGTATTAAGCTGATGACGTTATTACAGCAACAGAAATAGCATCGGGAATGGCTGAATGACCGCAACTCTGGAATTCAGTTCAATACATCGTGGGTCCGATTCCTGACTAGAGATATTTACAGGGGTTCTTATTCCACTTTAAACTATAGTTACAAATTCATTTAATCACGTGCAAGAAGTAACGCTATGATGATAACCAAACCGTCAAAATAATAAAAATTTAGTTCACTCAGGATTATTTAAAATATTAGATTTTTAAAAATAATTCCTTCTTTACTTGAACAGTGCAAAATATTTTTCCTACAATTGCTTGAATTGCAAATAATTTGAATGAAAGTAAAAGAAAAGTGTTTTAAAAAGCTGTGCACCATTGACATATTATAGTAGCTACATTAAGCCCTCAAATTTTAATGTTTTTTAATTAGGGTATTCCATATCACTGTTACTAATTCCCGACTCATTTAAAACAGTTTAGTAGCTTCAAATTGAAAGATTTTGTGTCGTGAGTATATAGCGAGAAGATAATTCTAAATCTGCTTTACATTATAATTTACGTTACAATATACATGTTTTTAAAATAGATTTAAATTTACTGAACAAATTTTGAACACTTTCTTACTCTGATTAAAAGCTGTTTTCCAGAATTGTTTTAAAATTCAAGATTACTTTCTTTATAATTCAAATGATGATATAATAACTTAAATTTATTTATTATATATTTTATGTGTGTGTGTGTGCTATTTATTTATTTCTCTAGTTACTTTAGTGAAATTATATTCAATATTTTTGTTTTTGATAAATTAAAATGTGGTTCTACTTGTTTTATAGTAAACATATTATTTTAATATAAAATGTAGAATGTGACATACTTTTCAAGTTATGTTTATTTTATAGGAGTTATGTTAAAGAACTCGCGTGTTTCTTTCTGATACGAATGTCATACTCAGCTACTGCTGAACCATAAAAAAATTTATACAAGATTTTTCCTTCCTGCGGGACCTTCTTTTGATTTATTTCTCAAGAGCTTTCGGGTTTTTTTACTTTTGAATAATAATATTCTTCCCACGAGAATTAAGACCAGTGACTGAAAATATTTCTGGAAATTATTGAGCTTAAAATATTAAAATAGCTTCGATTTCGAATCTATCATTTATGGAATCTCTAAGATTTGATAAAGATTTATTTAATTTTGACTAATCGAGAAGATTGTTCTGTTTTCAAATTCAAGTCATAAGTTTCTAAACTTACGATTTTATATACCACTGTTGATTAAGTGTGATGAGTGTTGTTATTTTGTTTTCTTAAGCATCTATACTCTATGAAATGTGTAGAAGTTTCCCGGGTAATTTCACTTAAGAATCGTTGTTTAACGATTAATTAAATGCTTACCAGAAAACTAATGTACATATTTTAAATCTGTAAATAAGATATAATAAGTTTGCAAAATGTTCGCAACGTTTAAAATCATTAGTCGTAAAGTAATAATTAAAATACTTATCTATGGAACCGATTGATGATTACAGAATTCATGATATAAATATTTTCATTTAAAAAGCACTCTTTGACATCATAAGTTAATTTCATTTTTAATAAACACATTTGACACAGTTAAATTTCTTTTTATAGAAAAAGGAGACTTATTTAAAATATAATCAAACTTTTGTGAATATATGTATAACTTTAATCGCCTTATACATAATAATTTTATCATCTTTACTAACAATTGTTTATAAAAATGTCTTTCTCATATGACCTTCTTCTTTTTTAGTTTATTTTTTTACTATTACTAAGGGCTACAATATATAAAATTTAAGCACTTTTTATATTTTCCAACCAAAATTTTTAAGGTAATTTTACTGTTAATTAATACCATATATTTAGTATAAAGAATCCTAAATATTTAAAAAGGTTAAAGAAAAAGGGAAACATAAATACCATATTCTTTTTGAAGCCAACAAAAATAATTTCAAGTAAGTAGCATCGTACAAAAAACTACAAAACCATTTTAAATGAAGTGGTTAATATTTATACTTTTTTATAAAAAAAAGAAAGGTATTTCGTTGAACAAATGATAAACTTACTGTTTCCAATCTTCACTCTGCTAAAATAAAGGAAACTCATTACGTTTCACAAAACTACGCATACCGAAAATAACAGCTATTCATCCTAGACGCTTTATTCCATGATTATGCTCTCTAAAATAATACTTCTGTGTTCTTAGTTTCAAGACTAGTGTCTAAAGTCTAGTTTTTCATGTATTGTTTGTGTCAATAGAGTACTAAATTGTTTATTCAGCTTAGACTAGGTTGATATATGTCTTTTCCTAGACTTTAGTGACTTTTGACATTTAATACCTGTTTCCAGACAGCCTTGTTTTCTCACATACAAGGAATTTTGTTTATGCATTTCCTTTTATAAAAATGTATATTTGTGAAAATAAGCTGTTGATTTATTTTTCAAATTGAAGATATCAATTCCAATTCCAAGAACAAAATTTAGCTCAAAAATTATTTTTAATTAAAATAACAATTTGCAAAAGGTTAGATTTTTATGGTCTGTAATGATAAAGTAAAATGCCAAATATAATTCGATTTAACCGTTTTGAAAATTGGTCTTTAATGTTTTACAATTGATTCATAAGAGGTCTTCTTTAAAAAATTCAAATTTTAGGGCATATTTTAAGGAATTTATTTTTCAATAAAACATTTTACTTTATTAAAAACATCACACATATCCAATTTACCCAATTAAGCTTACATTGAAATTTCAATGTACTTTATAGAATGGCAAAATCATGATTCTGATTAGGAATAACGATTGAGATACATTCAATCTGTTTATAAATATTACATTTAGAAGCATTGAATTATAAATAATAAAGTATTTTTGTATATTATATGAGTACATTTTCTTAGATTACGAAATTTATGAACCTTATATGTTGTTAATATTAATGTTAATATTCATTGTAAACATTAATGTTAATCCCATTATTTAACCAAACATTGAAATAAGGGTTGGTTAGTCAGTTAAATAACTTTAATATTGTTGCTTCTTTGCGTTATTATTATGTAGATTATTATAATTGCAGTAAGGGGGATGAAAAGAAACTAAATAAATGTGTTTATTTAAAATGTAATGTCACATAAACCGAAGAATGGTATAACTACGCAAACAAAAGTAGTTAGACATGCGAATCATTATAAATTCTAACCTGGAGTAAGCGGGTTATGAAAGTATATATGCGAGTAGTTACGTTAGATCTGTAAGGAACAGTCCACGATTTTTTAAAAACAAATATATTGAGATTACCTGATAACCTTTTAATGTTTTGAATGTATTTTATGTTACAGAATATATACTATATAAATATTACAATAATTAATTATAAAAAAGTACAATTTATTTACATTTTACACAAATATATATGATGTGTTCACGACAGATATTTCGATCGTAAATAAAACAATGCATTTTTGAGTTTCTGTCTATTTTGATTGTACAAATTATGACAGTCTTTTCTTTTGTGCACATTTTCTATATTTTTTGGTGCCACACTTGGCTTATTTGATGAATAGTGATCTACTATGTATTTTCTTAATTTTTTGGAAAGTGATTGGCTGCATGATTGATTCTATTTTGAATGTGTTCCTTTACAAGTACCAATTGTAAAGTTATCACCGACTTTATTTCATTGATTTTTCATTAGTTGAAACATTTCTAAGTGAAGTTGCATGTCATTTAATTTCCTCCTTGTACGACATAAGCCACTTCATTTTTCTGAAAAACTTTAAAAAACTAACTAAAATCAGATTGCATGAGCAAGCGCGACGAGCGTGAAAAAACACAACGTCAAAAATAACAACGAAACAGAAATCCAAAAATGTGGTAATTCTTATCAGTAGAAAGCATTCGATTTAGAATACGTTTGAATTGAGATTTGAAAGACTTTCGAAAATAGGGAAGTTTCAGAGTATATATATATATATATATATATATATATATATATATATATTTAAAAAAAAATAGATGTATTTTTAGTAAACACTAGCAGCATTACTTTATTATATGCATGAAACTTGAATACTGTTAAGTGAACATATAAAAAATATAAAAGCACTCGTTGGAAAATGAGTTATTTATATACATATATAACATGTTAATTTTCTTAAGGGGTTTGAAATTGGAAAGTGATTTTAGATAGCTTTGATATTTTAGTAATACTATTGTACACTTTACAATCACATACAATTCATCGATTGTGATTTGGAAAGTGCAAATAAGTCAATGAAAATTCACACAAAACGCCGGACAACTTGTCCAGTGGTCAGCATGCCTGACTACGGATAGGAAGGTTCTGGATTCGAATCCCGGTTCAGGCATGGATGTACTTTTTCTCTCTCTATCCTGTCTGTGTCATCTCCTTATGTGTGTGAATGAAATATGAATGATGCCTACCATATAAACGGGTCCTTATGGCATGTGTGACGAGGCGACGGTGGCCCACCCCCTGTGGTGCACCCGGGGCAACGCCTCGGAGGCTAAGAGGTGGCTGTTTCTGGCCGGTTCCCTGGGTATCATGGAACAATAGATTAATAGACTCTGTTGCAATTGTAACTGTCTACAATCTGCCATTGGAAAAAATCACACAAAACTAATTGAATCAGTGGCAAATAACATAAAACGAAAAGGAAAAATTCAATAAAATAGTTGAATATTTTAGTTTCTAAAGTACTCAAAGCGTGTAAGTATACTACGGAAAAATTGAGAGTAAAATGTGCTACGCAACATTAGAAATCAGGTTAGACTCAGAACATCGTGTTATGGTAGTAATGCGTTGTTTTCTTTGAAAGATTAAGCAAGGTATAAGGGAAGCGCTTTGCGGGATTAATAATAGTTATTTCTGATAGTAAAACATACAGGACACTGTAGATAGAAACAGTTCCAGTAATAACAAATTCACTAAAATATGGTGACTACTCAGAAAAGAACAAGTAAAGGGTAGTTGTGCACTGAATCACAACAGACAGGTCTCTTACATGAATCCACTGCACATTAAATGTTGCAAGATGTTTAAAAAACGGGAATGAGAAACCTTCTATTAGTGCCGCTATGACATCAACAAAACTCACATCGCCATGTCTGAACTGATGTTTCCATAACTTGCGCTATAACCTCTTAAGCCATATGTCTCGACATTTTGCGATGGGCACAGGATATTCTATTACGAAATACTTTCTGGAGGGAAACTAGATTACACATTATTGTTTTCCAATCTATTTCATTATTGCAACAGCTCAAATATTCTTGAATCAGTTCAAAAGAAAATTTTTTAATAAGCTTCTAGCAATTTAAATTTTTTTACCAATGTTGAAAATATCTGGATATCAAATGTATTGCATGTTAGGAAGAGTCGGAGTAAGAATAAATAACTACAAATTTATTAAATCTGTTGCAAATGTATATTAATGGGAGTTCAAAAGTCCATGAACAGATAAGACACATGTTTTACTGTAGAAGCAGATTTTGTAGAAAATGAAAGAATCTTCATATAAATTAAATGATATTTCAATAAATATTGCATTTTTTATCACATTACTAATAATTATATATGTTATTATTCTAACTAATGAGTATATAATAGCATAGTAAAAAGTGACTAAAATAGGGGCTCAGCACTCGGCAGCTTAGCCGAGTATCCTGCCCTTGAGGATTTTAATCAGGGAATTGATCATTTACGTCGGGGTTTGGGCATGTGGCCAACTATCCCACCCCGGAAAAACCTTCACGTTACGAAAATTGAAGAATCAAAAGTAGGACTTATATCTTGGAGACAACCGAGGAAACGTTTCAAGGACTTGAAATTTGGGTACTGGAATGCTTCGCCACTCTTCAGAAATATTCTAACCCAATCGTCTCCAAAACAAGAGTGAGGACCAAACTTAGATAAATCGATAGTGTCGATGATGGTTATGGAATTATAAAAATTAAAATGTCGAGGTAGATTTCAAAAGCAAGATCAGAATGAAAGGAACAAAAAAAGGGCCTGGACCCACAAGGGGCTGTCGAGTAGATAAAGAAGAAGAAGGATAATGAGAATTTACCTCATGGATGAACTTCATACAAGTCGTAACACGTGCGTAAATTTTCTATCATGCAATATGTGGAAAGCTTTTACAATAGAGTGTATTCAGAGAGAAATAGAAGAATAGATTTCATAGGTCAAGAAACAAAAAAAAAAAAAAAAAAAAAAACTGGCCATAAAATGTATTAGGCCACAGAATATAATGTAATGCTAATTTATTTCTGTAACTTTCATAAAATTAATTTTTATATATAATAGAGAAACATTAAATGCAGCAAATTATCACCCTTTATTTAGTTAAATACAGTGAACTTCTATTTCAAATGTTCTCAGAAAATATGATTTTTGATGTAGTAGCAGTAAATACTAACTTGGTAAAATTTCTAATTATAATTACATAATAGCATTGAATGAAAGCTAAATTACTTTAAATCTAAAGCATAAATACATTTTTCTTCACTGCTTTATACATGTCAAACTAATATTTAAATCATTCCACCAATAAAAATAAGTGTGATGGTGTTTAAAGCAAGCAAATATACTTAAACTTCTATTTTGTAAAAACTCGACAAAATGATTTTGGTCTTTTATTATTTTTAAATAATAAATTTTAAATACAACATGAACACACAATATTCAAATACGTCAAATGTCTCATTAAAACCTTATTAAACTGGATCATTTCAAAACAAAACCATTTTTCTCGTTTGTAAACATAATTAAATAAGTGTCAAAATA
This sequence comes from Latrodectus elegans, assembly GCA_030067965.1. Classification (NCBI taxonomy): domain Eukaryota; kingdom Metazoa; phylum Arthropoda; class Arachnida; order Araneae; family Theridiidae; genus Latrodectus; species Latrodectus elegans. The sequence goes on from CM057814.1 coordinate 118,202,085, forward strand.
TCTGTATTTAGACAGTTTCCGGGATTTAAAACGTTTTCCTACTGATAATGATGGCACATTAAAGAATGAACATCCGATCTAATCTGACAACTGTGATATGAAGACAAATTTATCCAAGATCTCGTCAATCAATATTATTGGCAAACAATCTTGTCAACAATGTAAGGATGTCGAAAATAAATGATGGGTAAAAATTGAATGTCAACACCAACTGTGTATTTGATTATTTTTCAGCTGAAATCTGTCATTTTCGTTTCAGGATACATAGATATAAATTAAATGGATTTCTAAATTGAACATGCTTCTCATGAAACTTATTAATATTTATAGAAACATTTCTACAAATTTTTAGATTGAATATTAAATGTTTAGTTATAAATGTTAAGGAAGGAAGTAACTATAACAACTAATGTGAAATGAATTTTAAAATAGATGTTTTCTATATTGATAAAATGTATAGCAACTTATAGTGCTTCATAAATTTAGAATCTATTAATTTTGCTTAAGTTTTAACGTAGTTATTCATTTAAAATTTTAAACGCAATTTCAATTAGAAAAGCTACATATTGTTATAAATTCGAAATTTAGAATAATTTTCAAGCAGCAAACTATATTAATTAAACAAAAACAATGAAAAATAAATCTATTGTGTCTGTTCAGGCGTTAAACTTATAGAGCTTAATATCATTATAATTTCAAAATAACTAGGTTAATTAGCTTAATAGTATTCGCCATTTTATGTAATATTTAAATGATATATAATATGAATATGATAACTCTTTAATGTTAACAATATGTATAATATGTGCCACGATAATAAATTATTTCCAATAACTGAAAAATTTAAGAATATGTAAGAAATTTTACATAAATATTCTATTTGGTAACATGATTATACTAATCTCTGATATTAATAGCGTTTTCTGTAGAGCTATAAGTAAGAACTGGTTATGAAATAGAATCTAATGTGTTATGTATATATATATATATATATATATATATATATATATATATATATATATATATATATATATATATATATATATATATATATATATATATATATATATATACAGAGTGAGTATAAAAAGCAACCCCTACATATGGGCCTCTAACTACCATACCATTCAAAGAAAGTGAATGAAATTTCGTCATAGGTCATTTTGAGATATGCTCTCAAGAATGACATGAAAATCAACAGTGTCACTCATATAGTTACGGTTACAGTGAGAAAATTTCGAATATGTCAATTGGCGACACCTTGGAATGTGATCTCCATTGTTGAAAAACCTAAATAGCATTCCAACGGCAACTATAGCATGAAAATCACCGGCGATACATAGGCTAAAATTATCGACAACCAATGAGGACAAAGAAGCAGTATGAAATATTTTCACAGCCAGAAGTTAATTGGTTTCAGATTAGGAGACCTTGATGGCTACGGAAACACGAAATGATGAGAGATAACTTTGTCACCAATCTGATGACTTAAGGCACGTTTGATTGAAGAGCCTATACGTGGAAGGGCGCTATCTTGCATTCACACAATTTCGGATTGAACATTTTGCCATTGCAATGTGGAAATCACGTACCGAATTAATATGTCTAGATAGCGAGCACTCTTTACTGTACACGTTTGCAGATCACCGGTAGTAAACTCTTCAAAAACATAAGAGCCGATGGTGAACGTACTCGTTATACACTTTTTTCTCGTGCGATGGAAGTGCAAGCACATCACGTCGATTATTCTCTGCAACGCGCACACATTTGTTCGCATTTACGTCTCCAGTTAACGAGAAATACATCTCATCTTTCCACTGAATACGTTAAGGGTAGATGCTATTTTCATCATACCAAGTAAAGAACTGGTTCAGAAAACCCAGCATTAATTGATAGTTTCCGATTGCCATTAAATGGACACGCTGAAATCGATACGGAAACATGTTTAGAACAGAGTGCAAAATCTCGAAGGCAGTTGAATTCGGCATATTCAGAACACGTGAAACACCAAGTGCACTTGCGGGACAAACTATGATTATTGTCTGATGAACTTTTGCAACAGCTTCTACAGAAACGCAAGGTCTTCCAGACCGAAGTCGATCAAATCAGCAACCAGTTTTTTTTTCAAATTTGCGAATCAAGTTCGGTACAGCTTTGAAAATGCACGAGCCTTGCAGTAATCCATGGTTTTTGCGGTAAACACACAATGTCACTGCGGTATTTTGTCTAACCAGGAAATAAATTTTTACGATTATATTACGTTTTTTTTTCTGAAAGCAGCATCTTGTTTGGAATTACAAAAAACAACATACGCAGTGCCTTTTCTTTTACCTATCGTGACGACGAAAGTCATGACTGTGTTTTATGCAGAACCCGAAATTTGAATTTATTGGTTTCTTCTCATTTTGTGCAGGACTATTTAGGCTGGGAACACGTCAGAAGAAACGGTGCTACATAAATGAAATGAGCATCAATACTCTATTGCACGGCAAAGTCCTTTTTACCTTTCCTTGCCTTGACTAGTTCCGGTGATTTTCGTGCTACAGGTGCCATTCCAACGCTATTAAGTATTTTTCAGTATGGATATTTACAAAATTTACATTTACAAAAAACTGGGTATTAAAGCTTGAAAATTTCCGAATTTTCGTCACTGTAATCACAATTGTTAGAGAGTCACTGCTGTTTTCCATATCATTCTCGAGCGTATACGTTAAAAGTAGCTTATACCAAAATTCCATTCATTTTCTGTGAATGATATGATAGCTAGGGACCCAAATGTCGAGGAAACTTTTATCATCATCTTGTCATATATTGCATTTTAAAGCAAAAAATGAAGTACGTAAAATGCAGCACATTAAACCAAAAAGTACAATACCACAATACCAACTAATATGCATTAAAGGCTATCTAACCAGCACAACAGAAGCTAAAGAGGGATAAGCCAGTATAAATAAAATACAACATAAAGAACAATAAAATAAATAAGAAAAAATCTTAAAATCACTGAGAAAATAACAATATGCAATACAATGAACAGAAATAAAGCGCAGGAACCACGTCTTAATTAGGAGGGAGACGGTTAACAATACAAATAAAACAGTCTTTTCTGACATGCACGTAGGACTTATGTTTAAAGATAATCAAGCAATTCCCACGAACAGTGTACGTTATACAGAAAAAAAGTGCTTAATTTGCATAGTTAACCATCTCACTCCTGATGATCGCGTGGTTTCTATGCTTTCTGATATTCTTTGAATTATGTACTGTTGTCTTCGTAATTTTATTGTTCTAAATATTGTATCTTATTTTATATTTATGAGCGTCAAATACTAATTCCATTTAATTCAAAATAATTTTTCGTTACCTTAGATTAAATGTAAACAATGCACATAAATATAACAAATGGCATAGAATTTTTAATATTCTTTTTAGGAAACAAAACTGAAAAGAATTCTCACTTTCTATGTTTTAGCAGCCTTTAAAACAACTTATGATTAATAATCGTAGCAGATCACAAAAAAATATAAAAATAATCAGAGAATTAAATATTTTATTTCCTTCATATGATAAGAGATATAAATTGACGAACTAAATATTTAAAAACGATAAATATTTCCAGTTTTTATTACATATTGTTTGGAAATAAGGAAATAGAGTTCCAATAAGTCCTAAAAATAATTTATAAATAGAAAAATAGTAATAGATAAAAAATTATATGAAATATACTTTACGAAATAATTAATTACTTTTATAGCAATATAGATTATAGTTATAGTACCAAAATTTTACTAGTTTAGTGCTAGTTTAATAATTTTGACTTTATAATGTTATGATCCTTTCAAGCACAGTTGTAATATGCAGTGCATTTAATTACTATTGATATAAATACAGTCAGCACAAAATATTGTAAATTAAAGCATGAAATTTTTTCTAAAAAAAATAAAATTTCCTCTCTTAAAATTTTCTCTATCTTTAGTATAAATAATGTTGCCTAATTAAGAATTAATAAGCATTAATAACTGTATTCAAGCCATGATTTTGCTTATTGCTTTCAAATAGAAAGCGTACTATTTATCATGTAACCGGAAATAAGAAATAAGCTGTAATAAAAGAAATATGGGAAAACTAACAGCTCATGCATTTGTATCACATATTTAAGAATATCATCTAAATCACTATAATACTAACATCAGCTCTAATATACATATATATATATATATATATATATATATATATATATATATATATATATATATATATATATATATATATATATATATATATATATATATATTATCTGATGGAGGAGAGACAAAAATATGACTGACTAAGCAAAATATGATATGTTGTTATTATTTTTTCTTAAAATGATGTAAATTTTCTGCATTCATGTGAACTTTTTTTCTCGTTTATGGCATTTGTCATATTGAAAATAATAAAAATACATATTACTTAATTTTATTATTAAAAATATCAAATCATAAATATTCATTCTATACATAATTGTAAACATTTCCTCCTTTCAAGACGTGATGAAGGTGCATTTAAAAGCTTTACATGATTTGGTTCATTGACATTATCAATTTTCTACATAACTTTAATATATTATAAATGCGGCGATGCTTTTCTAAGCACACATGTACTATTGAAGTAAAAATGTCTTTTCTTGAAATTATAGCATTTTTTTTCAGTGAATTGTTTTTCAAATGTTCACAAAACTACAGAATACAAACATTAAATAATAAAAATATATTTTCTTCATTATGGATTTTTTGTATGTTTCAGTTCTATGTGGATATTCTTCAAGCAGAAAGAGATTAGTTGAACACATTATTAAAATAATTTTATCTAATTATTGTTTTTTAAGTAATCAAGGAAGTTGATTGTATTTGATCTATTAAATTAAAGAAAACTACAAAAGCTTATATTTCATTAGGTTATGAGAAAGCTCTAGTTATATAATCAGAAAAACCGACGTAACAATTGGAATATTTTTTACCAACATGTATATTTACTATAAAATAAATTCTGTATGCATAATTAAAAAGCAATATATATTTGTGTATAATTTAACAAATATTTCTTGTAAAACTTGATTTGTTTAAATGTTGATATTTTAAGTTTAGAATTTATTTATGCACAAATTAACAGGATAAATTTTAATTCAAATACTTTTTTTTAAATTTTTCAGTTTCGAAATTCATTAATTTAAAAGAAATCATGTATACATTGGGTAATCTATTAATATTTGATCAACAGACATTTTTTCATAAGTTTTATGAGGGAAATCTTTTCTCAAGTATTTACAGAATTCTTCTGCTTTAAGAGCGGTATGATTTCATAATATTTATATAAGCCATTCCAAAAACCATTTATATATACATTAGTATATAATTAGTGTTGCTATGTATTAATGCAAATATGTTACATTATTACATGCATATATTGTAAATATGTAGCATTAATTACAAGAGTACGAATGTTTTCCAAATACTGCAGTAATAAAATTTAAACGACTGAAAATTATTCTGGAATAATACGTTTAAAATTTTTCTATATTTCTAAATTTCTCTTAATTTAAAAACAACCTATTTGCGTATTTTGTTCAATAATAAGATTTTGCATTTAAAAAAAAATAAAAATAAATATTGTTTCATTATCTTGTTATTATTGTTAATTCGCATTCATAATATTTGTAAATAAATATTGTTTAGAAGCTGCAAACAGATTTTAAGTATTTATTATAAAAAAAATGTGCATTTGAATACATTTTCAAATTTAAATAATTGAATTAGGAACAGAGAAAAGTGAACACAATGTTCATCTTCCAAAATATTTAACAGCACATTAAGATGAAGGAAGGTCTACATTAGATGATTTATTATGGTTTACACTCACTTCCATTTAAAGCAGCACTAATACAAAAGTCTAAATTAACATTCATAGTCAGTATTATTCGCTCTCAAGGCACAGGTCCGAGCTTCGATTCTCCAGTTGGGCAAGGTCGACTCAGCCTTTCATTCCTTCAGTAGGTCGAGAAACTGAGTACCAAACATGTTTGGGAACTAAACACTTCGTATTAGGCTGACCACCTTATCGGGACATATGCTTCGCACCGCTAGGACCTCACGGTCAAGAAAACAGTTGGGCACTTTAAGCTTTCGCCCACATGGGCTGCCAGGCCAAAGAGTTTAGTTTAGTCAGTTTTAATCCGTACCGAATTAATCGCTTTGCGAAACTAATGGGTGAATAGCAACCACTTTGGCGTTAATTTCAATAGTTTTTAATTTTGAATCCCATCTCGGTTGTTTGTTCATAGTGTATTGGGTTTCATCGTAAAATGTAGGACTGAATTAATCAGACCTGTAAAGTAATCTTAGACAGATAAACAAATCAGATAATTCGTGTTATTCTTAAAATAGTCTCAAAACGCAATTCACAAATTATTTGAGTTTACACTTTACGTAGTTTCAGACAATTTTAAGTATAATGACTTAAATGTAAAAAGTTATAAACACAAACTTTCAAATGAAAGTATATTAATTTTTTATATATTGTCAAGTAGACAACTAGATTTACTAACTATGATAATACATAGAGCAAATGGTTATAAAGTGCGTATACAGAGTTGTGTTTCCTATATTGCATTATTAGCATTGACAGCATTAGCATTGACATTTTATGACTAATTAGACTTATATTAAGGTACAAAAAGTTCGATACGTCTGGAAATTTTTATGAATGTTGAAAACCTTCAAATTTTATCATTCATGAAAAAAATTGGATTCCGAAATTTGATTAATTTTCAATATCTCATCATTGTACAAGTAGAAAAATATAAGTAGTAAAATCCAAAAAAAAAATCTATAAAATAAAATTTGCATATTTTTATTTATTTTAATAAAAGGCTGATGCATATTAATAAGTGTATATGAATGTGATAAAAATATTTATTTTTCGTCAAATATATCTTGATAATTATTATGAAGAGTACCACTTTAAAACTTAATTATTTTTTGAACGAAAAAAGTATAATTTATAGAACTAATTTTGAGTTTGCCAGCAAGATATTTGCTATGATTTTACTATGAAAATTTAAGCATCATAATTAAAAATTAAATAAATTAAATCATATCATTTAGTAAATTACCCTCATAAGCTGTCATATTTAAGACATTTTGTACATTATTATATTTAATATTTAAATATTGTTTTTATTTTAATAAAATTTGAATACAAAATAACTTTAAGTGCAATACACATTTCTTTATCAATTTTTAAGTATATAAAGGAAATACAAACACTAAATGATGAATTTTATTTTTGTCAGTAGAATCACATAAACGTCAAAAGAATGTGGCTTACTAAAGGAAGATGAATAGCCAATTCAATATTATGAAGTTTTACGAGACCAAAGTTTTTATACAGTAGCAATGCACAAGAAGGAGTACATAAATTTTCTTTTAAGTTTCAAAATTCTAAATTAAATAAATTCAGCATCAAAACAGCGAAAAATGTTAAATGGCTTCAGAAATTATGATGCCATTTTTAAAATAAATCTTTATCTTTAATGAAAGAAAATTCATAAAATCATATGTTTATTTTAAATTAAGATTTTTTCTATTTTTCTCATCAAATCTAACTAAAAATTAATAGTTTTTATTCAATAATTGATGAAAATTAATATAATTATAAAATTTATATTTTAATATTAAAAAGGTTTTTGTTTCTTTTAAATTGTAGTTAAAGAGTTAGTCATATTCATTTAAACATTTTGGTTTATATAAGAAATTTAATTTTTGTAAGAAACACGTTTAATTTATCTAATACATTATATTTTGAAATTATTTTGCTTTGAAATATTTAAAGTAAGTATGTGTTAGATAAAAGTAACAAAACAATTCTGAATTTTTAACACATACTTCTTTCTCATAATAAAAATTCCATTGAAACTAGTACATGATAACATTTTCCCCACATTAACATATAAGTTTATTATACTTATCATAGTGATAGATATATCACTATTAAATGAAAATAATTATCCCGACGATGAATAAATTTATCATAGTTAATAAATTTATGAAAACATTTTCTTGGCTTTACACAATAGAACTTGATACACATTAATATTGAAATAATAATTATAAATGGTTTCATGATGCATATTCTTTTTAAAAATAAGTTTTCACAGTGTAAAATAGAACAAACAGTTAAAAGAAGAAATTTCAATAATTATATATTTTGTGATGATGAATGGAATCTTTCAGTAATACTGAGTTTAAATTAAATATTTGTGAATCATATTCTAGCCTTATTATACGAAATGTGAACAGAAATGCAAGTTGTATAAACTTATACTATATCAATAATTTCTTTACTTCATGTACGCACTCATTTCAGAAGTCTGATATTTTTCATATCATATCAACCTAGAAAATCTATAATAATTGATTATGCTAAATTATCTCATTAAATTCCTATAATCCCCATATATATAATTATAACCATAGAAAACCAGTATACTTTAAAACGAAATATTATGAGAGAAAATACTACAGGAAATTTTCTAATCCCATGAGATTATTCAAACATAACAGCTCTTATTCAAATTCCTTAGTATAGGCATATTTTTGATATTCGTTAAACATTGCCGCCTCAAGGGCAATGTTTTAACACACACACAGATATGTATTGCGAAAAATATATAAATTTTTTGCAAGTTTTAATGAGACTAATTTCTACATCTATATTAAAGAATTTGAATATAATCGCTAACGTAAGAATCATGTCACGTGAGTAGAATTCTATTTTGGAAGTGTACATTATTATATTATTCTAAAGTACATATATATATATATATATATATATATATATATATATATATATATAACAAAGCACACACGCTAGATATATTCACCTTTCCGTATAAATTTTCAGTTTAAAATATAGTTTTTAATATTTACACGTATGTGTATTGAACATCATTTCATTTTGTTTTCAGGATTTCGTAAAAATGCTTCTCTAAAAAATCTTATAAGCAAAATGAAGCTTTGTGTTTGTAAAGTGATTTCACTAATTTCCATATATCTTTGCTAGAATTTAAGTTAATTTCATAACTTAGAATAAAGTTAAGTTTAAAAACAATCATTGAAAAAAATTGTTACAGTTGGTAGGTTATGCATATTTTTGTAATGATCAAATATCTTTCAAAAATATATGTCAGCTATTCCTAACATGAAAGATCCTTTCCTGTTTCATTTGAGACAGAAAATTTCATGTTTCTTAAAAAACATTTTTATAATTTATTAAGTAGCTTATACAATGATTTTTAGCTAGTTTATTCATAGGAAGTAAGATAAATATTTGGTAGGAGGAAAAATAAATTTTTTTCTTACACCGAAAAGTAAGCTGATAAAGTTGGAGGCTGATTCCTAAGCAAGATAACCATACACTCCTCATATCTTCAAAAGAAATGATTATGTGTCTATTTCGAATGTCCTTTCCAGTGATGTCATGTAAGTGAGACACAAATGGCTGGACATTTCACATACAAACCATCATGGTATAGTCTTCTACACAAAATAGACCATGATATCATATTCAAAATTATTTCAATGTAAACAGGGTGATCTTATTTCAGCGGATATTGTGTATTCCGTGAAAAAAATCGTATATATAAGTACTGTACGTATTACCAGAATTAATTACATCAGCATTTTTTGAACATCTAAAGAATACTTCAAAATTGATACCAACAAGCCACAGTGGCCTTCTTTGCAGCAAATTTTAATCTTTCAAGAGCTATGTAGTTCAGTTACTCTGGCAGAAATATCAGAAGCAAAATAGCATTACCGAATAAAGCTATTTTTTCTTTAAATCTTATAAAATTAATTGTTTTATTTATATTTCATATGCGTTTTCTGCTCGTAATTTTATATATTAGCAATTTCTATTATCAAATTTTATTGTTGGCAACAATAAAACCAGTGAATTTTTAAGGTGCATTTTTTTGGGATATAATTTTTGAAAATGTATTAATATATTTCTTATTAATTATTTTCAAAATAATTATTAAATTAATTTTAATTTGAAATATATTTATGATTAAAAATATTAAAACTTAGTATATGCATTTATACACATGTAATTTGCTGAATATTATGTACAACTAAGTTTATAAGAACTCAAGATTCTAAACAGGAAGAGAAGATGAAACCTAAGTAGTGGAAAGATGACCTTCTAAATGTCCCTGATGGTTCACGTCATCAAGTTGTAGCACATTTTCGACTCCTGACGGGTCACGAATGTCTGGCTGAACATTTGCACCGCATTGGTGTCTTACTTCTTGTCTTACTTAGCTCTGCAACTTAACAGAATCCATGAATAGGACCCATCGCCACCGCTGTGGTGCACTGCATGGCAGCTTGGAATCATGGCTTTATTTGCAAGCCAGAAACTTTTGGGGCAATAACTCCGGTCATCTCGTTTAAGTGTATGTTTTGAATTCAGCTGTCCTGCTTTCAACTCATGTCTGTTTTGTGATTTTTTATGAGTTGTATTTGTGTTATTCCTGGTATTTGCCCTGCCATGGGAAATAAAAAAATATACAACAAAGTGCCAAATAATATAATAATATTTATACACAACATGGAATTCGGAAATCAGTAATTTTATATGATTTTATAGTATTTTTTCAAATTCTTATAATATTTACTTTTTTTTATTCATAATATTTTTTAAAAAATATTCATTTAGCTCTTAAGTAGAAATTTTAAAAGCTTTCCAATATTTATTATTTTTAATTAATCTTAAAAAAAGGATAGCAGTAATAAAAAAATAAAAATTTGCTAATACCAGCTTGAAAACATCACAAGTCCATAAAAATGATTTAAAAAAAAGTTTACTCTTTTTTATTGTAATTATTTTAAACAATAAAAAAAAACTGGAAAAAAAATTTAAATAACATAATATAATACGATAACTTGCTTATGATAATTACGCTTAAGTAAATATACTTGTCAAAGAATATTGAAACAATTTATCGAAAAAAAGAAGAAAAATTTTTTTGAATATTCTAGCTTGTAAATTAACTATAAAGAGTTTTTTTGGTAAACTTAATATCACACTCTTTTAAATAGGTCAGTATAAAATAAAACTAATGATCTTAAAATTTTTAATCAAGTTACATGAAATTTTGCATAAGCTGATCATTGATACAATATAGAATTTATTAATAATGTAGAATGTCAAAAAGTTTAAGCAAAATTCTATTATGTGCGAGTTTTTATACCTTTAGAGAATTATGGCTAGTATTTACTATCAGCTTTAAAATTTTTTGGTTAAAAATCCAGTTCAGGATATTTTCGTATGCTTATAATAATGGTTATTTTATTAATATTCCATATAAGTTTTCTGCTTGTAATTCTATTTTTAAGTTATTTCTATAAGAAAATTTTACTGTTGTGACAACAATAAAATCTGTGAACTTTTAATTTGTATTATTTTTCATATTAATATTTTTTAACATATAATTTTAGTAATGAATAAATACTTATCATTTTGTAAAATTTGATAGAAAACGATTAATTGCACTACTCTTCATAACTTTCACAAAAAAAATTTTTATTTATACACCTAATTATTTGACAATAATTGATTTAACATACTGTGACAACAGCTGTCAAATTTTGTTATCCATTTTTTTAATTTAGATTTTTTTTTTATTTTGTACAGGATAGCAACGATATTTTGGTGTATTTCGTAAAATGTTATTATTTACTTTTTGTAATAACTGAAATTCTGTTTTAGAAATAAATTAACTGGATGTATCACGATTCACCAGCTTAAATTTTCTTCATTATCAAAACCAACTTGCATTCCCTTTACTGGACACAATCTAAAGATGAGTAAATGTAAGTAGCATGCAATATGGATAAAATCAATTAAAAATGGTAATGAGGAAATGTAATGTCTTTCAGTGCACAGTATTCACCACATGGTCTTCATTCAGCCGATATTTTTTTTTATTTAATTTTTTATAAACTTAGATGTAAAGAATTTGACTAGTTGCCGTTCGAAAAGTGAAAGATCCACCTGATTTTGTGTTGCGATAGAATTTGGATGCTTTTAATTTTTCCAAGGATAGTTTCCTAGTTTTCAAAATACAAGAAGCCGCTTTTTTTCTTGTACTTGAGAGCTTGACAGCAATGTTATACTTTTTGCAATGTTAGGCCTCAACAAATCAGGAAAATTTAAGAGAACATTTTCATATAAGCTATTTGCTACACTGCATATTGGCCGTTTGAAGCTAATACATAGAATTCCCTTAGTTCCCATTAATGTTATGCCATTATTAATTTGCTATTTTTGCTAACAATAGTTTGTTTGAATAGACTTTTGACACATTTTTCTTTTGTAAGATAAAATGTGTCAAAAGTCTATTCTAATGGTTCGTTGGTTTTAGCTATGACTAAAGGCTATTTGAATGATTTTCGAACATCAGATTAAGTGTGAACAATTTTTGTCCAAATGTTTTTGTTTTTTGGTATCGCTGGCAGCAAAAAGTTTAAATTTCCGGATGCCTTTCCTTTCAGGTACAGCAAAGGGAATTAAGTATGTTTTAAATCCTGAAATTGCATCGCTGTTTTCATATGGCTAATATATAGGCTGTTCAATTCAATCCTATTACTCTTGGACGCCAAACAGAGATGAGGAGCGTTTATTTGCCAAATTAAGCTGAAATTACAATGATATTTTGCATGTCTATAGGCACATATATACCTTATCTCAATATTTTTTTCATGAAAACATACATCTCATTCCTTATAATTTGTCATATTCAGATTTGGAGATGGAGATCTATATCGGCTATATGGATTGTTATAACTTCTATCATTTTTTAAGAGAAAATTCTTGATACTTTTAATGAAAGACAAGCTATCGCATGGTTTCGAGGACGTTCTTTTTAATATTTGTAGAAGTTGATGTGGCTTCCATTAAAATAGGAAGATAATTTTATTTCCTATATTCGATCGGGTATGATTGCAAATTTAGAGATAAATTTACTGATGGAGGGAATAATGCATTTATATTTCTTTCTGTTAGGGAGATTTTTTAAAAAAAATACGTAAAGATTTCCACCTCAATTGAACTTACAACATATTCATATTATGTTTGAGAAATAATGGCTTTTTATTAAACTATGGTTCTAGTGTCAAAAACCATAATTTAGAATTGCATTTCTACAACAATGTTTTCTTTAGGCTCACCTGCGTAAAGACATTTATATCCTTCATTTGTCACTCTCGTTCAGACTTGTAAGTATGTTGCTTATGTCTTGGACATTAGCGAAAGGAACACAATGTGATTTTGACAATGGCAATAATGTAATCTTAATACATTCTAGTTAATCCTAATACACCTAGTGAATTTATTTCTAAAAACAGAATTAAATCATGCATGATTTAATTAGCACATTGCTTCTGTCCAAGACATCAGTGAAAGGAACGCAAAGCATTTTTGGAAAAGGCAATATTTAATCTTAATGCATTCTAGTTAATCCTAATACACCTAGTGAATTTATTATTAAAGTCAGAGTTTAGTTATATCAAAATAAATTTCTTAAAAATACATCACTAGGTCATTGCCATCCTAATAATAAAATTTGTCTTTTTAAATTAAAAAAGAATGAAACATAGCCGACACAAGACAGAATTTGATACGTATCAATTAACAAGGAAAAGATATCAATTTGATAATCGTCTGCAAAATATTCAGAGGGAAAGAAAATGCACAGTTAAAATTGGGATAAATCGTAAACAAAATGAACATGCACTTTAATGCTAAAACAGTAAGGAAAATTTTTAAAAAGATGTGAATTTTTTTTTTTTTTTTTTATAAAAGCATGTGCTTTGTTATTGAAGATAAGAAAATATCCCCTGGAAATTGGAAATTATACATGCAGACGATATTTATCACTCAGCAGTTGAGATAATCTGTTTCATTTATTTATTCTTAATATCTGATATTGTTAAATATATACTTATTTACAGGTATAACGCTTCGAAGGTTTGCTTCATTTTTTTTAAAAAAAATATGAAATTGTTAATATTACTTCTAGAAAGATATTATTTTGGCACCTGGACATTTTGCACCAGAAATTAGAGTCATGGGTAAACAGAAGAGGATGTTGATAGTTTCATATTTAACAACAACTAGAAGCAGAATACAAATGATATGCTTGTAATCTTTACGGCTCCGTATAACGCCATGAAACATATGGAGACTGCGATGATTTGTTTTGTGAACTTTTTAGAACTGTTAAACAAATATATATCAAATTAAAAAATATACTGTATGTCACACGTCAAAATTTCTTAATTTGAATTTATAATAATTTATTTTGACATTCCGACAGTTTCCATATGTTCTTAGTATGATTCCAGAAGTTGCAGAAAAAATATCTATGGATAATATTATATTATTGATTGCATTTATATTACTATATTAAATTAATCATTAATCTATTTATTTAATAAATAAAATTAAATTTCAAATTGACAAGTGAGGTAGAATCGATTATTGTTATTTTGTTGAGAGGGCAAGTCATCTGTTTTCGCAATTCCGTCTTTTTCATATACGCTGTCAAATTTGGAACTTGTAAAGGAAGATATTACTTTCTTTGAGACATTGAACAGTACAGTTCGACTATTGTAATCATATATGTATGTGTGTATTGATATATAATCCATTACACAAATTTAAATTTTAACTAAGAATTTGTGGAAACAACTTCTCAATGCAGCGTATGCTTTGATATATTAAGTTAGGTTTGATAAAAAACATTCTAATATCATTCAAAAGTAAATTCTGCCAGATTCCTTAATTGTTGCTTCAGGCATGAATATTTTGAGACACCCGTATTTAGAAGTCTATATTCCTCCAAATACATTCAAATCCCAATAGTTATAGAGATATTTAGGCCAAGAAGTATGTGAATCATATCAAGCAATTGAAATCTATGAAAACTCTATGTATACCAGATTATTTTGTGAAAATCCGACCACAGGATTACATGCAGTGAAAGGGCATATCAACTCAATACATCGTTTCAGAGAGACTGGAGATGACTTTCAATTAAAATATACAGCCTCCCACACAAATATTGCAAAAATTAATAGTTGCATATTTTGAATAAAAAGTATCTGTCATGAGTTATAGTTTGACAGTCACGGGGTATAAATATTCTAATGTGAAGGATATGTGTCCAAAATAGAAGCAGTTTCGTCAACGAAATTTAAGATCCAAAAATTTGCAGTCAGCATTGAAGGAAATAAATACCAATACATTATATTCCCATGGTGTTTTGTAATTAAAAATTCTTGTCTAAATGATAATAACCCTGCCTCAACTAAGATCTTGACGTAAGAGAATAATTAAAGCAATGCACACCTTGGACAGCAGATGATCTAAGAATAAATTGGTTTTGGCGCACAATAATCCGATTTCAACATGGTTTTGTGCAGTGAGCTTTTACAAGATTCCCATTTCTCCGAAATGTTCCTTGTAAGCAGTTTCAACCCACAGTAGTGATCATGCGGAACAGGGGACAGCCTATTGTTTGGCTTATAAATCTAGCTTCACTTATATCCATACGATCTTGTTGTCACTTTCGTATTTGTCCAGTTCTTGACAACATCCTAAGCATTATATACCTTGTGTCGTCTCTCTAGGATAATGACAAAACGTAAATCTTCCTTAACAGCTACCGGTTTCATATCATGTAAGGTGTTTTATAGAAATGTTTTGCAATGAAAAAATTACCATTCAATGTGGATTATAAAATTTAATCCCTTACATTATTTGTACACGAAATATATAACATATTAAATCACAAGATTATCAGATTATTTATAGAATGTGTCATCTTTCTTTCTACATTTTTGGTAAGCAAGTATCTAGCTAATTTGAATGATATTATTATTACTTATGTTTGTTATTCTGAGTTATTTATAACAGTTTCCGAAAATAAAATCATTTTTCCATATCAATATTTCCAAGAACTAATGATTCTACTCAAATTTTAGTTTTCCAATTTTACCAAATTAAGGAATAAATGTAGTATACATATTACAAAACAAAACATTAATAAATTTGTGGTTTGTATAATATGCGCTATCAAAAAATTTACTATGATGATTTAGCAAATTAAGAATTTACAGAAAATAACAACCAAAAATATTATGCAGCACTTTTAGATTTCTTTTCATGGTATCTGATATAAAATAGAGAACAGTCTGAAAAAAGTGTTCTTACTCTTTAAATAATTATAAAGATGTTTCTCACAAAATTTTATCCTGATATATATACATATATATTCTTTTGAATGATTGACATCTTATATATGATTCTTTATAATAAAATGTTACCTATTATTCCAATACCAATAATTCCTATATTATTATTCCTATACTGATAATTCTCTAGATTTTTGTTATGAATGTATATTTTCTTCGAAGATATTAAAATGGAATTAAGTTAAATCTTTTTTCTTAAAACATTTTATTTGCAGCAATTTATTTATTATGAATTATATAACAAATATATAATTTTAGTAAGCTCATTAGCTTCTGTACCTAAAATTGAAAGAAAGATATACCTTGCATATTTTTACATGTTATTAAAGTTTGTAAAATGTTATTTAAAATATAATTAGATAAATCAAGATAATAAATTGTTTCTTATGAATATATGTGATAGATATTTATAAATTCATATTTGATATCTCACACTAAATAGGATATTTTTATAATATCCAAACACTGATTTATTATTATGTTCATAAAATTTATAAATTAAAAATGTAAAATATCTAATAAAGATTCAAATGTATTCCTCAAGTTCAGATGAAATTGCTGCTGCAATTCTCTTCATTTTTCGAGATGGCCGCAGACACAAACAAAAAGTCAACACTGGTTTAATTATCTCTAACTTCACCAGTGAGTTCCTTACAATAAAAGAAGTCTTCACTTTTTTCTTGACTGACCTACAAACAATACATACTATTGCAGAACTGATAATCCTCTCAAATGCTAAATCAGCTTAGAGAATACCATTAATGAAGATGCTAGTATCATTTCATTTATAAATTTTCAAAACGAATAGCTACATTGCAACGAAAAGCAACCGCAACGAGTGCTGCAATGGATATTTGTACACATAAATATTTAAGAAAATGAGTGTACTTATTCTTTGTCCAAAGACGCCAGAGATCAGGGTCAACTTAGTACAACAATCCCACAAGGGAATGTGAACGCAGTAGCTAGGCTCTTACTTCATTCCTTTAAGAAACCATTCATTACGGACTTCAACGTCCCGATAATCCTAACAACTACAATTGCAATATTAAAGATTCATCTTGATGAAATCAGATGTCCAACCACTCACACTAAAACTCATTGCCCATCTTTCTCTCCAAGGAAACTAATGCTTGTTTTAGTACCACTTATGAGCCCTCTTCAAAATATCGACCAGAGCCTAGACGCTCAATATTTGGTGGTCGTTGCTACTTTGAATGGTATGTAGTGATTTTTACTTTTCTCTTCTTTGCAGGATCCATATACATAAGAACAACAGCAACAAATGTATAATTTAGATTTATAATATTATATGCTTTAAGTAAAAAATGAAATTTTTACAGAAAATGTAATTAAATAAAATGTAAACAGTTAATTCACTTTCTTTCCATTTAACATGCTTTAAATTTTGCATAAGATAAAAATGTATTATGTTGTAAAAATAATAAAACTATGGACTATTAAAATTATTTTACAGTTAAATTTGCGCAAAAAATTGCCATATACAATGCACTTATTAGGAAATGATGCTAAAATTTACTCGCTTTTACAATTTACATAAATACAATCTTTATTATATCATTGCAATGCGAGAATTTTGTTTGGAGTTGAACAGAAAATGGTTACACAAATTGCGCAATGTAAAGTATATCAAGATTTTCTCCAGCGACTTTGCAACATGAGCTTCATTTAATTTTTAAATTTTTATTCAGTACATGCAATTATAGTGTACGCTAGAATTAACACTAATTTGAACTCACGGGAAAATTGCTTATTCTACAATGTAATTATTTTAAGCAAATTAATATTATCCGGAAATTCTCTGCTCGTTTTAAGAAAGAAAAAAATGAATAATTTTTTAAAATCGTCATTTATGCATAAATTATGGATTTAGGAAAAACAGTTTAATATGACATGAGATTCAACCACGTTTCTGCATTCTCACACAATTTATTTCTTAAAAAAAGTATTTATAGTCTTAAGTTTTTGAAAAAAATATTTTTACCTATTATAACGAATGTGTTTACGTTTTTCCCATCATATCTGTTGTGAGTTAAGCATTGAAAAGCAGAGAAATGAAGTCACCATTTCTGTATTTGATAATTTCGTACTAAGGAAAATTTCGGAAGTTTCACATCACTTTTCATTGGAAGTTACAGAATTTACTAACGTTTTAGGGCTATATTCAAAATTTATTAAATTATAAAAAGAGTATTGTACCTTAATATATTTAATTTTTCATAACTTACACTATGTTTTTCTAGTACTTCAAACGTATTATAATCTTATATATAAACTTTGATATTTTATTTCATCGTGTCCAAAATATTCTTATTTAGAAAATCGAATATTTAATTTAAATTTCATTACACACGTCGGAGCAAGCACCATCTGTTTCAGTCCAAACTTTTTTTATTGTACAGTAAAAAAAAGTTCTCAGTACTTAATAACAAGCAACTTATAATTCACAGCAAAAATTACAGCTTTATTAAATTTGAATAATAATATTATACCGTATTTTAGTTTTATAGCGACACTTATGAATAATAAAAAATTATCAGGAAATAAACAAAAAAATATAACCTTATGGATTAAGAGATTTTCTTGTCTGGAACGTAATTATAACGTCGGAATTGTTTACTAAAAGTTTTTCAGGAATATATATAATGCTTTTACATATTCTTATATTAATATAACATATGAGTTCTTCATTTGGTGTATGATCTTTAGTGAAAACATTTTTTTCATCTGGTTCAACATAAGAAATTGAGTGAAATTAGTATAATTAGTATAACATAATAATCATGTCAAATTCTTCCAATTAACTTTTAGCTGTCATTTCTCATTTTGTCTAAAGCGTAATATTCTTGATAACTTCTGATGATAAAGCACTAAAAAAAGGCGAAAAATGAAATAATTATAGTAATCATATTAGAAATATAAGTTATTGCAAATAAAGGTATTCTCCCATGCCCATTTCAAGTGATTTTCTTAGAAATATAATTGATGAATATGAAAATATTTTTTAAAATAATTTAATTTATAATATTTTTGAATTAATAAAAATATTTTGAATTAATAAAATTAATTTAGGATATTGAAAGTTACCGGCAAAGCAATTTTGAAAATAATTTAGGATATTGAAAGTTACCGGCAAAGCAATTTGAAAATAACTTAGGATAATGAAAGTTACCGGTAAAGCAAAATCATTGAAAATATTTTAAACAGATGATAACTTATAATTATAAGTTATCATTAGTTTTATACTGCAATAACAATTCCTTTTCTTTACTAAATTTAAATAAGATTGTTTTTCTTAGATTTTTCAGATTATAAAAAAGCTTAAGTTTAGTAGGTACATAACGTAATTCTACCCCTGATAAACAAATAACCCTTTAAAAACATTATAAAAAATAAGTATTCTGAAAGATTAAAATTGTAAAAAGCATATGATTGAAAATAGTTCTGAAATTAGTAGTTCAGCAGTTAACAGCAAATTATAATTAAAGTAATGTAAAAAATCACAACTTCATGAAAATGTTATACAAGGTCAACAAGTCCCTAAAGAAAATTTCTCAATGAATCTAAAAAGGAATCAAATAAAAATTTTTTAGTAAGGTTAAAGCTTAAAATTTTTATCGTGAGTGCAGAATTAAATATAAAAATCAAATCATATTGAGAAAATGTAATATTAGCATATATTTAAACTTCCTTAAAAATAAATCTATTAAAATAATTCATTAGCCGTTCATATTAAATTAATGTTTAAAAAATTAATAACACAATTATATACAAAAAATATATTCTATAAAAATTTATATATATATATATATATATATATATATATATATATATATATATATATATACATTAAAACTGAAATTTATTAATCATAGATAACTCAAACGTTAAATTAAATATTGCCGTTTAAGGATTAAAGAGAATTTTAACAAATGATTTCTACCCAACCATGAAAAATTTATAACTTCAAAAAATACATTAAACTTTATCATTTTAACTTCATAACTTTCTTTTGTTTCCTCTAAATAGTTTTCAAGACATCAAAAATGTATCACTTAGAGGACATACGCAGAAATTTATCCAAATGGATTAAAAGAACACATTAGGAAATAAAGTGATAAGTGTGACGATATGATTGCCACTTATAAACAGAGCAAAAAGGCATATGCGCGGAAATTGACAAAAATTTATTCTGAATACATTTAGACTCAAGAAACATGTGGATTTTTTTATTCTAAGAGAGACATACAAACATAGTGGCACAGATGAGCCCCAAACTGTATTTAAGGTTAAATAATATGGAATAGTCACCAGTCACCATGCATCTCAGAAATTTATTCCGTAATCAGCTGACGATATTGACATTTCAGCTGACACCTTCCTTGCGACATCTACAAAACATCACACGAAGTTCATCTAAACATTCATGCCAAAATAGTAGATAAACTTTGGATCCCAAAATAACGTAGAGACGTTCTCAACCAGTGAAGTTTGAGCAACCCAGGGAGCTCTAGCAATCACTCATTCACAGCGACGAGTGATGCTTTACATTTCTGGTCTTATAGGAAGCAAATTGAAGGACTGGACATTTGCGACCGTTCATCTTCTGAGCATGGTAGTGTCAACTTATGCAAACGATGTCCAATCACGTCTCAAACGTCTTAGACTGCGGGTGATCAGAGGAGATAGCTGACTAATACAGAGGATATTTTACAAAGCATTTTGGCTGATTTCACATTGAGAAGTATAATAATATCAAAGGACGTAAGGTACTTTATGAAGAAAGGTTAGTGTTTTAGTATTTGTGGTCCACATATAGCTGAGCCATTCCTCTTACAATACAGATTTGTGGTGATGTGCAATCATTGACTATGGGGCTCAAAACCACGATGCCCTGTTGTCACACAGTTTCATCCTTCATAGTTACTGCCAAATTAGAACTATCATGGAACGAACCCCAAACTGGCACACTTTGATTTTGTTTAAGCAAAAGTACGATTTATATAAAATTAGTACATGATATCATTTTCAAATCTCTTGGCTCTGTAGCAACACCATGACAAACGATTTGTGCTTTTAACTCGATGATAACCTCCTTTATGGCCGTCACGAATCTAAAGATGGAAATGTGAATAATGCTTTGCTAAGTGTGAACGCATCAAAAGTATCCTGTCGCAAAATGTGGACAAAATTAGTCACAAGTGTCACTAAGGAGGAACTGAGAAATTTGATATTTCTTTATTCCAATCGTCATTCCCTCTTATAAGGTGGACTCGTGTAAATGGTGATCAACTGTGATTTGGCGCACCAAACGACTTGCTCTTCTTTGTTGGATCGTCGTACTCTTATAATAAGCGCTTTTGTTCAGCGTAAGTTCCTCAATCTTGATGACCTGACATTCTTAGGAATGAATGTTTTTTATAACTCTGAAAAATTAATGTAAATTTCAAGCTTTTGGTGAATTATACTTTCATATTAATTAATGATTAAATTTGGTTAATTATTTTCAGAATGTTTGCTTATAGACATATGTTTCTTGTTCGAAAGCAACAGTAAACGTTTTTCAAATAATAAAGAATCCTATTTTCATTGATGAGACAAAAGATAATCATTTATTTACGCCTATTAAAGCTACATATTGATCCGGTAAACAAAAGTATGCAATAAGTTGAATAGAATTTTAACAATTCTTCAAAATTTAAATAACTATAGTTAAAGGTTATAATAAAATAAATAATTGAATAAATAATAAACATTTAATTCTCAATGTTTTAAAAAAATAGCTTATTATATCTAACACTATAAAAGCTTTGCAAATTAAGTTCCTCACTGCAAACTCATAAAAATAATTTTAAATTCAGTTAAACATATCAAGATTCTTTAGACTATGTGATTATTTTTTAAAAATATTTATTTGCCTCACTTTATTTGCAGCAAGATACCTTTCATATAAATCATCTACAAAAATGCATATGCCACTGCTGAAGCACATTAAAAGTGTAATCTTAAAACTGAATTAATTTGCATTCTTCTAGAAATCAATAATAAAAAAAGCCATAAAACAACTGATTAGCCATATTTAAACTAAATTACAAAAAATATGCAAAATCTTTAAAACTTTCAATACTTATCTTTATAATAGTAAATTTACCTTTCTTCTAAGTATTAGCGTCTACTTCATTATCATCATCTGTTAACTTTACTGGTGCAAAATTTCATCATTTGCAGACTTAATAAGGAGTCAGAGATCTGTGAGCAAACCTTTGATATTAAACACAATCTAGGAAAATTAATATTCCTGCGGTTTATTACTGTAAATAATTATACCTTAAGATCCATACCCAACAGAACTTAATCTCCCTGATAACTTTCTGATTTTAACTTCTGTGTGTTGATATTGCAGAAATTAATTGTTAATTCTTCAGACTGCAACATTAGGGTTACAATAGAAATCATCAAGAAAATGTAAATTGAATATTTTCAAAGAAAGTCTAATTATCGATAAATTGTTATTTTAGTTATTTGTCAATTAGTTCACGAAAAATACTGATTTTTTTTTATAAAGATATATTGCAAGTAATATTTATAAAGAATATTTTTTGCAATACTCAGAAGAATAAATTATTCCCTAAAATAAAAGAAAATAAATGCTTATCATTTCTTAATTACTTTAATGTAAATTAATAATTTATTAACAAAAAATCTCACATTAAAAATAAAAATATATAGAAATTATATTTACTCTGGCTAAGTTAGAATAAAAGTGCCTAAAATGCCAACAATATAAATGAATACAACTTTAAAGGAAAGTGTATTTCCATCTCCGAAAATTAATGTTATGTTGTTGATACTTTTGACACTTGGACCAGTCAAGCTCTCTAGATGATGGCTAGGCAAAATTAAGTTAAGTCAGAAGGATTTGTCTTTCATTTAATTAGAATCCATGAAGGTGTAAGTACATCTTTCCTATAAGATTCCTCCAATAGATGACATCACCAGACAAACAATACCCTCAATTTCTACATGGAGTTTCTCCAGGCCATTACTCCAAAGATAATTGCTCAACGACGACAACAAGACTTTCGAGTCCACAGATTCAACAAGTTTGTATATCGCATGTATTAGGTGGGTCTTTGGCGGCATTGAGAATCGAAATCTCTTTTAGACCGATGCCCAAACTACTAGGCTACCACGGTTTCAAAAATATTAATAATTACTATGATAAGATTGCATAAAGATGAAGCATATTCCTTCCGCTCCAGCTTGTTTCCAAACTAATTCAGCTGCCACATGACCCAGCTTGGTTTGATTTATCAATCAACGGTCAGTTTTCTTCCACGAGCACAAATTAAATCAGAACTTACAATTTAAAGTTGATACCATATTACATCTTTCAACATTTATCTTTGAGGTGAGATTCAAACCCATGAAATTTTGAATCGAAAAGCAGAACATTCATCATTCGACAGCATACTAGCCATGACAAGACCGAAAAGATATCGGTCTACATTCTTGGTCTTTCATATTAAAATAGTGAATGTGTTTTAACAATAATTTCTCGAATTCAGAAGAACTGAATTATATATCCCATTACAGTCACCACTGTTGATTTTTTTCTAAATGAAAAATTTAAATATTGGATAAAATACATATCACATTACAACTGAAAATTTTCTGAACTTTTATAGGGATAATATTATATACATTTAAAAAAAATTTACTATAATGTAATGGAATCTTTGCAGATTAATATATACATATATTGCATACATTTTTGAAGTTTCTATGTATATAAAAATTCAGTATAAAATTTGGTTGGTGAATTTAATCTTACTTCAGTTTCCACGCAGTGTAATGCAATGAAAGGATTGAAGAGAGATAATTAATGAAAATTAAAAAAAAATCTGCTTCTCTTATTTTACACATGAGTGTACTACAGGGCAGTCGCTTCATCTACTTATGATTTATTGATAAGTTAAAAAATTATGCTTCATTGATCAACTGAAACATATTAAAATTTATTGGAAAATAAATATGATCATATGTCAGCCCACGTCACACCTTGGGAACTTAATTTTAAAAGTTAATTACAACTAATTAATTCTTGATGTTTACAAGGCCTATGTTGGGCCGTTTTTTGGTAAATAAATCTCAATAGTTTATACTAGCTACCGATAGTTATTTTATATATTTAAAAATTATTTAAATAAAAATATCTTTAACAAAAATACATAAGAAAATCCAAATTAATTACTTAAGATTTAAATAAAAACTAATACACATGTTAATATTGTTGTACATAATATATATAAGTATTTAATATACATAATTATTTAAATAGCATTATTAACTGGATATATACAATAAAAATCATGTGATTATAGAAGCTCAAAATGTTTATCTTCTTTACTAACACGGCTAAGAGCTCAATATTTTTTTTCGTTTTATTCACTAGAACTGAATTATTTACTTTGCTAAATTGCATGCTACTTTCTTGATAAAATATGATCTGATAACATTCTACAATCAGCAAAACTTGGCCAGTGTATTCACATTATAATTCAGCGAAAAACATAATATATAAATGCAATAAAATAACCTATTTCTGAATGCTTTATGGCGGAAAGAACACATCAGCAAATATGAAATAAAAAGTAGCAAAACAAACAGGGTAACTACTGTTTTTGTAATGCTTGATTGATCACTGTTGAAAAAACATCATTTTTGCATACATCTGTGTATTTTTGAAGCATGATACTACAATTCACGTATTCAAATATAGCGAATGATTCTTTTTAGCAAAAATAGTTCGTATTTGAATATTTATTCTGTTGATGTACTTGGTTTTGCTGTTTTGGGTGTGGTTTGTTATTTATAATGCTAGTCCGCAATTGTATACCCCACAGTTCCTATTTTCATTGTTTCATTTATGGAAATTAATCTTTAATTATTATCTCTGGAAAATTGTTTTGATAACCCAAGAGAAATGTGAATGTTGTCAAATTAAATGTTAATTTTATATTACGAATATATGTGAACATAAAAGTGATTTGGACGTTATCTTAAATGGAGTTTTTATTCAATTTGTTTTTGAGTGATGTCAAGCAGAGTCTAACTCATTTCGTTATTTATACCATTAACCAAATTAATTCTAGAAATATTAAACATATGAAATCATATTCAGTTGTTTTAATTTTTCATTCTTTTTCTGAATTTATTATGATATGAGTAGAAATATGTAATCTAGGTTTTAATGATTATCACTCAAAATAATTAATAGTATCTACATGGTACATTTGATGATGAATCTATATAAAACTAACTATACATCTTAATAAAAATCCTTTTGTATTAATGAATAATTTCACAGATGATAATTATAATATGCATTAATATTTTTTTCACAGTTACCAGAATTTAATCTATATTTTATACAATTTTTTACAACTTCTGAATCAATAAGAAATTTTATGCATAGCCGATAAAATATTATTGATATTTTAAAGCGAAATTCAAGGTTTCTGATATTATATTTATATATTTAAAATATTGCTATTTATTGAAGAGTACATAAGTTTTTATGCACATAAAAACGATAGTGGAGTTTTTAAACTCATTTACAATTCTGGTTAAAAATTAAATAACTTTGTTCTTATTTTGGTTATTATGATTCTACATTTGTAATTAGACTTCTTATTATTTTTACTGTTATTCTATATTATGACAATTAATATAAAAAATCTATGAATTTTAAAACTTTACCTGCAATTAAACTTAAAACTTTCTATCATTTTTAAAGTTCGGGGAGTATATAAATGTATTTCCATATTTTAATATTTACTTACGAAAAAGTTTTAAAATAAAAAGTCCTTGCATGTTCTTAAAAATTAGCTTTCACATTCAAGATTTTTTAAATATACAGCAAATCTTGCTTAATTTTCACGACCAATTCTTTTATTGAAAGTTTCGCATATTATTTCTTTGGCTATAATAAATATTTTGACTTAAAGAACAATATTTCTTCCTTTAACTTCTCTAAAAATACTCGCTCTAAATGTTAATTTCTGAAGCCTTAAGTAACTAACACCATCAACATAAACACAAGTAACTGATGGGTTAATTAGGGAATAACTCGTCAATTATTAAATAATGTAATTATATATAACTTTAATATAGTCTTTAAGAAAATAAAAATATATAATTTTAATTTGATGACAATTTTTCATTTCAATTCAAAACTTAATCATCTACAAGTGCTAAGAAATATTTTAATTTCCGTAGCAGTATTAACTTTGAGTAGAATATTATGTTTCAAGTTCATGAAATCGACATCCACTTTGGAAGAGAACGCTTATAGTAGTTAGGAATTAAAGGTTCCAATTAAATTAGTCATAATTTGCGACAGTATGGTAAAGAGACAAATGAACCACATTAAACCATGTCTATAAATTTGAAGTCAAATATATTACAGAAATTCTAGGAAATATGATTACGATATTTTCTCAGCTCATTTTTATTTTTTCCCAATGCCTGTTAACTTATTTCAAAATATTCAAAATGATGAAAAATTAAGGATCATTTGTCCTGATTGTTATTTTTTGTGTGTGTAATGTTTTTAAAATTAAAGTTTCCTACAGCACAGATACTTTTTTAAATTAAAACAGACATTGATCTCGCCATACTAAGTTTAGAAATTACATTGCATTCATAAAAAGTAAACATTTCATGAAAATAAATTTCGGTAATTTTATTTATTAAAGTTATGTACATTTTCATGTAAAATATTTTTTCATGGAAATAGTTTATATGTATTCATAATAATTGCTAATACTTTGTCACTCAATTTACGAGTATGATGCACCAATTTATTTAACATGTTTATTAATTCCCGTATTTAGGTTGCGCGATCATTACTTAACTTTTATAGTAATTTTCCTAAATATTCCTTGCATCAAATGCTAAAAATTAAGAATATTTTCACCATAAGTAGTATTGTCCAAATTGATTTAATTAAAATGTGATTAATCGACTTAACAAAGGATAACGTTAATAAGCTATAATTTTAACTGCATTCTGCTTTTTCTTTGTAGTGTTTTCATAAGGTTGTCCTACCTTGCCGACATTAATATTTTCATCCTCTGAATTTATTTATAAATGCATTCATTTTTTTATTTTTTGATGCGAAAATTAGAGGGAATTTAACTAATTTCCCATAAAGGGTTTTAAATATACCTACTTTTTGTTGATAGCAAATTAAAAATTTATTTAATTAAATTAAATTTAATTTAATTTTTAAAATTAATTAAATTAATTTTAAAAATTAAGTTTAAGATTTTTCATAGTTTTAAAACATACATTTAAAGGATAGCATTGGTAAAACTGACTCGGTGAAATCAGAAAACTTATTTTTCTGATTATAACAAAGAATCTATATTATATATATATATATATATATATATATATATATATATATATATATATATATATATATATATATATATATATATATATATATATATATATATATATATTTGCTAAAATAATATGAAATATTTGCTAAATCATTTTTTTACTTTCGGATGACTTAAAAAGCACTATTATAAGAACAATAAATACATAATTTAACTTTATTTTTTACAATTAAAGCATAAGCTAAATTATGTGTTAAATGTATATGTAATAAATATATTCTATAAATTTATATTAAACTTTAAACCAATTCTACTTAAAATGTAACGATATGATTTTTACCTATAAATTCTGTGTATTTTAGAATTGAATACTTTAGTCTACATTAGAAACTGTATACACAAATTCATAACTTGGAAATTCAATTTCAACTTTATGAATTGATGTACTCACTTCAGTCAATAGATTTTAATTAATGTAAATTGATATTTGCTAAACAATTAATTTAATAGATGCTAATTTAACGAATAAATAAATATTATAGATTTTTTCTTTAATTTCATAGTATTAAGCATGCTATTGTTAAGCATGAAATATAAATAGTTTGAATTATTGTTCCATTCAAACAATTAAAGAATATTTACAGAAAGTGTAAAGCTTTGAATAGTTAATCATCATAAGTTTATTGTAGATATATATTAGAACAAATTAATAAAAAACTTATTTAAAAACGATCATAAGTTTATAAGCAATATATACTTTACTGTGTGTTTTGTTTTTAACTTATGATTTTATATAAGCAATTTTTTTCTTTAACACTTTCCTTTGCTTGAATTTAAATTATCCGAAAATATGTAAAAAAATAAAATTCATATCAAAATTTCACAACGTGCAATTAGTTACTATGGGTTTAATGTTCTGGGAAAATTTTCCTCTCCCTTCACTTTAACGTCAAAATTGAGAGATTGGATCCTCTGGTAGTGCCATCTATTTGAGGAGTTCGGAGCAACGTCGTACTTTTTCCTTCATGGTTATCTGGTTGAACAAGACTCACTCCACTGACTTAAATTCACACAGCCAACGGCATAGCGATCTTGGATTGTTCAAGTGTCATAAGTAACAACACAATGTGCAGTTCATGTTATTCAGTGAACTTTGCATAAAATTTGAGATTTTCATTACCATAGACATAGTTGGAATCAGCTTAGATAAACAGATGACACGATATATCATAGCTACAGATAAAATGTTTAGTTAAACTTGCCCCTTTAAAATATTATTTTTATTTTTATCGATATTATATATATATAAGTAATTGCAAATCAAACTTCAGAATAATCAATAATTTTGCCACAATTTTCACGATATTTTCAAAAGACCGGAGTTAAAGTACTTAAAAATTTACAATTACAATTTTTGAATACTAAAACAATGCCTTCCTATAAATATAAGTATATGCTTAACATTTCTTTCTCTTTCTCTGTATATATATATATATATATATATATATATATATATATATATATATATATATATATATATATATATTTAAATGTTAAAATATTCGAATATACGAAATGATAATAAATTAATATATAAATCCACTTTAACAAATAAATATTTATTCAAGTATATTATTTGTAATATAATTATCCTTAAGAAAAATATAAATTAAATTAAATTCTTAAAAAAGAAAATACAATGATATTGTCTGCGCATTGAATATAATATATTAATGTCAAACTTTGAAAACAAGTACGCATTAAACTCGTAGTAAAGTAAAATGTTTATTGAATGTTTTGAGATTCAGATAAAAATATTTACTATCTCCTGATACGGATCTTACTTGAAATGGGTTTTTACAAAATCCTCGATCAATTAATGTAAGAATAACAATTGACTTTTATAGGCCTGGGTCAATGAATCAAAGTCCAATATAAATGAATCAAATGCTTCACAAATAAAACATGTTGTCGCAGACTTTTGAGTCACGCTCGAAATACGTCGCAGCATAGAAGGAAATATATTTCTGACAACCTAAAAATATTCCAAAAATAAAAGCAATTTCTATATTTAAACAAAACTCTCACTTTAATGATCTTCTGATTTGTTTTTCTACAATGAAAACATTCCTGTGCATAAGATATGAGGAAGGAGACAAGAAATATCTGCGGAGCGTAACAAAACGTGAAAGTACTATTTCTTGAAACCAGTCCAATCAATAAAAAAGTATATACAGAGAAAACACACCTGCCATAATTGTAAACACTGCAAAATCAAGCACTTGTTTGATGATCCAAATTTTTACACGACGCTGTTTTCAAATAAAATACAATTTTTGATCTTTCCTAGCACTTTAGTGAGCATTTATATTTCCAAAGCGTAAAAATCGCTTGCTGTTATTATAGTTATATTTATGGTTAAGCTAATTAAAGAATACAATTATCTTTCTAAAAAAGAAGGTTTAAATCTTGAAAAAAGGAATTATCATATATTATAAACGAAAATTATTGCTATGAAAACGCTAAGAACTCTACAAATCTAGAAATAATGTAATTCTTTTCAAACTAATATATATATATATATATATATATATATATGTATGTGTATGTATGTATGTATGTATGTATATATGTATGTATGTATTTTAGTATATATTAATTTTTTCGTATCCACTAATTTGTACCTTTTTATTTATATATGGCCCCTTTTAACAAATAGACATTACCAAATATGGTTAAAGAATGTCAAATTGACCGATGATGCCATCTCATATCACTATTCGCAACCAATAAGTTATATCTCTGAAGTTTTTTTCGGCGTGAGCTTTTCTATCGAGCACACGTGCCACAGAAGTTATGCTTGGTCGTCACACTTAGAAATGTTCATATATAAGTAAAATTCATTCTTCTGAAAATCAGCTTATTTAATAAATTGCTTAATTCACCAAGACAAGAGGATAGCCACCAACGTATTACATTACATACATATATTAATGCAGGGTGAAACTTTTGAAGCACTAAAGTTCCATTCTACAAGGTTCAGTTATTGGAAATGGAAAACTTTAAAACCAATTTGAAACATAACAGCTCTTTCTAACGCAAATGTGACTACTGTTATCAGTGCCAGCCTGCAACAGTAAAAAAAAAAAAATTCTGCGTACTGTTACCATTGTTTCTATGTATCGTAATAAGTGTCCAATGGGATTTCTGCGCGCGCCGCAGGAATCTCTTCTAAAGTGTGACTAGATTACGTGTGGTTTACGTTTTACAGGTCACCTTTTTCTGTACTCCTTAAAAATAAATCCCATGAATCCTATTTATTCAACTCGCAAAACTTTATCCAGGTATGATAGTGCGGCGGTGCATAATTATGCTGAATATAAAACTTGTCATTACCGTATAATGTAGGAGAATCAGAAAATATGAAATCAACACGTACTGTTTTATATTCTTTTCGCCTTTTACATTATACTTTCGTTCTAACTGGAAAAACCAAATAAGTTCTTTTGTAGACAAACCACAGTACTTTATTTATTATATTTACGGCATTACTTTCTCCAATAAATTCAATCTTGTAGCGTGAAAAATATGATTTTCATGACGGTTCAAAGTATTTATACATTTT
Source organism: Latrodectus elegans (assembly GCA_030067965.1). Taxonomy (NCBI): domain Eukaryota; kingdom Metazoa; phylum Arthropoda; class Arachnida; order Araneae; family Theridiidae; genus Latrodectus; species Latrodectus elegans. Next base: position 118,233,500 of record CM057814.1, read on the forward strand.
TCACATATCCTGTATTCATTTTGTTTATATACTAAATAATAAAGTTTGTATTTGGTCAAGTTCATAGTTTTACCAGACCCGTGTTATCTAAACTAGTACTTATAAAATTAACATTTTTAAAGCTACAAATTAAATGTAAGGAGAAAAATAATGTTTAAATGAGAGAAACGATATAAATAAGGAAAGTTTGTAACAACCTAATTATTAAATCATTTAATGTAAGTTGCTAACTAAACAATAAATGAATAATTAATTCATGGAAATAATTTAATATAACAAAATAGTTTAGTGAATGCAATAATTTCATGGTGCAATTCATTTATAAAATGTCAATTACAAAAAATTTGAAATATTTTGTTTTGTATTAAAACAGACAAAAACGTTTATATTTTCAATAAACAATTTTGATTTTTCATTGATTTCAGAATTATGAATAAGAAGGGAATATTTATATAAATTTAATACAAATTAATTTCGTATTACTTATCGTTTAAAGGCACAAAATTTTAGAAACTAAAGCAAATTTACATTTTAGGTACATTTTTTATTGATACGTAAAATGATTATTTAACAATGAGCATTTAATTTACAATGAACATTTAATAACATTCAATAAAGATATTAATAAATTTCATATATTCTGTAAGAAATTATATTTTTGGTCTTGGCAAATAAATGAAAATATCTGCTCTGTAATTGTTTTAAATTACATTCAGGAGAATCACAGTAAATTTTTAATGATATTTGAATATCTAATAATATTTAGTCATGTGTTAAACGCTTTTAGTTTAAAAATTGAAATAAACTATAAGACATTTTTACTGTGTTGTTTTAACAAATTTAAAAATAAGCTTAATGTAGAATATGGCATGATAGAGTATTAAATATAAATCTTGATTCAAGGACATTTGTTCAGGGCTTTTATTATAGTCACTTTTTTTATTTATATATTTAAAAATAAATTGCACAAATGTAATAGTTAAAACTCATACACTCATTGAAAAGTTTATGCAAAAATTTAATAATTTTATGATTTCAATAATTGGAAATAAAAAAATTTAAATAAAAATGTTTTTCGATGTTTTAATGACTTTTTAATTCAAATGCTCTATATTAAAGCATTTTAGAATGTAAAAGTAAATATTTCATTGCATAAAGGCAAAACTGTTTTTTTATTTATTTATCTTAAAATATTTTAAAAATTATTTTTAATAAAAATAAAGTACAGGTTAATATATGAAAACATTTTGATAATATATATCATTGCATATTGAAGAATTATCGCAATAATGTTCACTTTCAAATATATTACATTTTAGGAAGATGAATGCCAACTATGAGGAGAGTTTCTATTTCTTCGATAAATCAAACTAGGTTAAAATTAACCATAATATCCAATTCAATAATTATAAGTAATTTTTACATGCATGAGTACGTATGAATGCGTTTAAATTATAAACTATTATAATGCCAAATCACAAATCATTATATTTTAACAACCTCATTTCATTATTTTCATCGTTAACTGCATGTAAAAATATCACTCCAGCAAATGATTTTTTTCTTATTTATTATACCCTTAAATTATTTTTTAAAATATAAAAGAGGAATTTTATACAGAACTTCATAAATTAGCCACGAAATCATAATGATATGAAAGATCATTAACGTGGATGATGTGAAATTTTTTCCAAAATCGTGCTTTACAGTTCTTTCAAAGGTAGGTTAAAAACGTTTTTTCTTATTAATATACTGATAATAATTTATACTTGAAAGAAAGATTTCAGTATCAGATAACAATTCTTTAATTACAGCCCAGTTTTTGAGATTGGTGATTTATTTTCTACTTTCCAGTTAATGAACACTCGTGGAATTTGCTTAATAAGAACGAACAATTTCTTTTTGAAAATTCTCTAAAGAGGTATTTTGCGTGCATTACCTGAAAATTCTAAATTCTACATTTTGTTGTTGCATTATTGATGAATCAAAAAAAATTTTTTTGCACTTATTTGCTTAAAATATTTAATACCTGCAATGATGATTTTTATGTAAAACGAAATACTGTATAAATACTGTATTTGCATAACCTCACAACCAGGAAAAAGCTAATTTGTTTTCAATTTTGAGATACTAAATATATATTACTAAACCTTAAACAAAAACTTTAGTTCTTTTTCGATATGTAAATGAGAAATAATATTTATCTTTTAATGTAAGCGAAATTAGTTAACTTAAGGTTCTTTAAGGTATGTCTTTTGCTTTTAAGTGATACCTTAACCCCTTGACTGACGAATTAAATGGAATTTGATGCGACAAAAAAAAACTATTTAATTTCGCTTAATTGAACTACACCATCAATTTACAGCATCATCCCCACTTTCATATAATGCATCCGGCTTATACATGTTACGGGGATTATTTATAATCTTTACTAAACTCAAATATTGGCTAGTATAACATTCACCGTGCGAGACTTCTGCTAAACTGAACTCTTACTTTCAGTGTGCTTTTTTAAATGAGAATCGTCGAACGAGTGAAGCAACTATGTAATCTAATTGTAACTTGCACGGCGTCCGCCGAAAGAAGCGCTTGACGAGTCTGACTCGTCAAAGTCTGTGATGGCCCAGGAAATCAATGACGAGTCAGACTCGTCAAAGTCAGTCAAGGGGTTAATACACTTACTGAAATATAATTGTCATTTATTTTTCCTAAACTTACTTTTTTGTCAAATAATTAAAAAAATATGTTTCATAATTAACAAGTAAATAAATATCAAATTTATGTGAGAAGAAACCTAAAAAAATTTTTAAATAGATTCTTTATTTAATAAAACTAATATTTTAAATTTTGTTTTCATATAATATCGAATAGGTTTAGACAGATGATGAATTTTTAAGTCAAATCAAATAGTCAAAATACTTAAATATGTAATAAAATAACTCGATATTATTTTACGTTTCTTAACACAAACGGTTAAATCACCAAATGGTATTTATGACCCTAAAAAAGTTAACGTGAAGGTAATATTTTTTTCTGTAAAGATTATAACCATTTTATCTTTCGCAATATTTTAAAATAATAATAATCTTGGCAATATTTAAAATATTGCCAAAATATATATATTTTGGCAATATTTAAAATATTTTGGCAATATTTTAAATATTGCCAAAATATATATTTAAAGCATATGTTACAATTAACAGTTATTATTTTTTTCCCATTTATTACAATCTTTTCATTTCGTGCGTTATCATCTAAAAAAGTAAGTTGGTGAGATTTTCCCCAATCAAATGGAACAATACTTAAAAAATACTATTGAAACCTGCTTTTTGAGTGCTTAAAATACTGTTATCTTTGAAATGACTGAAATATAATTATTATTTATCTCTTTATGTTTCATTGCGTATGGGTATTTCGCTTCTTCCTTTGCCACAATAATTTGTATCTATGTTTTTATCCTAAAAGCTGACATGCAATTCAGAAATATTATGAAAGGAAAACTTCTTACAATTTTTAGGGAAAGAAGAAGTGTTTCGAAACTAAATATGGGTATATATTAAATAAACAGTCAAAAGAAGCATTTTTTTTTCTATTTTTGAATAAAAAAGTACCGAATGAATCAGAAAGAAGTTGCTACCATCGCTTAATATTTATTCAAATGTGGTAAACCAGATATAGATTTATCACTCAAACATACCTTTTGAATACATAATTGAACGATGTAAGACAGTACACTTTGGAGTTTTCTCTCAACATTTCAACAAAATATATATACTACGGTTCTAGTTTCAACAATATATTATAGTAGTACGACAACAGTAAAGTATATTAATACGAGTACACATAAAATTATATTGATATATTAGATAATTTTTTAGACTTCTTTCTTTTTAGGGAATATATTAGAAGAGGTTACTTCCTGTTGAGAGCTCTTTAAACTATGAAATATATGGATGTTACAGAAAGAACCTGAAAAAGATCACAATAATCAACAGAAGGAAAAAATGTGATTTTTACTAAAATATATTTTAATACAAATTTCGCTTAAATTACAGTAAGGAATTCATTTTTCTATCCAATGATAAATGATGCAGTACCAAGAATGAAAAGAAACTCAAATGATCAAAACAGTCATGAGAGCAAGCCAAGGATATATAAGCAAACCAAGGATACAAAAAGCACGATAAACCAAGGAGGAGAAGAGCAGGTTGGATGATACAGCGAATCACATCAAATGGGTACCTAAACATAGATATCGGTAGTGGCAAAGATAGTTGAACGAAGAAAAAGTGAGATATTTTCCTGCTATGATGATGGCAGATGAAAAATAACTCTTGATGCTCCTATAAAATGATTAAGGATTAAGACCTGCTAAGTGTTATCTCAAGGTTTGTTTTCGCGTCATCCGTTAAGAAATTTCTCATTAAGTCAAGAGTACAGGAGATTGGATCAATGAAATATTCAATGTTACTACACATTAACTGCAGGGCTGTTAAGATAGAGCCACTTGGACTTCGAAGTGATTGGATGAACATTTTTCAGTCATTGTTTTGGTTAGGTAATTACAGATATCATGTACTATTCTGACTAAATAATTGAAATGTATTAAATTCTCTCGTAATTATGGAGTCTAATACCACATGCAAAGTGGCAATATGGCTTGCACATTTGCAATAACAAATCACTTTTAGTTGCACTTGTCTGCATTATGACAGCTCAGAACTACATGGACGGACTTCATCCGATAATTCTGCCTTACATTTAAAGCACATCAACGCCTTTTATCAGCAGAATAAATCAAGAACTCGCGAATACGAAGGACACAAAATGTTCAACAAGTAATGGCGATATGTTTTCCTTGATCTCCTGTAAAGAAACTCCCATTTTCTGTATCTATCGATGTTTACATACATCTTCACCTTCATGTTCACAATATGATCAGAATCGTGTGAGATTTGAGCATATTATTTTTGAAAAAGAGAGAAGTGTATGAAATAAGAAAACAAATTATTTAAAATTTCAGCAATGAAGTGTGTTTAACCATAAGAAAACGTAAAAGAAAATATTGACAAGGGAACGACTCATTGCAATCAATATAAAAACACCAGATACGCACGGATATTCTTAATTTATTATTTGAAAAAGTTTTTTTTCCCAAGGAAAATGACTGCGCACTATATTTATTCTGCAGAAATTCCAAACATTCTAGGGTATGAAAAAAAGCTTTGGGTTAATAAGTGGTGAGAGTCTGTAGAAAATTGTATCAAAAATACGTTTTTTCTTAAACCATGACATGCAAAGCTAATTGCCCTATAAGTTGAAAATGCCAGCAAAATGCAAGAAGTTCTACGAAGCGTTTTACTTTGTTACACATACAAAATTTCCTATGCGCAGGAGATTTTTCTTGCTGATATTTCAGCAAAACAGACTTTGGAATTTCTAATCACATTCAAGTAGAAAATGAACGTCATGTGGAACATTTTGCTGGTAGACAATGTCTACTTTTCGTTTCAAATTTTTGGTCAATAGACAAATATGCGTAATATAAGTAACAAATCAATCAATAGCTTTTTACTATGGAAATTTCAATGAATGACTTACGTCATGATTCATCGTAGGGCCGTATTTTTTCATCGAGGCATATGCTTATGGGCATGTTATCGGCACTTGCGTTGATAAGTGCTAAGTGTATGATTTGCGTAACTATATCATTCTTGATCTTCAAGAGAGTGGAGGGGATCATTTATATGCAAGATAATACTCCTCCAAATATAGTAAATCCAGAGAAACAACTGACGAAGCGGTATCTAGGAAATTCTAGAATTATAACCCGCCATTTTCTTACATCTTAGCAGTCGCAAATCTGTAAGACTTCTCTGAAAATGTGGTTATCAGAAGCATGTAATTACACTGAATGTCTCAGATAACTTCACAACACCAGTTACAAAATTGTTGTATTCTGTGGTTCACTTTTAAACTTAACTAAACTGAGCGCAACGCTTTCTAAATATGACTTCGAAGACACTTTAATCAATTGCGAAACATGGTGTAAATCGATTTATATTTGTTGCAGTAAATTTCAGACAGCAAATTGAAGCTTCTGCTATGGACAGTAGGTTGAAGGAAGAAAACCACGAAAACTTCCAAGTATTTACTTCAACTGGCATCCGTATTGCTTAATAGTGGCTGGGATTAAACGCGAGACATATTGTTCGGAAGAACGATGTTCTACCATAAGACAACAGTACGTCTAGAACTTATAAGCAATATGAAGAATATTTCAACAAAGTATTTGTCTAGTGTTTGTGAAAGGCATTCTTCATTAAATATTCTTTTCATACTTCCACTAAATAGAATCCATCAAATCAAGTGTTATCGACTGAAGTAGCCATTTGGCAATTTATTTAATATTGGTATAAATTTTTTATGATAATATTACCTTTAATTTTTAGCGTAAATACGTAACCGTACTGAAAACAATTTCTTAAAATTATTAATTAAGTAAAAATTCCTTTAATATAAGAAATGTTTCTATAATTTTCAAACATATAAGAATAGAAAATGTATTTTAGAAGATTCAAACTGAATTAGGCAACTTTTGTAGTTTAGTCTTCTTACTTTGCCTCGTGCATTTTTCACAAAACTATATTTTAACTAATCATACAGCTAAAATACTCATATTATGAAAAAAAAAATTTCCGAACACAGTTAGTGTGATATTTATATTTAGATAAATGTAACGTAAATTTTAAACATGCATCAAAAAAAAATTCGCTTATACATGAAACTATTCTATTTCAAGTTTCTGATGGAAAATTCATTTTAAATGACAAACTTTTCATTTGCCTTTTAATTTCCACTTCATAAATTTTCAGAATATAAAAGCAAAAATATACGATATTTTTAATTATTTATAAAAAGCAAATAAAGTAAGAGAAAAACATATGCTGTTCCAATAGACAATTTAAGTTTACTCATGAGAAGAAGAGCATTTAAACTGTTTAAAAACACAGTCAATTAGCTGTGAGTTGGTGATGAACAGTCAAAGTGTTTTTGCAGAATTTCTTGAAAAATGAGAAACAGTTCTTGCGCATAAGATGACGTGAATTTATTTTGAACTTGGTACAACAAATTTCATTTGATTTTAAAAGTAAAATATCCTGCAAAACGCATCCATTCACTTGTCGTTCTGATTTTAAAATCTTAATATATTAAAGTCAAAATGACTATAAGAGCAACAAAATAATTTCACATTTAAAAATCAGGAAATCCATTGCTTAAGAAAAAGCGTTCAATATAAACACATTATGTCTCAATCAATAAATTAAATGTACAGCAATTGAGTTGAAAAACTATTTTTAATCATTATATTAAAGAATACCCAATTATAATAATAAAGAATGCATTTAATTATTTATCAAGAATAAAAAAGGAATATATATGTAAGTGTGTGTTTGAAATGATAATCGATTATAACAATGTATTTACTATTTCACTATAGGAACAATAAAAATATATATAACAAATTTATTTGCAAGATGCTTTCATATTCACATTTGGCTTCTTTGTTTAAGCATTTAAGCACTTTTCAAATATAGCATAATTTCTTAGATAAGATTTTTCATTGTTAATTTTCCTGCGTAAAACAAGTTTATGTTAATTTCAAATCGGCAGTAAAATCATATTCTATGGGATAATAAAACATATTTGATTTCAATCAAAATGTACACTTTAAAATAAATTAATTAAATAAAATTTTATATTTTTTTCCTATTTCCATTTTTTAATTTAAAATAATTAGTAATTAGTATTAATGCTAATTATTAATAATTATTATTACTAATTATTAATAAATGCATTAATACTAATTATTTTATTAGTATTAATGATAGCATTAATACTAATATTAATAATAATAATATTTTTATTAGCAGTAGAGTAGTATAAGAACAGATATAAATGCATTCATCTGTTGTATGTCGTAAAAATACACATCAATAAAAATATTTCTAGCTTTGTGAGTCTGAGTGTATTTTGACATGACATGGAACGAATTAATTTTCAAAATATTAATTATTGTTACGTAAAATTCTATATATTTTAAAGGAATCATGCGGTAAAATATTTTAAACATAATTTTATATACATTTTAAAATACATATTTCATTACTGAAACTTTTAAGTGTTGAATAAACAATTTCTACGTTTTGGAAAACACATCTTATTTTAAAGTATTTACATATTTAAAATCTGCAACTTTAAAAAACTTAATACATATAATTGTGTCCATCTAAAATTTTCTTAAATGAGAAAATTCTTAAAACTAAAAATTTCAAGAGAATTTTAAAACCTATTTTCTATTTTTGCCAACTTTCATCTTAGGTAAAATATTTTATTACAATTCAAACCAGAGCGCATAAATATCTTTACATTTTTCAATATAATGAAGAATGCAAATTTCATCCTCAATTTTATTTTCAGGACGTGAAAAATCCTCGATATTTCATAGTAAGATGCTTCAACTTAAAATAGAAAAGAAAACAATTTGTTTAATTAAAAGACAATCATTTTAAAACTGTATAGAGTTTAATAAATAAAAATGATTTGCTGAATAGTATTACACATAAAATATAACTGAAGAAAAAAGTACTTTATTTCTCAAAATACATTTTTAATTTTAAATTTACACATCAAATTTAAAATACAAATGAGAGAAAATATAAAGATATGTATACAATACCATACTAATTTCACAATTTCTTCTCAAATTTCTAAAAAATGCTACAAGTACCAAAGTTATGTGGAAAACAGATGCGTGCAACAGTTAACAAACGTTTATGCACTAACATTTGAAAACTATTTAATATAAATAAGCAGATATAACTTTGTATACCAGATTTTATATAACTAGCAAAATGATAGATTTATTAATTATCAAGAGGAGACAAATAAATTAAACATGCAGTAGCTTCTTCAAGTTGTCTGGAATGACAGCGAAGATCCATCAGACCCATGATTAAGAACCGTAATTTTTTATTAATTAGAAGTTTACACGAGATAATTTTTCTGTATGACATTACTTAGTGACTTTTATCATGAATTATTTATTAATGAATAGTAAATATACAGTTTTGTGTTCACTGTAATACATTCTGACTTATCAAAATCCATTCAGTTGGCCTTGAATTGGAAAATGTTATGTCGCCAAATATGTCAATTTTTAGTAAGGACGATATTATAGTTGGCGAAAAAGAATTATTGCTTACTCTTGTCTTTGAAATAATTTATTAGCTCTAAATGTCATGCATAAATTTGGCAATGCTTGAAATTATGTAACTTAACACGAAACCAAGCTGTCATTTAGCATAGGCTACAGAAATATGAAAGGCATATTAAAGAAATATCTGTTTCTTCTGAATAATTAAGATTATACAGTATTTTTTCTCATATATTTGAATATTAAAATAGCATAATAGATTAAAGTTAATAATATAATTATATAATAGTCTTAGAATTATTAACTGCATAGTGTTTTTAAAACTATTATTTAATTACATAGAAGTTAATTCTTTTTTACTGAAAACTGTTAGGAAGACGTAAATCTTAGTAATAAATTAACACAAAATGACAAAAAAGAGATGGCAGGAATAAAAGTCAATAGCTATTTATATAATGCAGCTTATACAAAAACTATTAATAGTTTATTAATTTGAAATTTTATTTTTTATTTAAATTAATTTATTAACATTTATTTAATATAAAATTCCTGACTCAAATGAGATAATTTTTCAATTTTAATTCGAAGTAATGTATTAAAGGATTTCTATTTTAAAAAATTTTAGAATGGCTTACTTTTAATACCTTTTATGAATTTATCGATAATAAAAGTGAAAAAATATTGTCATAAAAATAATACTGTTTTTAAATTATGTACGAAAATCGGTATGCTGTTAGTAAATATTAGATTTCATATTTATACCAAATTATATAACATGTAAAAAATGAACGAAAATACTTTTCCTACTCAGATATTAAATATCGGAAATCTTTTGGAATTAAATAACGGAACATTGGAAACACTTTCAGATATTAAACATTGAAAAACATTCTAAATTTAGTTTTATTTATCGATCGGAATGTATATACATAAAACTCTAATGATAGGTACGCAAAAGACGATGAATTTAACCACATTATATACAGTATATTATTTTTTATAATAAAAAATGTTTAATAGCTAAAAAAAATTAAAAAATAAAGAAAAAATTCATGACATGTTTTAAGTATTAATTTATTTCACTAAGTTTTTACTAGAATATACACGAAATTGAAATTACACGCACAAATGTAAAAGAAATAATTTTGAGCCATTAAAATAATTACACATTATTTTAGTGGCTCAAAAATATTTCTTTTACATTTCTAAGGTTTTACGGAAATATATTTTAATTTATTACTATATAAAATAAAATATGATATATTTCCGTATTTTATTACTAATTAAAATATTCAAAATTTATATTTTATTAATAATTAAAATATTTTATTACTAATTCATATTTTATTACTAATTAAAATATTCAAAATATTATTTTATTGAATTGTGAACGTTATTCACTTACCAAATCTGTAATTTGAAATTGGCTTTAAAAGTAGTTTTGAAGCCTATAAGTAATTTTTTTTAAAAAAAATTACCATCTTTTTGTTTCAAACTTAGATATAAATATTTGTATACAGGAATATTGCATTATAATTCATAAAAACAAATATCATAAATTTATGGAACGTTTTTTGCTGTGGATACAAAACCTGGAATAGCTGTAAACATTTTAAGATTAAATCCAATAAAATATCAATTTTATTTCATATTACTCAGCACACCAGAAAGATTTGAGAAATTAGTAAATTTTGAGAACATTTATGTTATGATTTATTTCGTTATTTTTCAGAATAAATATGAAAATAACGTTATTGTTTATAGAGTATAACCATAATTTCTTTCATATTAAATTTAAAACAAAGCATAAAATATTTTACACAAAATGCATTTATCAGCATCAATAAATGCATGAAATTCATCCAATTGAAAATAATTCATTAAAATGTCGCAAATTATATCTATATTAAATTTGAGCATGTTCCGAAACTTTTAGTTACTAGAATTATTACTTCCATTTAAAATAAAACTTCAAAAAATAATCACAGATACAAAAGTAGCAAAAATACAATGTTTAATATTTTGTTCTAAAAATGTATCGGGTTGCAGTAAAACTAAAAAAAAAAAAAAAAAAAAAAAAAGGAGAAGAAGAAGATTAACGATAAATAATCTTACCAATGCAGAAAAATTTTTGCACTTCAAGGTGTATTTAATGCGAAAAGAAAATTCTTTTAAAAAAGGAGTTTAACTTCACCGCAGCTGACAAAACTATTCTTGTCAAAAAACACGATTATTCCTAAGTTTAAGAGTACGTCAGAGTCATACATCAGACTTAGAGAGAACGAAAAACATAGAGTTGTGAAGGTTTCAGCCTGCCGTCGAATCAAGCTCACCGGTTGGACGTTTGAGAAGATGACAGCGCCACCTACAGCACTGCGCGCGTCGGCGACAGGTAGTTGTTTCATGAGCGCGCGCTCATGAAGCAAAAAAGCTATTTTCAGAATTTATGCTTTCGTATTCAGCGCGGATTTCTTCCTGCGGCTTTCTAGTTCAGGAAGCTAACCAATGCAATTTACTGAGGAATGTTTTGTTAGTTCGATTTGCTTCCTTTGTATTTCACGCTGGGTGCATTAATAGTTCATATTATGCTTTGGCAATGTCTTTGACGAGTGCAAAATATTTCGTTTTTCTCACAATGAATCTGATGCGCTCGCTTTGTTCATTAAATACAACAAACGATTCCCCCAAAATATAGAACTTTAATTTTCTGGAGAATATGTTATATTTCATATTGAAATGAGATTCTTTCGACGGAATTGTTTTACACGATCATCAATTATTTTTTTTTTCATTGTATATGATTTGCCACGTGCAAATGCAATGAGCAGTCTCAATTCTCGGTATAAAAATCTTTCAAAATCTGTGCAACTCAAACTGTACACTGCATTACATATTTAGGCCTATATATATATATACTTAAATTTGTTGTTTGTAATCATCGTTCTAGAAATCGAAAATAGCGGAATGTTCGAATCTTCTTTCAAATTGCTTTCCAAAGATATTTTCTAAAACATGGATAAAAAATTTGCTGCATTCTGTTTTCAATTCTTTTTGTACTTTTACTACGTAATTCATTTAATGTATCTTCTGAATGTGTTTATTTTTATTATTTAAAGTTTTTGTATTCTTATAAATTTAAATTAACTTTTCCTTCAAAGTTTGTTTTGAATTTCATTTATTTAGTTTTTAGATAAATTAAAAACGCAAAATTAGTCAAAATTTAAATTGCATATAGCATACTTTTTCAGTTAAAATTTCACTAAATTTTCCCAGAAAATTTAGTGAAATTTTAACAAAAAGTCTAAGACGCTACAGAAAATTTAAATCCATCAATCTTAGTTTAATTTGATCATAAGCTTTATGCAACAATGTTCTTTCAAATTAAGAAAAATATCCTTTAATGAATACAATATGGTTAAAATTATATACAACACTATAGATATTTTACAAATTTTATTTAACATTATCGTTAAAAAATGGATGTAAAGGAAAAAAAGCTTTTATACCAAGTTTTATGTATTGCTTTATTTCACAGATGATATCTTTTAAAAGTAAAGGCAAAGTTTCATGAAAATATTTTCCTTATTACGTTAGACACCCTGTTAATCGCGAATAAAAAAAACTGGATTAATGATTTTGTAAAAAACAAAATTTTGAGAAATTCATCCTTAAAGAGATAGTCACGCTTGTGATTGCGGAGATGTTCTTTCCGAATACTTAAGTCAAACAAAGGCCTCATACATACAACTATCAATCAGCACACTATTGAAAAACATAACATAGTAAAAACATAAATTATAATAATAAAATACCACTTTCCTTTACAACTTCCGGTTTGTAAATGCAACTTCCCGTTTCGTTTTCTAGAAACAAGATGCGTTTTAAAATTTCTGTAACTTAATTTCTATTTGAAATAGGAAAAAAATGAAAAACTGTTTTAGACACTGAAATGCTCTGAATCCTAGATTCACAAGTAAAAGAAAATAACATAGACGATAATCAACTTTTCAACATAGGCGGATGCCTTAAAAAATAACGATTCTTTTAATTTGATTTTGATTTCTTTAAGAGAGATATTTAGTTTTCTCTGTAGCGAAGGCATCTTTTCTTTTCTTAATACCGCCAATCTATTCGAAATTAAATATAGGTATGCCAAATACTAAAAAATAAAAAATAAAGCAATTAATGAGTAATTAAATGAAAGATAATTGGGTATAGTAGAGCGTGATATAACAGAAAGAGGAAAATATACTGTGAGTTACATATTTAACATAAATATGCATATGTACTCATGCAAATTATATTTGTTTTTCTCTTAGAATTCGTGCGTCTCAACAGAAGTAAAAGAATCAACAAATATTATCAGATGCGGAAGAAATTTAAGTAAATATTAAATGCTCATGTACTTTAAAAATCAGATGATTTCTTACAAATAAAATCGCAGATTTTTTAAAGGAGAGAAATGATAACATATTCTAACAAAATTAATACAAATAGTTCTATATTTACATGGTACCTCAAAAGTCAATTGCTTTTGAGGATATTTAAAATTCGTATAATTTTGTATAATTTAATAAGAATGCAAAAGTTACTTTAAAATTAGTATTTGAGTATCAAAATAAATTACTTTAATTATAAAATAATGTATAGAAATTTCTCCATGCTTACACATACACATTATTTTAACATATGGTCATAGAAATTGATTGGGGAAACTCATATTTTTGTGAGAGGAAATTAACCTGTTTTATACATAATCCAGATGAAGATTGTAGTGCTGAGAGGAACTATGTAATTTAAAATGTCTATGATATCTATTGTTTTTGCACTGGTGTGGCAAGATGCGAGGATAGCAGAATTGAAGTGCTTATAATTTTAGAAGTCGGATAAGTGACAATCTCACTTAAGAGCCTTCTAAAATTATAAAATATTTGGCTGAGTTTAAATTTTCCATTTGACATAAATGAGACACCAAAAACATATAACAGAAAACGAATCTAAGCAATAAATGAAAAATCATGAAATATTTTGTTAGAAAATTTATTTAATTCTTTTGAATTAAAAGTTGTAAAATATAATTTAAATACTAAAATAGTTTTTAAATAAAACTTTTTCCAATAAAAATACGGTTTCATTAAATGTACTTTGATACATCTTAGATAAATACGATTTTGAATATTTTTTATATAACTTCAAATAATATCATTGTAAATGGTAATCTAAATAATTTTGAAGAGAATATTTTAATGACACACATGGTTTTCAATACACTCTCTTGAGGTTTTCATAAATTTAAATTCCAGTTTATCATTATTTTTAAAGAAATGATAAATTATATCGAGTTTTTATTAAGGATATTAAAATTTAAGTAAATGGTATTGAATATTCCAATTGTTGATTTTTAGTTATTATCTTGTTGTGTATCACAAATGAAAATGTAGCAACATTTTACCCAAAATAATGTGATTCTTTTATCAATTTGCATTTATTCAGTTTTTAAATCAATATTCTTTTTCTGATTCCTCTCAGGCGTAATTTCCAATAATAAATTAATATATCAATATTCTCCACTGGTTTTGGATAAAAGAAACTCAAACTGTCTTATATTACTACCGGTTTTATTCAGCTGTATTCTGTTTTGTATTGTGACATAGTTTTATGTGTTACTTTCAAAGGTGAACTGTATTACAGGCGGATAATCTTGTAGCATACTTCTCATTAATATGAAATGGTTGCATTAAGAAAAGACACTTTTTGTTCACTTCATAAATAATGCTGTCTTCTTGAATAAATAAGAAGAAACGTCGTATTTACAACCAGACAATCTTTGATGTAAGAGAACATTCAGAAAATATTTTAACAAAACACGTTAATTCATTATGCTTCATATTCCTTTAAGATTCTTAAGAAGACTTATTAAAATTTGCAACTATATTTATCAGTTTTATGAAATTAATTTCATGTTGTAAATTTCTACTTATTTGTCTGATAAATGAAATTTGAATTTAATTTATGAATATTTAATTAAATAAATATATTCCTATATTAATATCATATACTTAATTAAAACTAATTAATGGTCTTGTATGGAGATATTAAATGTTGACATAAAGCAGAGAAATTAGCAGTAGTTATTACATTCCCTTATGATGAATTAATATCATGTGACGTTATTATTACAACGTTAAGAAGAATCAATATTTAGTTAATATTAAATGCTTTTAAAAGTAAATAATATAATTAATTTTTATAACAAAAAATCAGAAATTTGTATATTCTAACTTATTATTGTAATTTTTTATAAGAAGTGAAAAAATTATAAATCAATTATTTGAATTCATTTAACTATTTCCAAATATTAATAATCTATCACATTTAACTGAAAAATTATTTGTCCTTACAATGTCATTTATTAAATTAATTGCCTTATAATTTAATTACAGAAAAAAATACATGCTCTTATTGTCAAAAATAACTTAATAAATTCCACTCATCACTTTTGAGTATATCATGTATTTATTTATCATTTTCAATTGATAGAGAAGATTTTCGGTAATGTTATTAAAATAATTAAGATTCTTACCATGTTGCAACTATTAGTATTCGATAATATAGCTATTTCATAATTAAAACTTTTCAAGGAGATTGAAAAATTACATATATATATATATATATATATATATATATATATATATACATACATATATATATATATATATATATATATATATATATATATATATATATATACATACATATATATATGAAATTTAAACATTTAATATTCATAATTTGCTTCCCATTTATAATTAACTTTTTAATTTTTTTTTTTTTTTTGATTAAATCTGTTTGCAACATCTGATGTAACGTCTTTTCTTCAAATTCCAAACTGACGAGTTTTTCTCCCAATTTTGTCCCAATATAAGTTCTAACTTCTAAATTTTTTTAAATAAAACGTTTTTAATTAGCACCTAAATTTAAATTTTAAACATTAAATGATAGATTTTATATCAGTTAATTGTGTAGAAAAAGAGAGATATGAGTGCATAAAGCAATATTAATTTCATTGAATGATGAAAAAATCTATTTGGTAAGGAAATTCAAAATTTATTGTATATGCAAAGATAAATATTGGAAGAAGTGATTCCATAATTTATTGTTAGCATATAATTTACTAGATGAATGAGCGAATTAGTTTACTTAAATACGTTTTTAATTAGCACATAAAAAAGTGGAATAAATTTTTCTAAAATAATTATGTCTTTGAAAACATTATTATAATAATCTATGAAATATTTTTCATATATTTAATTTTCTTATAATTTGCACTACACAAGTAAACAGAGAGTAAAGTCCTTTATCTTTCAACAAACTGGGCTTATAATATAAAAATAAATCTTAATTTTTATGTAAAAAAAATTGTGATTTCGAAAAATAACATTATAAATGAGATATAATAAAAACACAATAAATGAGATATATGTACATAAATTTGTTGTTTTTACTTATGACGCTTGGACAAGCTAAGCTCGCTGTGGCATTAGCTATGCAATTTTAAGGCAGAATGGTGCGTCTTTTTTTATCCAGAGCACCACGAAGGTGAAAGTACAAATTTGCTCTTCGAATCCTCCGATAGATGGCACCCCCAAAGGAACCACTCCCTCAATTTTGACATTCATCTGAAGGAGACATACATTTTAGTAATTCTTATGTTAAATACAGTAAGCTATGTTACGCAAACTTTTACATTATGTTACATAATGTAATTGTATAACTAGCATCATATAATAACAGTATCAATTTCGGAAATCTTTATCTTTCAATACTAAATTAAATAAAATTATATTTTAATGAATTCAGACTGTTTATTTTCATATCCTAATTGGGGATCAATTTATACAAAATAATTGATTTGTAGAACTTATCATTGTCTGCCCAAATTAGTAATTTCTTTTCTAATATTATTTCGTTATCCCATTGTATATTTCTTCTTTTATATTAATTTATCATTTTACCGAAATTTAAGCTTTTAGTTATTGACAGAAAGTTGTGTTCATTGAAAGCAAGGAATAGTGGATTATAAAATAATAGTATTTGAAAATAGCTATATTTTTATGTAGGTTTATTTAAGCAAAATAACTTAATAAATAAAGTCTTATATGATATGCAAACATTTGTAATAAGATATATGTTACAACTGTATGCTTATAGTATAAAACGTTCTGTGAAAATTCAGGTTCAAAACTGAAATTTTGCTATTTTGATAACTAGCTAAACCTGTAAGCACTAAAGCTGATTAGGATGGCCAAAATAAATTATAATTGCAATATAATGCTTGGAAATTATTGTCGATTTGGAAGGCACGGTAAATCTTCTTGGTCTTATTAGGAAGCACATTTTTTTTAAAAAGATTCTTAATAAAATCGAGTGGATATTTCTCAGAAGGAGTGAAATTTCACTCTTTCATTTTCACAAAACTCAACCAATCTTTAAGATAGAAATTCATTCTTTTGAAAGATGCGGGCAAACCACTCCTTTTAAGGATAGAAACAACAAATCGCTTAAATGTGTAAATTAGATAGAAAAAAAGAGTGAATTTCAATCTTTTATAGAAGTATTGCTGATTTTTTTTATTATGACAATTTAGTGCAGTAATTAAGATTTTAAATTCATTATATTTTAAGGATTTATGTTTTTTTTTTGACAATTATACTATAAATATGTTTGATTTCTTTATTCAATTATATAACAGTACAATTGAATATGACATTTTAATCGATTTGGTTAATTATAGGGATTTTTAAATTGCATACATTATCAAGCAAATTGTTCAGCCATTAATTATATTATTTATATCGATTTAGTTTTACGTGTGAGTGTAGCACTCTCAAGAAAAAATCGTTACACTACTTATTTTTCAGTTTAGTTTACTATGGTCCCATTAAGTACAAAATTAATTTTTATACACTTTATTAGTACAACAAATTGTACACAATTGAAAAAAATTCGTAAATATTTTATATAAGTAAATTTAGTTTAAGTTCTTTTTTGAAAAAATAATTTATTTACAGTATAACTAAATATATATTTTTGAATATTGATAATATACATTTTTGAAGTTACACGAGGATAAAGACAAATATTTAGATTATTCTGTTGAAGCTAATATTTAGATTATTCTGTTGAAGCTAGCTTATATATTTGCAAATAAATTTTGTTTTATGATATATTTACCAAGTTTAAATTAAACTGAAAATAACTTCAATGAAAATAAGAATGAAATTCACGCAGTTACGAAATTAAAAGAATTTAAATAGGCATTCATTATAATTTACAATTCATTAATATTATTGGCAGAATATAGTATTTGAATTAAAAATAAAATTTCTAAACACATTTTTATATTATTAAACATTACCAATTAAGTAGAAATTTCAAATTGAATGACTAAATATTACATGAGTATAAAAATTCAATAGAATTCATTCATTCACACTTTCGAATAGGAAAGTTTATATCATGGTGGAAAATCACAAATATTGTTGTATTTACTGGCTGGATAATTTTTAGAAATTAAACAACCCATTTTTTTTCTTTCTGGCTGGAAGTCCTTTTTTTTTATTATATTCTGTAATCCCCCCCCCCCATATTGACGAATTGAGATGCCCTAACGTAGGACTTGAAGGAAACCGGTTTCGAAAAGCGAAAGCGAAGGAAGGAGAGAAGGGACTTGTCGGCGCCAGAGAAAAGGAGAGAAGAAAAGGCTGCAAGACTTCGACTCAAAAAAGGAACCCTGTGAGTGTGTGATTCCAGCTTGACGCTTTAGTGGATTCGAGTGGCAGGAAAATTGAAATTTCCGGTTAATAAAAGCCTACATATTTTAAATATAATTAAAGTTTGAAGAAGAAGGAAAAGGCCAATGTAGTTTTATTCCGAAGAAACTGAAATTACGATCCAGATGAAGGAAGCCTCCTCGTACTAGCTATAAGCATGTTTTAGAAGCCCTCTAAATAGGCCGGCCTAGTCACTGTTTGTACGTAAGTTAATGTTTTTTAAAAATGTTCTTCCAGCCAAGTGTGTACCACCTATTTTATAACTTTAAGTAATAATACGAGTATAACTTTAAACAATTTAGTATCATTATGAACTCCTCGTGAATGCTGAATCGTGTTGGTAGCAAAGTTGTAATCTTGATATAATATAAGTGATTTATAAATAATTGAGTTATATGTGTTTAAATAGTTTTGTTACTTTATAAGTGAATAAAAAGAAATTTCTAATTATTAAAACAAAGCCAGTTTCTGCTTCTATTTTTCAGGATTGGATCTGGGTAGAAAAATAAATAAAATAATAAATACACAACGCAATTTAAAAAAAATAATACCTTATTATAATTTAAAATATCATTTATAATTGTTATTCAATAACTGTAATCATATACACAACAATATGAAGATTTGATTGATTCATTCAATTAATTATAAGAAATAAAGACCGTAATGTTTCTGCTCTCCTTCTTGTCCACTTATACATATATTTAAATTCAAATAGATCACCTTTACAAAAAGGAATCTTAAATTTCTCCATTTTTAGCAAAACTAAACCGAAAGCATAGAACCACGTGACGATTTAAACCAATCAGAGCACATCACATTTGCTTTGTGTCATAAACACCTCAAAAAAGAGTGAAAATTGCTTTGAATTGAAGATAAGAGTGTTTCAAAAAGAGAACTTCTCTACTTAATTAAGTAGAAAAGGATTCTCATTTTGCATCTTTATGGAGTACAAAATATCCATAGCTTACCGAAAAACCACTTGATTTTTTCAAGAGAGTAAGCTCACTGAACGTCCATGTTCAAACACAACCCTGAATATCTGTCCAAATAACCACCAAATGTTGCTCTTTTAATGGTGAAACAATGTCACTGTTACTCGCCTGATGAAACAATTTTAGAGATAATTTCTTGAAAAGATTTGTCTGCATAAAGTAAATCGATTGGATGTTAAATGAACTATAGACATACAAGTTATTAAGTTTCATTCATCAGGAATATAATAGTTATACTTTTTAACTGAAAAATCTAATCATATTTCAAATTCAATTAAAACTGTTATATTATTTAGTTAATTACATATTTCATTTTATGTGACATTTATTTCCCCGGTTAACATGATTTCTTTTATTCGTGTATAGTTGCTTTCTTTTTAAAAAAGGATGTGAATGAAAATGCACTGACTTATTCTTCGAAGAAATACTTTTATTGCTTAACAGTTTGATGCGATTAAAAGGCCAAAAATAAAAGCTTCTCTCTTAGATATAGGCAACATTAAAATATTTAACATGCAATTTTAAGAAAGAAACAGTTATTATACAAATTAAGGCTTTTCAATTCCACGCTTTAGACGTAAAATAAATTATGCATTTTTTGAGCATAAAATATTTCAAATAAAAAATACAAATGTGTTTTATCAAAATAAAATTAAACATTTCTGCTTAAATGTTAAAATTTAAAAATGTATTTACCTACAAAATGCAGTATAATAATAATAAGAATAATAGTCTAAAAAATAATTATTATAATAAATTCTGTGAAAAACATTTTGCTGTTGGATTTTTTCATATTTTAAAATCATTTATTCTCACACTTTTACAGATAACAGGTGATTCTTTCCCATACGTTACAATTAAAGTTAATTCATACATTTAACGCGTTCTATTTTGCAAATAATTTTCCCATGTACCTTATTATATTTTATAAAATAATTAATCATTTGATAAATAAAAAAATTTCTTATAAAAAATTGAGATGGAAGAAAGCGACGCCTTATATTTGACAAACTTATTTCTCATTATTTATAAAAATTACACAGATAAATAAAACGGATGCAATTTAAGTCTTAAATTTTATTTTTGAGTTCACTTTCTGAGTGTTCAATGTAAACTAAAAAAAAAGTATTTTCTCAAAATATTTGGAAAAATCCGGAATTTAAATAAAAAACATTCCCGCAAAACATTTGTGAAAAATTTAACGTACGAGTTTAATTGTTACTTTGAAATGAATGACTGAAATGGAACAAATTTAATTAATTCTTTTGAATTATGTCAATAAAAAATGAATTGCTTCTGATTATGTTTCACACCATCTTTTTTTTCAAAAATATTTTAACTGACACTTAGACAATATTTCAAAATGTAGCATACTAATTATTTAAAAAAAATAACACAACTTTAGTTATTGTATTTTTGGTATTGTGCAATAAAAATCTATTATTGTTGAAGAAGCTAAACATAATGAGAAATCTATGCTATATATATCTATATTATTTAATTGTTTATTAGTTATTTAATCCTTTTAGTAAGATCTATATTAAATAATTATATTTGTAGAAAACTGAAACTATGTGTTCGAAATGAATAATTATATTAATTCATTAAAAAAAGCTATTATATTTTGTTACTCATATTTATAATTTAACCAATTAAATTTCAAATTAATTATATATATTTTAAATTATATACAAACAAGCTAAATTTTATGCAAAGTAAATTAAAAAAAAATATTTAGTAAACTAAGTTATAAAGAATGTAATTTTCTTATATCTTTTATTAATATAATATAAATAAAATTAGAAACCTATCTACAAAAGAACAAACCTAAAATTATATTTTAAATATAATGATTTCAAATAGAACAAGATGAAGTATTTGGAATTCTGACATGTTTTTTGATCATTTTTTCTTAATCATTTTCTTTTTAATTAATGAATGTACCTATTAATGACTTTTACAGAATTTTTACTTAAGGATTTCATATTTTTATCAAAAAAAGAGTTAGAGTTATCAAATTCATTAGAATATTTTCCGTCTATTTATTTGATTTCAGTAAATACTTTCACAAATATGCAATTAAGAAGAATTTTCCTTGATAAAAATACTTTTGATACTTTAATGTATTTTAAGAAAGGAATTTACCTTACTTAAAATACACATATCAAAATTATATAAGAAATTAAAAATTATCAGCATCAAGAAAGAACTCCTATATAAAAATATTATTTTTAAGTTAACTAATATAAAATAATTTTAATTGCAGAAGTATCATTAGAGTTTTTTGTTGAAAAAATTAAGTAATATGCTGATTGAAAATGAAATATTTCGGGCAAATATTCATTGAAATATAATTAAAGTAAAGAAAATAACCTTCTATTGGTTGCGTTAAACAGTAACAATATAAAAGAATTTTATGTCACTATTATTCAATAAATAGTTATTATCTAAATCTACATGGCAGATACTCATTAGTTTGTAATGATTTTCGAAATTCCATTACATAAGGATAATTTTTTACAGTTAAAATTTTAATTCGAAATAAGAAATTAAAGTAAAATAAATTCAATTTACATGTGTATAATAAAATAATAAAAATTACTATAAAATATAAAATAATTTCAGAAGTAAACTATTCAAAATATATTTTAAAAAGATTTAGAAATAATTGCTAAATTGACGTTATAAGTAGCTCCATAGCAATTATATTATATTGAAAATCACGCAATATAATTATTTAACTATTTCTTATACGTTATTATTAAATGTTTTGTACTAATTAAAGAAACTACTTGGCTGAATACGGAAAGAGTTTGTTTTAGACCAATGGTATTTCTTGTAACAAGATTTATTAAATATTTGTTTTATATATATTATGGTAAAATGTAGGTTTAGTATAATTTTTTGATTTACCATCTCTTTATGTAACCAATTTTTAGTGATTTGCATATTTGATCTTTGTCAGTTCCCATGTAATTTCAAATACTGTTTTAACTACAATTAAAAACTCTTTGATATGCAGCTTATTTCTGGAAAAATGATTTCTTATAAATGATACTATTTAATTCAACTAAGCTTTTAGAAATACAATAAATTTCTTTGCAACTAAATTTCATACGACATTTGCTAGGTATTATTTTGGATTATTTTATGTTCGTTGTTTGATTCAAGATATGTTGTTGTTGTTACTTATGACACTTGGACAAACAAAGCTCGCTATGATTTGGTAATGCGAATTCAAGTCAATAGGGAGCGTCTTTCGTTTTAATCAGAGCACCACAAAGGTGAAAGTACGTCTTTATTCTTTTTTAAATCCTCCGATAAATGGCACCACCAGAGGATCTACTCCCTCAATTTCCACATTCATCTGAAGGGGTAGGAAATTTTCTCCAGACCATTGCACCCATGGTAACTGCTCAACGACCGACCACTTTCGATTCCACAGATTTAATGAGAACTTTCATTGCAAGTACTCGGTGGTTCGAACCCCGCCCTTCTGGATGAAAGCTCGATAATCTAACCAATAGACTACGCGTCCCTGATTCAAGACATACATTTTTTCAAGGGACAAAACAAAATTTTAACTGGTTGTTGAGATTTATATTAGTTATAAATCATAAAATAAATCAATAAAAATAATTAAAAATGATTAGAAGTATTCTAAATAACTTTCAGGAGACTTTAGAAATGCACGTTGAATTCACACAATAATTTATATAATTTTAAAATACTTTCTCTATAAGATTAAGTTTAAATATACTCTAAAATTATGCTATATTTGTTCGTATTAATTTTTAATGCAAATATGTGCTTATATATTCCATTCAGCTAAACATAACTATACAATTAATAATATATAATTAATAATTTTATTTCATAATCCCTTTTATATAGAGCCCTGTTCTGCCAAATATAATTTTGGCAAATGTTTCCTCAATACTTAGCATGTACTAATTCTTAAATTAGTGGTAATAGGTAACTGCGTCAATTACTATTAAAACTATGGCTTACGGCAAAACAATGCACATGTGTGTCATATTAATTTCCCAAAGAGACTAATGCAATCACGTTTCACTAAATTATCATTCTGATAAAACTCACTTTGAATTTGACCACTGCTTCTCATCAACAAGCTTATCGAATCTCGATGTTGAATGCAACCTGTTATCTTACAATCTTACGTAATTTACTTAGAAAGCTCTGCAATGAATACATACTAGCTATTTTTACACGTCCATTCAATGTCTCTCTACCTCCATATTAATTGAAAATAATGTAAGAAGATTAATTTATTCTGTGGCATTTTCAGTGACTCTTATTTGATATAATATATTATCAGGTTTGAATAATGTGCTTAGACTATGATATCTTCCAGCTTTAGGGGTCAAAGATGCTATTTCATAAAAGACATATAAACTGTTTTTTACGTATGAAAATGAATAAAATAGAAGGTATTTATCAAACATAATTTTAAAAATTCAAATATACTGATAGGGAAAAATAACAGCATGAAATAAAAGAAGGAAAGAAAAAAAATTACATATAAAAATGGCTACGAGAGGAAATAAAAAAGGATTATTTCCGTACATCTGCTATAAAATCAAATAAATATTTCTAGATATATAGTTATACTTAAAAGTAACATTTAATATTTATTTGAAAGTTGACTTCCATTTTACATGATTAATAAAAATACAACAGTTGTACAAGAAAAAAGAATGTTTATCTTGTGCTAAAGATTGGGAATTAAAAAGTATATGTACATATGAATGTCGCATTTTAATATTGTGATTCAATAATATTAATGATTCAAATAATACGAAACAATATTTTTTTTTATAATTTGAGCGGAGAATTATTCTTAATTCATACACATAATTCTTTCACAAATTGTTTTTAAATTTTTAAGTGTTGAGAGTATATGTTAAAATATGTTTCAATCATAAACTAAATATTATTATTTTTTACATGTCTTCAGTTACACGACAAAATACGGAAGATTTATCAAGGACAGTTTATTTAAAATACTTTAAAATTGTCTACCTTCCGCAAACTGATAGCATCTGGATTTTTATAGCAGATTTGTAATTATTTATTCTTCTTTTAATCATTGCAATTAAAAGATCAGATTTTCCGTATAATGTGTAATCAATAAATAGTTTTGAAATGCTTTTAAATCTATATCTATACATAATGAAAAATTTATAGCTTATTTTATTAATATTTCTATTTAAGTAACTCTTATAAGTTTATTTTAAAAAATTACTTTAAATTTTGAATGATATAAAAGGAAATTCAAATATCTGTAAATTTCATTCAGAAATCTAAATATAATCAGTTTAAATTTATTTTATAGTAGTAATAAAATATACTGCACATTTAAATGATTTTGAATTAAATCACCAATATTTTTAAAAGCTATGAATGAGTATCAAATTTAAATTAAATAATATTAGAAGAAGATTAGATGTGATCAGAAAAATATTTCACATCAGAAAAAAGTTTCGCATCACAAAATTTTAGCACAACCCTCATAAGCTCATTATGATTGCTCATAAAATGTGCATGCGTTTCTACATAAATAAAATATATCATTAAAACTTAGGGATTTATTAGATAGAAATTAAAAGTTACGCTTGACTTAATGGACCTATATATTCCAAAATTTTAAAATTATGAGTTCACATTTTTTAGAAAAATTTTGATTGCATTTTACTATTTATTCTTACTTGGGATTGTTGTTAATTATAGAGCTACTAATAAATTTCTTTGGAATAAAAGGAAAAAGAATTATACTTCCTGGTAGGATCTAGAACATTAAATTTTGCAACTGAATAATACTGTCGACCGCCATCTAGTGGCGACAAGAAGAAACTATAGTAGTCGATGTTGAGGTTTGCTGAATAATGATTCTCCTGTGACTTGAATGTGTGACTGGAAAGTCAATAATAAACATTGTTTTTTGTCATAATATATTTTGTAACGGTTTCTGAGCTTTCTAATTGTTTATATGTTACTTAATAATTTCTGTGTATTTAAAAGCGAATACAATTTTAGATTATTGCAATCATTAAGGAGTCTCTTTAGATTAATGAAAAAGAGCTGTTTATAATCCAATGGTGTCAAAATACGACATAGGAAAAAGGTAATAATTTCAAAACAAATTTTTTGTTCTCCTAAAATTTTTAATAAATATACAACTCTTCGAATAACTCTAAACATTTTCTGTGATATTTTCTATGTAAAAGTGTACTAAAATATTGCTGATGATAAGCAGTTGATGGTATGCGATTCATAAGTTATGTACTAAATGATAAAACTACATCAAATTCATAAACAACGGGTTCTCTTCAACACATTGATTTAGAATTTTAATAATTAATCTATTATGAAACAATCAAACAAATGAAAACTAATCTGGTTTCCGATTTCCTGAATTGAATATGATTAATGTTAATGTTTATCAGAGATTTAAAGATAATAATAAATTGATTTTCTTTTAAAAATTACCAAAAGATAATTTAAATAAAGTTAAGATACCTAAGAATGCAGATGTTTTCCAAAAGTAGTTTTTAGAAATTAATGTTAAAGTAAAAATATACAAAATACATGTTTATTAAATAGATTGTAATGTAAGTTCATGAATAATTTTTAAAGTAGGATTACAGTTAACACTTTTTCGAGCCATTTTTCATTAGTAATCACACATTTTTGCATGTTTGTTATTTTCGTTTTCAAATAAATAAATAAACAGGGGCAGCTGTATTTCTATGGGTGAGAAAATTAAGAAAATTTGTTCTCTGAATTTATGTTAAAGAATTTTCATATAAACGTATCCTGAGAAGTTGAGAAAGAAATCAGTTTTTAACTTAAATTTATGACGCAAAGAGAAGAGGTAGATCTAGTTTTTACTTCAGAGATAGTTTTAATTTAGAAAAAAATTAGTATACTTTAATTTAATGTCCTATCACAGCACAATAACTTAAAACAGCACAATCCTAGCTGTTTTATCACAGATTGGATAATGTTCCAATGAAAATCAATGTATCAAAATTATATTCAAAACCTCCACATATAATAGGAAGAATATAAAAATCGAATATAATAAATAATCACCATATGAAAGCAAGTAAACTAAGGAGATATTTTACAAAATATTTGTGTGTTTGCCTATTGTGCGTGTGTATGTTTGTTTCTGTATACACTTGAGGTAAAGAAATAGATACATTGTGTACATAGAAATATACTAAAAACAAAGTACTAAAAGGAAATAAAATTAAAATATAATCTTAAGTCATCCTATACTCCATTCTTGAAGAAATAAACCAGAGAAGTATATTCCATTTATAATTAAAAATGAATGTTTTTATATTATAATAGTAAAACTCTCGTAAATATGTTATATAAACATTATTGTAAACAGTGTCATGTTTCATAAATAATATATGAATTGTATGTTAACAAAAAATAAAATCAAATAAAGTGTTAAATCGAAGTATTTAAAAAATCTTATATTATAAAAACTCCCTCTATGAAGAATTTAGTGAAAATTGTGATTTCTACTTAAACACTTTTTATAAGATAAAAAGTAGAAATTTGTTTTTAAAAATAGTATAAATATTTTAATCTTATTACGCAGTACAGCACCCTTTCAGCGTATTGATTTCATGAGTGCTCCTTCAGCTCTAATCTCTGAAAAAGAGATTGAATTTTTCCTCACGTTTACGCTACATTTGAACTGGTACTCAGAGAAGTATTTTAACATATACAGCTTTTTATTTTTTGCATATTCTATTCCAAATGTCTTTCTACATTGAATAAAGGGTTCGTAAAAAATGTAAATGCCTGTTTTACTTATTATAAATTGCTCTTTCCTTACATTTTAATATGTGATAATAACAATAATAAAAAAAGAATATTTTCAAAAGATGAAATAAATATACAGTTTTTTAAACTTAAACATAATGCAAGTTCCAACTTTATATATTAGTAAGAGTAACAAACGAGGTTTTAAAGCATCTTAGTTATCAAAATGTTACTCCACATGATTAAAAAAGCTGTCTATTCAGACCCATAATTTTACACTACTAAATTATTGAATAAGTACTGTAATTAACACTCAATAAGAAAATTCTCTAATATAAAAATAATTAAAAATAATGTTAATATTAGTGTATTGGCTATGATAACATAAGACATAAATCGATAGGTATTATTGCAGAATATTTTATTAATAATGATATTAATTTAAAGGCAATTCTCAAATCAGAAATATGCTTAAGATTTTTCTGGCTATCATCTGTATTTATACCGCAAAAAGTGCTTTATTTAATTTGTAATTCAAAAAATTACTATCAAAATATGCAAAGGAAACCATTTAAAATGTAAAAATAAAAATACTTCTTAGTTCTACATATTTGTATTAATTCGGGTTACTTAAAGTGAATAAACGTGCAATATAGTTTTCTTTTGTTTTTTAATTGATCTTTCATTTATTTCACGGAATAGATACTTCATACGCTTCTTAGAAAATAATTTCAAACTAAACAAATGCAATTTTTTTTCAAAAATTCTTCAATAATCATTATTATGCTAGAAAGTAAATTTGAAAATAAACCTCGAATCTTAAATACAGATTTACCAAATCCTACTAATATGAATACGTATAATATTTTATTCAATATAATGTTTGAAGTAGAGAAAATGCGTGTGAATATTGTTCACATTTCTTTCTGAAAATGATTTTCTATTTCTTAATTACAGGCATTGTAATGTGTGTAAAACGCTAGCTATGCGAAATCACGATTCACAGTTCACAACCAATCATTTAATTTTGATTAATAATTATATATGTTATGTAAATAATTGTATATGTACTTTCTACGACAGATCATTTTTTGATAAAACTTTATCCTTACTAAAAACTATACAATTCTCAGTTATATCAAAAAGGATATTGTAAAATTAAAGTGAAGATCTTATATTAACAAAATGTCTTGTAAATTAAATGTCTCTTTAGTATGTTTTTAATATAAAATGATAAATATATATAACTAAATATTTATAAAAAAATACTAAATATAAATAAGTAAAGCTCTTTAATATAAATGATAAAATTGGTTTAATATTTTTTGTAAGTCTCCACACACATATACTTTTATAGTTAAAGAAAAGTTCAACTAGTAGCTAGAAATTTTCGTTTGAGATTACCGTCGTTGTTCATAAATGTAGTAAATGTGCGATGTGTATACGCATTACTAAAAATGCAATATAAACATATTGACAACGATGAATCTTTATAAATTTGCTATAAATATTCGAAAAACGTTTCTGCATTTATTATTATTTTTGTATCGACACTTTGCTGCTGTATTTTTGTGTTTATACATAGAAAATTTGCTTAACAACTTATGTCATTAACATTCAATGTATAATAATGCAAGATTCCAAATGTTAGTTGGTTGAATTGAGGTGTAATATTATTTACATAATTTTATATTTTTTCATATGTGTAATATTTTGAATTATATTCGCTTCACATACATTTTCAAATATGAAATATGTTTTTTTCGAGATTAAAAAATATGTATCAATACAAGGGAAAATTTAGTGTCTAAAGTTATCTTTTTAAAGATTTTTAACAACCTTTTATTTGCCAGCTGAATTATATTCATTATTATCCCAGCATTTTCTTAAGGAAGACAAACAAAAATTTCACAAATATTTCATGATATTAAAATATAATGTTCTGGAATTCAAAACAATAATTTTGGTTTTCTGTAAAAATGTAATTTATTATTTTTTAATGTATTCATACCAAAATTAATACATAAATTTCATATTTCTGATTATCTCTTATGATTATTAAATTAATTTTGAATGAAATTTAAATATTTTCCAATTTTTAATTCATTCATTAATTATTGTATAAGTACATTTAGAGGAGAAAAGAGCATCATTTATTATAATTAATGCTTATTTTCCTTATGCCGAATAATTTTAAAGAAATACTGCTATGGACTTTAATGAATAACAATCAAAATTATTATTGAAAAGTTTATTTATTGAAATAAAAAATAATAATTAATTCAATGTATCATTTACAGTTGTTACACTAATTTCAAAAATGAATTTCTAGAAATAGCTTAAACCTTACAAATTCATATTTAATAATGTTTTTCTACTGAACATATAGCTCACAACTACTTAAGAATAAGCAATATTTC
This sequence comes from Latrodectus elegans, assembly GCA_030067965.1. Lineage (NCBI taxonomy): Eukaryota > Metazoa > Arthropoda > Arachnida > Araneae > Theridiidae > Latrodectus > Latrodectus elegans. The sequence goes on from CM057814.1 coordinate 118,263,771, forward strand.
CTTATATTTGATATAGAAATATTTAAATTCCATAAACTTTTAACTCACCTAACTACTATAATTATGCTCTTCATAAAATGAATCATAATCTGTGATCATAATTTCTCTTCAGACAAAGAGAAATCAAATTATTAATTCCACATGCATTTCAGTGCACAACGGAACTCAATTTAATAGCATCGAAATATTTAGACCAACCAGATGGGAATACTCATACGGAAAGTTACGGAGATCCATTGATCATATCCTACAGAGTTATGGGATCATGATATTGCGCCCTTTACGAATATAACATTGATCTGTGTTCCATTATTCATTTCTTTGTTCACTGTGATACCTAAACATTAGATTTTTAATGAAATATATTTTTTAATTATTTGATATTGTAAACGTATTTTACTGTCAAAATGTCATTATTTTGCATTTTTAGTCTACATAATTATTTATTTATATATATATATATATATATATATATATATATATATATATATATATATATATATATATATATATATATATATATATATATATATATATATATATATATATATATATATATATATATTTGATATTGTAAACGTATTTATTATATATATATACTGTTTTATAGATATATTATTCCCTATAAAAATATAAAAAATTAATAAATATGCATTAAACCATATATTCTTGTCAAGATATACATTTTTATTGATAATAGGATTATATATATCATGAATATGGCTATTCAAACTACTAATCATAATATAAAGAGTAATTAAACTTAATGATCACAAAGCAAAATTGTTAAGCTATTACTGCATGATCTTGCATCCATTGCGGTGGCCTGATTGGTTGGGGCATCATTCTTATTAAAGTATGGTAGTGAGTGACTTCAAATCCTGTCTTAACCGAAGATCCTTCCTGTCCACTTATAATAGCTGAAACGCGTTAAACTTGGGCGTAGTAAAATGATCCTCCGAGTAAAATGATGCCTCTGGGAACCAACCCAAATATTAGGAATCTTCTGCTGAGCCTTTATTTTTTTTTTCCTTAAGATTTTTCCTTTTCCTCATTATCTTTCTTTTCTCCAGTCTAATTCATTTTTCTGAAGTTCTGAAATCGATTCAGATAAACTGAGTTCTCAAACAATTGGAATCTACTAAAAATGAATTATTCTAGTCTTTGAAAAAGACTTGAAATTCAAATTCAGAACATATCAAAGCAAATATAGTTATCGAATCCTGATTTTGACATTTAGGTCTATTATATTAGGGACTATACATTTTACTATGGAAATATTGTTATTCTTAATCTTTCTACTGAAATAATGATAAAATTAAATTAAAATTTCCAGTTCTTTATGAATAAGTTATATTTTTTAATAAATTTAAATTAATACCAAATTAGACGAAGAATTCGTTTAAAATATCCTAAATATCCATCAGAAATATCCAGTATTTTTTGACAACCAAATGTGGTTAAATACATCAAAGTAAAATCAGTGACTATCTAATTTTTAGGAAAAACATTTTTGTTTTAAGAGTAAATTAAGACGAGTGAGATATATTGAGATTATGTTTAGCTAGTATTCTTAAGACTACTAGGAGATATAAGTTATCAATATCCATGTATTTAAAGTTACATAAGTAAAATCAGGATGAAGTTACGAGAATATTGAAAAGAAAATTTTTGAGAAAATATTTGCGTAAAAAGTTTCTGTGATAAAAATTGTGTGAATAAATGCACATTGTGAACAATGCTCATTTAATGAGCAAATCCTCATAGAAAATGTTATTTAAAAGAAATATATAAGAATATAAGGGATTCTTTAATCAGAGCATGTTTAAGACAAGATATTGTGAAAAAGATTACTTCATTAACCAAAAGTTTCCTCAAAAATTCTGCAGAATTCAGGAAAATAAGAGTTTTTTTTTCGAAGAAGTATTTCGAGAGAAAACTTGTAAGCACAATTTAAAATTTTGCAAGCCAAAATCCTAAGTTATATGTTGACCTTAGAATAAAATTATAGTTTTCCAGCAAAATAAGTACTTGTATATAATATATCTTGCACCAGAACAAAAGTTGTTTATTTCCAAAAGATGAGCCTGGGATAAATAAAACAAAAAGAGAAACAAAATTAGTTTGCGTAAAAGGTAAGAATTTGCTCAAACAGAAATGCACAAGAGGAAAGAAAGTTAGAAAACTACGCAAATGTTAGATAAAAAATTATGCTATTTACCATGTAATCTGGAGTAAAACTAATAGGACTTGTGATTGTGTCACGTAGTAATAATGTGATAAAAATAATTTGAATCAAAATAATTCGCTTCATAATCACAATAATTCACTTCATAAAACAAATAGGACTTGTGGTTGTGTCCACGTAGTAATAATGTGAGTAAAATAATTTGTGAATCAAAATAATTCACTTCATACTCACAACATTAATATATAAGGAAATAATAAATAATTAAGTAACATTAACAAAATATTCTTGCCTATAATATTTATATTCTTAAACAAAAAAGTAATTAAAAATGATTAAAAATTATTGAGCTATTAAAATCAGTTTTATAATGAAAAAAACGGAGGAAATTAAATTGGGTTGATAATGATATTGATTACGCTACGGAATATAAGCATTCAGCTTTGATTCAGGCCACATTTCTTGTTATACCATAGCTAGGACCAAAACTTAAAAAAATCCATCACTATTGCTCTTTTACTTTTGGCATGCACACCTGTCAGGATCATTTCTTAACAGTTCTCTAGGTCCCTTCACTTGCAACACATGAACGCGACCTCATTTCTCCGCTAAAAATACCACATGAAGTTAAAAATGCTACAGATTTTCAATTCTCTTATAAAATTCTGGAAAGTTTTACTCTTCATTACACAATGCCATTTGACCTTTTGGCATATATCTTTGTAATGTATTTAAATACCATATCAACAAGCCGAATATTTTTCTAGTGCCAAACCTAGTAATAATATCAATACAAATGGTGTAGTTAAAACAACAACTTTATTTCTAGAATCATTAAGGTGCAAAAATAAAATTAATTAACATAGATATCTATGTGAGCTCTGGGCATACGTGGTGAGCTCTGGGCATTACTTTAAGTTTAACTGGTTTAAGCACTCACCTATCATTAAGCATCTTACAATTTTAAGCTAAGGTTGATTATCAAGGTCAGACCTGAGCTGCAACCCTCCTCTAAACTTCCACGCCACACTAATGGAAGGACATTGCAAATTAGCGTGGATACGTCCTCAACCTGCGGTACTGCAGTAACCGTTCACACAGTACGAGAAGTGATGTTTCACTTTGTTAATCTTGCGGGAAGTGGAGTGAAGTTACAGAATTGTTGGACTCGATTAATTCATTACTAAGATTAATAACGCCGCCTAAAATTATTAATCTTAGATTATAAATATTTGGATGCTATGGATTATTTTTGATTTATCATTAATTTGATTATAGGACATAACATTTAAATGAAATATTTTGTCTCATAAAATAAATATTTCAAAAGTCATTATTTATAAATATTATAAAAGAAACTTTTTAACAGTGTGTCACTTGCTTTTAGATTATAATATGTACCCAAAGGCATTTGAACTAACCACTTTTTAACACTAACCAAATAGATGTGAGTTTCAATTAAAAAACATTTTATATAATTAGTTTTTACACAGTGATGTTTTTTAAATAGTTTCTCTAAGTTTCCATTAAATGTTTTTCAAAAGAAAACCCTCTATCTTTTAAAAAGCTCAATTTATTACTGTCACAATTTTATTAAAATATTTTTAAATACGTATCAGAATTGATTACATTATTCTTAAAAATTGTTTAAAAATTATCTAACAATATAATTAAGTAAATTGGATAAATAATAATAAAAAAGCGGGTATTTGTGAGAAAAAAAATTTTTTTTAAATATATATATTTTTCTACAAATACGTGAGAATATAAAATTTACTTTATAATATTACCATAAAATCTTAAATATTAAGTATTTGTAACTACACATTCAAATTTAAAATGTCATTGAACTTAAAACTAAATTAAAGATTGACATCCTAAGTTCCTTTTTAGATTATACACACTTGCATTTATTGCAGATTTTTTTATGTTATTTAATTAAAATGAACTAAAAATTTAATTTTTCAATTAAATTATAATTATATGCGCAAACATCGAAATACTCTCAGTAGTAATGTCACAGTATTAAAGTATATAACAATACGTAAAATATCTCCTAATTTCAAAATTTTATTTATACTATGATTAAATCAATCTATTTACAATTGCTAAATCTTCACAATATTAAATTGGAAAAAAAAATCATGAAAAAGCCATCACTATTTTAACTGTTACTGTTATCGCTTCAAAAAATAGTATTCAATGCTTTTTTTAACAGAAGTGCAAAAGAATGCTTACCAGAACATTTAGCTTTTGTTAGATCTGTCAATTTCAATCCAATACAATGCTATTTAATCAGTATTTATGTCTTGATATCAGCTGTTTTTGGATGATTAGATTCTCAGTTTGATTATATATGCTTGTAAGGGCTTAAAACCCTTTAAAAATGTGCTTTCCGATAAAATTAGCTTTTCTTTGCCAGATTTGACCGCAGATTACCTAATTGAAAAGCGAAGCTTTCAATTTAAATAAAAAAACAATTTTTCATAATGCTTATGAAATAAGTAAAATGAGCCTTAGAAACAAGAAAAAAGGAATTACTAAATATATTATCTTCAATTTATCAGAATTTATGTCTCCTTATCTGAATTATATTTTAATTACAAACTACGAAAGTAAGATCTTCTTTATTTTTAACCTATATTATATATATATATATATATATATATATATATATATATATATATATATATATATATATATATATATATATATATATTCAAAGATAAAATTATAACATTTTAATACTTATGACACATTACAAAAAGCTTTTAAAAATTAAAATGCTCATTTTAAAGAAAATAATTTCTGAAGCAGAGATGTTATGCAACATGAAGGAAATCATGAATATTCCACAGAAAAGAATGAAGAATAACATCAGGCTTCGGAATGATTGATTGCTAATTCTCAATTTTAGAAATAGTTTTTCAAAAACAATATGAAAATAAATACAAAAAAACTACAATTTATCAATTTTGTAAGTTAAATTAAAACACTCTAAAATATGTGTGCTTTAAGTAAAATTCTTAAAATATAAAGCAATATAAATACATAATATATAATTTCAAAAGTGTTATGATGAAAACAATGTCATGTAACATGTATACACGAATATGAATCATTAAAAATAACAAAACAGGATTCATATATATATATATATATATATATATATATATTCTTATTAAAATTCACATTATGCTGTACATAATTTAGGCCAAAATACATGCTAAAATGTATCTAGTTGATTGATTGCCAAGATATTCAAGCCGTTTGTTTGAATCCTCATACGTCACGTTAAAATATATTTTTCAAATGTCAACAATAGCATTGATAGCAATAATTATCAATACATACTGATTCTGTCTTTTTTTAACACTAAAATCAACAGATTTCAAAATGTTTTTTTTTTAAACTTAATAAAAGGTTTAACATGTTAACGTAAAGTACTAATGTATACAACGAGACAAAAAATGTTTTTAATATTCGCATCGTTGAATAAATAATATTTACTTGTTATATCAATTCTGTATATCAGTATCAATACAAATATTCGTGTACTTTCAGATTCAACTAAAGAGATCACTCCGAACTGGTGGAAATCATAATCATTGCAATGCTTGCTTATGGCAGCCAATTTATCAAAATCCCCAAAATCAATATTTTCCCTCATTCATTTCCATTAATAAGTTATAGAAACTTACCAAATCACAGTTACACATTTCATACTGATGTTATAATGTAGGAAGATTGCATAAACTGTATAAATGAATAACATTATACACGCAGTCTTTTCTCATGCATCAACAAAGTTACATTACGACACAACTTTTCCATGACGTTTTTGTTTTCAACTATAATGCATCGAAGTAACTGCTTGGAACTCAGTGTATAACGTTAGATACAAATGAAATAAATGACTATAAAAACAATTTGGGGAAATCAACATGAATAGACAAAAGATGTACGAAATTAAAAGGATGCAAATTTGAAAAATAATAGGCTAGAAAAATATGTGATGCCATTAACAGTGTACATGGCACATTATGAGAGACAGAGCGCATAAGAATGACAGATACGAGACATACCTACATTCAAGATTTAGGAACATTTTACTTCAAATTATCTACTCTTGTAGAAAGCTTATTTCTTTAAAAAAGGTAATTGCCTAAAGTAACGTGATTGTTTCAGCAGACTCATATATTCTTATTAAAATTCACATGAGACTCTTCGAAAATGTTTCTACTGCTGAAGACGCTATTAAAAATGGAAACCTGCTAGGGATATGTGTAATAGCTCTTAAGTAATTTTAATAGTACAAATGGTTTCCATGATGAAAACATTTCTGGTTACTTAAGTGTCTTATTTATCTTTAGGATTTTTTAATTGACACTTTCCAATTTTAATTAAACATATTTTTTCAGAGCAATTTTTTGAATTCCAAATATTTAAGGATAACTTAACTTTTGCCATACATAATACATTTATTTATCTCGGGCTTTGCATCCTGAGATAAAGAAATGTATTATGCATCCATTTGCAATTTTTTCAGTGAAGAAAATTGTATTTGCTTTATTCTTATTTGTCGTTTTGACTTGATCTTATTAAAAACAATTTAATCCTACATTCGTTCTTGTCACATCCTGTTATTTAATTGTCCAGCTATTCAAATTATATTTAAACACACACACACACACACAGATATATATATATATATATATATATATATATATATATATATATATATATATATATATATATATATATATATATATATATATATATATATATATATATATGTAAATTTAGCCCATGCGAAAACCTCTTCCGAGATAAAAGTAAAAAGATGAATGTAATAATGGTATTTTAAGAAACATTTATTACTTGATACACAATGAATTAATAATGAAATATTGAGTACATCGAAACTGAGCTTTCAACAAATTTTCACCATATCGCTATTCAAACCTGTTTTAGAAGACTGCATTAGCATGAAATTTGAGTGTGTGACTTATACGGTGTCATCATTAATGTGTGTGATCAGAAATAGCAGAAAGTATATTTTAAATAACTAGATTTTTTTATGTGAAAAGGGGTAATATCATAAATGCAATAAGTATTTTTTTAGCTTCCTTGATGAGAATATATTTAGAATGGAACTCCATTTGACAATATTATACATATTCTTGAATATTCTTTCAAGAAGCAAATAAAATTGATTCAATATAGGAATCGAAAAGAAAATACAAGAATATTTCATTCAATGTTTTAATTTTTATAATAATTTACTTCAAACTAGTTATTTTATCATATTTATAAATAATAACAATTAAGTCATATCTATATAAAGTTTGTTACTAGGTAACTAAAGACAGACTGGAGGTAAAAGCCTTCAAAAACTAAGTTTATAGAAATCCTTTGCACACTAAGCATAAAAATTAGTTTGAGAAGTAATGAGATTTGGATATTTTATGATGATGTATAAAAATATTTGTCAACATCATTATAAAATATCCAACTAACCAAACATGAAGTGATTAAAACTTGGTATTCAGTGATTGACTGATGTAATATTAACACACTTCTAAATAGTCTATTCCTCAGGTTATCAAATGGGATTTTTAATTGAATAAACAAAACTTCAATTGCATTTTACTATGAATATCATTAGTTGACGATTATTTTTTTTTCATCAAAGTATCGTGTTCATACGGAGCACTTATCGCAGTTCATATAAAAGCTCATAGTACCAGCTTAATAGAGATTATTTAATTGAATCAAAGAATTATTTGATATAGACATACATGATACTTCAACGAGTTGATCAGCTATGCTGATATCACTTTCACTACAGAAAATGTAATTATTGTCACAGTTTCAAAGTGAAAGTCTATCAAAGAAGCTGTCACAACAAACATTTCTTCCCCATCCAGAGTAACTTCAGAGAATCACATTGGGCAAATGTATCATTAAAATACATAAGAGAAAGTCCAATGTCCAGGTATTTAATAGGGAGGAATATGCGTTAATCTTGAGCTTGTGATGATTACGTTATATGACTGCACATTATCATTTACCAATTATTTAACAGCTAGACACATTCTTTAAAATGAAAAAATACAACTTAAGATCCACATAAAGGCTGTCATGGCCAGCCATATTTTAATTGTAATTTAAAGACAACCACATAAAAGTTTAGAGACGCTCAAAAGAGTCCACTTCTTCTCTTATTATTTCATGCTGAACATATTCACTGCAAATGTATTTGCTGTTAGAATTGAGGCAAACAAAGTTTCTGCAGAAAAAACATAATGAAGAATGAAACAATATGTTTTGTTTTTTTAAATGCTCTCCTGCTTTTAGGCTTTTGAGATATTCAGCTCTATAATGGGCGAAGTGATGACATCTCATACAATAGGGCACCCAGTGGGTGTGCCATCTTCACCCTGAAAGGGAAGTGATAAAGAAAGACAAAGAGAGAAAGAAATATCCATGACCAAATCAGGATCTACAGCTTCGAAGTTAGGAATGCTAAGCTCGCCGCCATCTGAAACAATATGTAACGTTGATTATTTCTTCTGTGTACAGTTGAAAGTTAATAGACTTCTGTTATTTTATCATACCATCGCAAATTTATGATTTTCGAGAATATATTAGAAGTGAAAACACAAATTTACAATAACGTTACTCTTACAATATTCTTAAAAATCATTTCAAATTCTTATTTGTAATTTAAATATATATGTTAGATTTTAAACTAAAACGATGTGATGAAAATCAAATTTTAATCTTCGTTCAACTATAATTGTGTGATTGTTTATATTATGTCTCCGAAATCAAGCATATTTGTATTATAATGGGAATTAAATTCTTCAGTATTTTCTCTACCTGCATAAATATTTATAGACTTTATTTTCAGATTTTGTCGGCAGATGGTGATTCTTTAACAAATGAACTCATGTCATACTTATTTATGTAATACTTACATCCAATTAAACTTATTTTCAAGTAAATTAGTCGTGTAAAGCACCTGTTTCAGTCACGGAAAATGCATATTTGTTTTATACGAAAACTCTGTTTATTCAATTAAATATGCATGAGTCTATTTTCTTCTACTTGAAATCAAAACTGTATTTTATCTTACAGTTTTATTCTGATATTTATTCGCTGAAATTGGAGATATATTTTTGATAAAAATTTAATGCCACATAATTGATATTTTATATTTTTATTTTAATTTTCTATGAATAATCTAAAAGAATTTTATAACAGTATGATTTTTTAAAGTTATATGTTTTACATTCTTTCATAGTTATTATTCAATATATGTTGTTTTCAATTATTATTTATATTTTACAACTGAAATTATAAACAATGCAAAAATTTAATTTGGTGTCCATTTCAACAAAAAAATTATACTTTATTCCTCTATAAAGTATAATTTCTTCGGTTTATTGTACAGTCGTTATTTGAATGTCAGTATTTAGAATTGTACTTTGAACTAATGATGACAATTATATACAAACTCCTAAGGAAACAGCTAATGACTATTTTTAGGTACCAACGGAAGCAGCAGAACAGCGATATATTATCATTTCATTCAGTTTAATTCGAATTCCACCTTACCAAACAAGAAAGCCGATAGCCATTCTCGCTATTATAATTAAAGATATTATTTAGATCTACATCACGTGTTCAGTTTTCTCTTATACAAAAAAGTATATTTTTACAATTCTTAAATATAAAATCTTTTCCTCATTTCGAAATTCAACTTTCAGTTAATCTTTCATAAATATTTAGTCAAATTAAATATTTCTTTCAAATAATATTTTTTCAAACGAGCTGATAATAAGAATGTTTATTTTTGTTCTTTTATTTTTCAGATTTAATGCTTAAAAATATGAAAAATTTTTTCATAAATACTGTTATAAGCATTGAAATGGAAAACGGAATTCTGTTATTCATATTTCCATAACCCACTCCTAGAAAGATAAGTTATTCAAATAATTGAATAACTTAGCATAAAAATTTATGAATTACTCTCGCGTAATTCAATCTAAAAAATAACTTATTTTATCATTATTCGCATCTTTTAAATTAAAATGTCCGCTAAATAATATTAAAAATCGTAGTATAAATCACATTTTTAATATTTTATAGAACATTAGTGTGAACTAAGCGAAATAAAATGTATATAGTTCTATGTCTTTGCACATAGTATGCTTTCATTTATTTTAGAATTTAGAATTAACTTTGTCTCCTAGAAATTTTCATTTTTTTATCTTTGAAATGCTAATTTAATTTTCAACTAATATGTTCGATTTTCTCTAGGTTTTGTAATGGATAGCATGTATTTCAAAATATTTAAATTAAAAAAAGAAATTATGATTGTAATAATGCTTATTTTCTTAACCAGTAGTAATCCTAAATTAAAAATGAAATTAGTATAAGATTTTAATTATTAGATTACTTTTTATTAAAATATCATTTCGTGTATTGAACAATGGGTTATTTAATAGAATCAATACATAAAATTTTCTTTAGAATTTTCTACTGAAGTTTGCAACGCTATCCAAGTGATATCGTTAATATGTAATAAATTATGTTTATTCAAATATTTGTGTATTTATAAATGAAAAATGCGTCCCTCTTTCAATAAAAAATAGCATAATGTTCTTATATTTCGAATTAATTTAACTGGTTCTTTCGATACAGATTATTTTATACATTAACCATTATTTTTAATTTCATAGATTATGGACTTTTTGCACATATATATATATGCTTAGAGTTTTCCCCATTGCTTTTAATAAACTTAATAGACACAATAATTTTGATCACATATTACAAATTTACTTTTATAGCTATTAAAGTTTCATATTTAAATTTATCTGTCATACATTTTAGTTAATAAGCAATTCTGTTAACTTATATACTTTATTTATGTGATCAATGAAACAAATTATTCTCGATCTAAGTATTTGAAGAAGTACGATCTGAACCACTATTTTTCTGAATGTTTTTTTAAATTAAAAAAAGGTATAAATCTCCTTTAGTGTTGAAGCTTGAGTGGCTTATTATTAATTTTAGATTCCCTTATTTTAATCAATTGTAAGTTTTAAAAGGATAAAATCCAATCTGTATGTATTCTAAATTTTTGGATAACTGAAGAACGAGATAATGTTAAAATAACAATGTATCACACACGAAAATATGATATATGATTTAAATACCATGAAACGAAGTATATTTATTACAAAACCTTCACTTTAAATATAGAATATTTTACATATCATGCAAATTTTAAAATGATTATGTATTGCATTTTATAAATGCATAGTTTTCAATAATAAAGAAGTATATGTTTATAAAAAATATTGTTTATGTTATTCCTTGCTGTAATATTTTAATGCATATACTAAATGTACAATGGGTTATTTAATAGAATCAATACATATAAGAGTTATTTAACATAATCAATACATATACATATGCATTTAATAGAATCAATACATATATTGAGATAAGGTTGTAATAGACGTTTGTATCCTCCAGTGAAAATTTAATTTTCGTTGTTCAAAATAACTACAGAAATAAAAATTTTCCTTGAAAATATTTAAGTCAAGTTTTTATATTTAAATTTTGATATGTGTTAAATATTTGTATCTGCCTTTTTTTTAAACATTTTAATCATTTTCACATTTTGCAGGCTACGTAGGACTAAAATGTATTTATATGAATATAAAAAAATACAACCAATAATAGTTTTTAACAAAACTTCCTAACAAAACTTGTGAAAGATTATGAATACTAAAACTTTTTGCAGATTTGACCATGAATATTTTAGGTTACAAGAAATGAATAAGATATATTTAAAGAATCCCCGAGATAATATATGTTTACTTCATATTTAAATAAATATTTCCGAGATAAAATCTAATAACGGCTGTAGTTTTTGACTTGCAATATTTCAAAACTTTTGCGAGCAGTTCTTTATAACATGTTGAGGAAAGAGCACTGAATTATGAAAGTCACAAGTTTAGACGTTTCTAATGAATGCAGAGCACTGAAAGTGTTCTCAACAGACAGTACTTCTTCATAATTACTCCAAAAAGTGCGCTAAACCGTTGGTAATTAAAAGCAGATTTCTTGCGTAATTCCTAAAAATGTTACTGCAAAGTCAGGAATAATTTTTAAACTACGATGTTGAAAATTAAAGGATTAAGCTGTAAACGCGATATATAATTTAATTTCTTTAATTAAGGCAACAATGTTTTTAAATGAGTTCTTGTTATAAGTCTCTCTGTGTGTATTATCTAAAGTATATTTTTATTCAAATTATTCATATACACAATTTTAAAGTGTTAATATTTATTCAGACCAAATTGCAGTATTTTAGCATTTATGGTTTAGTTATTATATGATTCATAACATTCATTGTTTGTTAATTGAACACTATTAATAGTTTACGTGCAATAGTGTTCAATTAACAAATGTATGCATTTTATTTATAAGGCTTCCGTATGTTACAAATATATTTACATTTTTGCTCCTATTTTACCGAAAAAAAAATAGAAGTTGTATTTGGAATCTTACAGTTAAATGTTTGATCACAGCTTTCATTCTACTTTTATTTTTTGTAACATTGTGTGCCTTTTTTTTATATTTCCCTCTAATTTTTGTATTACTACTGTGTGCCATTTTAATAACACTCTTGAATTTTCATATTATTGAACTCATAAAATTAGTTGAAATTGTGGTTCCGATTGAGTATATTGAGTTTTTATGAATGAAACTGCATTTGATAGAGGTTGTTTTTATATTACTTACTTATTTTTGAAACCTGCACTTAGTAAAATTTGCTAAGGTTCTAATTTTTCTTAATTATTCCTTAGTTTAGAGAGGATTTATTTCATAACCAAGCAAATGCATTAGTTATATTTAAGTGAATGTTTTGAGATAATGCTGTAATTTCACTTAAGTATTCTCAAGTGAAAATTACATTTTTGTTTATTTTGATATTGAAATTTTCAATTTGTACAATCCATTACAGAAATGATTGGATAAGAAATGCAATATTATATTTAATCTATTATGGTCAAAATATATTTAATCAGTTTTCAGGTGTTTATTAATAAATTATTTTGTTAAGTGAATATTTAAAATTAATAAAAATATTATTTTTAATATGAAAGCGAGTTTTAATTAACATATAAATGATGTTATTTTAATTGTTTCTCTAATTCTAATTAAATTTATATATTGAATGTTTAATATTTTTTTAGCGAAAATAGTTTTAAATTACAAAACAAGAACGTTCAAAATTATTTTATTTATTTAATGTAGCATAATATAATCAATATAGTGATTTAAGTCGTACATCATATACTTGAACTGGAAGAAACTTTTCTATGTCAAAATTAATTAACATGATTTAAAATAATTTAAATAATAATCTCATTATACTTGCAACCATGGATTTTACCGTATGTTTTTACTGAGATGATAAATGAATTATATAGATTTTTCTTAGATCCCTTACAATATAAATTTTAAAATTTTAATAAAACAAACCTTAAAAATTTTAGCACGGTCGATAAATCATTTTTAAGTCTATATCGCAATCGTAACTTTTAGAAAAAGAAAAATTACGTTATTTACGATGCACCAACAAAGCTCCACATTTCTGCGATACATTATTTTCCTAAAGAAAGTATTAACATCCACTGACCCTAACAGATTATTATAAAATTTGTGCATACTATTATTTCTGAGTTAGATTTTGAGCATGTTTGGATTCTGATTTATAGCAAGTCTTCAATGCAACACTTAAGGAATTGAATGAAGGTTGGTGAACGAGGTGGAGGTTCATTATTAAATATGATCTATAGGTTCTCACACAAATAACTTTGGGATTAATATTCATTTTCAATGGATCCCGTCACACGTCTATATTAAGGGAAACGAGATTGCCGATTCGCTGGCTAAGGCTGCCTCCTCTTTGGAACCTTCACAACTGTTGTGGCGAACTCGGTAATTTTAGAAAACTCCTTGGAAAACCCAGATTTGTTATTTAAATAATTGAATGACAAAGATCAATTCAAAACAAAAATGAAATAAAACTTAATAATTTAGTTTAGTAAACTTATTACAAAAGGTAGTTACATTTATAATTAAAACATTATTGATTAAATAATTGAGAAGATTCTAACATTATTATTATTTTTATGATATTTACACAATAATCATAATGACCAGAGGGATTGTGAACAAAAGATCAGACTCACTTCTTTTAGAAGTAGTATTGTGGTGTCTGAGACTTCGCCGCTCTCCGTTGTCGATGATTCTCTTTTTTCATCCACTTCCCGTCCTCTACTCAGCATCTGCCCTTTACATTTACATCCGCTGATATCTCCGCATCTCTCTTGGCTTACTGCTCAGCATATCTCTTTTCAGACTCTGTCGTCTCTTCTTCATCTATTTGTTGGTAATCAGCATTCCTATTCAGGACATTCGATGTAGGGCTTCTCCAGGACAGTGCAATTATACTCCGTTTACTCCTTTTCTTTGTCGGGCTTCTCTGGTGCTTCAATGTGGGAGGGCTTCCTCTGCCTCTCTTCCAATCTTAGATGCATTTTTTTAATTCTCGTCTTAGCTCCTCTTCTTTACACCATTGGTTTTCCAAAGTTCCATACTACGTCCTACACTTCTATAGGATAGTCCAGAAATCTCTCCCCCTTAATCCCGACTGGTCAGATTTACAAACAAAACATATAAAAAAACATAAACTTTCCTTGCAATTTTCTCACGATCATCCATCCCTTCCGAAAGGAAGAATTTATTCCTTTATTGCACTCGGCTCCTTGTGCCAATTTTTATTGCATCCTTTCCTTTATACTATTACAGTTTAGTTTGAAAGGAAAAGAGGAAACTCTTAAATTTAAAGTGCAATAAAGATATACTTATCTATTTTCTCAGGGTTTGGTTATGTCGTTTTACACTACGACAACAACCTGATTTGCCATTTACCTTTAATATGGTTTTTACTGAAAGTAAAAAACGGTAATGAATGTCTGTAAGGTGTCACTTACTCATATTTGGTATCACTGAAAATGCCCTGCTGGTGCCTTGCTTTTTGAGGAAACTAGAGGCTAAATCTTTCACGCTTCGCCAGTGGTTACCTAAGAGGCCTAAAATACGTGTAGGGTCAAAAGACTTTCCTGGATGTTTCTCTTTATATCAATAAAATTAATAATAGTACATAAATACATGAAATATATATAAAGACAACGATTAGTATCTAAAATAAATTATATTATATTAAATACACATATTCAGTTTTATTTTTAACTGGGTATGAGCATATAAGTGTTCATAGAATTACTTCTGCTCAAAATTTGTACAGGAGCATGTTCTTATCACAATCTCGTGTTATTGTTTTAAAAATTAATAAAATCACCTCGCTGCTTCACCGTTGAATATACATGCTTGGCAAAATTCTTTCCCCTGAGTTTAAAAAAATTCAAACACACCTGTTGCTCTATCAATTTTTCAGAAACTTCAACACTGTCTGTTAAAAAATTTTGAAAATTTAAAAGACATCTGCAAAGAATTCAAGTTTGTTAGATAGACATTTTTCTTCTTCCCCTGTTTATTTTGGACACATGCAGGATTACGACCTTTGAAATATGGTATTGTTGGTTATCATATAAAGCAGAATATCATTTGTTCGTTAATTTATTTCGCTCTGATACCCTTAGAGAACTGTAGAATTTTTAAGAATATTAATACTCAAGGATGGGGCATCTGAGTAACATAGCTTCATACAAAATTCAGTATATATGTTTTTAAATACCCAGGTTTCAACATCACTGATGTCTTTTTGGGACAAAGAGATAAAGTAGGACACAACTGTCCAATCAATGTGTCAGACTGAAGCTTTCAGTTGAATCGTAAATTTCTCATCGTGCCGGCTTTGAGTCATAAATTCATGAATAATCCACTCAAAGAAGGCGCGACTTTTAATTTTCAAAAACATCAGTTTCTTCAAGGACATGTCCTTCAGAATGTAATTAGAGTCAATGCTACAAGGGGAGAAAGTGATGGTGATTTTTCACACCGGGTCACTTGGTGTGTATATAATCGATTCAGGAAAGGAGAATCCACGCTCAAACTAGGATTCAAACCCAGGACCACAATCTAGTTGTAAATAAATAATCATATGATATATTTAATGATAATAGAAATTTATCAATTTTCTGTCATTTCAAAACTTACTTAGAAAGAAAACCATTAATACATCAAAGAATTTAAGTTACTTTGCTTATAAATATAACTGTCACCTTAACTTGTAAAATGATTATTATTGTAGGTATCTTTCAAAATTCTATAGTATGGTGAACAATTAAAAATATTTTTTTAAAGAAATATATTCATCAGCATGAAATACTCTATTTCTTAATCAAATTTCTAGTTAGTGATATAATATGTAGCAGAGTTAATATAAGATATTCAGTGTTATAAATATGAAAATCAATTAGTATAAATATTGATTTATTCATTTAAACTATTTTTACAAATAAATTTATTTTGCTCGTTAAACATATTTAAATATCTTTGAGCTTATAAAAATTATAATTCATTTTAACACATTCTAAAAAAGTCCACAACATCTGGCTCTTAATGCTCAGAAAAATTAATAATTAAGTTATTTTAGTTTCAGTAAAAATATATCGTTAAATAATTATTCTTGATATTTTTTTTCAAATTTATTTTAAATTTTGAAATATATTGAAATATATAAATAAAAATCGATAAAACATTAAAAGTAAATCATGTATAATTCAAATTCAATGTATGATAATTATTCATAATTCAATGTATAAATAATCAACATACAATTAAAAACGTTGTCATGTACCATAACAATGTTTCCAATGAATCAAACATTTTTACTTTTATTTTATCTATAGCAAACCATTATAATTAAAAGAATAACAATTTTATAAAATTCTAAATTCTTCCATGTAGTCTTTTAAAGAAATACAATAAGTTTTTAATATATTTATTTTAAATAATTATATACTTTACAATTAGTAAAATTGTAAGTTCAAAAACTCATATTTCAAAACTGCTTGTAAAATTCACAATTAAAAGTTAAACATTTAAATATAAGCATGCATACATTTTTTAAAAAATAATTATTTTTGATGAATCAAATCAGCATGTTTTGAAAAAAATTAATAAATTAAGTTGCTAAATGTACTTTTATTTTAACATACAAAGAGATTTTTAAAACAAGTGTTCGTTTATGAAGTTTTAAAAACAAGGAGTATCTCAATTAACTTTATGTTTCCTTATGAAAATGGCAAAATATCTAAAGATATAATGGCATGCAAATAAACAGAATTCACATTCTCTTCACACTAAGCTTTCCGAATCCCATAGTTTCCTGTGAGAAGCTCTTGGCATTTGAAGTTATGTATACTTAGGCGAAAGATCTATAAATCTTCGATGAAAAATGGGAGACACATAAGCGTTTCTAAGTCTTTGGCGAAAGGAAACTCATTAAATGGCGAACACATAGCGCAAAACACACGATGTTTATCCTTAGCTTCTCTCTGAAATTAATCCTCAAGATGGTTTACATTGCTGAAATCGATATAAAACCTTATGGTCAAAGTGTTGTGTGTTTACAAAGCAAATATAAACGCTTATTAATAGTATTTACGTAGAGATTTAAGACCTCTGTACTAGTAAATTCAATTCTCGGTAAATTAAATTAAAATTCTTGGAGAAAAAGTTAAATATAAATGCATCGAAATACCATATCTCAGGCAGAGGCTTATGTACATGTATACACAAATATTGTAAGCAAAAATACGTATTATTATTGTTTTAATTTTCTCTGAAAATAACTTTAGTAAAAATTAAAAAAAATATTGTTAGTTAAAATTTTTTTAAAATATATTCTAACTAGACTAAATTTAATCAGAAATTTATAATTAGTTTTCAACATTTTATGATAAACATTTGCTTTTAATAATCTTCCAATATGAATATATTCCATGTAGAAATAACAATAAAATTTTTAGTTTCTTATTTTATCATCGAATAATTAGATAAAATTACATCGTAATTATTGTATCTAACAAAGAGCTTTACTTTAAAAAAATCTTGCAAGATAAATGAAAGTGCATTATAAACTATTTCATTTTAGCCAGAAATAAAAATACTATTTTGTTTAATATAACTGAAGATTTACTTAACAAATTTTCTTCCTGTATTAAACGCATTAAAATTACAAAAAAATCTTTATTTTTTTCAAGATAAATTAAATGACTCCATGAATATTTTTCATGTAATTAATTTTTTTAAATTTAATAAGGTTTCGACGAAAATATCTTAAATGTTATCTTTAAGGTGTTATAAGTTTTTTTTAAAAATATTATATGAGTTTTTGAATTCTTAAGGGTATTATTCAGTAATTTATGTTAGCAAAATTTTATTAATAAAACTTAATTACAATGTGAACTGTGATACATATTTATTTTTGTTATATAACATATGTTAGACTTCATTTTTTGAATGAAATATGATACATTTAACTTTTTGTGAAAAAATTTAACCGAGATATTTTATTAATAAGTATTAGTTTTATTTAAATAATTAAATACCAATTATCAGCATTTATTAATATATTCATTTTCAAAGGATAAAATAGCCTTAAAATTATTAATTTTTCATTAATAAAACCAAAAATTTTATGCTCAAAAGCATTTTGCAAGTAGATCTATTTATAGTAAATTTTTAACAAGAAATTTATTACTATTAATTAAAATTCTATTCTATAGCTGGAATTCTGATATCTCAGAAATAAAATCAACTAAATTATAAGAGTAACTATGCATTAATATCGATACAAATTTATTTATCTAATAACACTTAAATTATGCAAATATTTTATAAATTTTATAGGAATATATTTATTTATTACTATGGATGGTTAACTGTATCGTGGTAACATTCTATTACTTTAAAAATAATTTCATTATCTAAATTGTGATTGCATACTTGAGATTTATCTAAGATTTGCATTGGTCAATATATTGTAACAATACAAAGTACAATTCGAAGCACTTAGGTATACAAATGCAATTGTTCCACAGGTTTGGAATTATGTGACGAAGCAAATGCATAAAATAGCATAAAGTTGATAAGCGATAATGCATATTTTGATATTGGAACAACTTTATGTTACGGTAGAAAGAGATATAATGCTCATCAATTATTATGTACAATTCCTTGCCAGATTTTGCACACTATTCTAAAAAATATTTCGTCTAATAAGGAAAAATGGGTTAAAATCAGATTTAGAAATAAGCTATTAAGCAAAATAAGACGTTTTTGTAATCCCTAAATGTATAAACCATGTATATTAATCTCATTATTCTTTCTTTTTTTGTATAATTTAAATTTTTTATGGAACATATTGCTATTCAGTACAAATTTGACTTCCATTTATATAATTTCATTTTTTCAACTATTCTAATAATTTTTATATTTTTAACTTATACTAAATTTTGTGCTGAAATTTACGTTGAATTTTAAACATTTATTTTATATTTATGAAGTTATACAAAAAATGTAAAGATAAATAGTTCAAGACTTAATCATTTCTCGCATTTGACATAGGGTTATATTAAATAAGTCTATACATTGATCTCCATACATGTATATTATTTTCTATGATGTATGCATTACATTTTTATGTGTCTAGCGATAAATGAAAAAAAAAAACTTCAAGCGTAACAATGTATTCAGAAATATAAAAATTGTTTTCAATTATAAAAGTGCAGCCCAAATAAGTTCCGTTGTCTTGAATATTCAGAACGTCATGAACCATAAAAGGAACATGATGTGTACAAAAAAAAAACATATTAACTACATGATAGACAAGAACGGTATTTTCATGTTTGATATGTCATAACTGGAGGTCACATTTCTATTTAATAATAAAAACAGGGTATCGTATATACATATATGCTTAGGATATAACATTTTTTACACATAAATAAATTAATATAAATGCATACATCATTAAAATATTCATATAATAAATAATATATTCTCATTTTTTTAAACACTAATCTATCTTTTGTTATTCTCAAGTGTGATCATTTTTGAAAAAAATAAATTAAACTAATTCCTGACTGAAGAAACTTTATTCAATTCAATTTTGTTGATATAAAGCACACCTTCTACTCTAATTATTATTAAAATAATATTGAATAATTTATCAAAATCCTAAATGTACAACCAATTGGAATTTACATACATACATATGTATATCTGTGTGTATATATATATATATATACATTTATCGAATAGAGTACTGATTTGAAAATTCAACAAAAAGTTTAGAATAAAAATAAGTATTTTAAAAACAAATAATTTTAAAATATGAAAAAAATGAATATTGTATTTTGATATAATTTCTAATGGCATCATTAAATTTTTTGTTTTATTTATTTTCATATGCAATCAAATTGAAATCCATAACATCCTTATTTAGAAAAAATTTAATTTGAATCATTTGGCTATTTATGATTTCCTTAGACTCCAAGATATTAATAATATTTAAAAGTACATTCAATACAATGTATAAGATTGTTAAAAATAAATTGTGTAAAATAAAAATTGAAAAACTTAAATTAATTAGTGATGTCATAATGTTTTTGATTTTGATTAATTTGTACATTATAGTTTCAAATAATTTTGTAAGGAGTTTTTAATTCTTTTATCTAATTTGTATTTAGAATTCCACTAGGAAATCAAGAAAGAATTCCAAATAATTTTACTGAAACATCTGTAGATATTTCGTGTCTATTTGTGTGAAATTAAAATGTTTCATTCACATTACATTGCAAAACACTTATCAACAAAATATAAAAATAAAAAAATACCATTGTATGTATAATGTATGTTATAAAAAATACCATTGTATGTTATGCACATACAATAAATCCGACGTAATTCATTTAAATTAAGAAATTCAAATACTAAGCAATATATTCATTTTTTTTAATTTTCTTGTTAAACATGGATAAGATAGTTGACACAAATGATGTTCAAAATCATAAATAGAAATTACAGTTACATATATGTTTCCTATAAATTACTTAAAATTCGTAACAATTGAATTTAATTTTAATGTCTCGTAAACCAAACTTCACAAATATTTTTAAAAAAAAATATTTTGATTAATAGCTTTAAATTAAACAAAAAATAAAACTATACGGATACATTTGTTCTTAATTAATACACTTATGACTTAAACATTACTAGATATTTATTCTAATAAATATAAATAATATGAGTCAGTTTTACAGCCTAAAGAACTTTAAAAAAAAAAAAAGTTTAAAAGTGGTTATGGGGGTTGCTTAGGCATTTATCAATATTCTGATATATTTTGGAATAAGATATGAATTGAATTTTCTTCTATTATAGAGAATCTTTTGAGTACGTAATACCAATACCAGTGTATATTACGGTATAAAATAACACAGAATTTATATCAATATAAAAAAAAGGTATTTTATATAACAAAGTGTAATTATTACATTAAGGATTTTGTTCATCAAATTACTAAGATAAAAGAAAAATTGTTAAATGAGATGAAAACAGAATATCAAGCGGACAATGGCATTTTATTATTTATAATTTTATTCACAAAGTTGTAATATGTTTATTTTCCTTGAATGATATATTTAAAAACATTTTCTTATTTATATTACAAAATGTTATTTTAAAAAACATGTTCAAATATATGAAAATAATAATCCATAAAAATATTTAGTACGAAATTCTTGCATATTTTTCCTGATAATTTTTAAATGCTTAAAGTTTTTAGGAAATTATTTTATGAATCCTAATGAATAAAATTATATCAATAAATATGGATCCAAATAAATAACGAAGTATTGTGTAATAATAAAGAATAGTTGTATTTATTTTCCTTTCTTATATGATAAAATGAGGAATAGAGTTTCGATTCACATTGATTATAAGATTGACATTGATAATAAATATGAATTCAAATAAATAACAAAGTATTGTGTAATAATGAAGAATAGTTTATTTATTTTCCTTTCTTATATGATAAAATGAGGAATAGAGTTTCGATTGACATTGATTTCTTGTACTTATTAAACGTCGATTCAAGCCCTTAGATACACTTTGTTGAATATTATTGTTTGATATTCGTATAATAATATTTAAAGCTACTTATTGTATTTAAATTATTAACAAGGCATTTCTTTTTAGATTTTCTCAAAAGCAATTTCACAAGGAAAAAAACACAGTTAAAAATTTTGTTTTAAAATGCTGTATTTTAAATTATTTTCATAAGATTATATTTTTTGCAAGAAAAAAAGAGAAAACGAAGGAAAGAAAAAAAAATAAAATCTTTTATTTCATAATAAAAAATAATTAAGTCATGATTATTCTGTTCACCACGACTTTTATATACTCACATATAAAGTATTCAATTCATTTGATAAGCCTTTATATATATTTTGTTGAATGTTATTGTTTGATATTCGTATAATAATATTTATAGCTACTTATTGTATTTAAATTATTAACAAGTCATTTCTTAGATTTTTTCAAAAACAATTTTAGGAAAAAAAGGGTTAAAAATTTTGTTTTAAAATGCTGTATTTTAAAATAATTTCATAAGATTATATTTTTTGCAAGAAAAAAGGAGAAAACGAAATAAAAAAAATAAAATCTTTTATTTCATAATAAAAAATAATAAAGTTATGATTATTCTGTTCACCACGACTTTTATATACTCATATAAAGTATTCAATTTAATAAAAAAATTTAACTTTTGAAAATTTAAATTACTTTTACTCAGGAAAAATTGATTGTTTTATATTTATGGATCATGTATATTTAATGAAGTGCATCTAGTATTCAAATAAACGTGTATTAGAATACAAAATGTAGATTATTCTCAACTACTGTAATGTTCCTCATTCTCAAGAAGAGTAAATTATTATAATTGTACTTATATTCTCAATTCAATCATAGTAATTTAGTATGTCTATTCTTTTAAAGTGTATAAAAGTTAATAAAATTAAATTAACTGATGAATTGCGATTAACTGTCATTCTTAAAGTTAAATTCATACAGCCACGTACTTTAGTACGTGATGAAATTATGATGAGGTAGAGAAGAAAGAGGGACACAATTATTTTAGAGAATTTCTCCGAGAATTGTTAAACATAAGAATGGAGAGCAAAGAAATAAAAACCAAGAGATCGATAGAAAAATTTTGAAAGAGAAATTTTGAAAAAATTGGGGAATATACATTGAAGATTTCAGCGATATAAGAATAAGTTGCAAATAGAAAAAAAATTCCTCACAGAATATTATTGCAGGTAATGAGATTTTTGAATTCAAGTTTTCCGTTCCCGAGTGACCTAAAAATAATCAATAATTACGCCTGTTTTATTTTCCCATGACAGTCGTAGTTTATTAAACATTAAAAAAACAAACTTAGGTATAATATTCATTTACCGCCTTAACTAGTAATAAATTATAATTAATTTCCGACAATTTAGACCAGCATTCTTTAAAATTATGTTGCTTATAAAATCTCTTTTTTGCAAGGGTATTAAATGAATGCAGGGAATTTTGGCATCTACATTCTATGGATCGGAAATTTCAAAATTAAGTCATTTAAATTTTAATATTTTACACATAAACTTCTGAATTGAAATAATTATTAATTGAAATATTTTATCTGTCAAAATATTAAATCACATTTAGAAGCACATATTTAATTATATATTAAAGTGCACTCTTTCTGTAGGAAAAATTGATGATTAACGAACGGACTTAATTTCAAAGATAGAAAAATTCAGGGAAATTCTATGAATCCTTAAAAAAGAAATGTTACAGACAAATACTGAGTAATGAATTTTAAGTGAGATGATTCTTGCTTATAAGTATAGTTATCCTAAATTCATGGATTTCCAAGACTGAATATTTTCAGATGTATGCTAAAGATTAGAAAAGGAAAGCATAGAGTATTTTATGACATAAATTCACTCTCAATTTTATTTAGAATACAAAATTGCTGATAACTTTATTCATAATCAAAAGTAAGCAAATATAGTTAATCAGACTTTGTACTCTGGACCAATTATTATAATTCATTTTCTGTAGAGAGAGAGAGAGAGAGAGAGAGAGAGAGAGAGAGAGAGAGAGAGAGAGAGAGAGAGAGAGAGAGAGAGAGAACATTGGATCAATAAAAATGAACTCTCCATTCTAAAATTCATTGCTGTTTAAGTAGATTTACAGGATTGAAATTTAGATTCCTCTCATAAATAGGTTCAGTTTTCATTACATTGCATTTGAACGAGTATGGCTCTATTACTTATTCAATGAATTATTACTTATTTCCTTATAGTGAAGGGAGATGGAAGTTATTTCGTGAAATGTGTTACATTACAATATTAGCAACTGATATTCGAAATAATCCATAAAGATATATTTTTAGCAATAAAACCACCAAATTATGTGGCCATATGAAAGTCAAACACTCAAAACTGATGAATTCAATATTGAATCTCAGTCAAAAAGAATTAATAATAAAGCTGAGGAAAAGGCAGGCATAAACAAAAAATAAATAAATAAATAAATAAAGGATATT
The DNA here is from genome assembly GCA_030067965.1 of Latrodectus elegans. Classification (NCBI taxonomy): domain Eukaryota; kingdom Metazoa; phylum Arthropoda; class Arachnida; order Araneae; family Theridiidae; genus Latrodectus; species Latrodectus elegans. Next base: position 118,288,679 of record CM057814.1, read on the forward strand.
AGTGGAAGATTACGAAGATATTTTTATTTTGCCCTCATACGTGAATTTGATAAAATTATCTAAGGGATAATCAAAATTGGTTTAGATAAATTTATAAATGTACAAAAGTATAATTAATTTAATTTCACATTATTATTTAAAATGTTTTGAAAAAAGCATGATAAAAAAGGGAAGAATTTTTTTGCAAAATGAAACATATATTGCAGCACAGAGAATACAATTTTTAGTTTTAATTATGTTTACAAGAAAAAAAATGTATTGGCTTAGAAACAGTATCATCATGTTTGATCATTGTCCCTAAATTGAGCTGAATTCCAATATGGAACTTAATAATCATCGCTTATGGTCATAACCTTCAATGCAATTACACGTTAGTAGGGAAAATTATAAAATATTTCAAAGCAAGAAAATTATCTTATGCATTTAAAATGTTTCAAATTGCACACTAGTCCAGAATGAATAAAATTTCATGTTATTTTTCAAGTTTAAAAAGTCAAATATGAAGTTACAGTCATTCATATTAGAATTTAAATATGATATAATAAATTTACAATTTAATGTTTCTGTAAATATTTTTTCTGTACATTTTTTTCATGTTAAATAATTTCTTATTAATCGTGATTATCATAGTTTGTTAATTTAATGATTTGATTTGTATTTTCCGCAACTACATACAAGAAGTTTTTAGTTTAAGTTATATTTTTTTTCGTAAATAGCTACAATATTTAATTATAAAACTTTAGTCTGAATATATTACATTATATAGAGTTAATATTGGTTTATGAAAGGGAAGTCGCATTATGTATGTAATACTGAATCAGAATTAATAATTTTATAATTTAAGACAATTTAATTAGTAACAATAAATTAAAAAAAACCTAAACAATAGATATATCATGAATAATTAGTTGAAAATATCGAAAGGTTACGAATGGCATTTCTAGTTAGAGAAGTTTGCATAGGCAGAAGAATGAGTCATACTATAATTATACTAATTGCAATAGATTTTATTTTATTCATGTTGGCAGAAACCTATAAGTATTTTTAAATAAGAAGCTTTTTTTTTCCAGTGGTCGGGGTATGTCGGGATGTATTGTCCCCTTATACCAAGGAAACATCGACCTCTTTGCCGCCGAGGTGTTGCCCCGGATGCACCACAGGGGGTGGGTCACCATCGCACCCTAGATAAATAGATACATATGAAGAATGGTAGACAAACAGACGAGCACAGCAGATTTTATTAACAAACGATGCATCCCAGTGACACATAACAACCACGTCTTACTCGGTAGTCGAACCCGAACCCACCCAGCACAAGCCGAATTCTGTAACTACCATACTGGCTGGGCGACTAAATGGTAAATTTAATTTTTTGTTATTCATTCAAGAAATCTTAGATTAACCTTTAAAATATGGTAAAATCAAAAAAATTAAAATTTTTAAATAAAAAATTAAATTTAAAATAATTAAAACAAATTAATTGAAAAAATATTTCTAAAATAAAAAAGTCTGAGGGACTATGTTTATTATGGATATATATATTGACATACAAACATATTTACTTATAGTTATATACAATATACAAGCTTTTTATTCTATATATATATATATATATATATATATATATATATATATATATATATATATATATATATATATATATATATATATATATATATATATATATATATATATATATATATATATATATATATATATATATATATATATATATATATAATTTATTTTCAGTATTAATCTAAAATTTTCATTAAGTTCCTCTTTTGATACACAATAGGAAGCAAGCTGAAAAAAGTACAATGCGATTCTGCTGTTCTAAAACTTTTAATATGAAGAAAACTTTGAGAAAGTTTATGAAATTTTATATAAAGCATTTTCATTTGTAAATGAGTCACTCAAATATTTGTTTAGCAAGCGTTTAAAATTAAGTGTGCACATGATAGCTAAAATTTACCACTTAAGGCTTCAAACAAGTATATTTATATATATATATATATATATATATATATATATATATATATATAAACTATATATATATATATATATATATATATATATATATATATATATATATATATATATATATATATATATATATATATATATATATATATATATATATATATATATATATATATATATATATATATATATATATGATTTAATAAATCTGAGGATTAGGTAATTAAGGAACGTAGTGTCAAATCAGAAGATTAATGCTCACTGTAAAGCTTAGAACAATCTGTCTTGTCTATTACAGTGATTTATAGTAAGCATCTTGTAAAATATATTATAGTTATCATATTAAACATCCATTAATGTTTATTAACAACAAGTTTGAAAGAGTTTATTATATATATATATATATATATTATTATATATTATATTATTACATATATATATTATATATATATATATATATATATATATATATATTATTAGTATTATATTATATTATATTATATATATATATATATTATATATATATATATATATATATATATATATATATATATTAGTATATATATATATAGCATATATTATATATATATTATTATATATATATATATTATTATATATATATTATTATAAATATATATATATTATATATATATATATATATATATATATATATATATATATATATATATATATATATATATATATATATATATATATTATATATATATATATATATATATATATATATATATATTATATATATATATACATATATATACATATATATATATATATATATATATATATATTATATACATACATATTTTATATATTATATATATATAGTATACATATTATAACATATATATTATATATATATATATATATATATATATATTATTATTATATATATATATATATATATATATATATATATATATATATATATATATATATATATATATATATATATATATATATATAATATATATATATATATATAATATATACATATATATATATATATATATATATATCTATATATATTATATTACATATATATTATATTATATATATATATATATATATATATATATATATATATATATATATATATATATATATATGTGTCTATAAATAAGTACAAGTCATGCTGATTTGGCATGTTGAATGTGCAGGTAATCTAAGAGGCAAATGCTTATTTGTACATCCTTTCACATATCATCTATAATTAAAGTGTTGCCTCCATACTTTATGTTGAAGTATTGCGAAATTTATAATGATTTGTACAGTTCACAATCAATTTTGCATATTGTGTCAATTGTGTTCATACAAAAAATGAAATTATATTATTGACATTTGAACATTCTGCTAAATAGAGATGCCGGTTGAAGATTATTTCAGATAGCTCTTTCAGAAAATAAAAATATAATAAAACTGTTTTTGGAATTATTTTATTTATTTGAAATAAATTGTTTTTTTTTAGTTAAAGTAGTATAAGTTTTTTATTTAAAGTTTTCTAATTTATTTTAATCAACACACGTAATTCCTTCATAACATAGCTCTTAATCAACATACGTAATTCCTTCATAACATAGTCGATTTAAACCCACTTTAACGAGAAAAGTTAAATGAGAATCATTTGAACATATTACGTTATAAGAAGACATAAGAGAGCGTTTTACGAGAATGCTCGTACAACGCGTTTTCCTATAAGGTAAAGCTAGTATTTTGTTCTAGTATTTCGCGCCCACTAATATTTTGTTTCATTAATTTCACTTTACCAAGTACTATTATCTTTTACTCTATTCAATTCTGTGTTTGAACTGAGTCTCGAATATTTTTGAGTATCTACCTAATGAATGATGCTAGAGATTGATAGGTAATTCCAAGCCAAATTTTTTGTTCTTTATTATGGAAACCAGAAATTTTTTCGTGGACCACTACTTACTACTTGTGAACCCGTGTTTTCTTTTCACGTCTACATGGACCCCCGTGTGGACACCTGGGGTTCCACCTGGACCACTTTGGGAACCTATGCTGTAAATAATTCCACTATTGAAATATAGAAAAATTTACGAAATTGATAAAACAAAAATGGTTTGAAAATTTATATAATTTCGTGTATGCATTCATCATGAAATAATATTTAACATTGTTTGTCATTCTTAGGATTAAAAGAGGAATTTTAGTTTTTGGCTTAGAGAAAATTTGAAAAGTTATGTTTTAAAATCTCACAAAATACATGTAGAAACTCATGTTTCAAAATTTATAAAATTTCTAAGAATCACATGAGTTTATAACCTGGTTAAAATATATGTAGACTTTAAAAGCAAAAAGTGTTTCTGGTAAAGCCCGTGGGGAAAAAGGCCAAGAGATAAAACTCGACTAAGATAGATTGATTGGTTTCAAAATGTTCTTGGAGCTTAGAGGTAAAATATTGAGAGAGAGTTATCGAAGAAATAGAGATATTTCGAAAGATTTCTTAAAAAGAGACATTGGGGGCCTTGGGGTTATCTAGTCCGTAAAGGTTAAGGTATGCGAATATATTATTAAAAAAAACTATTTTTGAATATTAGATACTGTAAAACTTATTTCATTTAAATTTTATTGCCATATATATAAAAAGTTTTTTTTATTTGTAATTCGAATAGAACTATTCTCATTCCATTTTCATATCATTATATCTTTTTAAATAAATATTTTGAAACTCAATGATATACTTTTACATAGAGATTTTTCTTGTAAACTACAAAATTACATATTTATACTATAATTTTTTATTTACATATTTATATTATAATTCCTTATTTACATATAAAATATATTAATGCATATTTACGAAGTATACATAAATATATTTCATATGTAATTATCGATACAGCTAAAATTAATTATAGTGATAATGATGTTGAATAATATAATACGTTCTGTTGCATATATTCATTAAAAATATGACCTGTCAATTACCAAAAATATATTCAGGAATTTTAATATGAATTTACAATCAGTGTTATTCAATTTCGTATAAGCAATAAGTTATACAATACAATCTCATCCAGGAGAGTAAAAAGGTTTGTAATAAATCATTCAAAAGAAAATATAGATTAAATTTCCATGCGATTTAATGTTATTAATATCACATGATTTTAATTCTATGAATCGCATGCAATTTAAAATTGCATTTTAATGTAAGTAGAGCATTAGATTAAAATCCTTTTTCTGTTTTTAACACAGATAAAGTATTTTACTTGCAACAAAAGCTTTGAAAACTTGTTTATTAATATTTAATTGTTTATGAATGATCTTACTTTTTGAGTGAACAAATAATTCATCAGAAAAAAGCAAATATGTTTTAAAATTAACACTTCCATAAAATTTAATATATAAGATAATTCTTGAAAAATATCTTTGATATAAATCAAAAATTTCTGCTTAAAAAACATTTAAACTGTATAATAGTTTTACTTTTGTTGCAAAAATATGATTCTAATAAGAATATTCTTACTATGGATTTAATAAATTTTGTTTTTTATAAAGGTAACAGATGCCAAGATTAAAGTTGTAGAATAAATTTGGATAAACTGCACTGTACTTCATTATACTAATGATAAAGAAATATATCACTAATAAAATAATTTTCTAATTGTTATACATAATACACAAAGTTATTAAGTATTTGCTATACACATAATAGCTTACGATATTGTATACAATATCGTAAAAATATTTTGAATAATCATAACTATTTTTTAACACAAGTTAATATAACACATTTGAACTTTTAAAAGTAATTCATATAAGCAACGAAATGAGATTCAATATTGTTTACTTTTATTACTTTTTAAAAAATTGTTCTACAACAACATTTTATATGTTTCAAAAAGTAGCTATCTTTTTATATAATAAAAATATTTTTTTGATAACTAAACAGTTTTAATAGTTTATTTATTGATACTTTTTATTTCTTGTTATAGCATTTTTGTTTTTGTATTGTGTTATAGAATTCAATTAATGTAAATTATATATGTTATTAGAATGAAGATTATTATATTCTTTTACTTTATTCATTGCAATAGATGTTCTCCTTACAGGTTGAATTGTTAAAATCATTGGAAAGTATTAATGTTTTGGGAATTGCTTAAAAGGAAATAGTACCATAGTATTTAATTTACCCTAACTCAGTTCAAGAAACTTTTGTAGTTATTCGAGAAACAGTAAAATTCTGAGATACTAGTATCCATACTTCAATCGAATGTTAATTTATTAATGTGTCGTTGCACATTTTATTCACAAATCCTTATGGAAGATGTTTGTCTGAAATCTTTCTCTATTAAGTTACTTTTAATTTCAATATAAAAAATATATTTGATCAGTTTATTCGACAGAAATAGCAATTAGAAAATGGTTGATAAGAAATTTTCTAGAAATTAAAACATTTCTATAATGTTCTATATGTGTGTGTGTAAAATAATGCTTACATAATCTTTCAGAATATGATTACCTGAAACAATTTACAACTGTCAACGTATATCTCTAAAAAAATGAGCAAGTGTATGTCACTAATGACACCTGAATATTACATAGCATCTGAAACATTTTGGTTTCTTGAAATTTTTCAACATGAAAATCACTCAGCCACTTTCAATAAAGTATTAAACTAAATGAGTAATTTCAGTTTTACACAACGAACTGCATTAAAATTTGCCAACCAATACTCTTTATCATATTTTAATTCAAAGATTAAAATTGATCCCCCAACAAAAAATATAATATTTATCACAGAATAATATCGTTTAATGAAATTTAGCAGAGGAGAGGTTAATGATGAAGCAAAAGCTTAGGAATAAAATGTAAGGGGGTAAAATGAGCAAAAGTGTGGTTCCTAACAATGTTCTGCCATGATATATTTCTTTAACATTATAGAAAGAAAATTAATAGAGATAGCAAATTAGAGTCTGCATGAGATCTGAAACACTGAGTAAATTAAAATAACTTGAGTTCTTTGTAGTTTAAATCTTCACTTAGAAGCAGAATAACATAATTAATCTGCTGATGCAGTAGATATTTCATAATATGACTGCAATCGCTATGTGTTTTACTGGTGTGAATTTTACATTTACCTGTGTGTGTATGTCTTGTGATTAATCATCTGTGAATACTGCATTAGGTTACAGATAATTTGTTTGTGTATACTAGATGAGTGCCATGTAGAAAATATTTTTGTTCCACAAATAGCTATCTTCGGTGGTTAGTGTTGATAGTGGTAAACAGATATCAGCATAGAACTATGGGATATTTCATCTGCATACATTCCTATATGAGAGGTTGAAGTGGGATGGTTGGTTCGCGCGCACTCTCATTCATTATTGGAAGGTGAATTCAAATTCTCACCTAACCGGAGATCCGTCATATTCACTAGTGACAGCTGGAGCATATTTAAACCAGCGTGCTCGCAATGACATGCATGTGTAATCTTACTTCTGGGGGTAGCAGGTCATGCCTGGAAGTTTTCTTCTTGGTCCCTGCCTCTTTGATTGAAATTATGAAGATCCTATCACTTTTGGGCAATGGTGATACACCTAGTGTGTGTTCCACTATGTAACGTTTCCTCCCCTTGTAGTTCTGAAATATGTAAAATATCCAAATATCAATATGACAGTAGAACTAAAAATAAGAAGATCATCTTAGTACTTCATATATTGATGGATGTTCTTGAATGAATATCATTACACAAAATAAAAGTCAGACAAAAATAACGAAAGACTGCAAGGAATAAATACAACAATGTAAATTTTTAGTAATCTTTCTTTGTCTTCATTTTACAGGATGATATTTATTTCGTATAAATGTATACATACAATTTTGTAGTTAAATGTAGCCTTATCATTGAACACGTTTAAAAAATAAATAATAGGAGTTATTAGCTAAAATCATATCGTTCATACTGCAGGGACAGTGAAAATTTTGTCTTTGACACAGAAAATAACTTATTTTAGATAATTATTAGATTCATGTGTGTCGTATATTTGCCACTGTGATTTGTCCAGACGAAATCATGATCACATCATTTCCTAATAAACTCATTTTTAATCCAAGAAATTACATTTTTCTTTGTTTCTATAATAAGATCAAATTAATCATTTTTTGCTGGAGGATCTTCAATCTATGCAGCATGACAGATATCATCAATAAAATTTGCTTATTATTTTAGCGATTACTTTCTCATTTTATTTCTAACTTATCTTTATTAATTGCATACATTTTGTAACATTAATGCAACATATCGTTCACCAAAAATGTCTTTATCATCATTTTACTACCAAAATGCATTTCGTATTCTCTGGAACTGCGTTTCTTTAAACAATTACATTATTGTTCTATAAATTACATGTGAATTTCTTTTACATTTAAATAACTTTCTTCTTTCCATTCTTTTGCAGTAAGAAACTGAAAAGATTCACTAAATCTAAATTGAACATGTTAATGATTGTGTATTTTTAATTGAAATTCATGTTTGTAGTGTTTAAAAAAACACACTTCTAAAAATGATAAATATGTTAAATATCTACTTTTGAGGTATTCTTAGTTAAACTTTCCAAGAATAATAACAATTCGTAACTTTTTATATAAATATAAATGATAAAGCAGTTAATGTATTTAATAAAACAAAAAAAAATACGAATATAAATTAAAAAAAAGGATTATTTGCTAGTATTAAGATTTCATATGTTAATATATCAAAATTTTCTATTGACTCCATATTTCTTAGTCAAAAATAATTTTCTTTTTTCCCACTATCTTATATCAGTCTTATGAGAAAACTATTATACTTAGGGAAATTTTATGACTTATTTTAATATGAAGATAACGTACATTTGACATAAAAATTACTGAAGAAATAAAACATTAACTTAAAAAATATGTGATATTCTAATGCAGTTGAAATCTTATGAAGAGAAAAGTTTTGCTTCTTTGATTTGTGTATGATTTCAATTACTAGAATAATAAAATATAGCATTCAAATACTCGATCAAGGTTAAATATAAAACTTTATCTTTAAATACAATTCCTTTATTAAAATATTAATCATAACATAAATACATAATGGACAATTAAAAAACCACTTAATCTAATGTCAGTGAAAATTAAATCATATTTTGAAAACTTACTTAAATTTTTTTACATAATGTTATCGAGCATTGATTTGGAATCAAGAAACAACCATTTTAAGTTCCAGAGTAGTAAAGTAACTTAATTTTATTGACTTTTGGCTTGAAACTTATTCTTTGAATCATGCTTGCTTTTGTTTTATATGGCTTTGTTAAAGTATTCTGCCCGGATGGTTACTACCTATTCCCCCATTACAGAGCTATAATGAGACATTAAAATGCGAACTGCAATTTTATTCGCATCACTTATGTAAACATCAATAAAATGAATGCTGTTTCAAAATAAAATAGTTAATTTAGTGTCACTGATAAAATAATTTTCAGTCTTCAAACATAAGAATTTTACAAACTTCTGTATTTACCTAACGAATGTAGCCACAATCGAAACAATTTAATTAAAAATATTAATAGTTTAATATAATAAGTTTTTAATATTAAATAGTAGATTTACAAAGCATGTTAGTTATACTAACGATTTTATTATAAATATAATAATATTAAATAATTTTATAATATTATACGACACGCATTTGTATAATTAGGATCGATGTTTTTCAAAAAAGTCTGATCCCTGTGATCTTAAAAATACCAATGCGATCCTAATGATCGCATTGTTATCATTAGGATCGATGTTTTTTGAAAAACGTCTGATCACTATGATCTTAATGATATCAATGCAATCATTAGGATGGAATTCGTATGATTAGGATCATAGTAATCTGACGTTTTTGACGCCTGAAAGCCAATGGCTCTGTTCTTTAATTGAGGCATGTGAAACGTTATATGCTTAAAATATATCACAAATGCCCATGTCGGGAGATACATTTTGATTAAATTTCATATTGAGAATATTCTACTGACTCTATAATTTGAAAGATCTCGTGATATCAAATCTTTAGTTTAAAAATCTGGTCTTAATTTTCTAGGAGAATAGTAAACCATCTCTCATGAAGTGTGCCATAGAATTTGAAATAATATGAAATGAGTTACCCATTTATGTCCTAAAAGGATTGTTTGAATTCACGTTTAAGACGTAAAGATCGTTTTAGCTTAAAAGAGACGCAAATGTTTCTGCTAATTTTGTACCCTTATAATTGTCCAAACTGCTTGTAAATTTAATTATTTCATCTTGATTCAAAATTGCTTATTTAAATAAACATATTTTTTTATGTTTTATTTTTCTCATAGTTTTGTAGATTTAATAGAAATACATTTTTATCAAAATTTGCTAACTATACCAGATTTTTTTTAAAAATTGATATATAGATATTAGACTCACTCTGTGACAATACAATCATTAAAACGGTTTTCGTGAACTCAAGAATTCCTTACTTTTTTCTTAAGCAATTTTGAAAGACGAAATTTAACTTAACATGACAAGCAACGTAGCTCATATGTTTTTTTCTTTTTGTTTCTTGAACAAGCCTACCTCACTATGAAGTTGACTACGCGAATTCCAGTAAGAAGGTCACGTCTTTCGTTTAGCTAAAGCACCGTGAAGGTGAAATACAACTTAGTTCTTAACTGCTCTGATAGATGGCATCGCCAGAGGATCCACTCCCTGAATTAAGACAATAGTCTGAAAGGGGAGGAAGTTTCCACAGTTAAAATTAGAAAAGTCAATTATGATTATTTAAAATTTTAGAATTAACTTATAAATTCACGAAAATATGTAATTAAACATTACAAATAGATCTAAAACAATTGTGCTAACTACAAGTAAGTGATTCATATAGAATGAACTTTAATAAAATTTAATTAACTTTTATTACTCTCAGTTTGGAAATGATTATTTAAAGTGAAAGATAATTTGTTAGTTTTGTGGAAAAACTGAAATCCTTATAGAGAGAGAGAATACAAGCTTCTGTGAAAGGAAATGTCCAATTATCATAAGATCATTTAATATTCTGAATATAAGTTGGATAATTCAGACATAAGAGAAATGATTGGATTCGAATTAAAAACATAATTTATATCATTTGTTTGTTTCTGCATTTTCCACAAAATTCCTAACTGTACTTCAAAAAGACCATTACGATTTCATTCCTTCATAAAGTTCAAAGAAATAAATTACTATGGATGTACTGCTAAAAGCATGCAATATAAACATTAACCTTACTCCAATATTTATTACTGTAAACAATAAAGAGACAACTACTTGTAACTATGCAAATTTTTACTTGGAATTGCAGTTCTCCTTATTGCTCAGAAATGTCGTAAATATACTTAATATTGAATACTTTTACCTGATAGAGTTGCCAAAAATATCTTCAAAACTGAAATGAATAGAAAAATTATGGAAATAACTTATTATAAACTTTGTCTCTATATCTACCAAGTAAAATTTTATGAGTTAAATTTTCGTTTATCCATTGCCTTTCCTAAAATTTTTTTTTATTGGAAGATGAAGGACACAGTGATTTAATGATAGAGTATAAAGGTGAAAATAATTGTTAGTGTTACTTAAGTTTTTCCTAAAATCTCAAAAAATACTGTACCTATTCTTAATGTGATCATTATTTATATGTTCTAAACAGAGAAGCCACACGAATGCCCCATCTAAAATAGTTACATTATTTGAAAACAAATATTCTCAGTACCTGCAAATGACTCTGCAATGTCACCTTATTTTATTTATCGCTATTGTGTACCATATTTTGTCTTTAAATGGTCATACTCATCGCAATAAATGCGCTGACTTCGTCACAGGTATTTTTCTGCATGAATTTATGTTGCATGATATGTAGAACTTTGCACTTACTGTATTCAAAGTTAAGTCATTATTATATTACAAAATAATTTGCTTATTTTTCCTACTTGTAGTAACCTAAAATATTACATTGTCTCAAAAATTTCTAAATGATTCTTTTGTTCCTAAAAATTATCTAACAAAAGTTTTGTCTTGATTTATGTCTAACAATATTTCCATTGTAAAAATTGTTGCTCTTTACTAGTAATAAAGCAAAAAAATGCGATTTTTTTTAAATTTTCATAAATCATCATTTAAAAAAAATAAATTAAGTGTACAGCATACAATTAATACTGACGAAAATTATTCGGTTTTCTCATGAAAATATAAGGAAATAAAAATCGGTATGCTATATATAAATGATAATATGAATATCAATTTATAAATGCAATATCACAATTTTGTGTATATCTATGCATATATATATTTCTCTCTGACTGTATATATACATATACATATACATATATATACATATATATACATATATATATATATAATTTTTGCAATTATGATCACAATAAGATAACTCTATTACATACTTCATATCCTCATAAGACTAATAAGAAATTAAGGTATTTTCCCCTAATATTCTATTCTCTATGATTTAGTTATTTTTTCTTTGAGTTGAAACGAGTTTATTTGATGCTTTCAAAATATTAATCATTATTTTTGTTAATACGGTAAAAATCATCATTTATTCGGTATTTGAAAAAAAATGTGAAAAATATAAGTAATTAAAGATAGATAATTTTTTTTTAAATTTTATGTTACTTAAACTTATTAATTATTTTGTTGAAGTAAAATATTTAAATAATATTTAAAAATAATTTTTGTAAGTTACATTATATGGAATAATAAAAGTTTAATTCTTTTTCATTATGTAAATTTGATTCTTTTGCTCTCGCTTATTTCACTTTATCTTTTAATTTAAGCTTCAAACTTTGATTAGATTGAAATCTTAGAATCGTTAATAATAATTAATTTATTTGTGAATATATTTTAAAAAATTATTTTTTATTTGCGAATGAATTTATAAGACTACATGTAAAACAATTACTATAATTTTGTAAATGTATATGTTTTTAATTTGAAATTTAGCTATTTGTATTGGACAAAAATATCACTCAAATTATTACATTTTAATAAAAAATAATCATTGTTATAATATTTAAATGCCTCAAAGCGATCATTTTACATTAGAAGGTACTGAACGTATGAATGATAAAAATATATTCTTTAAAATAAATATTATATCAATATTATATTAAACAAAAATCAAAAACGTCAATAACTTGTTTTTCAGAAAAAAATCGTTTTTTAAGAATTTAATCTATTTTATGCATATTATGCGCAGAGTAAACCGATATAATTGAAAATATGCACTTTTTAAATTTAGAGTTTTTTTCAATAATTTCTTTTAATCCTTTCGCAATTCAGTTCCTTAAATCTTATTCCTCGGTATAATAGAATTTTTTTATTTCTCTTTTACATCAAAGTTATCTTTATTTAAATTCAAGAAAATAACTAGTGAAAAGAATTAAGTAGAAAATTTTTGTTGGTGGATATATCTATTTTATATACATATTTTATAATATTTTCAAAATAATTTTTTTCTTTAAATTATAGTATAAGCTCTGAGTTGCAGCATATCAGGTTGACGCAAAGAAAGATACATTTTTGTATAACAGTCTATTTACAGCTTAAAGTTAAATTGCTCTGTCGCCCTCTTGCAATTAACACACATTTAAATTTCGATTAAAGGGTATTCATAAATATCATTAATAATTATATATTTGCCTACTCGAACATGATCTAAATATTTTACAACTGTACTAAATAATATAACTTTAAAATGACATAAATTAAGTAAATACATTACCTGTCTTTTTTTATCGTGATTATCACCTCCGAAGTTATCTCTAACTCGTATAGTGAAGAATAAGTTATTTCTCAGTTAATTATTATAAAACATTCACATTGGTTCTGTATAAAATAGTAAAAAACATTGATATATGTTAATCATATGGACTAAATTTTTATAACAGACTTATTGGCTACAGCTTACCTGGTAAAGGGCAAAAATTCCATTTCCATAACCAATGAATTCTGTTCTTGATACTTATATATTTATTTAAACAATTGTTGACGAAAAAAATGTTGGTCACAATTTAATGTGTTAAAAGAAAAACTATACAAATTTGTCTCCAATGACAACTTTAAGGCAAATTTATAAATTGATATAAATTCATTTTCCTGTATGAATGTGGACTTATTATATTATGCAATTGTTGACACATTTGTTATATTTCAAAGTATTTTAACTTAACAGTAAGTAAACATTATTTAAAATAATGTTAATATTTTTTAGTCATTAGAAATTGAATTTTAAGATTTATGTAGTAAATTTAGAATTCGGAATAAATATTTTTAATATAATAGTTTGCAATTTGCGCTGAAAAATATTTATAAAACTAAATTTTTCAGTGCTTAATCCAGTAAAAATAATTATTAATATTAGAAGTCTAAATAAAAGTTAGTTCATTCATCGTTTTTTCTCTCAATATTATTGAATAGTTCATGATACCTGATTATTCATATCTATTACTTTTACTGGTTTTGCGAATACGAGTATTTATAATATCTTCACCAGTCACTGATATATACTTTTTATGGTCTAAATTATAAGTGGTCATATCATTTCAATTTGATGCATTTGGAATGATATGGCCCTTACGTTTGACAATGACATGCTTGGTATGATAATTTAAATATTTAATATGCTGAAAATTCATACATGTGCGTACAAAAATTGAATAATAAAGAAATTTTGAAAAGGTTATGAAGAATTGCAGAAAATGGGGGTGCATATTATGTTTCAATTTGTATTTGCTGTTAATGAAATATATTGACAATAAAGCCAACAATATCAGTATTAAATTTGTATTAATACTTTATTATTATAGATAAAGATCAAATATCAAATTCTCACTTCATTATTTATGCAAAACTTGTATGAATTGTCAGCCCTTTTCTTAGTTACTATATTTATTGATGAAATCAATAGTTTTAAGAATTTAATTTTAAATATAAGTTTTGTTAATATACAGAAATATTGGGGTAAATAAAATTAATTTATTCTTGGAGTGATTGTGTTGCGTTTATTTTGTAATTTTTGCGTAAAATGAAATGTACAAAAAATTACTTCAAGATTCTAAAACATAATGAATGTGATTAAATTCTTGAAAGCCTTACACTTTCAGTGAAAGTATGAAAATAATTTTGAAATTTTTGTACACATTTTTTATGCTGAGTGTATGAATAAAAGTATTTTGTCAATGATATAAAATTTGAATGAAATATGCACATAAGAAGAATGGAAAACATATAGTAGGAACTGGAAAACTAAAATTAAAAATTCTTTCTCATATATAAGCTTACATAATTTTTTCATTGGATGAGAACAAAGCTATAAGAGGAAATGACCTTATGTTAGAAGTTAGAATCACACTCACACATGTATATATATATATATATATATATATATATATATATATATATATATATATATATATATATATATTCTTTAGTATAAAAATGTGCTTAAAAATATAGAAGATTTAATATATCAAATAATTTTTTAGTGTTATGTTTTCGAAATAAAATACTATAGTCAATATCTTCGCCATGTGTTTGATTTCCCAGTTTCCGTATGGCTCACAGCAGAAAATAACAGTGTGAAAAATGTATGTGATATATTTCACTGTATTTCTATGTATCCATTAAAGACAATAACTGTGAACTATCACGAAATTCTTGACATGCAACCATTACTGCAATGTTCAAAATTATAGATAACCACAGAACATTAAATCTTCATTTCTTTTTCTTTTCTTATAAATCACACAAAGTGTAGACATTATCTTTCTAATCGAAACAAAAATTCATTTTATTAAAACATATTTTATCTATTTCACACATTCTTGTCAGATGCAGATAGGCAACTCAGATTATCTGTATTTATTTATTAAATAATAAATTTAATAATTTAAATTACAATCGGTTATAATTTCAACAGGTCATTTTATAATTTTTTATTTTTGTTGCAACCTATTTATAATAATTATAATATTAGACATAAAAGTGTAATTTAGATGCATCATTTTCAGATGTTACTCAATATTCTGAATTAAAAGATGATATTTATAATTTCTAAAAAGGCAATTAATACATTTAGTTTAATGACCCCAACCATGCAGTAGTCAAGTTCTTTTATAAAGGAGAATTTCTTGTAAAACAATGTTTTCAATGGTGTACACATATAAATAATAAGTAGCATTTAATTCAATTCAATAATTTTATGAAAAACATATATTTCATTAGTAATTATGATTTAAAAAAGCAAATAAAATATTAATAAACATATATTATAATTTTTTCCAGTCTACAAAATTCAAAGAGAAAATAAACATTTTAAAGAAACATAAACTGTTTAATATATAAATAAAATGTATGAATTACTATATTAAATATTTCGACCAATAAATTATTAATATTTTATAAATATGTAAGTAATGATATAAATTCCTTAATAAATACAATATATTTGAACATTTATAAAAGTAATTGAGCGTAGTCTCATTTAATTAGTTTAGATACGGATAATTACAAAATGTATTCATTAAATTTCAATACTAAGAACTGTATTTACAAATTTTTTGTAAAATTTTATATTACTAAAGTTGCAAGATTTAACTGAATAATATCTAATTTAATTAAATAATAAAATAATTTTACATTTAAGTATGATTTTTCAAAATTAAATTTTCAAATGTTTGCTAAATATTCATTTGGAAAACGATAAATCTTCTTTTGAATTTAATTACAGACCAGTTTGCACTGCACTTTTAAGTTTAATAGCTTTAAAGAACAGAATATTGTAATATGTTTATTACTGTTCCTTAAAAGATATGTGGACAAACTTAGTTACAATATTATCGTTTGGAATTGAAATTCATTAATTCATGATTTCTTTCTTGATATAGACACCATTTTCTATTTGAGATATAATTAGGAAGAAACTCTCTATAATATAATTTAATTTAATTATATTACTTATTTTGAATAATATTTCAAATTAATATAAATATTAATACATTATAATTGCCATAAAACATGGAAAATGTCACAATAGTTAGAAGTGATGTTTAAACTGAATTTTTAAATGTATGGAAGAATGTAAAATAAAAGTAATTTGGTCTGTCAGGATTTAGTAAAAATAAAAATTTTTTAATCAAATTTTATAAGTTTATTACATGATTACTGCAAGATTTTTTTACAAATGGGATTTTTTATGGTATGAGATATAATTTTTTTTAAATTTAAGCAAAATCACAATTAATTATAAAAATATCTTAATATATATTTAAATGTAATATTTCAGATTT
Source organism: Latrodectus elegans (assembly GCA_030067965.1). Lineage (NCBI taxonomy): Eukaryota > Metazoa > Arthropoda > Arachnida > Araneae > Theridiidae > Latrodectus > Latrodectus elegans. The sequence continues at coordinate 118,306,027 of CM057814.1, forward strand.
ATGGAATTTTCATCATAATTTGTGTACAAAATTTCTTCATATATTCTTTGAAAATATTAAACGATAAATACACTTTAGATCTTAAGATTTAACTGATCATATAAAAAATGTGTTATTGATGAATTGGATGTATATTTTTTTACTGCTAATAAATATGTGTACAGCGAATGAAAAGTTGCATTTTCTTTATGGCATTACAAATCTTTATCACCAAGGAAGATAATATTTGATGAAAAAAAGATATTTACCTGATTCATTTTAAGTAAAATGGAAAAAAATGTAACCTTTTCATTGTAAGTGAAGCACCCCAAATTAATATTTTCGTTTCCCTTTCTTCTCTCTGAAGTAATCTTAGAAGTTCTTTCGTTTTTCCAATTCCTCCAACCACCATTTTTTTCTTTAAAATATTTCTATTCATAAGTTGTTCAAGATTATGATTTACTGGCTAAAGACAATAACCTTATTTAAATTTATGTTTCTAATGATACTTAGTCAAATTAGCTTTTGGGTAGGTAATTAGGAGACATTCTAGTTGTGCTACACATAGCTAATTGAAATATACATTAAAACGCTTCTTGATTTAATAATTTTAACTTATGAAAATATAAATATATTTCGTTCCTTATTTCAAGCAGAACAAAATTTTCAGCCTGGCTCTTTTCATGATCTAATAGCTACTTTTTTCCCTCGTGCAGCTATACATGGGTTAAAATACCAATTTGTGTATGCTACTACTTTCATAATATTTATGCGTCTATGAATTCTGTTGTTGCATTATTTATAAGAACTGAGTAAATTTAAAAGTTTACAGTACAATAGTATCTTAATATCTTACTTATTCAAATATTTTTTTTCAAAATCCTAAATCAAAATAGGTGATTCTCATATCTAATGAATTTCAAAAGTTACAGTGGCAGCTGTGTTTTGAAATGAATGGTGACTGCCATGGCTTCATCCAATGAACCCATGAAACTAAGTGATAAATATTGATGAGCACTACCCAAAGAAATTTGGAAAACTCTCAATCAGGAATTCCAACAACTATTTTTCGTATAACATCATAAATTAGGAGGTACCTTTGGTTGGTTTCCCTTGTTGAGTTTTGCCTATACGATTTTAACAAAAGCAATCATATATAACTTTAAGGCATACAAAATCCAATCATGATGTTCGACTGTGTGCAAAACATGTCAAAATTGGACTGTAGATGACTGAAAACAAATTCTTCGGAGCTAAGGTACTGAAAATCAAATTCATCATTATCAGTAGAACGGGATAATTTGTGTTTGATGTATGCCAGGAGAATGCGTTTAGCCAGTATATAAAAAGTTTCGTAGAAATATGGTCTGAGGATGTTGTTCTCTGTATGAGAAAAGACACTTAATCTCAATTCACGGTAGAAAAAATATTAGACTCTTTCTCTACTTCTGTTTCTTACTATTTGGCATCTCACTGGTTGAATTACTTTTACTTATAGACTGACAACATCCCTTGTAATGTAGTGATGTCAACCATGGATTGGTATGATGAAAAATGGATTAACTGATTGGACTGGCCTGTTCGGAATCCAGATTTCGATCCAGATCAAAATCGGTGAAAGAAATTACATGCTTTTATCAAGACGCATATAATAAAATACCACTGCCCATAGTCAAAACACACGTAGAAAGCAAGACCCGGAGTAGCAAGGTGGCCGTTGTTTCATGGAAAGCCTCTGACAATTATTCAGTATGAATAAATTGAGTTTATCTCTTTTGTGTTAGGTATTTTAATACTTATTGATAGGCAGTGAATATAATAGCACATATATACATAAGAATAGTTTTTAATTTTTAAAAAAACATTAAAGGAAACTGCATTCAAAGTTAATACACTTATTGATAAAAAAATAAATTATAGTTCTTAACCAAAGATAACAAATTTTTATAATGTATATCGATCAGATAATATGTTTTTAATTTTCGTAAAATTATAATGAAGGTAGAATATACAATAAGTAAAGCATTTTCAAACTTTGATCAATTTGCAAACACTAAATATTTTCATTGAAAAAAAATTAATGAAATCTTATTATCATAGATGGCAACGTTAAACTCTAAGTCAAACATGCTAACGTTAACTTCTATATTCATCAAAAATAAATACGCAAATGCAAATATATATATATATATATATATATATATATATATATATATATATATATATATACTGGAAGGAAAAGTGTTAAAACTACATGTTTTTCGATGAGTCTAGACTTTGCTTCCAGTCTGGTTCTCGCAGGCCTTTCACATGGAGAATCTCAGATACCCGTTACCATCAGGAGAACATCATTGTACGACACCGTTACGGTAATGCAGGATTACTTGGTTGGGGAAGAATTATTCTGAGTTCCAGAACTAACCTGCATGTTCAGAATGTAACCATGACTGACCTTATCTAGCTGGATGTCTTTCTAAAACAACATCTACGTTTATTTTGGGGCGCCGTGTGTGCAGAATTACTGTTTATGGATGACAACACCCGTCCTCATCGTGAAAACCTTGTAGACGAATGTCTTCAATCTGAGAATATCACTTACCAGGACTGACCAGCATAATCACCGGCCTTGAATCTAATAGAGCATGTGTAGGACATGCTTGTACGACAAATTGCAGCCCGTCAACCCCCTCCTACATGTCTACCTGAACTTCGGAGAGCATTGCTGAATGAGTGGTGTAATATTCCTCAAGATCAGATCGATAATTTGATACTCAGCCTGTCTAGGCGTCGTATGGCATCGTCTGGGGGTTTACTATATATTAACCATAATACCAACCTTGTTATATTGGTTTTTGTAAATATTTTCTTTTTTGAAATTTGCTACAGGGACTAAAAATCACAATTTTTATTAATGATGCCAAATATATAGTACCTTTTTTGTTCTTTACCTTCTGTTTATTAAATAAACTTTACTAATAATTCACATTTGTTTTGCTTCTATTTTTCTTTGCCTAAACTTGCGTTATCCTTAATTTATGAACACGAGTGTATATAATCAGCTGTTTTTTAATATTTCAGTGCGTTTTGATACTTTAAAATTTCTTCAAAATGAACACCAGTGTAAAGTTTAAATACAATAGTTTTTTCCTTAAAGAAATAATTTAATCAATATAATCATTAGATATTAACAATTTCATGTCTCTACTTATAGACATTCGAAGAAAATTTAATATTTAATTCGGCTTAACAAATGATAATATTTAATTCGGCTTGTAGAAAATTACCAATATTTATTTTTAAATAAATCCTATTTTGTTATGGGAATGTCTCCTTTAATAATTAATTTCATTTTAAAATAAATATAGTAATTTTCGTAATTCATTAAATTCAGTTAATAGGATTTTTTGAAAAAAGGATGCATTTTAAATGAGTATTGTATTTTGAAAAATGGGTGAAAATTACATATTTTTAAGGAAAAATAACTTATAGTCAATTAAATGGAAAAGCAATAACTTTACATGTTAAAATACTTGCAAGTGATATTTAACAGTATTATTTATAGTAAAATGTGAGTCATTTCTTTTTAAACTTCTTGGTAAGAGTACGCTGTTTGAAGTCTTTATCAGTTTTTGTGCCGCCATGTCATGATGTGAGAATTTGCAAGTGGTCAGATAGACGGAGTTACGATTTTTAGAGTTCTACTGCATTTAAAATTAAATATAATGAAATATTAAAATAATTGTATAAACATAATAACTATTTTAAAAAAATAAGTTATTTCTCTGATCATTGATTAAAAATTTTATTTTCTTTAAATTTATCCTTTTGTTACTTTAATTTCTCTATATTTTAAAAATATACATTTAGAATTTGCTTTCCTGTTTGCTTGTTATATACAAAAACACAACAACATACTCAAAATTATTTAAAATATGATTTTATCAGAGTAAAATAATGTGAAATTATAATAAGGAATAACTATTCTAGTTTAAATTTGTTATACATTTAAGAGAATCAACTAAATTTTAAATGAACTATAGATATAAATAAACAAATTTTGATCAAAATATTTTTTAAGATTCAATAAATTAGATTCGCATTCAAAAGAAAATTTATTCTTGCTTAACACCAGTTACTAAATACCATATTATGTTGAATGTCTTCTTATAGTTTATTAATTGAAATGGCTTATTAAGAGACAGCATTTGTGATGTAATGATGTCCTTCAGAAGAGAGCATTCATTTCTCTCGAACAATCAGATGATGAAATTCTATTCATCGGTGTTTGATTAAACATGTTCTGAAAGACAACTGAAGCCTAAATAACATTAATAAAGGCACTAGCGTTTTCCAATATTGAATTAAAGAAAGTAAATTTGGATTAAGTTCACTGCTTGGAATTAATTTTTATTCTATTTACTTACTTTTTAGTTTTTATTTTATTTGAAAAAAATCTGTTTTATTTTTTAAACTTTCAAAAGTTTAAAAAGAAATTTTGTTATAAAATATATTTGTAACGAATTTTAAATACAGAAGAATATTTAAACATTTAATTTGTGAATAACACTGTCTTTATATTATTTAGGGATTCTAAATTACTTTTAATCTACAGTTTCGTTTACTTTTATTACGTAATGAGAAAATATATATTACTTGAAGGATATACATTTTCTAAACAAAGCTTAGTATTGATATAAAATTATAAAATTGAAGCCAGTTCTTTCGATTTTCGAATGATCAATAAAACTATGCATATATGTTTTGTATGTGTTTTTTTTATTTTATTATTTTTTTTTATTTTTATTTTTTTAAGATATTTGAAATCTTACTGTCTTACTATCAGATTAAGAATTTTAATTTTGCTTTTATATATTTATTAGAAATCTATTTCTATACATTTAGAACCTTAATTTTTATTATTATTGATAAAACACTAGATTTTTTTTTAACAAGTTTCATTTTACCTCCATTTAAATTTAAAATTTAATAAGTAACGTGATTTTTAAACAGATAATGTTTTCATTAAAACAAAATATTTTCCTTTTCCAAATATGTTTTTTAATCATGACTAAACAGACTCCGATTTTAATATCTTAAATATTAATTGGAATCATGAATAAAAACACGTGGATTAGAAACTGTGGGAATAAAATTATTGTAATTATCTTAAAAGTTAACGTGTATGCAATAGAGGAAACTGGTGAGGAATACTTCATGTTTATTTTCGGATTAGATTTAATAAATAAAAATGTGTGGCTTATAACTTTATAGTTGTAACTTTCTTATGTAGGGATTTTATAAAACTTTAGTTTTAAAGTGCTCATGAATACGTAAATCTAATATTAAAATTAATTTTAATTTTCCTAAAAAGATTGTTTGCATTCTCTTTTGCACAGTTTAAACTAAAACATCTTGCTTGGGACTTTATTATGCAAAACTTAAACATGATACATTTTTGATATTTATAAGAAACATCATTTTCTATATGTAAATAAAGCTCACCTGAGAGTTGAAGGAAGTACCTTCTCAGCTCCATACATTTTCAGTTCTGTACTTACGAAAATAGCGCATGTGTGGGTGTATTTAATCATAACCTCTTTCAATTTAATCTAAAAGTACAGATGCAATTTTTTTTCTCTCTCCAAACAAATAACCGTTGAATAATGTGTGAATGATAACTGTTTTCTGATAATGATTAGGATGAATATGAATGAATGGTTAACAAAAAGCTCCTATGTTTCAATTTTGAAACATTTCAAATATATCCATTTTTATGGATAAGAAAGAATCGGGAATATATTATGTTTTCAAAATGTCTAGTATAAATGAAAATATATTGTTTACTGAGCATTTTATTTTGTTTACCATTATTGAATGAACCTCAATATTCCAAACTATCATAGAAAGTATATACAGCAATTTAAAATTTTATAGGATTTCAATAATTATTAACTTAATCTTTTTTTAAATATTAGGCTATTTAGTACATTTATTTGTGAATATGTTTCCCTAAATAATGCATATTAATATTATTCTCCATCTCATGTTTGTTTTTTAATTTTATAAAATGTACTATTATATATATATATATTTTATTTAAAAAAAAACTGAAGTTTTTTAAATTTTAGAGTTTGATGACATTGGAATAAGATAAAAATACACAGCTAAAACAGGAATAGTACAAATATGTTGATAAAATATAGTTTAGAAGTTATTAGAAAAATATATTATAAAAACAAAAAATATTAGAAATTAATGTTTTCATAAAATTTTCCTGTTTTGGTATCAACCTAAATTTAAAATTGTGAAATTCTGTTTTACTATCTTATTACTAAAATTAAAAGTTGAGAAAAAATAATAATATTCTTTATGAAAATAAAATATAAAAAAAAAATTTTCATCACATACACTAGTTCCACTTTTGCTAGAAAAGACTTTACATGCAAACACTATTTCCCAATCTCATGTTTTGAAATTCCAGAAAATATTTTCTGAACTTTCAAACTTTTGTTACATCAATATTGATTCTAGTGAATGTGTTTTTTCCACTTTCTCATTTGTATGTCGGGAATAAATTCAAGCGAAGCATATGTAATATATTTTGTATGCTATATTGAAATATAATAGAAAAGGTTTGTATATTAAATGATTTGTGCTGATTTTACCTTACGATCTATAAAATTTAACAACTCGTTTTATAATACATATCGATAAAAAATATCTTATTGATAGAATTATTAAATGGGTTGTTAAATTAATTCGAAGCCATAATGTTCATTATCCCAATAAGTACATTCACAACTAATATTGTAAATTTCAAAATATATTAAAAGCTCTTAAATTATTCATTTGTTTAATTTATACATATTTTTCAACAGCAATATCATTCAAAAATGTTTTAAAAAATTATTTCATTTTTTAATTTGCATTTACATTATATTATAATATATTATAATACAGTTTAAAAAAACTGATGTTGCAAAATACGTCAATAAAATATTGCACGGTATTAGTTTCTTTTCATAGTCAAAATGAATGAAATAATTTTTTAATTCATTATTTCTTGAAATAATATTTTCAATGTAAATTATCTCATTCATTACTCTCTCTATCTCACTTTTATTTATCACAAACATTTCTTTCTTATGAAAATTATGTCAGGATAGAGATTAAGCCTTATAACATCTAATTTTAATGTATTTCAAATATCGTATTCTCTGTAAAACGGGCCTTACCATCATAATTTTACAAATAATTATTATAGGTTTGTATTAAGTGCTAAAAACATAATTAAATAATATAAATAATAAATTAGTTTATGTAATGTTGATTCCTAATACAGAAGTAAAATATTATTTAAATCAGTTGGGGAATTTAAATTGATTACCTCATGACAGATTATTTTTCAAATTTAAAACTATTTTTGATGTTTTTATACATTGCTTGTGGGATTTTGAAATTATAAGCCCAATTTTTCGCATATTTTTACTTAATTAACCATTTATTGCTCTAAATTATAAATTATTGTATAAAATTAATATTTAGTACCATTTTTTGTTATGCAGTTGTAAAATGTATTTCATATATTTAGTATTTGTGTTTCTAATGAAAAACTCTAGTTTCATATTATAGTTTAGTGCATATAGTTTTATTGAGTAATTTAAAGCCTACTAAATGAGCTTTCATAATCAGCTAATTACTACTCTAAACCAGGCATAAGCACACAAATAACTTGCAATGCTAATTTATATTGAGTAATTAGTAAAGCAATACGTTATCTATAGTTTATAGAATGCACATTAATGTAAGTTCACTTTTATTAAATGTTTTTCGTTAAAAGATTTTTTAAGTTAATCGTTATTTGCTAAAACTCTTTCTCTTGGAGGAAGAAAACTTATGTTCTCAACATATGCGTGATCAAGACAGATGATGGATTGAAATCTACAGACTATTTTTTTATATTTCATGTATTCATATGTTAACGGATTTTCTTACTTTGTTTAATAATTGAATTATATAAATAATAATTTAACGATAGTAAAAAAATTATTTTAGCTCAATTGCCTCTTTTGTAGTTGAATTTTTACTTGTTTTCATTTTCATGTCTATTTTCATGCATCTCTTATACATTGCAGTCTGTGACGGACAATCACTTGCATTATTTTTGTGGAGCTGATATCCAAATAATCAATGCACTTGCCATCGGCTCAATAGTTCATGGGTTTGAATCCTGATTTGGATGATTTCAGTTACTGAGAACTAACGTTAAACTGTCAGGGGTGGTCCAATTAGTTTTTGAGAGCAAAAAATAGCTGTTTGCAGCAACAAACGGAAGCTTTTGCATTCAGAAATCTTAACATGAACACACAATTAGAGAAAATGTGGCATCCAAAGATAAAATAAATAATCAAATTTATAGAAAGCATATAAATCTATTAATTTTGTACTCTTGTAAGAAAACCATACAAATTTAACCATCAGTTTTTCATATATTGATAAATTTATAAATCTAAATTTCTGAGAACATTATATGATAACACAAACATTTTAATCGCGATTCAATTGACAAATAATTTTAATAGAATTAATTGAATTTTCTACTAATGCAACTCTTTTATTGATTTTCCAAAGTTCATTCAAACATTCAAAACATTTAATTTTTTTTTCTTTAAGAAACAACAATACGATATTTGTGGAGATTCTGCATACTTATAAAATGCTACGTGATTCATTCCATTTGTGAAATTCACTTTGTATTGATTCTTTAGCATTTCAAGAAAAGTGAATATACGTTTCATACTTACATTTTAATTTAAATTAAAAATAATATAAATATAATGTTTTCAACAACATCATGAGTCTTAATTTCGAATCTTTGATGGAACTATATAATGTACGATAACACTTTTAAATTATTTCCTTAAATTTTCAGATTGAAGCATAATATAATTTTTTATTATCTAAAGCATTAATAGAATATAATTTCGTCTTGGCAAAAATTAAAAGAAATATATTACTATATAGAAAAAAGTTTTGTAAAATTAATTTCATTTTTGTAATTAACTTAAAAATTAGATTTTGAAAAAAATATCGGAATTTTATGTTTTCATGAAATTTGTGTATATAAAAGATTTGAAAGTAACAGAAATTTATTTCAATTTATTTTAAGTCCAAATATATATCTTTATTAACTTAAGAAAATCAATCGATTTTTGATAACATGCATAATATTTCGAAAATTTTGAAAGTTAACATTGGGTAACTAAATTTGATTATTATTAAATTACTCATTATTGCAGAGTTTCAGTGAATAAATTTTCCTATATTTCAATTGTAGATTTTATTTTATGCAAGTTATAAATATCTTAATTTCTCATTTTCATAATTTTTTAAGGAAGATTCAGCAGAAAACAAATTATCTACCAAAACTTTCTGTGTCTTTATAAAACTTATTATTATAAATTGGTTCCTAAGGTTAACCGATATTTCATGCATCAACTATGACTACTTAAATTACTTTGAGAATACTTTAGGAAATAATTGAATCTCCTCGAAGCATCAAGTAAAATATAATTCCTTAAGAAATATGTGAAGATCACTCCTGTATTATTAGATTTATCACTTCAAAAATTAATTTCTATAAAAAATGCTAAAATAAAAATTATAACTACAAAAACTTTTATTAAATATTTTAATTTTTGTAACTCAATTAAGAAATTATTTGAGAGAAACGTTAGACTGTATTGCAAAGTATACCAGCTCACTAATAAAATTAGTTCTTAAACTTATCCAACTTTGTAAGGCATCTTGGATTTTTTTATCCATGGTATTTATATTTTATATTTTAATTCAGTCTTGCTACTGAATCTGGTAATAATAAAATTTACTTTTAACTATTATATTAACTATCAGAATGTTTTGTTTATTCCGACGCCATTTAATATTTTTGTAAATCAAAAGTATGTTAATTGAAATTTATACTGTCATTTTGATAAGATTTTTTTGAAATATTTAATATAAAATTCCACTGCTAGTAATGACTTATCTAATTTATTAATTCTTAAAAATAGGGAAAATAGCAATTTAGAAAAAGGCACAAAATTCTCAGATTTGGTCAGGTCATACAAGAAGATACATTTCTCTTGGAGGATTTTGTGATTCAGATTGATTTTATTCAACTATTTTCCATTTCTGAACAAAGCTATCTTCGATTTTCCCAGGTATCAAACCTAAAGCTTCCTAGTCACGAGAAAAAAGCGTTAGTTCACGAGGATATGAAGGTTATATAAAAGAAAAAGAATAAATATAATTTTTAAGTATATAATAGAAATGTATATTAATGATAATTAATTAAACCAAGTTTTAATTTATAAAAACTTAAAAAAAATTGTTCTCTGTTAATTCCAATTTATTTTATCGAGTAGTGGCAGGTAACTAAATACAATATAAGTAAATAAAAAAATTAGAAAGTTAATAGTTTTAATTAAAAATATTAGTTATTGAAATCGATATAAAAATTGGTATCAGACGTATTTCTTGCTATGGTTTTCCAAAATAATGTATCTTGCAAGAGTTGTGCTTAAATTTAAAGAAATCTTTTTCCTACCAATTACATTTTTTTCCAGTATAAAGCAATTCGAAACCTGTTTTGAAATAGAGACACAAAGTATTCTGAATAATAGTTTTGAAGTTGAAAAGAAAACAACTGAATAATTCACGAAGTTTAAGTATAAGAATATATATTTGCTGAGATAAGAAATTCAAGAAAACTTTTCATAGAATTTAAATGAATAATTGCAAACTTATCTTATAGTTAAAATGTTATATGTAAACTTCATTTTAACAAACGAATTATTATTGTTCAAAAATTTACTTGATTTTAATTTACACAATTTAACATTAGCTATTAAATTAAATACATGAAATAATCATTAAGAGTATTCATGTCAAATAGTAAATGAATTAATTCATTAAAATAGAAAATTAGAATAATATTATACTTCGAGAGTTTTAAATACATTTCAAATCAAATTTTAGATGTTATCTTTCTTTAGCAATTGAATTGTTTATCATCAAATATAATAATAAGTAAAGCAAGATAAACTCTTAATTTTATATTACATGCTAGCAAGCTATTTTTTATATACATTAAAGACTTTTAATGTTTAAATAAAAGGTAACAATATTGAAGAAGAAAAATTTTGTCTATCTGAATAGAAAAACTAGTATGAAATAACACTATTCTAAGATAATGAGCTTAAATATAATCTCATAAAAATATCATTTGCATATTTAATTCCGTGTTAGAAAGTGAAACCTTGATTTTGTAAAATATCGCGTACAAGAGAAAGGCTATTCATCTATTTTGACTCGAGAGATTCCCTTTATATTACAGGAAAACGAACTCCTCGTAAAGCTATTTTCCTCGCATTGAACCGAAAGAAAAGCAGCTTTCAGTCCTTGGATAAGATGATAACAAACAGCTGACACAAGCATCGCGGAAACTTTGCTGCAGGAACAAGGTGACTTGGACGCGTAATGCTCCGAGACAACTGAGATAAATCTTCCTTGAGAAATAGGAGGCGAGATGTGTGAAGAGGGTTTAGTGAGATGGAACTCATTAAATTTCAGGTGCGTTGTTGGGTGCTCAGATGATGTTTACTTGGAGCAACAAATTCAAATAAATCCTTAATTTAGTACTCATAGCTGATAAATTGATATTAGGCTAACTAATGAAATTTATTTTTTTGAATTAGGTTATCATATGAGTGCTTGTGATGCTATTTTTAGTAGTGTTTGAAAATTAAATAATTTCACAATGAATATTTAATTTACAGAATATTTTACATACTTGGATAGGAAGAACGTCATGATAAAATCTATAATATTTTCCTTTCCTTTACTTAAATATCTCTTTTGTCATATAATTATTAAAATAAAAAGAAAATCTTACAATAACTAAAATGATAATTGTATATACTGAAATAAAATTAATAAATTTCCACTATAAGAATATATTGATGTTTTTAAACGTATTTTAATTTAAATCTAACATTATTCATTTAAATTTAGATTTTTTGAAATGATAATAAAATAGAAAATAAATGTGAAAGACCATTAATAGCACTATATACTGTGCGAATTAATGGTTATTCTATCAATCTGTTATAAGCCATAAAACATTTTCGTTTATAAGATAATACATTTATAAGTATGCAATTAAATTTTAAAATGTTTCTTTATTGACAAAATTAATTTTTAATAGTTTGATATCTTTAAAATTAATCTTGAGAGTATTGAGCTCAGCTTATCAACAAATTAACGCAGCCCTCTCTGATTACATAATGATTTTCATTCATACATTTTAATTGTAATTTATACAGTTAAAATTTATTATTTAAGTTGTTAATGCAATCAAAAACCTCTACTTTGAATAATTTTTATACTGTTACCTTATAGCCAACAAAATGTTTTATAAGATTTTGAAATGTAGGGGAAAAAAAAGAAAGAAATAGATGTCATTCTACATAATCTTTTTATTTAGGACAAAACATATATATCTATATTACTCTAGATATTGTGAAAGAAGTAATAATGAAAAAGTAACAATTGTGTGATCAACATTTCATTAAAATAAAGTAGAAATAATATGTGTAAATGATTAATAAAATATAATGAATTATATACATATATATATATATATATATATATATATATATATATATATATATATATATATATATATATATATATATATATATATATATATATAATTCATTATATTTTATTAATGATTTAATGAGATTTACACATATTATTTCTACTTATTATGTATATATATATAATATTATAAAATATATGACACTTAAATATATTTGAAACGGTAGAAAATATGGAGATACGTTTTAGAAAAATCATTTATTTTATCCGAACAACATAAGAGGCGTATGGCTAAAAGTGACTCTAAATATATACTTTATCTTACAGATACAATAAATATTAACTAAACAATGCATATTTATAAAATAATATTGATGAATATTGGCATACTCTTAAAAAATTCCATATTCCAGACATGAAAAACCAAACAAAACTAATGTTTTACAGCAACACATCGTTGGAATGTGGTTTAAAACAATTATATTAATTTTTAACTAAGCGAGTAATTTGAACAAATTATAGTGTATATCACTGGAATTACAAACATATCTTCAGATGAAAAGTTGTCTAACATTTGGCATTTTCTTAACTGAAAAGAAAATAATAATTGTTGATTGCAGCATGGAACAGAACATGAGGCATCAAAATTTTGCTTGTATCTTCCAGGCCATTAAAATGACAGTATAAATAATATGCAAGTAGAAGTATTAATTTACTATGATTTCCGGCAATTCCAACAACTTTCTCCGCTTGTTATGTTACCTTTCTCGAATGAATCTGAGATTTGTTCCAGTGTCCTACCCACTCTTTTTATAATTAGGCAGGAATTGTTTCAAAGATGAATTAGGGAAAAACAGTTAGTATTACATCATTTCTATCAATTTGAACAGATTTTCAGAGTTAAATCCATCTTTTTCTATTTGCATAGTACTATGAATCAATTATTACCACATAATTCTGTAGCATACATAAATAACAACCTAGAAAAACAAATTGTGGATTATTTATCCAAACATTCCTTGCTGTTTTACCAAAAGAATCTATACTTAAATAGGCCCATTATTTAAGTCGCGAGAGCGCGCTGTACATGAAATATATCAGTCCTCAGTTACTATATCAGCATATCACCAAACATTTTCCTATTCAAATTTCAAAATGCATTTCACTTGAAATGGTTTCCAGAGACTTGAAGTAATTCACCCCGTTATAACTTCCAATGACTACATTTCTTTTTTCTAAGATTCCAAGCATTCGATAATAAGCCAAGATAAGTTGAAAATTTTTTCCATGTCATTAATAAATAAAATTAAATAAAACTAAAAGAAAAAGCAGTTTCACTGAAGCCATCTACTATATTTAACTGATAAATATTGATTTTCATATGAAACTTTAGTGCCCTGTATTTTATTATGCTCTGAATCATGCTTCTTTATTTGAGTTTAATTATTGTGGAAACTATTTGTATGAATCAATAAAAAAACCTTATATATCACAGTGCAAAATAATGCCATACATTTCCCACATACACATGTACAATATGTATATACATAAAAAAAAATCCGTTCATATGTTTCAGAAAAATATTTCCAGATAGAATATTAAATTTCAAATTTTGGTGCATTTCTATTCTAAATTGTTTGATATTTCAAATAAATAATTATAATAGGTAAAGATAATTTATTTGATTATATCTAATATTAGGCGAGAGTAATTGTAGTAAAGATAGTGAAGTAGGACCTACAGCTTATATTATAAGTTTTCATATATAATATGTTTAAAAGTTTGTGACATGTTTCCAAGACATTTTAGAAGGGTCTTTCATTAGAAAAGGACATTTTAGAGACTTCTGTACGCTTCTGTAAAATATTTCTCATTACACCAAATAATAATGCTTGCAAGCGACGTGAATTTAATCCCCTATGGTCATTTTCTGAGAATAATATTCATTTAATTGACCAATAATTTATCATACAGACTCAAGTCATTTAAATCTCCATTCATAACTTAACTCCATTTTAGAAATATTTTGCGTTTTAAGGATGTATCTGCATCGTCAAATGTATCCTTGTGTTGACTCTAAATATAATGGTTTACTTAATGGAAGTCACTTAATGTGTCATCACTAAAATGAATGGTCTTGCAATTATAAATTATGTGTTAATGCACTTTATATGTATTTATTCAGTTTCTGAAAATAAAACCAATTATTGATTTTTAATGATTCATTATCAACTAAAGATGTAATACATATGTTAATGAATTAGATAATAATAAACATAAAATAAGAATGAATCACTCAAACATACCATGATAAAAGAAGGCAAAAAAAACTTGCTATAAATAAAACCACTTAAATTTTATATAACTTTATTTTGTGTGATCCTCTTGTAAAATTAAACTATACTTGGCTGGTTTTGTGCAGATTCTCATTTTAGATTTAATGAAAAGCATTTAATTCTTTCTTAATAATTGAATTAAATAATTCAAATCTTCCAAAATTTACTTGAAACTGTTTCTAATTAGACAAATTAGAGAGATAATAATGAATTTCATTTAAATTTAAATTAGTTTATGGAGGTATTAAACTTTTAAGGATTCGAAGAATATCATTGTGACGGTTATTTAATTTAAAACATACCTTTAAAAGACACAATAAATTTAGCTTACTTTCATGTTTTTAAGTGATACATTACCCATAATTTATGGGATCATTAACATATTTCTGTTAAAAGATTGTAATGAAGACTATGATCAGAGGTGTCCAGAAAAACCTCATGCGGTGTTTTCGTATTTATTTCATAAACAACAAAAAGAAGTCACATATAGAGAAATTTAGAATCTTTCTTTAAGGTTTCTGTAGTTATATTATGTTATTTTTTTATTTTTGTTATTGTCTTTTTTTGTTGTTGTAAAACGACTTAGCATTTATATGGCACTCATTTTTATACAACATTAATCATTGCAATTAGCTATTTTTCATTCCAATTATTATTAATGACGTTTGCATGAGTAAGACGTTATGCTAATAATGATTTATTTCTATGAGTAATTAAAGTATCAATTTATTTGTATTTATATTAAATTCATGTTTTTGTGTGAATATATCTTATGTTTATTTATTTGGTAACTTCAAATGATTTATTGTACGATTATTTAGCAATTAAAATTTCAGTTTAAAAATTACCTTGAAAATTAAGTATAACATTTGTTTTATGTTATTTTTTACAGTAAGGATAATATTTGCAAGTAAAATTCTGAACTTAAAAATGGAGATTTATTTATTTATTTAATCTCAATTATTGCAAATCTGCAAGCTAGACCAAAACATGTTTTTTTTTAAATTATAAAAAGAGAATATTTTAAAACAATATTGTTAAATATTTTATTTTGTTCATCATGAAATATATATTTTAAATTAGTAAGAAGTAAATGCTAATTTTAAGACAAATATCACTCTCATGATAACATTTTAGGATATAAATATTGCAATCTCTTATTTGTGTATAATGGAATTCAATAAAAAATTTGTATTAAACATTAAAGAATATTCTATGAATATAATGAATTTTATTTATAGAAAATAAAATAGCCTTAAAATTAAAAAACTTTTAAAGGTTACTAAAGTTAAATAACTATTTTCTGATGAAAACAATTAAGAAAATATTTTGCATGTAAGAATCTTGTTTGATTTTTAAAGTTAAATGAATAAATACACCAAACTTATATAAACTGTGGGAATATAAATTTAATACATGTTAAAACTGCATGTTTTACAGTCTAAAATAAAAAAGCACCAATAATTTTCTTAATTAATTTTTCTTTACTTATGTGTCCATAATTTTGCGTCATTTCTCTAATCTGAAGACTTCACCTGAAAATACTTTCTTTTCTATTTAACTTCTCTCTAAAATTTCTAAATGAATCCATTCATTTTTATTTATTTTTAAAATTATAAGCATTCAAAACAGTAGGCCGATTAATTAAATTTACCGTTTTTCCTAAACACTATTATATTTCTTTTAACGTATGTATTTTAAGATTTAAAATGCTTTACATAAATAGAATATTATTTTTAATTTCCTATTAAAATTACAATTTTCTGAACTTAAATTTCTGTGATTTTAATTATTAATTTTTTTAAAAATGTATTGGTAAGCACGGGTCCTGATATATTTATCATCTATTAGAAGTTATCATGAATGTTATTTAGAAAATTGAAATTACCAACTTATTAATATAACTAACAGTTCTAAATATGACTTAGAATACTTTGAAATATAGAAATTTGTCTGCTTATCCATTAATAACTGATAGAAAAATATAGGCTTCGTAACTATAATTTATTTATTCCTTAAAATTCCGTATATAGTGATGTGTCAATACATAAAATCATATGGAACAGTGAAACCATTATAAAGAACAATTCAGTATATGACACTGGAAATCCAGTTGAGACTCTTTTGACTTGAAAGAAAAATGCTCTGTACTGTACTTAAATATCATCTCCCTATCAATAACTATAGGCCATTATTATATATTTTACAGAATACTTGTTATAGCTTTTGCATTATTTCTTAAACATTATGGATATTTCAAGTATGTGAAGGATGGTTGCTAACATAACTAACAATATTTCAAAGTTTTTGAAAATTTGAAACTAAAGTGCGTAATGTAGGGCATTTATTTCTGAAATGAAATAGCTTCTTTCCTTTATGCAATAACATGTTGAAACAAACGCAGTTACAGCCTTTTATTCGAAGTATTTAAAATAAATTAAGGAAATGATATTAATTACAGTCGAAGGTAATTAATTATAAAAATACAAACAGTCAGACTTGGCATTATATTTCCTTGTCTTTCAAAATTTCCCAATTACTTTTTAACATTTTAGCAAAACTAATTATTGAAAAAATATGTCAGCCTTGTTGAGGTTTCTGTACTTTCAAAATTGTTCTTTGTCAATCCACATCAATTGCAATTTTTTTATCCACTCCACAAAATAAAGAAAATATTTATCATATTATCATTTGCCTAAAAACTTTATAGATATTTTTGTGTGCTGTAGGTACTTCTTTATAAAAATTGATAACAAAAATTAAGACACTGTTCTATAAAGAAAATAATCATTCAAACTTATAATAATATTATATTCTGGAACTAAACGTGTTTATCTAATTACTAGAATTTCTTGCTTTTGTTTTTTGCTGTATAACCTCCTTATATATAAATTGAATCTGAAAACTGTTAATGAAGTATTTGTCTTTTAAAATATTTTCCAACTTCACAATTCACATTATCCATTTAATAATCCTAAAAACGTTACAGGCATAAATTAAAATTGCATTTTCTAATTCATCAGAATGTAGAAAAACCAACAAATAATTGTAAAGTTTTCAAAATTGTTCAGAGTTTACGATTTATTCAGAAAATTTGAATTCCCATTTTTTAAGTATATAATCTTAGCTATACGTATATCTTCTGTGCTGATTATATATATATATATATATATATATATATATATATATATATATATATATATATATATATATATATATATATATATAGAACGTGAATTAAAATGAACTTCTTTAAAATTTTAATCTAAATTGAAATTTAAGAAATCTACTTTGTATAAATCAATTCATCTAAAAATATAATTTGAATCAGTTTTCAATTCCATTATTATGGAGTTCTTCTTTTCAAATTTCCATTCACTACTTACCGGCTATGTAAATCACAGAATAACTTGTGTTTTTATTATGCACATATGCAATGTATCATTAAAAGTATTCTCTGTAAAATAAGAGTAACGGTCAAAAATTACAGTAATGAATTTTGAAACAAAGTAAAAGGAGAAAACACGATGCTTAGAAGAGAAATAAATACAATATAATGATTTATTTTAATAAAATTCATTTTGTAACTGATAATGCAAGCTTTAAGCATGTTGCATATGAAAATATATTTTTTAAGTCAATTTGAAAATATCTTTTACAAATTTATATTCATTTTAAAATTGGGAAAGTTAAACCCACTGTACTTGCTTGAAGAGACGATAGATTCATATTCTTGAGTACGCTGTTTTTACGCGCCAGCTTTTTAATTCAAAAATTCTTAAATGTGTTTCTCATCGTGTCTTAAGTTTAATGAATGTATAATTTGTTTTCAAAACTGATATAAATTGTATCAAAATGCTAATAAACAAACAAAACTTGCGGACTTTATTAAAATTTAAAAAAATAAATTATATCTTATGATATAAGAATATGTAATTAAGATAGCATATTAGCTCTTTAAGGAACATATTTGTAAAACGATTTTTCTTACATTTCAACATTATTCACTTATGCGGAACTTATCATATTTAAAAATTTATCTAATATGTTTTGTTGTTGTATAATAACCGGCTTATAGAATTTCTACATTTCAACATTACAAATAGCATGAGTGAGAGCACCATATAGTGTGTTACAATAAATATACCAACTTAGCCCTGAAAATAAATCTTTGTAATCTAGAAGTAGCAGCCTAGCAGAAGATAATCAGACTGTGTCTGCCACGCCCAGAAAATTCACATGGAGGACATTGCAACCAAGACTTACTTAATGAATTCCAGACGCCTTTAATAAGCACGATTGAACTTCGATTAAATTGCGATTCGAACTATTTTTTTCGACAACGAGAACAAAAACCCTAAATAACCAGACCAAAATGGCCTAGATTTATCAAATACATCAAAAAGGAATCTATAATTCTACCTTCCTATTTGAAAATTGTAATCTAAGAACAAGCCCGAAAAGAGATCAATACTTCAATAATTTTTTATATTGTGCAAACAAAATACACTACTGGCAATTAAAACCAAGAAATACACCAAGAAGGCGACATGCTAAAGACTTGAAATTTATACGAAAGAAAGAAGGTGCTGTTATATGCAAATGATTAGCTTTTCAGCGCATTCAGACAAAGTAGACACCAGAAGTGACACCTACATTGTGTTTAAATGAGGAAATTGTTCAACCGGTTCCTCAGACACAAATTGAATTTGAACGTTGTTGCCTGGTAAAAAGTTGTTGTGATGCCTCGTGTAAGAAGGAAAAATGCGTACCAGCACGTTTCTGATTTTGATAAAGGTCGAATTGCAGCGTACCGGGATTGAGGTTTATCTTATCGCAGTATTGCTGCTCGCGTCGGTCGAGATCCAATGACTCTTAGCAGAATATGGAATCGATAGTTTCAGGACGGTGATACGGAACGCCATGCGGGATCTCAATGGCCACCTATCACTATATCACTAGCAGCCGAGGAGACAGGCATATTATCCGCATGGATGTAATGGATCGTGCAACCACGTCACAAGCCGTGAGTCAAGAAACGGGGTCGTTTGGAAGACAACAATTGTCTGCACGAACAGTTCGACAACGTTTGCAGCACCATGGACTCACAGATCGGAGACCATGGCTGCGGCTTCCCTTGACGCTGCGTCATAGACAAGTACGCCTTCAATGGTGTGATCAACGACGAACTTGGGCGCATGAATGGCGAGACATCATCTTTTCAGATGAATCCAGGTTCTGTGTACAGCATCATGATGGTCGCATCCGTGTTTGGCGGCATCGTGGTGAACGCACATTGGCAGCCTGCATTCGACATCATCATACTGGCCCATCTCCTGGCGTGATGGTATGAGGTGCCATTGGATACACGGCTCGGTCAATTCTTGTTCGCATTGACGATGCTTTGAACAGTACACGTTACATTTCTGGTGTGTTACGACCCGTGGCTCTACCCTTTATTCGAGCCCTGCGAAACCCTACGCTTCAGCAGGATACTGTCCGACCGCATGTTGCCGGTATTGTACGGACCTTCCTTGATACGGAAAATGTTCGGCTGTAGCCCTATCCAGCATGTTCTCCAGATCTTTCACCAATAGAAAACGTCTGGTCAATGGTTACCGAGCGACTGGCTTGTTGCCAAACGCCAGTCACTACGGTTGATGAACTGTGGCATCGTGTTGAAGCTACATGGGAATCTGTACCTGTACATGCAATCCGATCTCTGTTTGACTCAATGCCCAGGCGTATAACTGCTGTTATGACTGCTAGAGGTGGTTGTTCTGGGTACTGATTTCTCAGGATCTATCCAACCAAATGTTTTGAAAATTTAATCACTTGTTATTTTTAGTATAATATATTTGTCGAATAAATATCATTTTGTTATCTGCATTTCTTCCTGGTGTAGCAATTTTAATGGCCAGTAGTGTAGTAATCAATATTACATTATGACACTAAGCTCTGGCTGTAAAAATATAATTTATGTCGATTTGAAAACATATCTTTACAAAATTCCATTTTATTTAAGACGTAAACAAAAAAAAAAAACGTTTGTTTGTAGATGAGTTAGATTAATATGTTTGAGTATGCTCCTTTTATATTTTTTTCATATTTTATGTTTAATATATTTGAGTATACCAACTATGTATGTATTTCATAAATTCTTGAATATGTCGCTATCCATTATTAAATATAATTAATTTTCAAGAAAAAAAAAAGCTAAGCTTATATATATCCATGTCTAATAAAAACCATTGTTAGAAATCAAAAGAAATGTGTTTCATAAAATCATTTTAAGATTCCTTTCTTATTTAGATGAACTATTTAAAAATTATTTGTTGGTGAAATAAGTGAATAATGTAGTTTTTTTTCTATTATTGGATATTTTATCATATTAGAAGACTTTAAATGAGTTTCTAGAGTAAAAAAAAATATGTTATTTAAATTTCTTTAAAAACTTATTATGAACAATAAATATTTATGATATTAAAAGAAGTATTCTTTAGAAACTTTAATACATATGCAAACATCGGTTCTTGGTACATTGTTCTGAAAGAAAAGTGGAAAAAAATAATTTCATCCTTAAAAAAAGTATTTACTTGACAAATCAAATTTGTGAATAAGTAACAAAATTAGAACTCGTGTACTCAATTTTAGAAGTAATCCAATTTAGCCATTATCTTTTATTATTAGTTCAGAGCATATAATTTAAATACAAATTATATCATTTAATGAAAATGACAGAAACTTCAAATAAACATTTTAATTTTGGCTTATAAGCAGTGAAAATGAAATTTGTGAATTAATTAATTATATACAAGTTTTCCCCCTAAGTTTTATTTATCTATTAAAATGTACATTTTTTAGCAAAATATCTTATTATGAATTCTTGTAATGAAAATAAATATTCACCGACAATTCAAATTTGCAAAATTTAATTAAAATTGCTCTTTAATAATTCTACACTTATTACAAGTTTAGGTATCAATTATTAAATTAATATAATCACAGTTTCATAAATCAACCACATTACCTCTATATTTTTGAAATATATTTTAATTAATATTTATGTTTAGAAATTTATAAGAAATATATGATAAAAATTACAAAAAGTAAACATTCCTCGAATAGATTTAAGTAAATTTCTGCGTTAAATTTTAGTTTAAGCCTATTTAACAATATTTACAATTATTTTATTAAAATAATTGATATTGCTTAAATCTTTTCACTTTTATTAATAAAAAAGGGCCAAAAGTGAATTAATATAATTATAATATAGATTTTAAAACTAATATTTTGTTATGTGATATTATATTATATATGTGAAAAATATTTATGTATGTGAAAAATATTACTAACATAAATAGGTGAACTAACCTTAAAATTTAAGACTACATAGCTATTTTTTTCACGTTTTTCCTTTGAAACATTACGAAAATGTTTGAATTAAAATCTTAATTAAAAGACAAATTTAATCACTCAAATATAACTGAATCAGATTAAAATATCAAAATTAATTTTCAAATTACTGTTTTAATCATTATAATAAGGAAAGTTGTATTCAAAATGGTGCATTTTGTACTAAAGATAAAGTGGATACAATTTATTTATCATTAAAATATTCATTATTTCAAATGCTTGTGTTAAATTTTACAATTTGTAATGTAATTTGAAAATATTTTACTACCCGTCTTATGAATTAATATAATACATAATCAAAATAACTTTAAATTTATCGATATCTCCTGAGATTTTGTAAGGTTTCTATATTTAGATTTTTCTATAATCCACTGGAAATTTAGTATTTATTTCGCAAAACTACGAAGTATATATATATATTTTTAATTTTCAGTAATATTTATCACTCAAAACATTGATTGCAGTATACAAATTATGTGTTTAAATTTTTAAAGTATACGACGATTAGTGTAAGTTTAACCTTGCTATTTTTCAAGGAAAATACCTAACTTTTCTCTTGTTTCATTATTGAAATCTTTTACGGCAAAATGCACAACCAAAACAAATTCTGAATTATTCAGTTACTTTTCCGCATCCTTATGAGGCAAAAGTAATGTTATTTAGAGTTTTAAGTTTGTTTTTTAACTTTAAGAAAAGCAGAAAATTACTTTTTTCTGATTGTGTAAAAAAATACTCAAAAAGAAATTTGTTTAGTTCGCAGGAGTTTCAAATGCCACTTTTAAGATAAAAACTTGAGTCTGTACAGTATTTAAAAATCACATTTTATAATTAAGCAATAAAGCATATTTTGATTATTTTACTACAGTAAATCTGCTATTTAAATTTTTTAACATTTTAATCAACCATATTGGAATATTTCACTATTTTACTTCTATTGTATTGGAGAAGTTTAATAAAAACAAATTAGGCATGTATTTATAAAAAAGTTAATGTATCTACATTACTTTAAATAACTATCAATGTAAGAAATATATAGTTAGAAAACAAATAGACATTTCTGAGTTAAGAAATTTATCTGTTGTTAAAATATATTAAATTAAATTTAAACAAATTTAAGTGTGTAGTAATTTTTTTAAGTTTAATTATTTCTACAGTTAGTAATATATTTTATTATTAAAGAAAAAAAGTTCCCTGTCGGAAATTTTATGAATATAAGTCCAATTAAAACGCAAACAAACGAAAACCAAATACGTATTTTTGCATCTTTTTTGAGCAAAAGTACTGTTATTTAAAATTTTTAAAAGTCTGTTCGCCCAAATTTTGAAAAGCATAAAATTATTTTTTTCTGATTTTGGAGGAAAAAATTATTTTACTTCAGATTCCAGAAGAGTATTTCTGATGAAACTTCAATTTATAAAGCATTGAAAAAATTCATTTTTTTAATTTTAAAGTATAAAGTATTTTCCCATACGGTCTTATAATTTTACAAAATATTTACATTATTTTTTAAAAGTATTTAGTAAACAAAATATTTAATTACTTATGGATTTTATCAAAATCTGTTCCAGAATTATTTTACAAGTTGAATTTTCCTGCTCAATGCGTACGCTGTACACGAAAGTTTTTTAGTGAGTAGTTTGTTTGAAAGATTGCAAAAGTGATTTATCTAGCCTCTACCACGACACCTTTGTATGTCATTAAATTTTAGGTATTTAATTAAAAAAAATTGTAGTTTTCTTCTTATTACGAATAAAATTTGCATAAATTAATGAAAAGTATACAGCAAAAAAAATTTTTTACATTTAGGCACCATATATTTATATGTAAAAACTGCTTTATCTTCAATAACTGATCTTTCATGAATTGAAATATTCTCCTAAACACTAAACTTTTTTATACACTTTATTTGTGTGAATTCAGATTTCCAATGTTAACCAACATGAAAAAGGGGAAAAAGAGTGATATTGTTAAATGTAGAAGAAGATATGAGAATAATGCTGTTATTTTTAAACTTAAATATAAATGAAAATATCGAAAAACATCAAGTTCAATCTTCTCATTAAAAGTTTTCTTACCTTGTTATTAATCCATTAATAAACATTTTGTTGTTTTGCAAAGCATATCATATATTATTTTATTTCAAAATTCAAAACTGTTATCAAAAACTAATTTACGCATTGCATTATTTGTTAGTAAATGACATTAAAACACTTTTTCCTTCGTGGGGTGAAAAAATTTGAAATCATTTAAATTGTGCATGCAGTAAAAAAGATTGAGTATCACTGGCTTAGAATTTTCTTTATTAGGTTTGATGGGAAAATCTAAAAGAAATTTGAACGAAGCAATTTGATTTAAGCCATAGTTTTAACATAAAAATATTTGCTTTCATAGCAAGCAATTAATTTGGTAAACTTAGCTGATAATTGTATACAGTTTGGATAAAGTATGATATTATAAAATATTAAAGAATTTTGAATTAAAGATTTTAATATGAATTCACACAATATCTAATATGTCATATAAATTGAATATATAACTTTGTAAAACTAGGGAAATTGAAAATCAAACTCCTATGCAAAAGTGTCCAACTTATATGTTAGGAAATGTAATTCATTAATTTTTCTTTAAATAACTTTAGACACACAACTGTGAATTATGAATTAAATTAAGCTACATACTGAACTTAATAATATGCAAAATTTCCGAGTTTTGAATGCAATAATTATTTTAAAATAAACTAAATGAATTAAACATTCAAAATTGTGTACAAAATTACCTCGGAAGGGTGAAGAAAATTGTAAATTAATTATGAAAAATTATTTAGCCACTCACTTACATTTTAATCTTGGCAAACAAGTTTTGGGTTTAGTAATGGTTGTAGAATATGCGTTCGAAGATTTCTTTGATGTGAAACGAGTTACAATAAGTTGGTTGATTTATGTCATCAGACAGCATTTTGATTAATGCGTGCTCTTAAATAAATATAGATATTTTTTGTCACGAATAACATAAAGAATGTATAATCAAGTATAATAAGCTGAATTACTCATTGGTAATTAAGTAAAATAAGTATCTTACCCATTAATAAATCTAATACGTTTTATACATTATGAAGCTAAGTATTTAGCCATTTAATACACCGACAAGCAGATGATTCTCAGAAAAATCGTTATAGTGATATTATACAGATGGTATTACCACATTTTTAGAACGATTTCGATAACGAATTAAACGAAAGTAAATGTTTTAGAATAAAATTTTTGGCAACAGCTTATTACTTGAAATGAAAACTATCGTCTGTTATTTTTAAATATATTCCTCTTTCACAATGTCACATATAAACATGCTGTGAACTGAAGGATCTGTTTTTGCGCTTTCCGAAGATAAACGTTCTTATTTCAGAATGCAAAAACGCTGTGAAATGCATGGTATTAAAATTACAAGTGCAAAATAAGCATTATTATTAATCGGATCGGTAAAAACTGTCAATCATTTTTTCTACGTTGAAAGAAGACTCCAAACGAATATCCGTAAAAGGTACGTACTGTTTCAAATGTTTCTAAAGTGAAATCGCCGGTAACAAGAGAAAATCCGCCAACACAGAAATCAATTGCAAAGTCTTTAGATCTATCTGTAGCAACAATAAATAAAATAATAAATCAGTATTTATAACTTTAAAATGCTAAAAAACATAATGTTCACCAGCTTTTGCCGAGACATGTTGCTCAACGCAAAACATTTTGTAGAATTCTGTATGAAAACCACTTAGCAAGAGATAAATGGAAAAACATTGTGACCTTTGATGAAGCATGGATTTACCTAAATGACTGTAGCAAAAAAAAGTTTCTTACTATTGAAAATGAGGAGAAAAAATGTACAAACCCGTTTCCGACAATGTAAAGAAAGTTTCAGTAAGGGGTATATGATTGTCGAAGGTTCCTCCTACAATGGGAAATTAAAAATAAAAAGATTGGAAATAAATGTTAAAATCAACTCATCGTACAATCAGGAGAAGGTGTTTTACGCACAATATTTACAAAAAAAATTCTACTTCGTTATCCTAATGACATTGAAAGAGAGAAACTTCATCAAGACATAGCTATAAGTCATACTTCTCTCGAAAACTACCACTGCATTCCTTGAAAAAATGATGAATTACAGGTATTGTGCATGTATACATTTTCAACATATCGCTGTGAAATCTCCTGAAGCTTCACCTATGGACTATAATGATTTGGTCTATTAGAAAAGGCTCTTTCTAAATCCAAACTCACCACGATAGATGGACTCTGGAAAGTAGTGGAAGAGAAATGGAAGGGGTCTACTTAAAATAGCAATAACCCTTGAAATATTGCGAAAAGTTGTTCTATCATGGAAATCACGATGCAGACTAATAGACCAGAATAATGCTTTCAGATCGAACATTTAAAAAAATAATTTTGCATTTTAAATAATAATTAAACGGCCGCGAAATCGTTCTAAAAATGTGTTAATACCCTCTATATATTTTCCTAAAATCAATAATTATAAGGAAACCAAAAACAACGAGAATTATTTTTCAAATAGCCGTAAATTATTTAACGATAATGATACTTTCAGTATATAGTACTTATAAAGAATTGCTGTTTGATTACAGAGAGCTTCTGAATATTTGTTACTATATATTATGCTGGACACTGTTGCAAGAATTCATTGTCTATAAATAGTTGTTCACTGTAAATACAGAAATTACTTAGTCAATATTCTTTAGGAACTTTTCAAATGGTGTATAACGTAGTAGTATCAGAAGAAACTAAACTTCATCCTGGACATCCATTAGAATTTCAGCACTTTTGATACAATACTATATTCACAGTGATTCCATATCAATGAATTACAAACATGTTAAACTGGCAGTTAGTACTTCGTTTAACCCAGATCAATTAATATCAATACAAAGTCTCCTTCTACAGTCAGCGTCAATAGCATAGGTTCCAAAAGTGGTCCAGGTGGACACCCAGGGGTCCAATGGAGACCACACTTGAGAGCACCTGTCCACTCAGGTGCTCGCAAGTAGTAAGTAAATGTCCACGAATTCTTCTGGTTTTCAAAATAAAGAACAAAAATTTTGGTTTGGATTCACCTATCAACGTACACAGGTAGCATCATTCACAAGTTAGGTATTCAAAAATATCCGAGACTCAGTACAAACACAGAATTGAATAGAGCAATAGGTAATAGTACAAGTGTACTCCACATGTCGAGACTAGCAAAGTGCCGCCCGTACGCCCGCTCCTCCGAGATGCTTGTTAAGACCTGGAAAGGAATGAAATGCGACTCCAAGAACAAAACGGAACTCATTTGTTTCCGGGATTTTAAACTTAAAAGTATGACTGTGAGTGAATCGATATCAGTGTTTGCAGTGTCGGAAAAAATAAGTATCTGTCAATTTGCGTCATACATATTTTTTGTATATCGTAATTTATCATATTATATTTATTTTACTACTTAAGTATAGTAGGTAGTTATGTAGTAAAAATTATAAATACTAGAAATTATTCTAAACTTCTATAAAAAAGAGCAAAAACCCAGGAAAGATTAAACTTTAGGTACCTAGGTACTTTATTTAAAGAATTTTTGTTAGTACCTAGGTACTTTTTTGTTAGCAGTAGGGGTCTACTTAAAATAGCAAAACTTTGAAAGTGATCCACAAGAAAAAAAAGTTTGGGAACCCATGGTCTATAGCATAGGTTCCAACAGTGGTCTAAATAGACACTCAGGCATCCTTTGGAGACCACACGGGGACAGGAGCTCGTAAGTAGTAAATGGGGGTCCATGAAAACATTTCTAGTTAACGTTTCTAGTTCGTAATAAAGAACAAAAGTTTTGACTTCGATTTACTTATCTACGTAGGTAGGTAGCATAATTCATTAGGCAGACCCTCAAAAATATTCGCGACTCAGTTCAAATTTTGAATTTAATAGAATAATAGATAATATTACAAGTGTACACCACATGTCGAAACTTGCAAAGTGCCGCCCGAGCACGCGCTGGTCCGGGATACTTGTTTAGACCTGCAAAAGGATGAAATGAGACTTGCGCCGTGCTTGTAATCTACATTAAGCGCGAATTCTCCCAGTTTCCGCACTTGTCACAGATAGAATGTCTTGATGGGGATATTCAGAATGACGCTCAATATTTAAATACTCTGCGTGAAGACTTCAAAAATAAATTTGAAGATATTCTGACGATGGAAATGCCACCATGGATCATAATCCCTTTTGGTGAAACAGTAAAGGCGAATGTGGTATTTACAAGATTAGCTGCTTGAGCTAAGCACCAACGAAGAACAGAAGTTGAGATTTAAAAAAGGCTGTCAAATATTTTGACTGCAGGCAGAAATCATCGAAAGATATCCTGGACTGTGAGAAACTGAAAGAAAATATTTGATAATGTGTCCCTCGTCATATCTTTCAAGCGAGCGAAAGAAGTTTTAGTGCTGTAAGCAACCTGTTAACAAAAAAAAAAAAAAAAAAAAAAAAAAAAAAAGAGCAGATTGAACATCAAAGAACAGTAAGATTTGATATTACTTACAAAACTGAAGCCAAATATCGATAATTTGCTATCAATTCCTCAAGTATATCCGTTTCATAAAAAGTAAGACTATTTTTTATTCTTTATTTAAGTTTCAGAGTTCATTGTTATTTTTTTTGACAATTGTTGATTGCTTGTTACAATAAATGTTTACAATTTTGTTTAACCACAGGTATTATTTTAATAAATAGAACACAAGAAACTGTGCAACTTTTTTCTTCTTAATAACCCCAATTTAGGGTGATATTTTTTAGGAGTATTGGGAATACAATAGAATTGTAGCAGCAGAATGTCTACCGAAAATAGTGAAACTTTGAAAGTGGTCCACGAGAAAAAAAGTTTGGGAATCCATGGTCTATGGGGACTTCGTTATCTAACATCCGTAAGGAAGTTTTTAAACTGTTTGTTTGTGTAATCAATGACACAGATGAGTATTGAATATAATGAAATAAATAAATTTTTTCAGAGTAATTTCACGCGACAGATTAATAAGTTTTCTCTTTACAAATGTTTTGGTAAGGATTAAATTTTATAATTCATTTCAAAGATTTATGCATCCTGTTCACGTCAAAATGTAAGATAAGGTGCAATTTTCTACACAATACTGTGCAAATGTCATTTTAAAAAAATGGTATATTAGGATCTGTAAAATAACTTCAGTGATAATTGTTCAAACAACACTAGTTTACAGAGTACTCGAAAACGTCTAAATTAGTTTTAATGTTAAAGCAATAGCATTTTATTGATTATTTCATTACCATTTATTAGGTTCTTTCATTTTTTCAATTTTTTGAGTTTTCCTATGAAGGAAATTTGATATATCTTCCATATTATAAATGATCTCCCTTCTTTAAAATTGTTCGTTAAATACTTTTCATTTAAAAAATAATTGGCTTGGAAAATGTTTAAAAGAAATGTTCTTATTTATTATTAAAATGCTCTTATTTAGAAAATCACAATTTCAAAATTAGTCTTAATGACTTAAAATTGACATACTTAGTTTGGCATTTTCCTTAATATAATGAGGAATTTGCAAGTGAATTACAAAAACATATCTTTTTTAATTTGCAAGCAAATTCAGTCGTTAATGTGAAGAAAAAAATATTAGTTTCAATGGCTAATTGTAATTATTATAGGCTATATTTTTCCATAAATTATTGAAAAATTTTATTACCGTAATAGATTTTACTTTTTTATGGTAACATAGTATGAAATTTTTATGCCTTTAACACAGCATTAAGAACGAGATTTTCTAATGAGTTATGCTTCCGACGTAATTAAAATTCGGGAATTTAATAAGAATTATGGCAAAGGGAAGAATAGATATTTATTAATTAAATATAAGCATATTAATTATAAAATGCATGTCACACACACAATATAATATATATATATATATATATATATATATATATATATATATATATATATATATATATATATATATATATATATATATATATATATATATATATATATTCATTCACTCCATAGTGTGTGAAAAAGTAGGACAGTTCTAAATAATGGGAAGTAAAAGTCTTGTTAATAAGGAATTCTTCTGTCTTTTGCTTTAACGACTTCAAAGACTTTTTTTTGACTTTCAGTCATATGAGTCTTGAATTTTGGTCCAACAAAATATGTCGAAAACAAAATCCAAAGCATCCTGAAGTTAAATTAAAGATTCATGTTGCTTGCCTTTGTCGTAAACACACCGAAGTGTTACTGACCATCTATTTTAATCAGTTACGAGGTCGGTACTTTTAGCAGGTTATGGCAGAACCCGAATATTATTTGTTTCAAACCAGATTTAAATGCTATTGGCTATGTCAATTGATCCTCCACTTTGCTGAAATATCCAATTTTCTCCACGTAGCTCAGCGCGATAGGGAAGAAGCTTTAAATTAATAATTGGA